>JAVTVJ010000369.1:1417500-2040082 GCA_034509425.1 Eopsaltria australis
TGGAAATTTTGAAGACTGGTTGTGTATTTTCCCCCTTCATCGTGGCAAAGCAAATGAAGATGAAGATGGAAATGAGGATGAACACTGTGTGGGAAAGTACAAGGTACTGTTTCATTTGGATGACATTTGTGCTGCTTGTGGAAGAAGATCCTTATGACCTGTATTTTAGAGCAAGCCAACACCAGCAAAGCCTTGCAGAGTGCATGGGTGTGCAGGTTGGGCTGCAGCATGACCAGGGTACTGTTAGTACCTGTTGAAGTAATTGTACTGTGGTCTTACTGTTGTTAGCTTATAAATCCATCTGATTCAGATTTTTTAGCTGCTACAAGGAGAAAGCATGAAGCATAAAGGACTCATTCTGGTTGCAGCCTCTGGAAGTATTCAATGTGCATATAAGTATTACATAAGTAAGCTTCACTGGTTTTAAAATTAGCAAAACTCATTTAAAAGAGACATTGTCCTCCCATCCAGGAGCTCTTGAAGACTCTGAAATATCAACTACAGAAGCTTTAGCTGTCCCTAGAAAACCTTTGGTGTCCTCTGTCCTTGGCAGTCCAAAATGCCCAGAGGTGCTCAAACCTGACACTGGCAGTGGTATGACAGCCTGCAGCCTACATTGCAAGCAGGGATTGCCTGGGCCATGTGGACATGATTGGACCTTTGAGAAGGACTGTCCCCATGGGCACAGGGTGTCTGTGGTCTGCATGGGGAGATGGCTCTGATTTTCTAGTTGGCAGGTGAAACTGGTGGCTCCAGCCCTTTCTGAGATATTCCCATTTGTATCCAGCTGTTCCTTGAAAAGTGTTTTCTGCAGGGCTCCTTCTACGTCTACCCCACTGAGGAAGCTGCTACAGAGCCCAAGGTCTCCCAGGGCATTCCAAGGAACAGACCCATCAAGGTTCTTGTGAGAGTTTACATTGTTAAGGTAAGGCTCTGATGGAGGTGGCAGTAATGCTTGGCAGTCTCTCCGCTCCCTATGGACCTTCTGCCATTGTCTGCTCAGTAAATGTGAGCAGTGGCACTTGTGAAAAACGTGATGCTGGCTTCAAGAGTCTGCCAGTGGAAGACACCTACATCCTGTCTGTGGAGAGTCTTCTGTACTTTGTAGCTTGAGGAGGTACTAAAATGCCTGATGGGTGTTTCTTGGTTCCTCACATCTGCCTTGAGATCATGAGCAAGTAGGTGGGTCCACAGCTGAAGACATCAATGGCTTGTGGAGTGAGGATTTGTGTGGGAAGTGGCTGTTTCACTGCTGGGGTCGTTGCTGGAGGGACCTGACCAAGCAGACTTGGGTGTTGTGCAGTGTTTCTTGTTCAGGTTGCTCTCCACAGCTGTGTACAGCAGTATCTCTTGTGTATTCCAGGCTACAAATCTGTCTCCAGCAGACCCCAATGGCAAAGCAGACCCCTATGTGGTGGTGGCTGTGGGGCAGCAGCAGAAGGACACAAAGGAGCGATACATCCCCAAGCAGCTCAATCCCGTGTTTGGAGAGTATGCAGAAAAGTTTCATCTAGCAGGTTTAATAAGAACAGTGCAAATCTGGGGCTTGGAATGTGGCTCAGCATGTAAGGTCTTCAGTTCCTTTCTGATGGAGAACCTTGTGCTTTAACACAAAGCTCCTGGCCATATCTCTTGCCTCCAGCTAACTCAGGAGCCATCATTTTTTGGGTTAGGAGGCAAGCACACCCAAAAGCTTGATTTAAAACTGGAAGCCAAGCATTGGAGAGCTTTTTCCCTAACTCCAGGCCCCCTATCTGAGCCATACATTCCAGGAAAAGTAATTCCTTTGTTTGAACATGCACACTGAAAGTTGCACATACTGAATTTAGAGAGAACCCCAGTTTATCAGAAGCCTGTAAGTTGTCAAATACAGTTCTTAAATGTGTAGGGTTATCAAAGCAGAGCATGTGTTTCATTTCCATCCTCTTTGCTAATTGCACTTTCCGTTTGATTCTGTCCAGAGTTGTGGAGCTGACAGTCTCCTTTCCCATGGAATCAGAACTCACTGTGGCAATATTTGACCATGATTTGGTTGGATCTGATGATCTGATTGGGGAGACCAAGATTGACTTGGAGAATCGATTCTACAGCAAGCACAGGGCCAACTGTGGAGTGGCTGCCCAGTATGACCTGTAGGTATCAATGTGGCACATCAGGGCCACAGACATTCTGCCTACCTGCTACATGTGGTAACAGAGCTCCTCCTGTTCTGCAAGACAAAATATGCACTTGCAGGTGCTCCACAGATTCACTAAAAGTTACATGGATAACTCTCTCTTTAGACACCTACCAGCTTCCTGTGATAGCTCTAATTCCTACTGCAAACTAATATACTTTGCATAATACTGCAAAAAAATTCTTTATTGCTTTCACATTGGTTTTCTGTGAGACAAGTGCTGGCTTGACACTGATCTCTTTCAGAAAGCACAGCAGTTTCTCTGGCAGCATTTTGTAAGCAGCAACACTCAGGACATTTGATTTCCTTTTGCCTCCTTCCATATGGATTCTCCGATGTCTTTGGCCATTTTTCTGCAAACTTCTCTTCTCCTACCCTGCTGTTGGAAAATTGGCTGTGGGCATGGAGTTGAGTACTCAGCACAGCTAAAACCTCTTTCTCACTTAGGAACTGCAGAATTGCTTCTGCTGCTCAGAAGCTAATAGTTCTGTGCAAGTCCAGCTTGTTCTCTTGTCAAGACAGAGTTTGTTTAGCTTTTCATTCATTAAGATTTTTGTAACCTTTTTAAGCCCAGGTTTTCCCAGTGAAAATCTGAGCAAGGTTCTAATGACATAGTCTGTGCTGTAGGGAAGGAAGGCTGTTTCACAGCCTAGAAAAGAAACTTAAGCTGAAGAAGTTCTTGATGTTTTCTTTTTCCATGCAGAAATGGCTACAACACGTGGCGAGATGCTTTCAAACCCACACAGATCTTGGACAGTTTATGCAAGGAAAACTCAATCCCTGCTGCAGAGTACAGATGGGAGGAGGTCAAGGTGGACAATAAAATATTCAAGGTCCCTCCAGAGGCTTTTCCTGAAGGTACAGAGGGCTTGTTGAACTGATCCCTTAAACAGCTGCCTATGCTCAGCAATGCATGTGCCAGTGGGTGGTCTGGGAGCACACAATCCTCTTTCCTGAGATGTCCAGGCTGGCTTCCCCACTCTGCATGGCCCAGTGTTTTGGGTCACTGTGAGGTGCATCTTGAACTCCCTCCCCTCATCTTTGCCCTCCTGCTTCTCCCCATTTGATTTTCTGGAGAGGTGCTTGTTTGCCCAGTCCATCATCTCCTGTTACTTGTGCTAGTAATGTCCTGACGTGACTCTTGCTGGCCAAAAGCCTTCATCTTCTCCCTGGCTGTGTCCTGCTGCAGAGGCCTCTGTGAGGAACAAGAGAGGGATGGCAGATGAGAACTTGTTGGTGGATGTTGAACACATGGCTTTGTACGTCCTGCAGCACTGGGAGGAGATGCCAGGATATGGGTGCAAGCTGGTACCAGAGCACGTGGAAACCCGGTCTTTGTACAACCCAGAGAGCCCTGGGCTTGTGCAGGTGAGATGTGTTTCTGTGCCAAACCTTGACATGGTTTCAGGGAAGGACCTTCTGGACAGCTGGTTTCCAGCCCCCTGTCTGGTCCCCTGTGAATCTCATACATTGTCCCTTTCCTGGGTGGGTGACTGGAGTTGTGCGTGTGGATGACTGGTCTAGCTATGAAGTGAGGACATTGGCCTTGGTTGTCCTTTGCTCACATCCACCCTCTGACCTCTCATGATTCTTCTGAGCACCCTTTCCTCAAGGAACTTCTGTCCATTGATGTTGTGTTCACAGTGCCGGTGACCCAGAGTCCTTCCTGTCCCAGCAGGTTGTTTAGCACTGCTCTGATGAGGATCCTGAGTGGGTGGCAATAGACCTGCTGTGCTTTTGAGCCCTGTGGGTGATGGTATCCTTGCCTATACCGGCCTCCTCTGCATTGTCCCTTGCCACTGCTATTTTGCAAGAGCCTTGTTCTGCACCCTTGGCTTCTCTCTGGGGCAGAACATAACTGCTGGCTGGAGAAGAAACATCCATCCTTAGTTTTGTGCAATGCAGTCTCCTGAACTCATCATTTTAATGTCCTGCACTGAAATCTCCTGTTCCCTTGGGTACTGGAAGTTTGAACAGAGCAGAGTTCTGCAGTCATGCTGGCTTTGTTTGGCGTTGGAAATGCATGTGGGGAGAGCAGAGTCAGACCCATCACTTCTTAGTTTTGTTGGTTTTGCTTGCATCACCGTATGCTTATTATTAAGACAGAGGGACATGTTTGCCTCTGTTTGAAATTGATTCAGTGTAGGTGAAGTGGTTTTTCTTGGGAGCAGAAATAAGCAATCTTTCGTAGCCCTAATTTTTTTCCCTGTGTAAAATCCAATCTCATGTCACTCTCAAGTGCTGGGAATGGAGAGAACCAAGCAGGGGCTTTCTGATGAGAACTCTCCTTGCAGGACCAAGCCCTTGCTCCTTGAAGAGCTGGAGAGTGGTCTGTCTTTTGAAGTGTCTCTGCTGTCTTCTCCATCAGGGCTCCTTGCACATGTGGATTGACATGTTTCCAAACGATGTCCCTGCACCTCCACCCATCAACATCAAGCCACGACTGCCTGTCAGGTAGCCCCTGTGGGGATGGGGGTGGGGCTGGTGGGCTGCAGGGAGGGTCAGTGTCTTGCCACGGCCGATGGGATGTGGCACAGGGTCAGTGCTAGTGTGGCATATAGCCCTCTTTGCTCCAGCTTCAAGTCCTGCTGCTCTGGCATTGTGCTCAGGGCTTGACCTGCCCTCCCAGGCACCGGAACAAGGGCATGTGTGTCACCTCTGTGTCCTTCCCACAGCTATGAGCTCCGTGTGATTATCTGGAACACAGACGATGTGATCCTTGACGATGTCAACCCAGTGACAGGAGAGCCTTCCAGTGACATCTACGTGAAAAGGTCTGATGGGAACCAGTGGGAGGCCAGAGCCTGCCTGCCCTGCTCCACATGCTCACTTGCCTCCTCTGAACCTCTGCTCCTCCTTGCCTTGGTGTGAGGTGCCCATTCCAGTCCTCTGCATAGGCTGCTGTACTCCCCGAGATGTTGTCCAGGTGTTGCTCTGGTTTGACCCTTTCTTGCTACCCCATGGGGTTCAGTGCTTCCATCCTTCTGCTCTGCCTTTGAGGCTGGCTTGACAGGGGCAGAGGGTAACTGAGTTTTCTCCTGCAGCTGGATAAAAGGTCTTGACCATGACAAGCAGGAGACAGATGTTCACTTTAACTCCTTGACTGGGGAAGGCAATTTCAACTGGAGGTTCATCTTCCGCTTTGATTATCTCCCAACCGAGAAGGAGATCACCTACAAGAAAAAGGACTCTGTCTTCTCCATGGAGGAATCAGAGTTTCGGGAACCAGCTGTTCTGGTCCTCCAGGTCTGGGATTATGACAGGATTTCAGCTAATGACTTTCTAGGTATGGTGTTACCTGCTGGAAGTGGGATGACCTGTCCCTCACCTTGCTGGATCATTACAGCCTTTCTCTGGGGTTCACCTCTCTGAGAAGAGACACTTAGGACCATCAGATCAAACTCTTCAGCTCAGCAGTCACCTGGGCTGGTTTTTCACACCTGAGCTATAGACAGAGCCTGGAGATAGGCACCTCCCCTACACAGACATGTAGTGCTTTCATGCTTGCCCCAGGGCCTTGGTGTATGTTTTCAGGGCCTGTCACACCATAGTAATTCCAGGTACTCCCACTTCTGCTGTCATTCCCAAGCTTATAGCGCTCTGTTCAGTTGTTCCTCCCTTCTTCAAACATTAACCTCCCCATTAAAAAGCAGCCCCTTTCTCCTACCTATCTCCTGGGCATGTTTAAACTCTCCTTATACTTCAACCTTTCATAGTGTATTTAAGGGGCTTTACTGCCTGAGGCACTTCCAGTGGTTCAGCCATGAGGAACTGAGGCACTGAAGAAAGCATCAGCAATTCCAGTGATTTCTGGCATGTATAATTTCAGGAATTTCTAGATAGTAAGGGGCTTCTGCAGGGTTTATGCAATCTCCTGCCTTAAGCAGGGCTAGATGCACTCTAGGTCAGGTTGCTCAGGACATTTTCTGGGTAGGTTTTGATCCAAGGATGGATTTCCAGTATCATTCTGGGACCCTTTTCCTGGCTGCACCTTTCTCACAATTCTCACAATTTTTTACAACAGCATTTTGTGTCTGTTGCCTTATGTGCTTTCATTATCCATTTCTGAGAAGAGTCCAGCTCCATCTGCTCTATAGCTTCCTTTAGGCTGTGAGGGATGCAGTAACATCTCCCTCTTGACCTCTCTTCTCTGGGCTGAACATTTGTGTCTCACCCCTCTTGCTGTGGCATCTACTAGACTTGACTGTCTCAGCCACTAAACACTCTGTAGTTGACCCCTTTCTTGTACTGGGGATCCAAAACTGGGCACTGTATCCAGATGCAGTCTCACTTGGAACTGAGTAGGGAACACATCCCTCGTCTGCTTTTGCCAGAACAGACCAGGATTGTGGTAAGATTGATTTGTTGTAAAGGCTCAGTGCCAAAGTGGGACAAGAGCTCATTCCAAGCAGAACAGGGGCACAAGGCCAAACAGGGAAATGAACTGAGACTGTTGCAGATCTAAGACAACCTTGAAACCTTTAAAGCATTTATAATTTTAAAGCATTATCATTTTATAATTTTAATTGACATTTCCAGGAATTAGAGGAAGATGAGCTTGGACATGTGAAGAGAGCAGGGTGGGACATGGTAAAGGGGTGAAAAAAAACTCACCATATGAACTCACCAAACAGCCGTTATCAAAATCCTGGGGCTTCTGCCTTAGTCTCGAACTCCTGAGCTAGTCCTTTCTTATGCAGAATTTCATGTTCTCCATCTGTAAATGTGCAGGGTTCTGTTAGATCATTGCAGCAGCTGGGAGTGTGGCAGAGAGCCAAATGTTGTGAGGGACTGACCTCAGGGTTTTACCATGTGCTCTCCTCTTCCCGGTGCCTGCAGGCTCCATCGAGCTGAAGCTGCATGACATGGTGAGGGCAGCCAAGAGCTCTGAGCAGTGCACCATCAAAATGGCCAAGGAGAACGCGACACCTCGCTTCTCCATCTTCCGAAATAAGCGCATGAGGGGCTGGTGGCCCTTCATCAAACTCAGAGATCAAGAGGATGACAAGAGAGAGGAGAGGGAGTACAAGAAGAAAAAGAAAAAGAAGTGGAGCAGCTCAGTCAAACCAGAGGACATGGAATTCACAGATCCCAGTGGGAACAAGTATCTACTGACGGTAAGGTGGGGTGCTGGCACTGGTGAGCATTAAAATACAGTTCCTTGTCTGCAAAACAGTCAGTTTCTTACCAGGGCACAGTGTCCACTGGCTGTGAAGTAAGACTGTAGCCCATGGAGAAAAAAGATCTGAGCCATCTGTAAGTGGAACTGGGAGAAAAATACCCAACTGTGGCAGGATGTATAGTCAGCAGGCTGGTCTGTGAAGCAACACTTTCAGCTGTGGCTCAGACATATTGTCCCTCCAGGGTAAGGTGGAAGCGGAGTTCCAGCTACTGACTGTGGAAGAGGCTGACAAAAGTCCTGTTGGCTTGGGACGAAAAGAGCCTGAACCTCTGGAAAAGCCCAAGTGAGTATCTGTATGATCACCTTTAGGGTGGACAGACAATGCTGTGTTCTTAGCAGCTGTTTGTATGGAAACTAGCAGTATTGGCTTGTCAGGAAGCCCAGAGCAATCACTGAGGCCCTGGGCAGTGGGGGCTGCAGGACCAGGACTGCCAGGGTTTCCCAGAGCTCCAGTGGGTCCACAGGACTTGGGGCTGCAGCACCTGGCCCAGCGTTGATCTCAGGAAGATACTGAAGGCAGCTGTGCCATAACGTTGCTTGTACAATGGTCAGGTGTGTCTGTGTGAAGGGATCTCCAGTCTACACGGATGAAGGACAGCTCTAGGCACACTTCAGAGAGTCCCCTCCTGTTGTCTCTAGCTTTCCCACAGGCAGTACATTACTGCAGCCCCTGGGCTAATCCTGCCTGAAAGCAGCAGGGAGAGCTGTGATCCATGAGGGTAAGAGGACACCAAAGAAGAAGGGCCAATGTGATGCTGGGTGCATTGAACCGATGCTTATCTGTTCTTCTCTTCTTGTTCTAGTCGTCCAAAAACATCTTTCAACTGGTTTGTGAATCCCATGAAGACCTTTGTGTTTTTTATCTGGAAGCGGTACAAGAAATACATAATTATTCTGTTCATTGTCACTGTTCTGACAATCTTCCTGGTTCTTTTGGTCTACACCATGCCTGGATACATCAGTGAGAAAATCATCAATGGATAAATGCTCTCCAGCAGAGGACTACTCAAAGACAGGGCTGATTGTGGCAGGAATCAAGACAGGATCAGAAAGTTTAATGAAACCCTGCAGGTGCAGAGACAGCCTAGAGAAACAGACCTGCAGAAGTGAACTTTGTTTTCCTCATTAATAAAACTCCTTGGCTACTCTCTGATGCTTGTGTTTTTAAGCTGCTTTCTGGAGCTGAGGGACAACCTGCTTCTTTGTGCAGTACAGGCTGATCCCCATTCAGCAGTCCTCGCTGCTGGCCCTTTGCCCTTCCTCCTGAGTAGCACAGCAGCAAGGATTACACTGGGACAACAGGGGGTCATGAGTGTGCATCTGTGTTTAGTGTTGGGCTGATGTAAACTAAATGAGAGGAAAAAATCAAACATGGTGACAGAAGACAACAGAACTGAATAAACTTTAAAATGATCTAATGTTGAATAAACTTTGAAAACACATGTGAACCACCATTTCCTTTGCTTTTTGATCCCTCACAACTTTGAAAGGAGCACCCCTGCAGAACCTGACCCCACTGCAGAACAAGACTGCAGACCCTGGGAACGGAGTTCCCCAAAGGTTTTTCACCTCCAGAGCAGGGTTAGCAGGGTTAGTTTTATCACTTTCAATCGCTAACATCCTTGATCCAGACTCAGCTTTATCATGGTTCTCACTCACTTGGGCTTTCAGTCTATTAAAATCACCTGAACTCTTGTACTCATATCCTTCCTACTGACAGCAGAAGCCTGTATTACTTAACTATCAGCTTCATTAATTTTCTGCCTCTCCAGGTAGAATCTCCATTTCTGTGTCTTCAATTTCTTCTCTCCACTATTTCCAGTTTCCCACGATGAGTACAAGTATTGCACCTTCACCTTCCCTTCACCTTTCTTGAGGTGCTCAGGTGTGCTCCGGGCAATGATCTCCAATGCTTTTCCAGTTTACAAGCAATTGGCTTTCCTATCAAGGACAAGCCAGCCTGTGGGTTAAACACTTGCTGCATTTCTTCCATTCATCTTCTCTCTCCTGACTATTCTTATAAATAGTTACAAAGCTGAGTGCACTGAGGAGCAACTGAAACTGCTCAGGTCACTTTTTGTTCCTGATGAAACACACAGATGCTGTGTTCCCTTCCTCATGCTGTAGTAGTTCTATGTGATCCTGACCCACTGGCTTCATTAAATAGCCTTGTAAAAAACACATGTAAAACAAACCTGCTTTTCAACATTCTTGCTTGAAGACAATCCCACACCACAAACTGCTTCTCTCCCCAGCTGAAAAAACAGCAGTTTTTTAGACTCCCTAGTTTATAGGTAAGTTCAACTAATTGAAAGAACCAACCACCTAGCAAAACTTGCTTTAAAATGAATTATAAAGCAGCTTTCTCTCTGCAGTATCTGATCCTGTGCCTGTCCAACTGCTTGGACCAAGATTAGAGTCCTACCAAAGCATATCCAGATCTGAGATTTAAGAGGAATCAACCTGTTTTACATCAAAGAACTCAAGAATTCACTTTTTTTTCTCCTCGTTATTTTCAAATTTCTTCCAATATAGTTTCATATACCAAGCACTTTACTCACTCGTTAGATGATTTAACTGAAAAAAGCCCCATTATCATCACAATCTCTTCATACCTCGCCACAATGCAATGTGTCTTTTAATTCAAATTTCCAATTCAGTACCAGGATTAGTTCAAATAATTTAATTATTCCTCTATATGCCTTACCAGAAAAAACAGAGGATGGACTTTATTTGAAAATATACACCAAGTGGAAATGAAAAAATTATCCAATTAAAAAATCCATTAAAATTCCAGACACTTTTTGTTTTTTTTTGCTGAAACATCAACTAGCATCTTTCATAAGAAGAACAATTGGGAGCTTCCCCTGCACAGAAAGCACATTCCAAATGCTCAGGCTCCCCACGCAGCCCAGGATGGCTGGAAGGGAACAGATGGAATTCAGCACATTTTCACAGAGGTCAGACACAGCATCAGCACACCCAGAAACATTTTAAAGAAAAATTAAAAATCCCTGATGGTGTTGCTAGAAAGCTTATTTGATGGCAACTTCAATCCATGACAGGTCTGTTAACAATAAAGCACATTATTCCTAGAGGCAAACAGAATGCAGGATCTCCAGCATCTCTGTTGGGAAGGGGAACAAAACTGGAGGAGAATGGACTGACACAGGAGTTTGACAGTAGAGTCTGCAGAGCCAGATATGATAACTGATCTTTACAGAAGAAAGGTTCAAGTCGTTCCATCCACAAACTAAGGCCAGAGAATGAGGGCACAGTGACATACAAGTGGTTAGGGCCATCTGGAAATTCCAAATCTCTTCTCCTGTGCACTCAGAAGATCACTTGTGATTCAAAGAGCCTGTTTCGTTCTCCTTGGAGATGTGAGGTTTTTTTTGTTGTTTGTTGGGGTTTTTGTTTGTTTTTGTTTGTTTGTTTTTAAATGGATCGACGTCATTGCTTATTTATGTTGTCTTCCCAAGTTCAATTTTCTTCTGGATGGCACGTGCTGAGTGATAGATCAAGGAGTCAATGAACCCTGCAACTAAAAGGAAAAAACCAAATGGATGAAGTCAGACGTGCCTCAAAGAGAGAACAACTCCCAAGGAAAGAAAACACAAATCCTGCTGTCAGAGGAAAGGAATCCCAGGTCCATCAGACAGAAATAGGTTCTGCTGATGCTGCTCAGAATAGTAAAGTCCTCATCTCCTCAGGACAGACAAGACCCAGCCTGCATGGCAGAGGTGATCACGCTTTCCTAGAAAAGATTCCTTTTTCAGAAATTAAAGAGACAGGCTGAGTCATGTGCGTTTACTGAAGCCTGAGGAGAGTTTGGAGAGGAAGCTGATGTGCAGAGCTTTATGCCACATTGTTGCCTTGACTCAGCTTGCAGGTTTCCCATTTCTTGCTCCTTTCACAGCAACCTTAAAATTCCCGTATGCTGGCCCTTGATGGATGCCCTTTATTGGAGATGACAGTGTACACCCACCAGACACAAAGCAATACAAACCACTGTCTCTAATTCTTTCTGCAGTATTTCCCCCAAACTTCTCCAGCCCTGAAGAAGCTTATTGATTCAGTGCTTGTTTGTGACCACAGGAAAACTCAGAATGAGTCTACTGTACCACAAACCGCAGACAACCAGGCTTGAGCTTGGAACCTTGAGCTCCTGCCAGGGAGGTAACACAAAGGCTGCTAGGGAGCCTTTTTTCGATTATTTGATTTTATGAAGCTCCATATTCTTTCTTTTATTCAAAACCTCCATCAAAGGAGTAAGTAAATGATTACTTGATTATATACAAAGACATACATTTCAACATGATACAAAGCATAGCAGCTAAAATGGGAACTGAATCTTCTGTTCATTACTATCTAATATATTGTATCGCCTCCCGAAGGCTGAAATCATCTCTCTTCATCCAACAGGGATTTATTATCAGACATGCAGACTTTAGAAAGTATAAGATAGTAAATGTTTACACTTTAGAAAGCAAAATGATTGAAAGGTGCAATACCTGTAAATATGCCTCCAACAATGGCACAAACTCCAGTGAGAAAGTGAGTAAAGGACCTAGAATTTGAACAACCAGCATGACCTCAGATACCAATGTCAGGTACGTAACAATTAACTAATAAGTATAATAATGTTCATCATACCATATAAGTATGCATTACCTAAATATTCATAGTTGACAATTCTCAGATTAAACTACAGAATGGAGTTTGTCTCTGCTACTTTTAGTCAGCAGCACTAAGAGGAAGTACTGAATTTATAAACTTAAAAGATGGGCTTTTAATCCCTAAGATATTATTCATTCCTACCCAGTGAGAATGCACAGCAAGCTCATGTAACACAGTAACTGAATCCCTAAGCACACGTTAATACACTTTAAGATACAGACACTATGTATCATCATTATTATGAATCTCAAAGATTGGACAGCTACAACCCACTCCCTTCCCTTCCCCTGCAGTTGCATGCCAGCCATTAACCCAGAGAGAAGAAAAGGTTCCACACAGGATGCAAGGTGTAGAAAAGCTACAGCAAATGCAGAGTAAGGAACCAGCTGGACTTTGTGGGTGCTGCTGGTAAGATGGGTATGCTCTGTAAAGCCAGTCTTCCTATTCGAAGCCTGAACCAAGAACCATTTTATCACACTTCTGCTCCTTCTACCACTTTCCTTTTCCATCTTGATACTGGATTCCAATGCTTCAAATAGTAACAGAAAAAACCCAATACCCAACCAGGGCTCACACGGAGAGGAAGGGCATTGATGAGCACCTCTTCCTCTCCACTGGCTGGGAAGAGGCTCGGATGAATTTCAGGCATTTGCACTGACACGTCTAAGTGAGGATGAAGTTCCAAGCTATGCAAGATGACAAAATCAATGCAGGATGAACAAAACAGAATGAAATGTCTCTTACCTGTGTTTCTCTGTCAGCTTCACCATCATGGGTGAAAGCTCATAGAGCACAAAGACACCAGGCAGGCCCTGGTCTCCCAGTAGCCCATTGGCTATTTTCTCATGTCGTGTAACTGAGAACTGGTTAGTTCTGACCACCTACCAGGAAACAAACACAAACACAAACATTGTTTTGCTAAGAGGGAATAGAAAAGGCTACTAAAACATGAGCTCAGTGAACCACATCAGTGTAGCCCTGCCCATGTGGGCAGCCTGACAGTAGTTAGAAAGAGTCATGAAGAGCTCTATAAGGATCAGGTATTTGCTATCAGGTCTATTTTTACTATAGGCTACCAGTTCAAGCTGCAGCTAGCCCATAGTATGAGGGATGCATCACACCCAGGCTGGACTATTTGGTCTCTGCTGGCATAAGCTGTCCCTCTCAATCCTGAGTCTATGTCATCCTCTACCAAAATGCAGTCCTGCTTCACGAGACAGCACTGATGGCAGAAAGTCATAAATAATCAAGAGTGAGAAAAAAGGGAACAATACACAGAGGCAGGAGAGTGGAAAAAGACAGACACAGCCAATCTTCACATAAATGAAGATCACCCTCCAGCATTCTTCTGTGCCCTGACATTCTTCTACATGTTGTTCATATTAGTCCTATTCTTAGAGCAATTAAACTGGGTTTCTGTCAAATGAAATTATGTTCCGTCATCCCTACTAAGTTACCTGACATAAATTACAATCAAAGCTGAGAAAGATACTATCCCAGTTTCTTTACCAAATTCCACACCTGGGGGTTCCAAGTACTGAATGTACAACACTGCCCATGGTCTACATCTGGCAACACATCTGGATTCACAGTTACTGTCAGCACCAAGAATATGAGGAGAAAGTGAAGGTTTTCACTTGTCAAACTAACAGGGAAAAAAGTACTTACTTCACCATCTACTTTCCTATACACAGTGGGGACCACTTTGACAAAATATTGAAACATCATGGAAGCTACAAGCAAAGACAGGGAGAAACACAATTAATATCCAGCAATAAGCTGGAAGCTTTTCACAGGTAGACACAAACTGGTTTTGTTCAACTTGTCAGGGAACATCTTTCTGCACAACAGCTGCTGGAGGTTTTCAAGGACTGTAAAGTTCATGTCTGAAATGTGTCTTCCTTTTGCCAAAGTGAATCTTGTTTCTGCTCCAATCAAAACCAAAACTCATGGAATTTTGGCCTTGACTAAATGGAAAACCTTGTACAAACCTGGTATGGCTTTACCAGTAAAACTTCTCACAAATTCGATTCTAGTCAAGGGAAATATTTTATTTTTAACAACATAGCCCTAAGAAAACATACTCAGGTCTAAATGAGTATCTTATATCAACTTCAATTAACACTGCAGTTTTTTCCTGTAGAATGGCTTTTATTGTATCAGAAGATGAAAAGGAAGATCTGGACCAGTGAAGAAAAAACCAGAAGAACCCCTTCTGTTGCCTCAGACCAGCCTGTTCCTTCAGTTCTCTTAAAGATAACACAATGCAAGAAAAAACCTATTTTCTATGAAATTCCCTCGAGAAGATTATTCATCCATTTCTACAGCAGAAGCAATTCTTGCATATAGTATCTTTAGCTGCAATAAATGTAAATTTGACCTGCAAGCTACTTCTCCTACATCTTCACTGGAGCATGTTTTCAGAATAGATTCTTCAAGAATTTACCAACTGGTTCCCTGAGGCTCAGGATGAAAAGCTTGAGCTTATGCAGAAATTTACCAGTCAACCACAGGCCCTCCCTCTTAGATAGTTTGTTACTCCACAGACTAACTACAGCATCATAATTGTATTGAACATTATGGTGCCTTTTAATTTTGCTGTACTTTTTTAAAAACGCCATCCTCTGATTTGGGTACAAGAATGAAAATCAATGATAGGAAAATTAAAAGAACAGATCTAGGTAGCACTAACAATCCTATCACCACTTCAAAGCAAATTACTTCTTTTTCCAAGCTTTATTACATAAAGCTTCAATTACCTTCAAAGACAAACTTTTCAGACTTCAGCGGATCTAAAAAAAAACCAAAACTCTGCAGTGGCATGTAAAGGACATAAAAAAGCAGGCTTGTGGAAATAAACTCATTCACAGCAGCAGCATGAGGAAAAAACTGTCTTTCATTCTCAAGCCAGCAACTCTGGAGCTGTCTAGAAAAGATCAGCAGTATTTCAACTTCACTGCAGCTTTTCAAGCGCTGCCTGTTGGGTATGTCAAGGTCAGGCAGACACCACAGCTCTCCAGTAACCACCAATTAGGCCTTTTTTCTCTACCCTGCATCTCCTGGCTCTCTCTCTCTTACTGCATGTAGTAGTTGGACAGGGCTCTCCTTGAACTGCATCTGAGGTAGGCCTTTAATAATGATGTGCTGTACCTGCAGCTGTTCATCCATGAACACTGAACAGAGAGATCTTTCAGAAAGGTCACAGAATTCACACATGTTGGCAGATTTCTTTCAGGTGAATGGAGGCAGCTGCTCCAGAAGGAGCACAAGGGGCAGGAGTCACATTTCACATAACACTGTCAGGGTTCTTGTTAAAACTGGGAACTTTGCTCCTGTTCTCTAACACTCATTAATACAGACACTTGAAAAGATGAGACTTCTTTCAGCTGACTTTTACCTTGCTGCGCAGTGACGGCTGTCCCATCCAGAGGGTTCACAATGCCTGGATAATCCCTTCCAAACGAGAGGTGTTTGATATAGTGTGTCATATTGATCTGAAATGGAAATGCTAACAACTCAAACAGCTGCACAGCACACCAGGGGAAAGGTAAGGGGCCTGAAGTTCAATATTTGTATATTTTTCTGAGCATGGCTCTAGAATAGAGACAGGTGCTCCCTTTCTCTGTGCATTATAACAGTAAACTCCAAAATATTTGCTCTTCTTTTTATTCATAGGAGATTTCAAGATGGGAAATTTCTCCTTCTCCTGCTGGAAATCCTCAGACCTCAGTGCCCTTTCCTCCCACCTGCAGAGCAGGCTCTCCCACCCACTCCTCTCCCTGCCACAGGAGCACAGGCTATCAGCTACCTCAGAGGAACAGGCATGAGCATCATCTGCTTTCCTCCCAGCACAAGGTAAACTCCAACAGATCCAGCAGTTGTGACAGTATCAACCTTAAGAAACTCTGAAGCACAGATTAAGGAGAAAGGCAAGCTCAGGAAGAGAGGCACGGGCTTGCCAAGCAGCAAGCAAATGTCCCAGAATATATTTCAGAACCCTCTGTGAAAGCAGGACCCAGGTTCTGCTGAGATTCATAAAGCCAAATCTGCTGCAATCTAGGATGTCAATGTGGGAATGGGAGGGAAATCCAGAAGGAAAATAGACTAAGATAACTAGAACACTGCATAGGAACACTTTATTATTATTATTATTATTATTATTATTATTATTATTATTACACTTACATTATCAAGTCCAAAGCTCTGCAGATCGTGAACTGTAACAGAAAAATAGTTAACAATATAGCTCACATTGTCATAATAATAATATCTGTCTACCATATTCTAGCAATAAGGGAGCTCCCCTCATTTCCATCACAATCTAAAAGGTCATGAAAATTGCCTGGGTTTCTCTCTTGCTTGAATAGTAGGGTGTGTGAGAGATGAAACTGCTGTAATACCCCTCCTGACACAGAGCTACTGCTAGAATGAAGGAGAGGAAATTTAATTTGGAGTTTCTTCAGATTAGGTATTCAGTCCTCATCTGCATGTATTCTTCATCTAGGGCAAAAACCAGATCCCAGAGGCAAGAAAGGAAAGCTCTGCTGTTAGCCACACTCTGCAGGTGAGATCCCACCTGCAGAGATGCCTCCAGCTCTGGGATCCCCAGCACAGGAAAGATGTGGACCTCCTGGAGCGAGTCCAGAGGAGCCCACAAAGATGCTCCAAGGGCTGGAGCACTTCTGCTATGGAGAGAGGCAGGGAGAGTCTGGAGAAGAGCAGGCTCTGGGCAGACCTGCGAGCCCCTTCCAATACCTAAAGGGAACTGTAAGAAAGATGGGAACAGACATTTTAATAAGGCCTCTTGCAATAGGACAAGAGGCAATGCTTCTAAACTAAAAGAGTGCAGATTCAGACTAGATACAAGAAATTCTATATGCTGAAGGTGATGAGGCATTTGCACAGGTTGCCCAGAGAGCTGGTAGATGCCCAGTCCCTGGGAACATTCAAGGCAAGCCTGGATGAGCCTCTTAGTAACCTGCTCTAGTGGAAGGTGTCCTTGCTCATCGCAGGGCGATTGGACTACATGGCCTTTAAAGGTTCCCTCCAACTCAAACCATTCCATGATTTTGTAAACTACCACTCATGTTCTGGCCACACTATATTTATATATCTACTCAAGGAAGCTCTTCACAACTTAAATTTTACTGTGAAATTCATGAAGAGAGGAAAATATCCCTTCCAGAGGTACTGGTAGTCAGGTCCTGGACTGAAAACTTTACTTGAGGTTGTTTGACTGCAGAACAGTGAAGTTTTGCACAACTGAGAGGCTGTCCAGAAACACTCTCTGCCAAGTTCCTCCACATTCATGTGGCAGCACCCCTAGAAACCACTTTTCTGTTTATCCATGACAGTTCTAAACCACTGTAACAAAACTTCAACAGTGTCCTCCCCACCGAAGCAGTGATGTTGTTACTACAGACAGTAATGCAAAGATATTAAAAGAAAATGGTCAGACACACTTGAAACCAAAAGGTCAAATAAGCAGGAAAAGAAAATACTTTACCATGTACATGAGACTGTTGAAAACTTTTTCCTGGTGCAAAGTGGAAATTTCCAGCTACCTGCAGGAAAGAGTAACCTTTCATTAAATGGTATTTATCTATATCTATCTATCTACCTATCTAAATTTATCTAAGTAAAGCAGTTGTACTGGTGTTTGGATTTTTAAGATTTTGTTTACACAAGACAGACACCAACCAACTCAGTATTCCCCTTGGAATCCTCCTGCTCATCATATACTGTGAGAGAGGGTCCTGTAAAAGTTCAATACCTATGATGATGTTCAAATCACAATGTCTGGATTTGTGAATACAAGATCTACTTTCTAGAAATAAAGAGTGTGGTCTCCAGGAAGAATACACAAGGATTTTTAAAAAACCCAAAAAGAAAAAAACAGAGTTTGAAGTTTAAAAAAAATTTAAAAATAGCCTGAGTCTGACTTCTAGAAGGTACTTGGGTATGTAACCTGTGTGTTTGTGGGGGTAACCTGCAAAATGACAGGTTACATAGTTACCTGGTGCATCTTGTGTATTTTCATACATCACTTGCAAAAACTACCTCTCTGAGCATTTTCAGCCTTGCACAGCCAACTCAAATAGCCTTGCTTCCACTGTATTTCTAAAGAAGATAACATTTCACTCTCTCCAACACCTCTGCAGGCGAGTTGTTGGTTACTGCTATTTCCAGCATCCACTTGTGGCCTCTGATTTAAGACCAGAAGGGCAGGTGGAACAATTCAAGCTCAAAGAAGCAGCCTCTCCTCCTCCAGAAATCTCAGCAAAAAGACTCGGTACCCAGGTGGGAGGAAAAGACAAACTTCTCCAGCGGCCGTGACTTCCCACCAGCCCACAGAACACAAACCAGAATGAGCCTCTTTCCCACTGCTCTTCCTGACTGTCCTCCTGAACCCCACGACAAGCACAAAGACCTTGCTGATCCCAGAGGTTATTCTGTGATGTCTTGTGAGCACCTAAAGCTGGAAAAGGAGAGGAATGCCCTGACTCTGCCTTTTCACAGTCCTCACCATCATGCAGCAGGTTCACAGCAAAAGCTCTCTCTCACCTTGTTGACCTCTAGGAAACCATACACTTGGCAGCCCTCATTCTTCTGCTCTTGCATTTTCTGGCTAAACCCTTCCCTCTTGCACTGCTCTATGCTATCTGGGTTCTTGAAAGCCCAGCCTCGCCGCCTGTATGCTTCTCTGACATCTTCACAAGTATTACAACACCTGCAAAAAGCACAAGCACCATCTTACCATCTTTAGCGTTAACAAGAGTTGCTCCAGCTCAGGACTTGAATCCGGGACAGATTCATCCTCAACAAAGCAACAAGACAAATGTTGGGGACTGGACCTTGAAAAGTGGCCTGATGCTCCTGAATGAGCATAAGCTTCTTGATGTGCCTTTTGAGATTTGGAGGTGAGGATGCACACTGCTTGAATGCAGGACTGGAGGCTGAAGAGGGCTCTGCCTGGCCATTTACACAGCCAAGGCAGCCCTTGGCAAGGACATTTGCCACAAAAATAACATCAGTGTCCCACAGTTATGAGCAGTTTGGAACTTCCTCATGTGAACAAAGCATCTGCCTGTTTCTATTCCTCCTTTCCTCTGTTTTTAGGCCAAGACATTGGGCTAAAGGGGGGCTTAACAGCAAACTTTCTTTGTACTTTTCTACCTATAGATAATACCTTGGCTACCAGAAAAAAAAAAAACAGGTTTCTTCCTTGGTTTCATGTTTTGCTGGACATGTTGAAGGAATTCCTGCTGTTGAAGGCAGCAATTATGAATCCCTCAGGATGAAAACATCTCTGGGAAAGGACACAGCTTGTCAGACAGGACAAACCAAGTCACCACCGAGCCAAAAATAGCCAATATTAGTTCAGAACCTATATAGACTATCATGGATCCATTCTTTTTTTGTTTAAATAAAATTTGCTGTTAGGAGGAATGAAAAATACAAAGAGACACCTGCTGTTTTTGTGAGCCATAGATGTCTGGTCTTTGTTCCTGTAAGGGCGCAATGCCAGCAGCAGAAGTGAGAAGGCAAGGCCAGGACATAACCAGATTTTACATCAAGACAGCTCACACAGCAGTGAAATCATTTAAACACCTCCGCTCTGAACACCAAACAAACCCAGAAAATCTATTGTCAGCTGAGATAAAATGTTTGTACTGCTTAAACAGGCACGTAAACAATCCAAACAACGTATAAATGCACCTTCTCAACAATCCTTCCAAAGGCATAGCCAAACCACAACAGCTCTTATCTCTGAACACATGCCTAAGTGCAGGATTTCATCGCACAGACCTTCACAGACATTTGGACAAAAAATATGCATGTAACATACCTGGATTAAAGCACTAAGAAGATAGGAAAAAGGTGTAAAGATTACCGAATGTCCTCTGACTCTGCCCCATAACAGCTCTCACAGCGATCAGCATCCAAAGAATTTGGATCAAACACTTTTTCTTCTTCTTTTCCCAGCTCTAAAGACAAAAGAGAATTCAAAGTGATGAGACACGTCTAGAAACTCTGTCTTGTAGTCTTGCTCTGCTCCATGCATAATGACTGTTCCACACATGACATGCAGCTACACATCCTGCACCCAACACCCACCTGAAATGTTATGTATGTAGCCTGCTGAGGTGTGAAGTAAGACCAAAAAGGAGCATAGTATTTGTCATCTGAAGAACGGCCTCCAAGGAAAGAACTGGCTATCTGTAAGCCTTTCTGGAGCATCAGATATTACTTGCATAAAGGCTTTGCTAAAACATGTCTTAAGTAGACCCAACCAGTACATTATGAGTGATACAGGACCTGCTTCCCAACATGCAGAATAGTTTCTGTCCCCAGATAATAATTTGTAAAGTCACAACCTGTGGTGGCTGCCAAGTGACACAGCAGTTATAACACTATCATCACACTTCCATGACAACCAGAGAAACCATGTGCCTCCCAATTGTTCAGCTCTTGGCTTAGTTCGGCCTTTCAATGTCAACAGCAGAAACATTAAATCTAAACTGACACAAAGCTGAAAATTTGGTAATGTTCATACACAGAACTACACTGACTACCAGAAAAGGGAATAAGTAACTCGTGTTTTGGAAGGGAAAAGTCAGAACAGTATTATTGTGCAATTGAAATGCTTTGTCAGAATCCTTTCTGGTTTGTGTCAAAGAACAAAGATGTAAAAATGTAAAAAACGTAGAGGAGAGGTTTATGTAGCCAAGGATCACTCATTACAGCTTGCAAACAACAGATCAACTCGCATATATTTATCAGATGTGCATTAACACACACAAAGTTAATGGAGCAAGGTGCAAGTTTAGGCTTAAAGGTTAAGTCACTGGAGCCTTCCCTAGAGAAAGGCTCTTTCCTTGAACCACACCGTCCCATTTGTTCACCCACTGTGATTTAAAGATACAACCAAAGCGAAGTTTTGCAAGAACAGTGCTAGACCACTAACTGCATAACATTATTCCTCAAATGCATCCATCGGTCTTTGTCATAATTTCAGGGGGACTGGGCAAAATTTCCTTGCAAAAGTACTGAGTGTAAGAGTAGTTTAATAGATCTGCATGCTACAAGGTCTTCAAGACTTTATGGCATTTAAACACTCTACAGCTGTCACTTGTCCCCATGAATCTCAAACAGGCACACAGTGGAAAGACTAGCGGAGCATCCACCCAGGACAGGCTGAACAGCATCTTACCATGTCTCTCAGCCTCTGGAGTTACACGATTGCCAGCTTTATCCAAACGTTGTTTAAACAGATTGTGCTCTACATCCAGTTGCTGCTCTCCTGCCACATCCATTGCATCAATGCTCAAGTCTGAAACCAAAGAGCAAGGAAAGTGATCTATAAACACACATTTGTTATGGGCACACTGAGCCTCTTGAGTCCCTGCCAAGGACGAAAATTATCATCAGCATGCAGAAGTCTTACTCACAAGCACAAGGCATATGTGGAAAAACAACATCTACATTGATCTTCAGTTTATCTCCCCTTGATTTGTCAACGTACAATTCTGGATGAACCTGGGAACAAAGGAAAAACGGAGTCCCATTTTACTTGGAAGCAAATCAAAAGGCCCCTGTCCCTCGGCGCTATGGGCCAGGAGTGGATTTTTAAGACAGAAGAGATTTGCCAGACACCTGGAGCCACTACTACGCACAGTGCAGCACATGCCATTTGCAATGGTGTTTAACACCCGGGGAATCTCTGAAGGTGGGAAGGGAACAGGGGTTCAGCGCTTGCCTTCCCTTCTTGGCATAGCACGGCACGGCACGGGCTCAGCGCATGGCATGGCACTGCACGGCGGCGAGACCTTGCGCTGCTCCGGCGGGCCGCCACAGGCGGGGGAGGGCAGACCGCTCCCACCGCGGCGGGACCGGCCAGGGCACAGGATAACACCGCGAACCGCGGGTCTGCGGGGCCCAAGCTGCTGCCTGCGCAGCCCAGGGGGGCGGCCCGGCGGGGGCAGAGGCGAGGGCAGGCCGGCCGCCCTCAAGGGTCACCGGCCGCCCTCAAGAGTCACCGGCCGCCCTCAAGGGTCACCGGCCGCCCTCAAGGGTCACCGGCTGCCCTCAAGAGTCACCGGCCGCCCTCAAGGGTCACCGGCCGCCCTCAAGGGTCACCGGCTGCCCTCAAGGGTCACCGGCCGCCCTCAAGGGTCACCGGCCGCCCTCAAGAGTCACCGGCTGCCCTCAAGGGTCACCGGCTGCCCTCAAGAGTCACCGACTGCCCTCAAGGGTCACCGGCCGCCCTCAAGGGTCGCTCGCCGTGAGTGTGAGCGGGCAGCGGGGTGCTGGGCGCGCCCCACCGGCGGTGCTTACCTCCTTGGTGAGGTAGTACTGCAGCTCCGAGAAGAAAAGCAGCACCATGATGAGCCCGCTGACAGCCGTCACTGCCGGGGAGACGAGAAGCGCTGTCAGCCCCGCTGCAACCCGCCCGCCGCCGCCCCCAGCCGCCGACGAGCGCCGAGCCCGCTAAGATCCTCCGGCCACCCGCAGCACCCCCGCTCACCCAGCGCTCCTCCGCACGTCTTGACCCGAAAATCTTCCAGGGTCTTGGGAAAAGCGTCGAAGCGCTTCAGCCGCCACAGCGACTCCATGACGCCGCGCGGCCCGGAACCGAACCCTCCTTCCGGCGCCCGCCTCACCCCGCTCCCGAGCCCACCCCCGGCCGAGGGCAGCGCTCCGCAGCCGGGGCGGCCTCCCCACCGCCTCTGTCCCAGCAGGCACAGGCTGCTGGGTTACAGGGCAGCGAAATACCCAGAGCAGCGGCACAGAAGCGGAGGGGCTGGGCAGCGGCAGCCCAGCTCCTGAATGCAGCCGGGAGAGGGTCCCAGTGACAGAGACTGAAATTGTTATAATCCATGGCTTAAACGTCTTTATGAAGGGCTTTTGCCTATTATAGCAAAATTGTATAAAAACTGCAGAGAAAACAACCAAAACCCTGAATGGGTCCCCCGGACTGCACGTTGATGAACATAAGATAAAGTGACTCAGGTCTGGGCTGGGGGACATGAACACATTCGGAGGGATCAAGCTTAGCACCTTCGGGGTGGAGACCGCAGCCCAGGGGCTATCGGCTGCCAGGCTCGCACAGACCCTCACTCCAAAGCAGGGGAGGAGGAGAGGTTTTGGGGGTGTAGTGAAAAAGCCTCTGCTCAGAGGCAGTTAACACCCATCCATCCTCCAGCTCAGCTGTGGGTTCCTTCACCCCGGGAAAAGCCGCATCCAGGTGAAGGACAGCAGATAAGGGAGGTATCATGGCCCATCCAAGTTCCCCCCAAAGAGGTCCCCAAACCCTGCACCAGAGAACTGCAACATGATCCACATACAGATCTACAGTGCTGCAAGGGACAGTGTCAAACTTGCCCTCCGCAGGGGAGGCACCTGGGCATTCCCATCTGGCCAAAAAATATATTAATCCATTGGATTCTATACTTTTTGGCGGCGGGGGACCCTCACCACCAAGACCAGATAGAGGGGAGCAATGAGACAGGGGCTGGCAGGGACTGATGGTCAGAGAGGACAGAGGAACACAGCGCTGCCTGCCTCCATCCTCACAGCCCCTCTCGTTACACAGCATGCCCCAAATGGAACGTGGAATTGCCATTCCCATCCAGTACAAGGCGTGGGGGAAAAAAAAGAAAACTTCGAACAGAATCCAGAGTGATCTTGCAGGGCTGAAGCAGCAGAGGGAAGATCTGGTTGCTGGTACTTCCCCGTGCTGACCTGACTGAGAAGAGACTCCAAGGTGCCAAGGTGCTCAGGAGCAGAACTGGCTGCCTGCAGCGAGTAATGCCCTCCCTGCACGCAGACTGAATTGCGGCGAACAGGAGGGAGCTGTGGTTTGGCTTGGCAGGAGGGAAGGGCTCCTGTAGCCTGTGAGAGACGGGGCTGACTGTGCAGGTGACGGGGTGAGTCCGGCTGATCCTGATGTGCTGGAAGTGTCCTGGGAAATGGGGTGCATATGGAAGGAGAGACTGGTGAAGTTCGTGGCTGAGCTTGATGCACCACCCGCTACCTCCTATACAAAGCAGCTCATCTGGGAAGGCCTTCCATAAGCTAGAGCTGGTAAACTTCTGCACGACATAGCCCTAATCCCTGAGGAATGTCCCTGCTGACTGCGCCTCCAGCTGTCCTGCTGTCGGCCACCCGCAGCAGGTATCACATTCTCTCCGGAGATGGTCACAAAGATCAAACACCAAAGAACAGCCTTTCTCTAGAAAACTTTGCGTATTCCACGCTTTGCAACACGCCGGCCGCTCACGGCGACCCGCGGCCACGCTCCCCGCGGGGCAGCCCCGGGCCGACCGGCAAAGGAAGCGGCGGACTCCGCTGCCCGCCTTCCCTTTCCCTTTCCTCTTTCCCCGTTCCCCTTCCCCTTCCGGGCAGCCGCGCAGCCGCAGCCGCGGCGCCGGGGCCGGAGCGCTCGGAGCCCGCCGGTGCCGAGCCGGGCCCGGGCCCCGCGGGGGCCATGGCGCGCTGCCCGCGCCGGGCGCTGGGCGCGGCGGGGCCGCTGCTGCCGCTGCTCTGCGCGCTGCTCCGCGCCGCCGCCGACACCAGCACCGGCCGGGTAGGTGCGCCAGCGGGGCCGGGCGGGGCCACACTTGCCACTGGTTGTGCTGGGTGTCCCGGGGTGGGCCGGAAAGCCGGGCGGGCAGCGGTTCCTCCGCTGTCTCCTCCGCTAGAAGCATTCCATCATCTCCCACAGGGCCGGGCTGAGCTCGGGTGTGGAGGCACAGCTCCTCCGGGCGCGCCTCGGCGAGTTGGGGAGCGGCCGGAGAGGCACCCGTGTCCCGCTTGTGTGGTCATGAGCATCAGTGTCCGGGAGCTTCTCGGGGTGTCCGGGTGGCCGTGGTGCGGTGCCCCGTTCCCGCTGCCACCGCCGAGCGCGGCCGGGAGGGAAGGGCAGCCCCGCTCCGAGCTGTTTTGGTTACTGGGCTCTGCCCTCGCTGCTCGAGGGCAGCTAATGTCGATCATAATGAAGTGTCCCAGCATTGCTGTGCTTGTCAGAGGCCAAGGCAGGGGTAGCAAATGGTCTTGGAGCAGTTTCGCAGCTTGGCTTTGTGTGGAGCCATTGGTAATGTCCGTGTTTAGTAGCGCTGTGTGCGCCCTTACTTGGTGAACTTTGGCATGCCCAGCCCAAGCTCTCGTGTCGCCTCCCTGCCTCACCTGGAGCACTGCCTCCAGCTCTGCTGCTCCCAACATGAAACCAGCAAGAAGCTGCTGGCACAAGACCAGAGGAGGCCACAGAGATGCTCCAAGGGCTGGAGCTCCACTGCTCTGAGCCAGGCTGGGAGAGCTGAGAATGTTCACCTGGAGAAGGCTTCAGGGAGACCTTACAGCCCCTTCCAGGGCCTAAAGGTACTCCAAGAGAGCTGGAGAGGAGCTTTGGGCAAGGGATGGAGTGACAGGACACAGGGAATGGCTTCGCACTGCCAGAGGGCAGAGGTGGATGGGAAGAAATGTGAGGGAGGTGAGGCCCTGGCACAGGGTGCTCAGAGAAGCTGTGGCTGCCCCTGGATCCCTGGCAGTGCCCAAGGCCAGGTTGGACAAGGCTTGGAGCAAACAACTAGACCATAGTGGAAGGTGTCTGTGCCTGTGACAGGGGAGTAGAATGAGACGAGCTTCCAACTCTTCTATGGTTCTTTCTTCTGCTTTGCAAGCCAGACCCTTCTCTCTCCCTGATGGCTTCTGGCATCTTCTTGTTGCCACAAAGAAACAGAGATGGTTCTCCCACTTGTGCTTCTCTTGACTTGAGCCCCTTTCCTGCTACTGTGTTATGCTAAGGGAGAACAGGCCTCTTCTCTCCCCCTTCCCTGAGTGATCATGTTGTCAGTGGAAGAACAGTGCATGCAGTAGTGTGCATGCATGTGTGGTGAGGACTGTCCTGTGGGTTAGATGGATTGGGAAAAAGCTTATGGGATATATGTTGGTCTCATAATAATCCTGGTCTAAGTATTGAATCTACCAGAAGAATGAATCACTAGGGGGTGTGCATGAAAAGTTATGGGGAAAAGTTTATGAAAACAAGTTTTTATTCTATTTTTTAAATATTCTGGTTTCTCCTTGTATTAAAGTGAGGGAGGGGAAGAGAGGCAAGGAAAAAAATCCTGAATTAATGTGTGTTTTTGAAAATGCTGTCCTTAGCATTTTGAAAAGTTTGACACATGGTTTTATCTAAGGCTGCATTTTAGGATGGAGGCAGGGAAAAGGGACGGAACTCCTTGAGGACAGCTGGCTGTTTTCTTGTTCTGACAGTTTGCTGGCATTAGCTGTTGGTAGAGGAAACACCCACTTAATCAGAGTTTTCAAACTTTCCAAGTGTGTTTTTTGTTGTTGTATTTTCTTTTTGCATTTTGTTTTGTTTGTTTTGTTGTTCAGGGTTTTTTGTTTGTTTGTTTAGTTGGTTTGGTTCGTTTGGTTCTTTTTAGAATTATTCCTGTGCTCTTTGCAAGTGCAAAGCTGAACTTATTTTTTCCAGGGATTTCTCAGGGCTGTTAAGCTGGTGTTTTTTTTTTTGAATGATGGTCCAGAGACAGCAGTGGGTGGTGGGCAGTGGGCTCTTGGGAGCTTCCTGCCGTGGGGACTGAGGAGAGTCTCATCATGGCAAGGTGCACAGCATGTCCCTGGAACAAGAACAAAGCTTCTTGGACATTTCTGGTGCTCCAAAGACCTAAGTCTGCCCCAATTGCTCAGTAGGGATGATGCTCATTTTTAATTGGTAGGTCTTCCTTGTCCCATCAGGACAGGTCATACTTAAGGTGGATCTTCAGCCCTTCTAGGAATCAGCTGATATTACCAAACCTAACCAAAAATAGAGAGGCGGCTGAATTTTTTGGGCTAGTTTGTCACTTTTTCTTTTGAGGAAATGTTCTGAACTGTTATGTTGAAAACTTACTGTGGCATCTTACCATCTGTTTCTTTCTTTTTCAGGGTTGGTTAAAAACTTATGGCTACTTGCTTCCATCTGACAGCCAAATGTCTCCCTTGCAGTCAGGAAAAGCTGTTCAGTCTGCAGTTGCCACTATGCAACAGTTTTATGGAATCCCAGTAACAGGAGTTTTGGACCAGACAACTATTGAGTAAGATTAATATAGACTACTTCTGTCTTTCTTAATGCATTGTTGTATTTCCCGGGTAGTTATTCCAGGTGCAAAAAGTCCACAAAAAGCATACGTTTGCCTGACTGTACCAGAGAAGCCTTGATTATGAAAAGGTGTCTCTAACAGAAACATGTGGGCAATTCCACTTTTCTTTTTGCCAACAATGTTTTTTGTGAATGTGAGGAGAAGCTCTTGTTACTGTTGTTCTTTGAGCACGGATTGTGCCGGTGCACAATCAAAGCATGAATCCTGTGAGCTTCTGAAAGTGGCGGACATCAAGGGTTTAATTTATTTCCACCTTTGTCTGAATTTATGTCTCCAAAAAATGGCTTCTAATCTATTTCTTAATTAATTGGATTTGTGTATCTCCATAGATGGTACTTGTGCAGATCCGCAGTTTGAACTGAAGGAGTTATTGTAGTCTGATGATGATAGTCAAGGCTACTTAGCTGCCCACAGTTGCCATTTGTTGGACATTAGAGGTGCTCTGCTGTATGTTGACCACGTGTTGCTTTTTGTGATCAGTTTTGATAGCTCAGAAGCATTGGTGTAAATCACCAGGGCTGGAGGGACTTAGTTCTTTAGTCTTCTCTTCAGTGTGGGCTGCAAAGGGTGGTGTGGAAGTGACGCCTGGTCTGGTTGCCTGGGTGTTGTGTAGTGGCTTGATCCGTCTGCTGTTGGTGTGGGGAGCATCTGCTGACTAAAGCAGAATGCAGAGAAGGCCTTCCTAAGGCTTTCTGGGGGAAAAAGCATCTCATGGTGAGCAAAAGAGAAAGCCCAGTGGAACTTGCTTAGGCCCTGCCTAGTTGTCCCTTGCCCTTGCTACATTAGCAGGGGCTTTCAGAGCATGCTCTGCCCTGTTCTCCATCTCTCCTCTTAGGACTCTGCTGGCAAAAGGGATGAGCTAGCACAAAAGAAAAGGCCACAAAGTAACTGAATATGTAAAGAACAAAGGGGTTTGGTTTTATGCCTTCCAGACTGCAAGAAGAGGGAGAAACAGAAAAAATTAGTGAATTAGACAGGAGGCAATCATCCTGGGCTGGGACTACCTCTCCAGTGAATGTAACATTCCCTCCTTTAGCTCACAGGAAGAGCCCCTTGTGGTCCATTGAGGGACAGACAAAATCCTGTTTGCTTTTCAAATAAGTTGAGAGCAGAATGCTTTTTAAAGGTGGGGATTTTCCATCTGAGTTCTCTTTGCCATTAATAACACGGTTTGTAGGTGAATGCTGAAGCAGAGCCATCAGGCAGGGTTCTGTGTGTGCAGTTGGTGTGTAGAAGCTTGGATTTGGGATGCTGATGATTTGGAAGGGGATGGGGAAAGAAGGGGCTGTGATATTGGAGTGCTAGTTTGGAAAGTTAAGAAGCTGCTTCTGCCTTGTGGGTGATGGGAAGGGAGCAAACTGCATGTGGGAGTCCCTGCTTTAGTGAGTAAAAGTTTTTCTGAAGGAAAGGAAGGTGTTGCTCACATTATAGTGAGTTTGTATTTATGGGCAGGGGTTGATCAGTGCACGAACACCCAAAGGCTGATGAGTGAAAAACCTGGATGATTCCTTCTGAAACTCAAGTCTCCAAAAGCTTGAGACCTCAGCTGCAGCCAAACACTGGTGGGCTTTGGAGGCATGTTGGGTTGCTTTGCCTCCATCTGTCCTGAGTCAGTGGGTCCATATGTCGTATGGCAGGGTGGAATTGGCCTAGAAATTGCATGAATGGAAGAAGAGGTCCAGATTGCTGTTAGCAGTGAGCCTATAGTTTGAGCTGGAGGGGCCTCTGCCTGGGCTATGTTGGGCTGTCACTTCCTCAGAGCTGGTTGTGGAAGCTGAGCAGAAGGAAGAGAGCTGGCAAGGCAGGCTGCCTCCAAGGGCTCTGAGTTACTCAGGCATTTACTAAGCAATTATTTCAGTCTGTATTAGGAGTTTTGAGATTACACTTATGAATTTTCCTGTCACTTTCATCAGTGTCCTAAGTTCTGTCTCTTTAAAGTGACTTCAAGAATCAGAGTTACTAGCTTTTATTATGGAAGCCTAAAGTTTCTCATCCTTGTATTCCCACATGCCCTCAAATCCCGAGCTTGTTTTTTTTTCCAAGATTGGTACTTAGGCATGTGGAAGCCACCATGCAGGTGCTGCTAGTGGGAGATGGAAAGAAACACCACCACTGATGATGCTTTTTGGTACTCAAAAGGAAGGTTGGGTAGGGATCCATTCAGCAGAGGGTCTGTCATGAGGAAATGTAGTTTCCTGTAAAGAGAGCAGGGAGAACACATAAAACAGCCTCCTCAGACCCTGCAGCTGATGATGTCTCAGCAGATTTTGTGTCTGCCTGCAGCTGGTGGGCTGAACTGTGGTTTTGCTGAGCAGCTGGGCAAGGATATAGTCCTGGAGCATGATGGAGAGAAGGCACGCTAGTGCTGAACAAAAGTGCTGATTTGCCTTTGTCATGGTCAGTCACATGGTCTCAGAGAGAACCAAGAAATGATCTTACTTGTGTTGGAAGTGTCTTGTGCTTTGTCTTAAACCTGTTGTGCAGGTCTCTCACCTTGGGGTGCACCACAGCTGTTTAAAGACACCACTCCCACCAGCTCAAGAGTAGGGGATTGAGAGTGACAGCTCCTTCTCTTTAGGAGAGCCTCGTGAAGGGCTTGCAGCCTGAGATGGGGAAAGCAGCTGTATCTGGACAGGAACTGGATGTCACTGCTTTTGGAAATTGCCTGTTTTCTCATGCCAGGCAGCTGGAGGAGTGCAATAGTCTGTGCCTCAAGTGTAAATTTTGATGATCCAGTGTTACTGGTGTTCCCATTTAAAAAAATAAGGAGAGGGGGAAACAGCCATAAGTGTCCGACTCTTGCTTCAAATAATTGTCTTTTGTTGTTTCTGATGTGATGATTTCCCCTGGAACACAGAGGGGGTCATCCAAACTGCTCAGTAGAGAATGGCTGTCATAAAGCTCAGCTACAGATGATTAACGGCAGCAAGCTACAGCTTTGTATATATTTTGCCACAGATCTGCCCTGCTGAGAGGAGAAGAGATTGCTGGATTTGTACCCTGGTCCATGTGATGAGAGCAGGGCCCATATGTCTGGGAAGTCAGTTGAATCAGGGAACTGATCCAGATAAACATTCTCAGCTTGCCATGAGCTCAGGCTGACGACAGCTTGGGTACTGCTGAGCTCTAACCAGGTAGCTGGGCTCTGTTACTTGGCTTCAGACAGGCAGGATCTGAGCTCTGGAGCAAACTGTGGTAGAATATGGGTTCAGACAGGCTCAAGTGAAATGGGGTTTTTATATTGTTTAAAAACTGTGTAAAGAGGAGTTGGGGCCATGGGCAGCGTGAGTTTCTTGGCAGCTCTACCTTGGAAGCTTTGGCTCCAGAAGTCCTTGAAGTGTGGGTATTGCAGCTTCCTCTGGAACAGTCCCACGCCCTGTGCCTATACTTGGAGCTGGCAGAGGGGCAGGGAATTTGACTGTTGGAGGGAATTCACTTTCTGTGGGGTCTCTATGCAGTTCTGGCTTTGATAACAGTGGGCTGAGCTGTGTGGGAGTGAATTCCTGTGGCCACCTGAGCATAGGGCAAGTGTTGGGAAACTGGCAAGATGTTCTTACAGGAAACAGATGCTGAGGTGTGAGGTACTGCTGGTGTGGCAGCACTGCCCTGGACAGCCCCGGTGACTTCTCTACGCATGCAGGCTGGTTTGGTAGTGCTGCTCTGTTAATATTTTCTCTTCTAGATGATCCTAGCAAGGATAAAACAGAAGGTCATTTTCTCACTATAGTCAGGGCCTGATGATGGTGGTGTTCAGACTACTGGAGTTCCCATGAAGCTCAGGAGGTGAAAACCTGATTCACACTATGGCTTGTGTAAGGTTATGATAAAAACATTGTATCATAACATATGAGTGGAATTTAAAAAATCCCCTGTAAACTGAGGAAATACCTGGGAGAATACAGGTGACAGTAAGCATGAGGTCTCTCTAGGAAAGTGCTAGAAGCTATGCAAAAGAGCAAAAATAAAGGACACTTGGAAAAACACAATGTGTTCAGGTTGAATTGATATTTCTAAAAGCAAATCTTAGATGTGCTGCTTTTCTTTGAAGGTGGCAGCAGTTGTGTGGGCAAGACAGATCAAATTTCCACAGGTTGCCTGGGTTTCTGAAAGATGTACAGTGCTGATAAATGTGAGGTGATGTAAGTGAGGAAGATCTGTGCTGGCTTTACGTACACAGCTTGGGTTCTTGTCAGGTACAGTGCAATGTGTATAACAGCTCTCATTTGCTCTGTTCTTGGTGGGGAGATGATGACAGATGACTGCACTGAAATTTGTAAGCAACCGGAGTTTCATGTAGGAAGTGGAATCAGGAAAGGGCTGCGTGGCTGCCTGAATTGGGAGCGGGTGTGTGTGTTCTGAAGGAATGCTCTGGTGAGGCACAGTGTCTGTCTGTCTGGTTGGTTTTCATTTAAAAGGTGTCCTGGCAAAAAGTCTTGTAAACACTCTACTGCTGATGGGAGACTCTCCCTTCCTGAAGGTCTGGGGCTCATATTTTTTGGTGAATAGGATGTTTAGGCACAAACATGGACTACTTGCCATTGTCTGGCTGCAGTGATATAAGAATGTCTGCATTTGGAGGCCAAAAGTTGTCCCCTGGGTGGCCAAGGATGTGGGAGAAACCTTACTGAGGAGGGGGGAGGGAATTTGATGTCCTGTATGAGAAATGGGCCAGGACTGGCTTAGAATGCTTTTCTGGTGTGTAAATGATGCAATGGCATGTCCTGCAAAGTGTTCTTAAGGGCTTTATGTCACAGTGGACACTTGCCTCTGCCATCAGAGTGAGTGGATCAAATGCATGAAATGCCTGAAGAATTCCAGTGGCTGAGGCAGTTCCAATCTGCTTAGGGGGGCTGTGGCCAGAGACTGCTTGCATTATTCCTGGGCTCTGCTCTCCTGTCTAGGATGCACTGCAAAATCTTAAAGAATGTGACTGGGGACCTGTGGAGACCAGTACCTGTAGGTCCTCAGTCCCTGTCCTTGTCTCCTTCCTCCCGAGATGCCACATGCAGTGATGGGCAGATTTGTTCCTCCACAAGCCACTTCTGGCTTCTCTGGAGCGTGTCCACATGAGCAAGTATATTTTGGGGAATTGTCTGATTCTCCTTGATTCTCTGTCAGAGAATCATTGAGGTTGGAAGGAATGTCTTGAGATCATCTACTCCAACCTTCTGCTAAAACAGGGACATCTAGAGCAGGTTGCCCAGGACCATTTCCACTTGGGTTTTGAATATCTCCAAGGATGAAGTTTCTGCCACTTCTCTGGGAACCTCTCCCAGTGTTCAACCACCTCCAAGCTGCTGCAAGAAAGAAACAAAAGGTCTGTCAAGGCTGGAGGTGAAGGAGGTAGGGAAGGAGAGTGGACTTCTCGGATAATATTGCCTGGATCCCTGTGCAAGGGACAGCATCCTTTGCTCTTCCAGTTTACCTGGCTGTAGAGACTGGAGTTTCTTACATCGTGAGTGACATACAGAGTCAGGGCTTATGGGGAAAACCTAATGGAATTTGGTATGTGCGACCCAGAAACTGGAGTGATCTGTTCTGGTCATCCCAGGTGAAAGCCTTAGTTATTATCTGGCAGGGTTGTGTTTGTACTTGTTCAGTTTTACCTAGTGAGGTATGAACTGGATTTTTTTTTCAGTGGCACAGGAGCACTTTAGCAAATGGAGAGTGGGTCCAGTAGGTGAGTTTGATCCCAGGGCACACCCACCTGTGATTCTGATTTGGGTCTCTTGTGGCATTATTGTCATAAAACTCTTGTCAAGTATAGAGACTTCCTGGTCTGGAATCTGTGTTTCCACAAGGAAAAATGCAGTGGTTTTGGTGTGCTGAAGTGTGTGGATTGCCAGCAGAGGTGGGGTGCACAGCCCTGCACAAAGAGGATAAACCTCCTCAGGGAGGACTGAACCCTTCTTGGGGTCAGCACTGGACATCTCTCACAAGTCTTCCAGTCACCCCCTGAGTTCTTTGGAATCTCTTTTCCAAACTCTTTGTGTAGCTTGTTGTTTTTTTTTCCCTTTGCTTGCAGGTGGATGAAGAAGCCTCGATGTGGAGTTCCGGATCATCCCCACGTACGTCACAGCCGGAGGAAAAAGCGGTATGCACTCACTGGCCAGAAGTGGAGACAGAAGCACATTACCTACAGGTACAGCCCAACAGCCCCCTCCCTCCTCCTTTTTGATGGGGGAAAAAATGGTCCGTGCTTGTTTGGCATTTGTAAGTACTTTTAAACATAAACTGGATCCTCCCTGTAATGTCTAGTATGTGGTGGAGGGGAATACTGTCCAAGCACTGAGTAACTGGACAGTCTTTTATCAGTTAGAAAATAACTGATCAGTAAAGGCATCTAAATCCCAGCCATCAGTTGTGTAATTTTGGCAGAAAAATCTTACTAAAAGGCCATTTTTCTTCTGTTAGCAATCTAAGGCTCTAGCCTTTAGATTATGTGTCACCCTTAACAAACCATTAAAGCAGAATCAACATCACTGTTCGGGGACGAGATGCTTTCTCCTCCTACTGATTTGCAACTTCTGTTTTTGCAGAGGTTTTACTTTTGCTTCTGTAGTAGAGCTCTTGCTTTTGTCCAGGCTTAGGCCAGCTGTAGTGAGCTACAGGTGTCAAGAGAGTGTTGCAGAGGGGCAGTTGTTTCCCAGAGATGTGTTCTGAATCAGTCAGGCTGTGAGCTTTTGAAAAGCAATAGCTGAATGATGCCCAGTGGAGGTTTCTGGCAATAAGAATGTCACTTCAAATTAAGACTAACCCACCCTTTAGTTATTATTATATTGATAAGTCTTAAATGTGTTCTGCAAATTGAAACATTCCTTCTTTCTCATTCCCACAGTGTCCACAACTACACTCCCAAGGTTGGCGAGATTGATACGAGGAGAGCCATTCGTCAGGCCTTTGATGTTTGGCAGAGAGTGACACCACTCACCTTTGAAGAGGTCCCTTACCATGAAATTAAAAATGACAGAAAGGAGGCAGATATTATGATATTTTTTGCTTCTGGTTTCCATGGAGACAGTTCTCCGTTTGATGGAGAAGGTGGATTCCTGGCTCACGCTTACTTTCCTGGACCTGGAATTGGAGGAGACACTCACTTTGACTCAGATGAGCCATGGACCCTGGGGAATTCTAATCATGATGGTAAGAGTGCAGGTCATCTTTCCCAACAAGGATGAGTTGGATGCAGACACGCTGACAGGCTTTCAACTAGAAAGTATTTGCTTGGTGGAGCTTTCACCTCCCATACAGAGGTTCAGATCCTTTCTAAACGTGTATTCTATCTTAAAAGAATGTTATTAGTTTGTTTGTGGCTGTGGATGGTGTGAATTTTAGGAGTGAACAGAAGAGTGTGTCTGCTGGCTTCTTGCATCTCTCAAGATTTGGGCCTTAATTGCTACAAAAACTCTGGGAGGGAAAAGTTGAACAAAAGAGTGTTGAAATTGTATCAAATGGAATACTTACCAAGGGCAATTAGTGTTAGTTGCAATGGTGAGTAGAAAGTTGAGAGTGAAGACATTTGAATGTCACGTTGTTTTGATCCAAATTTGTTTTCTCACGCTCCGGAATTCCTCATTCTGTCAGTTTGGGGCTGGCTGATTGGTTAAGGGAGACTGATGATTGGGACAGCTGCTTTTATCTAACTAAGCATGAAGAGTTTCTGCATCTTTCCAGCTTTACCTTACTCTCTGATGGCAAACCCTTTGTTCTATTTTCAAACCTTTGACTGAGGATAGTGATGTCTTGTAGAAGGTTTAGGCTCATAATCAGAATTTCACAGTAGCTTCACAAAATATCTCTCCAATTTCCTAATGGTTTGGGAAGAACGATGTGTCTATAAATATTTAGGGATTCAAAATCATGTTTTAATAAGGATTAAAAGTTTACTTGGACTGTAAATATGTCTTGATTTTTAAACTCTGTAAAACCAGCAGTGTTGTTGTGCCCATGATGCCTGAGGACATGTGCAGACAGTGTAGTTTGAAAAGAAGAAAAGCTTTCAGGCACACAGGGCACCTTCAGAACTGGCCTAAAGGTGACAGCTTGCTTTCAGACTGGATTGCAAATGGGGAAGATCCTTCAGAGCTGTGAGTTGGTATCAGATCATCCTTGGCAGGAAATGGAGCTGTCAGGTTCAGTGAGGGAGTGCTGATTTGGAGGTAAGCAGAAATTATACAATACTTGTCTTTGTAGGGAAAGAGAAGTAATGTTTCCTGGCATGTGTGAATGACTGGAGGAGGTATGGGCTGAGAAAGAGAGAGGTGGGGTGTGAGGAGGGGGAGAGTGTGAGAGAAGCAGTGTTTTGCTGTCTTGAAATGTTAGGGATTTTTATTCCCAGATTTGTGGCTGGAGGGCTTCCTCCAGGATCAGGAGTGACAGACAGTCAGAGACTGAGTGGTTACCTTGTGAGAGCTGCAGCAGGGAGGTGTGTTTGTGTGTCAGTGTTCTGTGCTACTTCAGTCAGGTCTCAGTATGGATTTGAGCTCAGCCATGGGAGTGTGGGAGACCCAGGTATTGGATATGACTTCCTAGGAAAGCCCATGTGTGAGACCTGGGAGTGCTGGTGTCTGGGCTAAAAAGTCCTTCCAGGAAGGTGGAAGGGAAGGTTTTGAAAAGTTGTACTTGTTTTTTTCTATTCTCATTTTCTGCACAAAAGGCTTCCTTCTGAGATAAGCTTAGCAAGGTTAAAGACTGTCAGGAAAGCCTCTGCAGAAAATTTTCCATCCTTCGGTATGATGTTCTACCACAGGTGATCACTTCTTTGAGGATTTTTCTTTGGATGCAGTTTTTAGGCTGGTGTTTGAGATCAATGCATACAATGAGTAGAAGGTCTTTCTTTTTATAAAAGCTATTTTTATGCAATTCTTATCCATGTGACTCTTACAAAAACATGATGTATTTCTCTGCTGTGCTGGGTGACTGTCATGAGTGGTGTCCTCAAAGTGCATGAATTGATATTGGAAGGGCTGGTGTGCACTTTGTGTAAGAATTGACAGAAGAATTGAGATTTCCTTTTCAGAGGATGTGACCTGTGTATTTGCTTTCAGATAACCGTGCTGCATAGACTGGGCTGCACAGGCTGTTTTAAAAAGTCACTTGTGAGGATGTTGAGAATGGTGGGGTTGTATTTGTCCCTTCCATTTGGGGAAAGTGTTGATGGCAGAAGGGGAATTTGATGTTTAGAGGTGATGGGGGTAAAGCTCTAGTCAGAGCATTATAGACATGTTGTGTGAGGAATTTGGTTTTACCTGCATCCTTACCTTTGGTGTGGAATTGTGAGGATGTCCTGCTTCCTCACTGGATGACCTAGGCCTCTTTAGGGTGGGGTTTCCTCCTGTTTCACTGTTCCTTGTCATTGGAGCACTCACTAGCTTCAGGTTCTCACCTCTGGTGTGTTCTATTTGAAATGCTTTTAGCAGGGCTTGAAGGGTTTCTTCTTGGTCAGAGGTGTCCTGCTCAGTTCACTGCCAATTTTCATTGAAAATAAGTTATTAGTGGAGACAATATAATCTGTTTAATAGGAAGTATTTCTTCAAACATGGTCTTGCTTGTCCTTAAGATACGTATTTTGTGGCAATAGAGTTGATCAGTCTGGAACTGACGAAGCCTCAGTGAAAGAATAAAAAAGCCCTACCAGTAAATCATTAGCAAAGCTCTCATTTATTCACATGCAAAAGAAGAACTGGTTTGGCCATTCAGTATCTGTTCAATGATTATAAGAATCTTGAAATAGGATTGAAGTAACAATGGTATCTTTGCATCAACCCACAAAATATCACAGTGTAAAGTGTTCCGTTCCTGACAAGAAAAGAATCCTGAGTGACTGAAAGTTGGTTCTTTCAGTTTAAATATCCACATGATACATAACAGCTCTGACAACTCAAACATTTGTTTAATCCAGGTAGAGAAAGTAAATTTTTATCTCCAGTTTAACATTACAAATAGTATTAATAATAATCCCAGGCAAATCTTCCTCCTGGTGTTTTAAAAGCAAAAATACATTGCTGTTATGCATGTCCCTACCACCATACCACTGAATCTGTGCTGTCTGTCAACTCTCTGCAGGTAGATTAGAGAATCTTTTTAATACTAAAATGAGGTAAGACCTGGATTATCCATGGTCTGCTAGGGATTACCAAATTTTATTTCTTTCATCATACCCAGAGCTGGCCTCTAAAGACCCTCTCTATCATCTGTTGTCATGTAGCTTTGTAGGTGGGAGTGTGCCCAGGGCAGCCACTTCAGCTCCTTCAGGAAACACCCTCAGGTGAGGAGTTATTTCTGTGCTAGCTCCAGCGTTGTGTGATCGTTGTACAGATCCCAGGGTTCATCTTTCAGTTCCTCCACACCTGTGCCAAGTTCTCTCTGTAAAAGTAAGATGACTACTGTGGCAGCTTTTTAGATGTTGGCAAAAAATGCTGAGCTTTGCTAACAGCAAGTAAACAAATTTTATAATTGTTCCAGCTGAGTGTGTCCCCCACAGATCCCAGTGCATTCCTGCAGAGGCTTCTTTGGAAAGCTTCCTGTTCAGGGCTTCTGAAAGAAAGCCAACCAAAAATAGTGCCAGAGTTTGCAAGACACTGCCAGAACCAGCATGGGAGATGAGATTTCACAGGTCATCTTCAGTGTTAAGTCAGTGCTAATTCAGTGTAGGAGCTTCTGCAGAAGCTCTGGAGAAAAAGGGCCTGAACCAGCTTTGGGAAGGTTCTGTCAGCCCCAGAGGAGAGGAAATGGAGAGCTTTTTCCCTGTGATTGTACCACAAGGACTGGCATTGTTTCAATGGGCATCTACCTTAACAGCAGAGCAGGCACTCCTGGAGGCACCATCTGCACATGGCATATGTTCAGGAACCTGAGCAGCTTTTCCAGGACAGCCAAATGCTGTCTGGGCTGACAAATGTGAAAAATCAGCAAGGATCTCAAGGAGAAAATGTTGATTGGGGTAGCTAATTTTGGATCTTACTGCCAGCCAGTGATGGTGACAGGCCTGTTTGGGGGAATGTGGAGCTTTGTTTAATTTGCTCATCAGTGTGTTCAAAGCAGTGTCTTCACTGCAGATTTACTGTTTTCTGTCCTGGCAGTGTTAACAAACCTTCTTGATTCTTTGGACATTTGTATCCCTGTAAGCAAGATGAAACCAAGGGAACTGGGCTTGGTGAGGAGGAGGATGGGGAGGAAGCATCTAATAGCAGTCTTCCACCTGAGGAGATATTAGAGAGAGGACAGAGGCACTCTCTTCTTGGAGGTGGAGGAACAGAAAAAGGAACAAAAGGCAAGGGGCACAAGCTGCAACAAGAAAAATTCCACCTGGGGTGTAAGGTAAAAACTTCTTCACCAACAGAGTGGTAGAAGTCAGAGGCTGCACCTGGAGAGGTTGTGGGAGCTCCATCCTTTGAGGCTTTTGGAACATGGCTGGATGATGTCCTGAGCAGCCTGATGTAGTTTTGAGATTAACCCTGCTTGAAGCAGAAAGTTGAACTGGGTGGCTTCCAGCAATGCCTTTCAATCTACATTTTTCCATAATACTTTAGCACTGCCATAGACAGAACTGGAGCTCCTAGAAGTTAAAAGCAAATTGCAGTTATTTCTTGTGACAACTCTGAGCCATAACAAGGTATTCAGCTCATAAAATTCTCTGTTTGTATCACCAAGTTCCCTTCTAAAAACAGGACTGTTTAATATTGAAATCTTTCATGAGGGAGGACTGATGATGCTCACAGGTGCATGAAAAGGTAGCTTGGCAATATTTTTTGCCAGCTGTTTGATCCTTTTGAAGAACCACCTCTGACTGCTCCTTTTTTCTTTTTTTTGAAATGCCTGAATGTACAATGTTTGTGGAGCATTGACTAGACTAATACTATAAACACAGAATGTATGTTAGACTATCCAGCAGATTCCTTGGTATTAAGGGGAATGTGTCAGTAGGTTTGGCTTTTCCTAGGTAAAAACTACTCATACAGTTCTTCATTATCAAAGACTTTCAGGTGTTTCCAGTCACTTTGGAAACATTGCTGGCTAAACATTCTTTATCTTCATTTGTTTTGTTTGATTACAGTTGTGATATTTTATGTGGAGGGAGGGAACTAAGAGGAATGCAGAGTATCCAGCTGTTGCTTTCTTTTTTTCTTTGAGATTTGTATTGGCATCCACTTTCCTAGGCTGATTCTCTACTCTGCTTGCTCCCCACTTACCTGACTTGTACAAGTGCAGTGCCTGCTTGGAAAAGTAGATGCACCTTAACCCCTGTCCCTTCACTCAGCAAGTTGCCAGAACTTGGTAGTCTTTTCTCCTTGATTAATTCCTGTTTCCTCTGCGTCTTGCCTTGCTTTGTCTTATTTCTTTCTTATTTTACCACTTTTTCTCATGCTCATTTTCTGTGGAAGCACTGAGTCTGGCAGTCTACAGAGTGTGAATGCAATGAGTAACTCACAACAGAGAACACATGTAATTTTTGTGCTGTTTGACTGCTAAGAAGGTTTTAAATTTTCTGTCTCTGATTTCTCAGGTACAGAACATCTCCGCATTTAAAGAGTTTTGTTCTAACAAATGGCATTTTGAATCCATCATTATTTTTCAGGCTTTTGACACTGTTGTTGAAAATGAGCATCAGCATTTTCCAGAGCAAAAACCAGAGCTGCTTTGAAGTTACTTACGTGTCCTTGAACACAGAAGATCTGGAAGACTTTCATATACACGTTGGAAGTCAAGTGGGGCATAAATAGTATTAAAATTTCAATTTATTCTCTCAGGCCTTTTGATGGTCCATCACCAGGTCATGCTGTTGTTCACTGAAGACCAGTTCAGTGTTCAGTCTCCAGGACACACCTGATTAACACTGGTTTCATCCTGTACCTGCTTGGAGAGAGATTCATTCTCTAAGCCAGAGCTCTCTCATATCCTGTGCTAATGTTGAACAAATCTGAGCAAGAATATAGACACGTGATTTCGAGGCAGGCAGCCACAGTAAAGAGAAATCAAAAATCAAATCAGGCAGCTTAAATCAGCAATAGTTTGAGATTGCACCCCTGTCCTGTCTAAAGGAGAAGAGAGGAGCCCATCAGCACATGGGGAAGTTTCTGTCTTCAAGTTCTGCTCTCCACCCCTGGACAGTCTCTCTGTAAGTAGTGCTTTCTTTTGGTGTTTGCTGTCATTCTACAAATACAGCAGTGGCTTCACAGTGCAGGCTGGGTTTTAAAGTTTGGCAGTGCTAGTTTTTGATTACAGCTGAAATTCATTAATAAGGATCATCTCCAAATTCCATTTTCAAAGCACTGTACTTGTAAATACACCTGATGGTGCTTGTCAATACACCTGATGTTCACAGTGTTCTTAAAAGAAAAGTGTCCCATTGCTTTTGTCAGTAATCATTCAATACACAGAGTATGAATATAGTTATGTAGGTATTGGGAATCCTATTGATTTATGTATAATCAAAGTAAAGTACTTTACTTCTTTCTGTAGAGAATGAAATACTCTGGAATTCACAGGAAAGAGCCAGCAATGATCAAAATGATGCATTATTCCCTTAAAAGGATGGAAAAAAACAACTGTGAAAAAAAAACAGGTCGTGAGAATCAAGGTGAGCCAAAAAGTCTCTTTTTGTCACTTTCCTTTTGCAAAGCAGAGACTGATGATGTGAAATGAGCCAAAATGAGCAGTGTCCTGAATAAACTTGCTGCATTCCAATTGCTGAAGGAGGGAGGAGAAAAGCAACAGGCCATCAGGAAGGAAAAAAAAAGAAAAATGTAGGAAATCTTGAAAAGAGTTTGCAGGTCATCACAAGACCTGCAGAGGTGGATTTGTAGCATCAGCAGGGAAATGACACCCAATACTCTGGATTTTGACATCACATGCAAGCAGCAAATTTGGGAGTTGCTTAAATGACTTTTTTTCTTTTCTCTCCTGTTTCTGGAGATGAGCTCAAGGTTTGAAAACAGTTTGACTAGTACTGCCTTCTCTACACAAATCCACCACTCTGAGAGGGAAATCTCTTCCATCCCAGCTCTCTTGTGTCTCAGCCCTACTCAGTCTTTACAGCCCCATCAGGGGAGGCCAAAGAAAGTCTCCTGTTCTAGAGAACACCTTGCTATGGCACAAAGTTACTCTCACAGCTTCCAGGACAACATTTGCTCTATTGCCAGCATCAGGAATTTAATACCATGTAACCTGATGGGCAGAAAAGGATTTCAAATTGCACAGGACCTGAGGTTTTTTTGTTTACCTCCCAGTGTTCCCACAGCTGGGTCAGGACTGAGTGCTGTCTGTAGATCCTGCTGTATTTTAGTACTTTTAATAGCTCCTTTTCAAGACTGATGGAATGAAAGTGATACCTACACTTTTCATGTTTCTGTGATTTTTTTTTTTTCTTTACTGCTTTACCATCTGTCCTACCAAATTCTATGCTGGTATAGGCAAATAAGAATTTTCATTTTGGTGTTAGTGATTCTTTGCTATTGAATTGTTTAGGGAATTACAACCTACATTTGTGAAAGATAGGGTTAATTTTTCAGCAGAACACTCTTACTCCACTGACTGCCAGGCTGCTGAGCCAGCTGAAGTGGCACGACTGTCTCTCTGGCTACCCACTCTGTCAATTTTGGTCTCACCATTCCAGACCATTAGTTTGTATTTTTCCTCTGAATTCTGCAGGAGATTGTACTCATAGTGCATGTCAGATAAAGCACAGCCAGCACCATGAATAAGGTGTATAGCACAGCTACCAGCCCTGATTTGCACACTGCCTTTTGGGCGATAAACGCAAATTACCTTTCATGTTTGGAACATAATGTGGTTTTTGTCCTTCTGTAGTCCCTTGGTTTCATGGAGATCAGTTTAACTGTGACTGTGACTGTGGTACAGTTGCTGGTAAAGCTGCAGATTGCTCCTTTCTCCAGTCAAGCAGTTCAGACACTTTTCATTAATTCCTTCAGAAGCAACATTCATGTTCATTGCTACACGTAACAGTAATGGCTTATGAACAAAGTGATACCTGTGTTTCTTTTTAACACCTATTTTCTTCCTTTTAGATAGAAAAGCTGTTTTCCACAGAACTCCACAGAGCAGTATCACCCCTTCTTCAGCGTCTTCAGAAGACTGAAAAACTTTCCTTGAGCAGAGCATGTTGTGGAGGTGGACGGAGGAGCACAGACAAATCACATGTTCTTCTGTTGGACAGGTCAGACCTACCAGGTCTGAAGATGCAAGAACCAAGGCATAGCTTAGAGTAGCCCTAAAGCTTCTTTAAGTTGTGCTTGGGAAGCAGTTGTCTCTACACTGGGGTGTCTCTACGTGGCTGTTGGGGTGGAAGGGGTCATTGTAGTGTATTTAAAGCATGTTTAGTTCACACCATCTCTTCTGTAATTACCCGAGACATGCTATTGTCACACACACTATCAATCATCTGACTTCTTCAGTATCATTCTTACTTCAATAAAATTTCAAAATATAACCTTCATACGTCTTTTTAATTGTGTCTGAGTACACTGCAGTACGTAGATGTGTTGGCAGAGTGACACAGTTCATAAAGTACAAAACTCCATCTGAATCTTGCTCCAAGAAGATGGGCACTATTGGCAATGCTGTTTGGACAAGAAATGTGGAGAACCAGGGGGTCAGAGACCTTTCTGCATGCTTGAGAGCCAACAGAAACAACGTGAGAGGTACAAGCTCCTCTCCAGGCTCCTCCAGCTCAGCAGTGGGTGAGAACACAGAGAGCCCTCAGCTCCTGCTGTGGGAGGAGAGAGCCACACTGGCGGTTTTATACCTTGATACTTTCTTTTCAGAGCAAATCCTAGCCCACCCTTTCAAAAGGAAATGAACAATATGTTCTCTTCCATGCTATGGAATTCCCCTCCAAGGCAGGTGCAGTTGGAGATGTGGGGAAGCTCTTTGGAGAGGCTGCAGAGCAGCCACTGAACTGCCACTGACAGCTGATTGCAAGTGTCTGATTGCAACTGCTCTTGGTTTCTGCCTTGCCAAAAAAAACCAAAACCAGAGGAGCCCAAATTCAGGCAGAATTGAAGGCTCAGACGTTTTGCTGCTGTGAGGAGACCTTTGTATCAGTCCTTGTTGGCTGTGTCTTCATCCCTACACAGCAGCATTGCCTGGGTCACTTTCCAGTGCCCTTGTGGAGGTGGGATCCACCTCACTGGATCACAGAGATGAGGGTCCCAGACACGTGAGACTGGAGAGGAGGATGTTTCTGTAGAGCTGAAGGTCCCCCTGCTTCTCAGTCCTCCCAGCTTCTGCACCAGACAGGGCTCCTCAGCCTTTCTTCTTCCTGTCAGGAACAGCCCTGACCCTTCTTTCCTCTTTCTTCCTTCTGTCTTCCACCACTGGGATCCAACCCAACTTTTTTCTGTCAGGAACAGCCCTGACCCTTCTTTCCTCCTCCTTCCTTCTGTCTTCCACCACTGGGGTCCAACCCAAGCTTTTCCCAGTGTGGGAATGGGGCAGGATGGAGCTGCCTGTGCTCAGCTTCTGCACACATGGCAGTGCCAGGGCTCCAGCAGAGTAAGAGCACATAGAGGAGCCTGTGCTGGAGGAGACATGGGACAGTGGGTGTTATCCTGGTCTTCTCTGTCCTGTCTCCTGCCTTGCCAGGTGCCTGCAGACCTCCCCTAGGATTTGTTGGTGCAGGTCAGATCAGAGCACGGCACCTGAGGACCCAGAAGGGGCACAAAGCACTCGCCCCACCATTGATTAGCAGACTGCCCATGCTCTCACCTCTCCTGGAAGCACTCAGATAAGGAGCCAGGAGTGTCAGAGTGGCCATTTGGTTGGCCATTTTCTGTAAATTCTCTACAAAAGAGTCTACAGTCAGTGTCCTTTCATTCCAGGCACTGCCTGTTTTACCTGCTCTGGGGGTGGCAGCCTCTGGCCCATTTTGTGACAATGCCTAAAGGCTGTGCAGACTTTTGACACCAAAACCATCCCCAGGAGCTGGCCCTGGCACTATGACCTGGTGTGAAGTAGGAGAGCAAAGCATTTGCTTCTGCCTTCATGGGCAAGAGGGGTTTGGAAGTGCTAGCCTGGCTGTATGAGTGCTAACCTGGCTGTGTGTGTCCTAACCTGGCAGTGTGAGTGCTAACCTGGCTGTGTGTTCTAACCTGGCTGTGTGTGTCCTAACCTGGCTGTGTGTGTGTCCTAACCTGGCTGTGTGTGTCCTAAACTGGCTATGTGAGTGCTAACCTGGCTGTATGTGTCCTAACCTGGCTGTGTCAGTGCTAACCTGGCTGTGTCAGTGCTAACCTGGCTGTGTGTGTGTTCTAACCTGGCTGTGTGTGTTCTAACCTGGCTGTGTGTGTCCTAACCTGGCAGTGTCAGTGCTAACCTGGCTGTGTGTGTCCTAACCTGGCTCTGTGTGTGTTCTAACCTGGCTCTGTGTGTCCTAACCTGGCAGTGTGAGTGCTAACCTGGCTGTGTGCTAACCTGGCTGTGTGTGCTAACCTGACTCTGTGTGTCCTAACCTGGCTCTGTGTGTGTCCTAACCTGGCTCTGTGTGTGTCCTAACCTGGCTCTGTGTGTGTCCTAACCTGGCTCTGTGTGTCCTAACCTGGCTCTGTGTGTGTCCTAACCTGGCTGTGTGTGTCCTAACCTGGCAGTGTCAGTGCTAACCTGGCTCTGTGTATGTTCTAACCTGGCTGTGTGAGTGCTAACCTGGCTCTGTGTATGTTCTAACCTGGCAGTGTATGTTCTAACCTGGCTGTGTGTGTCCTAACCTGGCTGTGTGTGTCCTAACCTGGCTGTGTGTGTTCTAACCTGGCTCTGTGTATGTTCTAACCTGGCAGTGTATGTTCTAACCTGGCTCTGTGTGTGTTCTAACCTGGCTCTGTGTATGTTCTAACCTGGCAGTGTATGTTCTAACCTGGCAGTGTCTAACCTGGCTGTGCCTTCCTCCCACAGGGAACGATCTCTTCCTGGTTGCAGTCCACGAGCTGGGGCACGCCCTGGGTCTGGAGCACTCCAATGATCCCAGTGCCATCATGGCTCCTTTCTACCAGTACATGGAAACACACAACTTCAAACTGCCCCAGGATGACCTCCAAGGAATTCAGAAAATCTATGGTGAGCAACCCTACCTAATTCTTTACTTACACCGAATTTGAGCCTAGGGAGTGTTTTACAATTAGCCCCTGAATGCCTGCAGATGTTGGGCTGCATTTCCTGCCAGAGCTGAGTGGGGAGCTGTGTAAAGCCCTTAATCCAGGCCTAAGTACCAGATGACTGCACAAGTCAGAATAACCAAACCTCTGTGATCCCACTCCTGCTCCATCCCTCACTGTGTCCCCAAATCAAGGAGTACTGGAAAGGGAAACACAGGCTTTGCTGGACCCAAGGTTTGTCCATCAGGAACAACCAGTGCAAATAAAGGAAAAGAATGCAAAGAGCCTGGAACATCAAGGAAAGGTAAAAAGTATTTATGCACTCATTTTTTTTTCTCATTATACATAAGGGAAAGAAAGTTTCGATCTACTTAGGGAACACTTTGCTTCTGTTAATCTCCAGCTGAACATGTTGTACAGCGAGTGCCACAAAGATCTTGGGCTCAAGGAAAATGGGGAAAAGGGGGAGAGAGATTATGGGAGAAAACCAAGGGGCTGCAGATGTTATGGTGCCATATGATGGGATCATGGATCCCAGGGTGTGAGGACAGGAACTCCCAGACTTATTGGCTGAAGGAGACTCTGAGAGCAAAGAGAAATCCAGGTTTTAGGAGCTCAAGGGGAGACTGAGACTAATGGCCACAGTCTGTGGCAGCCTGTGGAGAACAGGTTTTGTCAAACATCCCTGATTTCATTCTTTGTGAAAAGTACAAGTTTGACACAGAGGTTGCTCAATACATGCAGCACAGAGCAGTTGTGCTCTGTAACTGTGAACTGGAGCCAAATATTACCTCCCAGAAGCAGTAGGGCAGATATGGTATGAGTTTAAGGTGAAAAAAATACTTGTAAGGTGGTTGGCAGTGGGAAAACTGGTGTTTCTCAGGGATTGGTGGCAGGCCTGACACCAGGCACTGTTTACATCAGTGATCTGCCAGTGAATTTGAAATTGCTGCTGATGAAATTTGTGCCAAAACCTGTAAGACTCTAAAGCAATGCAGCAAGACTTTAGAGGTCTGAACTGCATCTCAGTTGTTTGAGTCAGATTTTGTGTTTGTTTTCTGTGACTGGATTGAGATTATTTTGTTTAAGTGCAGATGCCTGGAAAAGTCTCTTTCTGGGCTAATTTCTCTGCCTTGTAAGGAAAATGGGAAAAACCAGGCATTTGTAGAGGGCAGTCCAGCCTCAGGGTTAGGCAGATACCCAAGTAAGGTCCAACCTGTGAAATGAGATGGCTTAAATCACACCCAGGGGGACTATCTTGTCTCATTGGTGCATCTTCTTACTGATCATTACCAGCATGAAGCTGCATGTTCATTTTCCTGTGGTATTGTTCAATTATGAATACTTTAACACAGTACATGTTCTAGTGCTCAGGTTACTGGGAACTCTGAAGGGTTTTGAAATAAAGTGCTGGGGTAGTCAGTGTTGAACTTTCATTAAGTAATTGACCTGAGTATTAATTTTTGAAAGCTGCCAAAATGTCACTGTGCTGTTTCTATTTTGAAATGTTGATTTGGTTCCTGGGGACTTTGACTAATCAGAAAGAAAAAATCCCATAATTTATTGCAGACAATGGAAGCACAATCAAGAACTGGTTTCTCTGTTTTCAGACATGTTTTTGGAAAGGGAGCAGGTAAGGAACTGAAAGCCTTCCTGCTTCACTTTTGGGGCTCAAGCCAAGACCAGCAGGGGCTGAGCTGGGAGCAGCACTCCCCAGAATGGGGCTCTGATCCTTTGTGCTGGAGTGGGCTGGGGATGGTGGTGGGGGCTGTAGAGATAACTCATCATGAGGGGAGAAGAAGGAGCAGCTTCTGCAGCAGCAGCTTTGCTTCCCCAGGCAGAGATTTCAACCCTTGGTACAGAGTTACAGCCCAAAAAATAAAGTTGAGTTTAAAATTAAGCTTCATGCATATGGTTCACAAAAAATGATGGAAAATGCAGGTGATGTTTCTCCCTGGAACTAATGGTGAAAGAACAGAGCCCTTCGTCTGATCTTAAAACTGAGAAGGACCTGCTGAAATTCCTTCTTGTAGCTTTACAGGAACATTCAACTAATGCATTTTATTTCCACAGTGCTACTCTGCTTTGTTGTGCCTTAGGAATTCCAAAAGCCCATCCACCAGAGAACCTCTCCAAACCCCCAAATCTCCTGCTTTCCTGCTGCTTTGACATTCTCTGTGGTGCAGCAGCATGTGCTCAATGTATATTATTTAGTAACCTACTCTGCAAAGTCAGACACAGAACCACTGTCTTGTCTGTAGGGTCCTTTTTAAAAAATAATTATAGTTAAAACTTTCAAATTTTCATTCCACTGAAGTTTCTAGAACAAAGAACAGAGGTTCTGCTAAAGCTGAAGTCCATTTTGTCTCCTTCTTTTGAGAATGATGCATTTCAAATGTGTTTTGTATTTATGTGTTTATCCATTAGAAAATAAATACATCCAGATCTGTCATATAATGATTTGTTGAACTTTCGATTTATTTTCTGCTGATATCATTGCAAAACTCACCCAAAGAGACAGTAGGTGATGTGAACTCTTGTTTGTGCTTCATGCTGATTAATGTAAGGTCAATGTTTTAAATGTTTCTTCCATTTTGAGCTGCTGAGGACAAGGCCAGCAGCTCCCTGTGTGACACAAGTCAGCAATATTCCCATTTTCATGGGGGGACACTGCACTGGGAGTGGGATCATCAGAACAAGCTTTGCTGTCATGCAGGACCTGGAAATGCTCTCTGAAAGTGTCCTCTTGGACATGGGGAGGAAATAGAGCAACATCCAAGACCTCATCTATGGTAGCTGCAAGATTTGGGACTTGTGGATCCGTGCCCATGGTACTGAGCTCACAGGAAGAGAGGGGAAGGGAAATGCTTGGCCATCAGGAATCTGGAGGGCTGTGCCCTGGTGCCACATCTCTGGCACATTGCAGAGACTCCAGACCCCCCTCTCTGTGCTGCGTCACTTCATTTGCACCTTTCCTCCTGTCCACAGACTCTGTTGGAGCCAGCAGGAAGCATCAGACTGCACCTCTGGCACACCCACAGTGTGCCAGGTCTTCATTCCCATCCTCCCAAACACAGGGAGTGCTCCCAGTGCTGGCCTTGGGCTCCACCTGACACCTGCAGGACTCTGCCCAAAGGGAGGCTGAGAGGGAGCCCATCTCTCGTGGGAGGTTTCTCAGCTGATGGAAGAACACTGCTGTGTGTTGTGGCTGGGCAGGAAATGCTTTTCTCATCCTACAGATTCTTCTGAGTGTAGAAAAATGTTCTGTTTTGCCATGGAGCAGATGTCAGGCTTCTGAAAATCTTTCCAGAAGAAAACTGGAGCATCTTGCAGAACCCCAACCTCTCATCATTTGCCTGCCTAAGCCTGGGAATTTTTGAGCCAGTTTCCTGTCACCCAAAGTAGAGAACTCAAGTGCAAGGTGAATCATTCCAGATTCATTTCAGAGCCCAGGAGAGCATTCCCTTGGCTCAGAGCAGGGATGTCTGCTGTGGGCAGTTGTCTCCCAGGTGAATGCTCTGTCACCTGGGGGGAGTTGTCATTCAGAGGAGAATGTCTGTGTGAGAAGGGCTTGAGAAACCCTTCCTGCTACCCAGGGATATCACAGGAGCCTTGGCTGTGCACCCATTGTTCTGTGGGTGCTGGGGTTTGTTCTGCACTGTGACAGGGACCCAGGCTAGCTGGGACATCTTCATTCACTTCAGCCCTGAAGGCTGAGTCCAGAAGTGCAAAGTGCTCTGTGGGGAAGTTTGTCAAGTGAGTGAGTGAAAGGAATCTTTCCTTTGCTTGGAGTTTTGGGGACAATCTCTGGCCCCTGAGGCAGCTTGTTGGCAGCTAGATCATGTAGTGTGAGCAGGGGCCTCTCTGCACTGCCCTGGAGCCTGCAGAGGAGCCAGGTGGGTTCCTTGTGCTCTCCCTGGCCCCTTGGATCATAGGCTTTGATTTGAAGGAGAGGAGCCTTGCCTGTGTTCAGTGCTGCAGAAACACACAGGAAAAAGCTGAGCTTTTTCCAACCAAAACCCTTCTGTGTGCTATTGAACCCATAACTGTAGTCTGGAGAAGAGTTTTCTTCTCAGAGTGAACATTAAGAAGATAAGGACAGGCCTTTGTTTGCCAGTGGAAGTTTCTCTCCCCTGAGCTGACCCAAAGCCTCCTCTGTGCTGGCAGGCTCGGGGAGCTGCTGCCTGGGACAGGCTGGGCCAGGAGGGTGCTGAGGCTCCAGGCAGGTGCTGTGCAGTTGAGGGAACACTCTGTCAATAGCCAGGAGGACAGCACAATTATATTTTGTCCTCAACTATTGACACAGTGGCTCCTAAATGCCTCCTCTCTCTGTGTTATCTTCACAGGTCACCTTGGTATTGAGATGGTCTGCAAGAGAGGAAGCATGAAGGGAGGAGGCTAAGTGCCAGTGGTGGAAGTCACACTCTAAAGGTGATCTGCTGTGACCCAAAAGCTTTCTGACGTTCTTTGCCTTGCTTCTGATAGAGAGGAAGAAACTCTTCCACACAGTGTCTGTAAAGTCCCAGCAAGCTGCTTCCCTCCAGAGTTTCCAGCTCCAGGAGATTTCTTACCTGCTTCCCGTGTGGAAGTGGCTGCAGGATCAGTCCCGTGGCTGGACTTGGCTCTGGTGCTGGGGTCACACAGGATAACTGGGGGACTGGATTCAGGCTCTTTGTAGACCCATGCAATAACCTCTCTCACTGAGATTTTTCTAATTAGATATTTTTCCTGTATCTGATTCTCTGAAGCTGCTGGAAGGTGCAGTGGCAGCGGGTGTGGTTTGTGTGTGATGCTGCCTGGTCACACTGGAGGATGTGATCAGTCCCTGGGTTAAATACCACAGTGCCAGCACTGACTCTTTGTTCACACACTCATCTCTGCTGCTGGCAAACCTGTTCCATCCTGCCTGGAGCTGTTTTGGAGGCAGGTTACTGTGATGGGAGTCTGGAAATAGGAATGACCAGTGAGATTTCCTAATGGATGGGGTCTGCTCATTCTGCTGCAGTGCCAGCTCGGGCTCTGCAGTGCCTTAGGTCTTCTGAGAGAGCATCTTTCTCCACCACCAATGGACAGGCTGTGCTTCTGCTTCCCATCCCTGTAACTGTGCACCATATTCTACCTGAGTAGCTCTTGGACCTGAGGATTTCCATGTTTTCTGTGTACTCCTCTGCTCTTTGCATGTGCACAGCTCTAGGATCATCTCCCACCTTTAGCCACACCCAGGGACACAGTGGAGACAGCAGTTGAAAATAAGAAGGCAGTCTGTGTAAAGTATGGGAGGAGACAAGCCTTCAATCAGAATAAATTAGAGGGACTGGGTTATAAAAACAAAAAAAAAAAAAAAGAAGTGAAAGATAGCAGGGAAACATCCATGGCTGGCAGGGAAAGGCAGGTTTCTGATCTGGTACTGCAGGAAGGTGGACTTCACCATCCAGGTGATACTTTCTGAACAGAACATCCCTGAAACCTGCTCACGAGATTCTTACTGTTACATCCTTATTAACAATTTTTGAGGTGACTTTCTCTGATGGCTTCTTTGTCATTAGCTATGAGGATTTTCCAGCTGTGCTGGGAGGGCATCACTTGAGTGGGATAAGGCCCCTTGTCCCAGTTGTTGGTCAGGGAAAGCACAGACTGGTCACTGGCCTGTGATAAAATATTCCCTGCAGTCCCCCTTACAATGTAGCATTGGTTTCCTAACTTTTTTTTTTTCTGGTTTAGCTTTGGTTTTGAGGGGGTTTTGTTGCCTTTTTTATGATCTACTAAACATTTCCATTCAAGGCTTACCACCTTTCATTTCAGTTGGGAACATGACTGGTGTGGCTCCTCCTTCCTTTTAGCTCCTCCTTGGGAAGACCTACAAAAACATTCTGGTTCTTCTTCAGTTCTTACCACTTGTCTGTTTTGGGGTAATTTTCACGTGTGGATGCCTCTTGTTCTGCTCCCCCTTTCTAGGGAATGAACTCTCCATCAGGAGTCTGTAAATCCCTGGCAGTGCTGTCCATCCATCCTGGAGCCTTTTAAGGAAAGTGAAAAAAACCAAGCTTGTCCACTTTGCTAAATATATTCCTTTTCACTTCTAGGTCCTCCTATTGAGCCCCTGGAGCCAACCAGGCCTTTACCAACTCTCCCTGTTCGCAGAATTCACTCCACCTCAGAAAGGAAACACGAGAGACAGCCACGACCTGCCAGCCCTCCCCTGGGTGACAGGCCAGCTCTCCCTGGCTCCAAACCCAACATCTGTGATGGCAATTTTAACACTGTGGCTCTCTTCAGAGGAGAAATGTTTGTTTTCAAGGTACTAAGAATTCCTGCTTACCCAAGTGCCTTCCCTTCATTTTATTGCTGGGAAAGGTTAATAGAAGTGTTTGGAGGTGAGGCTTGAAATGTCTGTGAGAATGGCTCTGTTCCTGTGGGGGTGATGACTGAGCAATGTTGGAAGGAAGAGTGAGCAGATTGGCTCTGTAATATTTGGAAACAGTGCCTGATGGGATTTACAAAATGCCCAGGCAGCCTGGAGTCCAGAATGTGAACTGAATTCTCTGGACAGGGAATTCAGATCCCACTAAGCCTGAGAAGAGCCACCTGTAAAGCCAGGAAGCAATATCAGCACCACGGGTAACCTATGGATTGGATTGGGTTGGGAGGAACCTTAAAAACGACCCTGTTCCACCCCCTACCATGGACAGGGACACCTCCCACCAGACCAAGCCCCATCCAAGCTGGTCTGAGACACTTTCACGGGTGGGGCAGCCACAGCTTCTCTGGGAACAAGCTTCATTGTCTCAGAGGTGACATGCATGGAACTGGGGCTTTGGGAACAGTCAAACCTGGGGAGTTTGAATCAACCTTTCTTGTAAACGACAGCCCTTTGCTCAATAACCCATTAGAGTGCCTTTAATATGGACATCCAGAATCCCATTCCCAAAATACCAGTAGCTTTCACTCTGCCCAATGGGTGTGAAGTGTGGAGAGGGACATATTGAAGGTTATTAAGTGGACAAACCCCATCAATTGCAGACGATTCCTGAAATGAAACTAGGTGAAGGTTGGGATGGTGTCTGGGAGAAATCTCAAAGGTTCTGTCCTGCTCATGCTCATCCCTGAGCATCCACTGCAGCTTTAACTAATGATCAAATATCTAAAGGGATATTCCATAACTCCTTTGTGCCTTTAAACCTTGTGGGTTTCACACCTGGGGTCACCAGGTAATGTTCAGGCTGTCTGGCTCTCCTGAGCTACCAGAGTTGAGCTTCAGCTGTACCTCAGTGACAAGTCATGGAGAGGTCACAATGCTGACAGCTGTGGCCTTGCTTCCCTCTGCTCCTTCTCCCTCTCCTTCTGTCCACCCTTTTTCCCAGCACCATCAATCATCACCTCCCCCTCTGGGCTGCCACCTTCCCCCCGAAGCGCTTCCCACCCTGCAGACAGTGCTGGGCTGGGTTGGAGCTGTCACCTGAAGCAGGACTTGTGTCTGTAATGGTTGTGGGGCCTGGGCAAAGATTAGCAGTGCTGGATGCTGGACCCAGGCAGGTCTGGCTGCAAGACAAAAGGGCTCAGTCTCAAGAGGCTTCTGGTTTTCCCAGGATCGCTGGTTCTGGCGTCTGCGCAACAATCGGGTGCAGGAGGGGTACCCCATGCAGATTGAGCACTTCTGGAAGGGCCTCCCTGCCAGGATCGACGCAGCCTATGAGCGCTCTGATGGCAAATTTGTGTTCTTCAAAGGTACAGTACAGCTCAGTGTGAGCCAGCCACCCCTGCCTCACCTCAGGCTGCTTCTATGGCGTGGAAATGGTGAAAGCAGGTGCGCTGTGCCCTTGTCCTTTTTCAAGGGGGCACTTCAAGCAGACAATGATCCTTAAAATACAGTTCAACAGGGGCTGGCCTTGCCAGGACAATCTCTGTATAGAGTTAATATCAATTAGGGGAAGCTGGCTTTCATGTGATAACAATAAACAGCTCCTGTTTCCCAGGGAGTGTCAGTCCCCTGCCTATCTTCTTGAGCACCTTTTGCCAGGGCATTGAGGCTTCTTCAGGCGCAGGGCACTCCCAAACTTCATTTCTGGACAATTGTCTCCTAAAGAGACAAAATGACCAACCTTGTGCTAGGACCCACTTTAGCTCCTTGTGTGGTGACAGTGTCAGAACAGGATCCTGTGACTTGAGAGCGAGTTGTGAGCAAGGAAGGGTGGCTGGAAAGCATGGCCAGTCCAAAACCACAGTACAAAACCTGGGCTTCTGAATTTGTGTCTGCACCTTCAGTACCTCAGCCTTCTAAACTGTACTAAAACTTGAGCAGCTCAGGGAAAGGCAGCAGAAATGTCTGAAAAGCTTGAGCTGATCAACACCTCAGCCTGAGCAAGGGCTGGCAGACAGGGGATGGGACAAGTCTTTGAAATCAACTGGCATGAGAAGGTAAATGGGAAAGGGCTATTCAACAGCTCTCCCAAAACAAGAGCTGAGGAGCAGCAGATGAAATAACGCTTCAGATTCAAAATGAAGAGGAGGAGCAGCTTTTTTGCAGATTACAGCTAAGTCTGGAAGCCCTCAGCGTGCTGTGGTTCACTGCAGTTGGTTTAGGTTTGTATGAAGCCAACTCCTAACCAGGCCAATCTGTTTGTTTGTGTCCCCACTCACCTCTAGGAGATAAGTACTGGGTTTTTAAGGAGGTGACGGCAGAGCCAGGCTACCCTCACAGCCTGGTGGAGCTGGGGAGCTGCCTGCCCCGGGAGGGCATTGACACCGCGCTGCGCTGGGAGCCCGTGGGCAAAACCTACTTCTTCAAGGGAGACAGGTACTGGAGGTACAACGAGGACAAGAGAGCCACGGACCCAGGATACCCAAAGCCCATCACCGTGTGGAGAGGAATCCCTCAGGCTCCCCAGGGGGCTTTCATCAGCAAGGAAGGCTGTATGTGTGTCTGCAGTCATTGCACCTGTTAGAGTGGGAAGAGCTGGTCTGTACTGGGAGCTGGGGGGTTGGATGTGCAGTGTTCTGAGTGTTTTCTGATCCAGGAATCAAGTCTCAGAAGCCCTGGGGTCACCTGGGCTTTGTGAGCAGCAGCAGTCTGAGATCCTTCTGGAGCCTCATTCCAAGCCACACACCCTCTCAGCTGCTAAACCACATTGTGATAATCCAGCTCTGTGGGAATGTGACTTTCTCTGCCACAAGAGACCCTACCCAACTTTTCCTGGTTCTGGAGATGCTGGAACTTACATTTCCTCCTAATTTACCTGTAGTGAGCCCTGGCTCTCTGCTAAAGGCTCCAACCTGTCTGATGTTAGCAGTTAGCCTTGAAGTTATGCTCTGAGTTGGGGCTTGGAGCTCCAGCAGCTCCTTCCAACACATTTCTTCCTCTGATTTGAAGATTTCCTCCTCCTCCAGTTAGGGAAAGAGCCAACAGAAAGGGCTTGTGCCATTGAGGCTGTGTTCAAATCTGGAGCTGTGGTGTGAGAGGAGGGCTACAGGGCTGGGCCAGGCTGGAGGATGGCAATGAGAGCCAGCCAAGCTGGGGAATGGTGCAGGAGACCAGCACTTTCACCACAGATCCCTTCTCCTGTTGTCTTTTTTTTTTCTAATAACTTGAGAGTCATTAGAAAATGAGTTATCTGGGGAGAGGGAGGTGCTTCAACAACGTGCATAAAGCACCACCCTTTTATTAGCAGCAGGACAACACTGCTCCTTAAGGAGCCAACAGGCCAAAACTTTGGGATTCTGTGGCAAAAGGACTCATCTTACTCAGCATCTGCTCCATCAGGCTGAATGAACAGAAACCTGCTGTTCTTCCAAACACTGGCACACCCAGGCACAAGCTGGCACCCTGCAGATGATGTTAATCACTTGGTAATGATGAGTACATATTTACAGATGCTTTAGTAAAAAATTACTCACTGCAGAACCCTTCCTTTAAAGTTAGTAGAGTTTTCTTTTCAATTCCCAGCTTGTCTTGGCCAAGGGGAATAGCGTTCCTTGGGCAATGTTGAACACACAAGCCAGGGTTACGGCTTCTCCTTTAAATCCCAGCTCCAAAACCACCTTCACTTTCCAATGGCTTGAGAATGCTCCGCATAAATGTATTTTATTGACTTAGGTAGTGGCCAGCTTCTGCTGATAGTGAGAGATACTCTCTGTTTTGTCTCCTAGTTTACACCTACTTTTACAAAGGGAAGGAGTACTGGAAGTTCGATAACCAGAGGCTGAGTGTGGAGCCAGGCTACCCCAGGTCCATCCTCAAGGACTGGATGGGCTGTAACCAGAAGGATGTTGAGCGGAGCAAGGACCGGCGCCTCCCGCACGACGACGTGGACATCATGGTGACAATAAACGACGTGCCCAGCACTGTCAATGCCATCGCCGTGGTGATCCCCTGCATCCTGTCCCTGTGCATCCTTGTCCTGGTATACACAATCTTCCAGTTCAAAAACAAAGAGGTGCAGCAAAATGTTGTATACTACAAAAGACCTGTCCAGGAGTGGGTATGACACAGCCCGCTGCACGTTTCCACACACTGAGCTGATGAGGACTATGGACACACACGAAAAAGAGAAAAAAAAATGCATTGAAAAGCCTACCAAACAAAACTACTTCAGTGACCTACAAGTTTTGGACACCCTGGAATGGAAATAAGCAGGAAAACTGGAAAAAAATACAGGCAGGCAGCCTTGCAGTGTGGAGCCTCTTTCCTTTGTGCTGCTTTGGCCACCTGCCGGTTGTGGTGCCATCCCCCGTCTTGCTCTGCCAGCACCAGAGTCTTCGAGACAGGTTTCAACTGATCTGGGAAACTTCCTTCAGTTCCCTGCACCAGTGCTCCCTGTCAAACCCAGCATTCTCCAGTGTAGCTAAACCACCTCTGAACAGAACCATTTTTTTAATAGCTGTCTCATAAAGAAATTAAGATCATGAAATCTATGAACAAGAACAATTTCAGTGTCATAAGCAGAAGACATTCTGATGCTGAATCATTCTAAAAAAACCTTCTTAGTTTATTAAAAAATCCAGGGATCTGCCTGGATATGATTTTCCAATACCTGCTGGTCAGATGTTTTGTACATTCATAACTAATCAATGCTGCCACTCAGCACAGTGCACGAGGAACCACCGAGCACTCAAAGAGGTACCGGAGTGCGGAGCAGAAGCTCAAGAAGCACCAAACCAGACACCTGGCAACATCAAGCCCTAGACTGGGACAATATGAAGACAAAGTAATCGGGTTTAAAAAAAAAAAAACCCAACAAAACAATCATGGTTTTTGTTTTGGGAGCCACTCATGAAAAGAAATACTTAAATGTCATGTAAGTTGGTTTAAGCTCCCACCAGCAAGAACCCAGGAACCAATGGTTAGCAAAATACTGGGAATGTGTATAGACAGACTGCACTCTGCCGATTGAGATGCTGGGAAAAGATGAGTTGTTGTTCCGTGGCATGTGTAACTAGATTGTGGAATTTTTTTGTTGGGTTTCAGGAGAATGGAAATGTTTGTTTGGAGTGAGGTCGTCATTATATTTTTGCTGAAATAATCAAGGTACAGTAAGAATTAGGCCTGTTTATAAAACTAAATCCAACCCCTGTAGATGTTACAAACATTGTATGCATTCCAAATTCAGGGGTTTGTTTCGCTCACTTCTTCACAGGCAAATATTTGGCAAGGACCAAAGGAAGCATGCCACACAGTAGAATGAATGCACCACGTTTGACAGAGCCCTAATGTGGTAGTTTGAAAGCAAATCAGTGAGAGATTCAAAGTCAGAACTACAATTTAATAGAAAAATTAAAATAAATATAATAGTACAAAAGCACTGACAGAGTCAGAATACAACCTGACACCCTGTCAGTCAGGGTGTTGGTAGCAGTCCAATTAGAAGGTGGCTGCAGCTCTGGGAGTGATAGATGTGGTTCTGTTGAAGCAGTGATCCTGTGAAAGGTGCAGTTCTCCTCTGAAGGTCCAGTGGTGGCGTAGAAGGGTCTGGGCTTCCTCTGGGAATGCAGTGGAAAAGCTGCCTTGTGGTGTTTCAAATTCTAATTTATATCCAGATAGGGATGCTTGGTTCCTCACCCTGGGCAGGGCATCTCCCAATGGGATGATGGAGTTTATCAGTGAGACTCAGTGGCCCATTAACAGAAGATATCCCCGGAGCCATCAGGGACGAGCAGAGTGCCCCAGCTGGCTCCAAGAGCTGGCCCATGAGAAGACATGCCCTGGGGCCATCAGGGACCAGCCAGGAACACTGCCCCACCCGGCCCCAACATCGCATGAAGATGGTGATAGAATACATACCATGGTAACCTAAGACACCTAAAAATCAGGTAAAGGCAAGAAAAATACCTTCACTTTCAGCTAGTGATTTTCCACAGGTCTCTTCCTACAACAGTAGCTTCTGCTTGTCCCTCTTACAGTTGTGAGTGGTTCAGGACATTGTGCCCTAACCACAAACTTTCGATTTTCATGTTGATACTGACATTTTTACCATGTTGAATGAGTGGAAGAGTCTCTTGCAGTGCAGTGTAATGGTGAGGTCCAGCACTGTACAGAAGTGCCATCCATGTCAGCACAGGAATTGCTTTGCCCGCTCACCATGGGGAACAGGTGATTAACCTAAGCCCTCTGCCTATAACTGAATTTTATTGAGTGCAATGGAAGTGCAATGCACAGAATGTTCACTTAGTATAGAAAAAGTACAGCTTTGTAATGTCAGCTCTGAAAAAATCCCCCCCCAAGGACAACAAACATGCTAAAAGTATTCCTGATTACAATGAGGAACAAAGCAGCAGAGAGATCGTTAGCATTCCGGATAGCTAATTAGTGCTCAAATATTGCTCTGGTGAAGCAGGATAGACACATAGATTTGTGTGGTGAAGCCCACTAGGACTGCATTAACATGTGGTCTCAAACTGTATTTTGTCCTTCATGACTGATTTCCATAGCCAAACTGTTTATTGTGTTTAAACATAAACTATTACCAACATATTACGAAGTAAGCAAGAAGTTCGTAGATGCGAAACTTTGAACCGTAGTGACAAAAACGTGTGCTAATGTCTCGTGATGGGTGAAGGAGTGCAAAGGACCAAATGAAACCAGAGCTGCTGATCAGACACCCCCACTGTTGCTCTGTGTGCCAGAGGTGTGGTGGGACACGCACCACGGCCACCACAGCCACACCTCAGTCTCATCTGTACGCTGCCATCTCGCCGCAACTGCGACAGCCCAAACCTTTGAGCAACTTCCAACAGCCATCAATAAAAAAAAAAAAAAAAAAATTAAAAAAAAAAAAATTTACAACAGAGAGCAATGTCTGGGTTTGTTTCTGTTTTCTCCCCCCTGCCCCAAAGGTAGGGTTTCTGGCTGGAAGGAGCTGATCAGACAGCAAAGTGCTTGGGGTGGCTGCAGCAAGGGGAGCTGCTGCCCTGGGCTGCCAAAACCCAGCCTCAGCTGCTGCTCCACAGAGCCACAGAAATACCCGGGGCTTTTTCTGCCTGCCCTGTACCTGGCTCCTAGGGTAGGTGTTACATATTGGAGTTTCCAGGGGTGTTCAGGTGGTGAGAACAGCCACAGGGGGCTGCAGGGGCAAAGCAGCTTTCCTCCAGCACAATCCCATTCATTATCACTTGTTGGCCAAAATCAGCCCCTGGGCACTCCTGGGGTAACATGAATCTGGGCACAAACATGTTTTTTGTGTAAGGGACAGTTCCCACCCCCGAGCTTTTTGCGGGGATCCTGTGCTGTGCTACAGAAGCAATGGACTCGCTGCCCATCAGTGTGGCCAAAGTTCTCTGTGGGCAGGGGCTCTGTTCCAGCTCCTGTCCAGAAATGCAGGACATGTCATTCCCACAGCAGGGATCAGCAGTGCTAATTCAGCTCTCACAAGCAAAAGGCTGTTGTGTGTTCTTCTGCAGCATGGGGGTTCGGACCCTGAACACCCTGGAAGAGCTGCCAGCCACACTCACTTTAGTACACTTGATACCCTATTTGGTTTTTTTTTCCAGTTTTTGACTACTTTGAATAATTTCGTCACCATTCAGGCTCATTGTCCCAGGAAATTTAGACATTTGCTGGGATACATGACCACTACATTCACAAAAGCTGGTCCTCCACTAAGATAGATTAATTAGTCCTAACTTAAAACCAGTCATTAAACCTCAAGATCTCTGATCTCATACTGTGAGGACTTGGAGTTTTCCTTGTACACAGGTCCATCTCACTAGTTCAGAATTCTTACAGACCCACGTTTAAAACAGGTACCACATTTACTCCACCTGCAAGCTGAGCTCTGTGAGGTGGCCAAAGGGAAGCAGCTTTTCACTCTAAATACTGAGACAGGCTGAGAGAAAGAAACCTGGAGTCAGTGCCAAGACAGGTGGTGCATGACAAAGGGTTGATATCTGATCACAGATGACCATGGCAATCTTTATTTTGAAGTTTAAGGAGTAACCTTTTATCAGCCAAATCTTACAAAGCCTTCCCCGAATATCCGGACAGTAAAACAAAAATGGGAATTTACTCAATTTTCTACAAAGCCCAAAGCACCTGGGCTGAAAAGAGCTCTGCCCATACAGCCCTCATTCCTCAAGAGAACCCAGCTGAGAGCAAGGCAGCTGTGTGGAGACAAGTGAGAGCTTCCTCTTACCCTCAGGATGGGGAATGGAGGCACTTCTGTGCCTTCAGTGCACCCTTAGTGAGCAAGCAGGAGAGCAACTGAAATATCATTGAGCAACAGCTGTGCACAAAGAAATTACAATCTTCTGCCCAAAAGCAGCACCTACAGCTGCTTTCCACCTGGCACAGGCAGAGTTCTTCATGAGGAAGCTCCAAATCTGTAGCCTCTGACTGACTAACTGCCTGCTTACAACTGTGTTATTTATTAACCTTTGTCTCCAAGGGAACTCCAGATGAGGTGATCCAAATCTATTGGGATTTGCTGACTTTTAAGAGTTTCCCGTTGTAGGTGAACTCCTGCAGGACAAATTAAGCCCACTGGCAACAGTCTGCCTTTTGGGCCCTGTCCTGCAGATGCCTCAGAAGCAGCACAGGTGACACCAGGTCAAACATTGCTCCAGGGACTCCCACACTGTTGTCATTAAAAGCCCTTAGATTGACATTGAAAAACTCCAGTTTTTATCCAAGCTGATCAGAATCACCATCCCATGGGAACAACTGCAAGTCAGGGCAAAAGAGCAGGTGATGACTTTTGAATTATTTTGTGGCAAGTCAACTACTGCATTTTTGGTATTGGACATACAAGGGGGTCTTACCTAGAGCAGAAACACCACTGGAGCAGGAGTGTGGGAAGAGAGGGCAGCACATGCAGTGCCAAAACAAACTGCTGTGCAGCAGGACACTGGTGCAAGACTTAAGGCAAAATAATCTCTAGTGATCAACATCCAAGAACCACAAGAGTAAATATTGTGGGGTAATCTGAGGGGCTCAGTTGGCATCACAAAACCAGAAAGCAGAATTGAAGAACTGAGCAAAGGGATAGAGAGCATTCCTTATTTGTATCTTATGCATGTTATTTGTCAGTTTTTGTGGTAACGGTTTACAAAAGACGACAAAAGTTTGGTTTTGTAGCCTCTCCCTTGAGCCTGGCCTGTAGAAACATCATCAAGAGGTCTGGATATCTGTGATCCAAAGTGCAGCTCAACACTTCACTCCTTAGGAGCTTCCTGGCAAGCAGGAACCAACACTGCTCATGTCAGGCTAAAAGACAAAACAGAAAGAAGGTTTAGTTGTGCCAGAGTGCAGAAGGCATTTCAAAACACCAGCTTCAGTCACTTCTCACCTTCCCACTACAAAGGCCCAGAATAAATTTCCCTTCCTAGGAAAGGACCTTTGAAAAGAGGGAAGCTAACAGCCAGCCACAGGAACACACCTCTCAGGCTGGCAAAGGCAAAATGCACATTCAGCGTGGCCCAGGCAATGATCAACAGCTCAGAGCAGGTTTAATTGCAGCTCTGATACACTCAGAGACATCGAGACTTTGTACCAAAATGTAACAGGGCAACGAATTCTTTAAAGGATTCTCCACTGAAGGAATTCCTTGTGCCATGAACAATTCCCAGATTGTGGCTGAGAACTCAGCCCCCAAGTTACAATGCTCAGGTAGTTCAGGAGCACACTTTCAGCACCACATCAGTGGTCTGCAGGGTTGTAACTCAAAGCAGTTCCCACAGGACATTCACCTTATGCTTATGCCTAAATGTAAAAACATTTGCTTATGTAAAAACATTTGCATACAGTAATGAATGGGGAAGGTCCCATATCATTACCACTCCAGACAGAACTCACCACCTCACATTAAAAAGTAACTTGGACAAAGCCTTTAAAAAGTAACTTGGACAAAGCCTTTACCAAAAGGCTTAAAAAACTCAAGTTACCAGTTTTAAATATAAGAAGTTTAAGGTAGCAGCTGACAAGTTCCGCAGTCTTTCTGGCTCCAAAAGTGGTTACAGCAAGCATTTGAAGTAACAGTTGAATAACTGAAGTGATCAAAAGCCAAGATGGCAAGCAAAGTCACTGGTATTTTGACTTTTAAAATAAGATTTGTTTAAAATAAAAAAAACCCATTCATGCCATAGTTGAGCACTGAACAGTTAAAAAAGAAAATCTGACAGCTGAAACGTTATTTCTCACAAAAAGGATTCTCACTGCAATGAGCCATTCCATGACCCAGTGAGCAATTGCTGCCAGTAACCAACAAAAGGGAAGAGGATGTGAAAAACTGATAATTAAAGCAAACATATCAACTGTGAAACCAGCTGCTTTTATAATAAAATCTTGCCTGTTTTGCCCATGATTGTGCCCAGAGGTGGCTCCTCCCTACCTGTCAATGAGGGAATCCCTCATGTTGGTGGCGATGGTGCTGGGCTGAGCCTCGTTGAGCCTGAAGATGCTCTCGATGACGGAGAGCTCGGTGCTGGTGGTGTCCAGCCCGCAGAAGGCGCACCAGTCATTCACCACCATCCCCGCGGCGATCACCTCGCTGCCGCGGTTCACCGTCCCTGCCTGTGTGACACAGAGCCCTGAGAGGAGCTGCCACAGCACAGCACAGCTCCTCACACTGCCCTGTCCTGGGGAGCTCAGCCCACACCGCTGAAAAGAGGAACTCTGCCTCCAGCAAAGTTCTGAACGTGTCAGATAAAATTAATGAACAGCCTTTACTCTCTGATGAAAAACCGGTGTGGCGTTCAGTGAGAGAGAATCCAGTGAGCAGGAAGGATAACAGCATTCACACATCCAGCTGAGCAGGCACAGGAGTTTCTTACTTAATTTTTTTAATCACTGGCTTCAGCCAAGCTACAGACAGCCTCACATTCTGTATCTGCTCAATGTGCACAATCCCAGCAGAGCAACATTTCAGAAGGCAGCTAAAAGCACTGAGCACCTTATTAAGACTCAGGAAAGACAGGAAACTGCCTGGAAGACTTGATTCAAGTCTTCTCCTCACCTCCCACTCAGAATCACTTCACAGAAAAACCTCTGGGAGTCCCTGAGCTGGAGAAACATTGCCACTGAGCTGGGAGGGAATGGGAAGAACAAACATTGCACAAATGCCTTACCACGAGTGGGACCTGCAGCAAAGAAGAGAGCTCATCCTGGTCATCGATGGAAGTTTTGGGGTGCACGATTCCTCCTTGGTTACTAAAAACACAGTAACTTCCTACCAGCACCTGGTCTGCTACTGTTTGTCTGAACACCTCCACCTTCAGCACATCTGCCAAGATCTCCTCTGTTTCCTGCAAACGGAAGGAGGATAAAGCCCTCAGTTGAACAGCATTGTGGAGTGGGAAGCCAAGCTATTCCTGCACACAGCCCTCAGCCGGGAGCCTCCCACACTGCACAGCCCATTGCAACCCATTCCAACACACAGCCAAGCTCCACACGTTCCCAGTTTCCTGTGTCACTGTAAACACAACTCATGCCTTTGCTGAGAAATGCCCAATCCCCCCTTTCTGCTGCCAGTACATCACTTGGATCAATTCCCAGGAAACCAGTCCTCTTTTGTCCCAAGCCACTGGGACAAAATGGTCTTATCCTTCTCATAACTCTAACAACTTCCTTTCTCTCCAGGTTTCACTGTGAATTATTTTTATTTCTCTCTCTCTGGCCATCTTACTTTACCTTTTACACTTTTAAAAAACATATAGTGCAAAGCCTTCTCTCATCCCCTTTTCACTCATCACCTTCAGCATAAGCTGGAAGCAAACCCTGTCAGGACCTGCAGCCACACAACACATCTGTCTCAATCCTGTCACAGTATCAGTTCTCAAACATGAAACAGGAGCATGCCCTATTCCTCCTCCGTCTCCTCTGCCCTTATTTTAATCTCCCATACAAGACCCTTCTCTTTTTCTTTCAGATCCCTGTAATCATGCATATGCATGGTCTCTTTCAGCTGTGACACACTTTGGCTCACTCAGCTGTAGCTTGTAACTCCTTCTGTGGTCCTCACTAGACTCCTCCTTATGCTTCTTATTAAACCTGGGCACACTCTAATTCACTCAATTTCATGCACCCAAAGTAAACTGCACCCCATGATCACAGAATGATTTGGGTTGGAGGGACCTTAAAACTCATCTCATTCCATCCCCTGCCATGGGCAGGGACACCTTCCACCAGACCAGGTTGCTCCAAGGCCCGTTCAACCTGGGCTTGGACACTTCCAGGGATCCAGGGGCAGCCACAGCTTCTCTGGGCACCCTGTGCCAGGCCCTCACCACCCTTACAGGGAAGAATTTCTTCCCAATATCCCATCTATTCTGCCCTCAGTGGGGAGCCATTCCCCCTTGCCCTGCCCCATGACACACAGGACCCTCCACTCCTTCCCTTCCCCAAAGCACATTCACCACAGCTGAGCTGCAGGGAACAGTTCCAGCCGCAGCCTGGGCAGCATTTCCCAGCCCCACTCTGAATGTGGAGGTGTCCCAGAGCCCCGTACCCTGTCCAGGTCTGGGTGAACCAGGGCCACGTAGTCGTTGCAGGTGGTGACATTGCCCAGGGCTGAGAGCCGCTCCTCCACGCGCTGGATCCGCACCGAGTCCGGGAGGCTGTTCCGGATGTGCTGCAGCTCCTGGTCTGTTGTGCTGCTCGGCACCAGCAGCCCGTGTCTGTTCCCTACAGTGACAAAAGGAAACAGAAAACAATGGAAAGAATGTTTCCACAGGGTCTTGTAGCACTTCCCTGCTGTTCACACACGCCTTGAGCTGCCCTTGCTCTGTGCGCTCCTTCCAAGGGCAGAATTCAGGCCAGGAGATTCAGAAAGAACCAGCACCACAGGAAAAGAAAAGCCAGGCTGAAGCACAAAGTGTGGGTGAATGGCACTATCTTTACTCCCTGAATGGCACTATCTTTACTCCCTGAATGGCACTATCTTTACTCCCTTCTCTGTCCCAACAGCACTAAAGGAAGCTGGAGGCTTTCAGTGAGTCACTTTACAAGGTAAATGCAGATGTCTTTTGCCCTACAAAAGGCCCAGGTGCTGCTGTTTGTGTGACTGTGGCAGCACAACTGAATGCTTAAAGGAACAAATAAGCAAGAAGCTGGTCTGACCTAACAGGGTCTCTCTCACCAGGCAGAGATACGTGAAAGGCTTTTTCCTGACTCTCATATTCGGTAACGCTTCCCCTTGCCAAGGCTCTGCCCCCTGCCCGGGCCGGCACTCAGGAGCTTACCTGGCCCCACCCCGGCTCCTGGGCGAGTCTCTATTTCCCCAGGTCATTTACAGAATCAGCCAGGTTGGAAAAGACCTTTGAGATCATCCTTCCTCCTCCTCCTCACACACTCGAGGCATCGAAACAACCCTCAAGGGCGAGGGACGCTGCCCCACGGGCCCCCGGCACGGCTCAGCCCCCGCTGCGGCTCCGGGCAAAGCCGCCACCTCTCCCCGTCCTCCCGGAGCGTCCTGGGGCTCCCCCCGCCTCACGTACCCACACACATCCTGCCGATGATGCGGCAGCCGGCGATGGAGGCGTGAACCACGGGGATGGTGCCGAAGAGCTCCCCCTCGAACACGCTGCAAGGACAAAGCGCCGCGTCAGGGGCCCGCGGGGCCGCGGGCAGGGCCGGCCAGGGCCGCACCGGGCCGGCCAGGGCGGGGCACGGCCGGGCCGGGCCCCCCTCACCTGTAGAAGTTCTCGGAGCCGCCGATGGCCACGAGGCAATAGGCGTTGGTGAGCTTGGCGAAACAGCCCAGCTCGTTGTTGTTCTCGAAGCTGGCGCGGACCGCCATGGCGGGAACGGGAATGGAGCCGGGAACGGGACTAAGAACGGGGCCGAGAATGGGAATGACAACAGAGCCGGGTGCGGGAAGGAAGCCGGAACGGGCGCAGGAATGGGCCGAGGCCGGGCACCGGGCTGGGCGGGGCCGGGAAGGAGGAGGCTGGAACGGGGACAGACACAGGAACGGGCCGCGCTGCCCCGAGCGCCTCCGCCGGAACCACGAGGCGCCGCCGCTTCCGCTTCCGGCGGGGCAGAGCGGCGCCGGCCGCGCCTGTTGGGGACAGCGCCCCCAAGTGGCCGGGAGGTGAGAGCGGCCAGGGCCATGAGGGGGAGCGGGCCGGGATCTGCCCGGGAGCCGCTGAGGGACCGAGCGGGACCGACCCTGGCCCGGGAGGGACCGAGCGGGACCGACCCTGGCCCGGGAGCCGCTGAGGGACCGAGCGGGACCAACCCTGGCCCGGGAGGGACCGAGCGGGACCGACCCTGGCCCGGGAGCCGCTGAGGGACCAGCGGGACCGACCCTGGCCCGGGAGGGACCGGCCTGTGCCGGCAACACCGCCCCACGCACCGCTCGGCAGCCCGGCCCCCGCCACCGCCCTGCGGGACACAACCCGTCCCCGTGTGTCCGGATCCCGCCTGGGGCTGAGCTGGCCCCACAGCCTGGAGGGGCCGCCGCGGGTGCAGCCGCGGCATCGCTCTCCTTGTCCCTGGTGTCCATCACTGCCCCAGTGCCTGTGCCAGCTGTGCCATGGCTGTCCCTGCCCTTGTGCCGGTGCCAGGTGTGCTGTGGTTGTGCCTGTCCTTGTGCCAGCTGTGCCATCACTGTCCCTGTCCCTGTACGCCGGGTGCCCCATCGTTGTCCCTGTGCCTGTGCTAGGTGTGCCGTGGCTGTCCCTGTCCCCGGCCACTGTGGGCCACCCCCAGCTGCATAGAGCCCCAGCCCATGCCTTGGTGCTCCCCAGGTGCTGACACCGTCCCTGTGCCATGCCTGGGCACCACCTCCATGCTGACACTGGTGGTGTAGGATAGCAGACACGCCACCCATGACCCAGCTGCCACCTGAGTGCCTCACTCCGTAGGGACCACCTCTGTCAGCTGCCATCAGTGTTCAGGTGTGTCCCCAGAGCGGCCCCCATCAGTGCTGACACCACTGGTGTGCCAGTGTCAGCCGTGTGCCAATGCCAAACACATGCCCAGACGTGTCCCTGTCCCTCCTGGGCTGGCACAGCTCAGCACAGTGGGGCCCTGGCTACGCTCAGTGCTCACCCCCCCACCAGGACCCAACACGGCTTTTCCCAGCAAAACAACTCCTTTATTTTTTGCATCCCCCTGCTTTTGGCCATTTCATTTTCACCATATGGATACAGGCAGAGGAATTGCTCATCATGGAGAGAAGCGGGGCTCACCCTGAAGACCTCAGTGGCAGTTTCCAGCTGTAGCAATGACTTTGCTCTGAGTTTGAGAAAATGGTTCTTTCTCAAATGGGTAAAAAGAATCTGGGTTATGTTTATGTGCTTTTCTCCCTCCTGCCACAATCATGCAGTTAAAAATTTGAGCTGCAGTTGCTAATCTCATCTGAAATCAGTCATCTACGTAGATTAGACACCTTTTAACAGGAACAAGACTAATTTGTCACCCATGTTTTGATTCCAAGCCCCAGGCATGGCTGGCAGGGAAAAGCAACCCCCAGAAAATCAGACCAGAGGCCAGCTCAAGTCCCATGTCAGAGTTCAAACCGGCTGTGTATGTGTTTGGATTTTAGCTTGTTGTATTTGGTGATCAGGTCCAGTTTGCTGTGCCCCAGAGTCATTCTCTTCTCTGCCCCGTACGCGCTGTTCTTTTCCAGCAGCACGTCCTCTGGGAACTTCTCATAGCAAGGCACTACGGGCTTTTTATCCCGTTTGAGGTGGTTGTATGGGGAGAACAGGTCAAAGTGGCCGTGTCCAGGGCTCTGTCTCTTTTCTGCCCCATAAAACACGTTCTCATTTTCAGCTGGCAGCTCCCCGGAGGTGGCCACAGGCCCTCTCTGCTTCAGGCTGGTCCCGTTGCTCCCGGTGCCCTCTGACAGACACTGCAGTGGCTGCCCTGCTCTTGGTGGGGAGCAGTGGCTGCTGTTGGCCTTAGTGTCCCCCTGATTACCAGGTTTATTGGAGGAAGGCTCTGGCTGCAAGAATGTCCTTGCTGTTATGAGGTTTGATTTGGGATACGAGGCTGGGATGGGTTTATTTGGAGGACTGTTTGCCGTGTCTGATGGTTCTTCTTGCTGTTTAGGGGAAGTGGGCTTCAGGAATGTGTCTTCCTTCCCCTTCTTAGTGCCAGAATCAGAGCTGGAATCTTGCTTTTCCTGCTGTGCACTGCAGCTGGAGCTTTTCATAAAGGGAGACACTTTTATGCTCCTGATGCTCACATTGGAAAGGCTGCTGGAGGGGCTCAGGGTCTCAGTATCATTCCCCTGAGTGGGTTTTAGAAGACAGTTGTCAGCTTTTGAGGTATTACAAGAAGAGAGACACGTCCCAGGATCTGGCACGCAGAAATTGGTCACTGCTCTGGACTCTGCATACAAATACCGGAATTCCTTGTCAAACTCTGCAACAATTTGCCCGCGGAAGTGGGTCACCAGGCCAGTGTGGACTTGGCTGCAAAGCCAGGTGAAACTGCAGGGAAAGAAACAAAATACATGTAACTTTAGTTCACAGAGCGCCAAAATGCCTAGCATGGATTTTAATGTTCTAGTGGTGGATTGCTACCCATTTGTGTTGCTAAAACTTTCTCTAAGTAGGCAGGTGTGAGACTGCTCATGGAGATGAATGTGCTTATCACATAATTACAAAAGAACAACCCTAAAGTGGTTGTTTAATTTCAGCTCGGGGTCCCCTACTCTTCCCTCACCTTGGCAGGAGCTGTGTTCTCATGTTCTGACATCTGCAATATGCGGTGGGCTTGGGCAGGCAGAAAATGAGGAACTCCTGGCCACTGCCTGGAGGAGTGGAGGTCTCTGGAGACCACAGGAATACTGCAGGACAGGTAGGCTGATGATGTTTGCTATAAGCATTGCTGTGGGATTCCCAAATGAAATAGGAGCTCATCCTTGGCTCAACAGGTCCAGCCCCTGCCCTCACAGTTAAGCTTTTTGGGGTCTTTTCTGGGAGCTTGTCATATTCTACCTTTAAACCAAGCTGGTTTGGCCCTAGCTGAGGAAGAACTTCCATTAATTGCTACTGCAAATTTTCCTTATCTGTTTAACCCTATCTCTTGTTTATGCCCAAACTGTAACCTAATTAGCTCTTCCCCAATATAGCTCCAGATTGTAACCACATTCTTCTAATCTTCCTTTTCCTGATTAAACAGGCAAGTTTCTCTCCAGAGTGGGATCTCCAGGCTCCTGGTCATCCCAGTCATCAGCTGATTTTTTATTCTTGCTGTAGTCAAACCAGACCAGCAGACTAAATGTGTCAAATAAACCAGAATTTTCAGAGGTGGCAGTACCAGCTGAGGGCTGCTAAAGCACGACACTGATTCTGAAGAGCAGGATAAAATGCCAGGAGCTCCAGGAGAGCAATTGTTGTGGGAAACCACATTCTCAAGTAAATATAATTTCAGGACAAGATACTGGCACTGTGTTTTGGGACTTCAGCAATGTTTAGCTCACAAGACAGCTATTTGGGAACTTCTTATAGGAAACCCAGCTGCTGGCTTGTCCCTGAGCACTCTGCAGTTGTTACAGGTCAGACTGGTGTTTGGTGTGTTTACACTCAGCAATCACACTCCAAAGAGAAACATAAAATGAAAAAAAATACTCTGCTGCTTCATATTGGCAGGTAAATTAGGTTAGAATGAAAAAGTAGTAAAAGAATGAAAAGATCTTTGTGTGTGGCATGAAGGGTGCTCAGAAATACCATCCTGGAGGCTCAAAGCAAATGTATCCCTTCACAGAGATATTAAGGGGAAGAACAAAAGCAGAAACTAGCTGGAATGGCTAAAGAGCAGAGGAGAAGCTCCTAAGCCCAGAGAGACCATCTCTGAAAAAGGTTGGGTCACACACTGCAAAAGGTGGAAGAAGAAATATTCAGCTCTTTTTGAGGCACATGGTCTGTGTCCAACAGGAGTGTTCACATTACTCCTCTGCATCCCTTTATTGCTCAGGAGCTTGGGCTGCCTGAGCCTCCTTTGTGCAGAGCACAAGGGAGGATCAGTTTCCTGTTGAGATCTCTGTAGAAGAGATTAGAAATCATCAACAGAGCAGATATCAGCGACTGGGCAGGAGTGGGGAACATCAACCCAGGAGCGCCAAGGAATGGCAGGATGAAATAGCTCAGCTCCTAACCAGGCTGTGCTATCTCCCACTTGAAAGGGCTCTGGCTATCAGGAGAGTGGGAGGGTGCTAATGGGATATAATGTTTTTAATGTTCCAGACCATTAAGTCTCACGAATTAGATAGATATGAGTTGTGTAGATAGACAAATTAGTAGAGACTCTTCTAAAGAATACAATTAATGGTCATATAGGAAATATGAGAGAATAGGAAAGGCAGCTTTGGCAAAGAAATGTTATCTCTCAAAAAGCCCTAAGAGTTCTTTGAAGAAATCCAGGAGTCCAGACAGGGATCGACACTGTCAAAGGCATCTGTCCCAGGGCACTTCCTGGCTCCCAGGAGTGCTGGTGGCCCCAGCCACATTGTCACAGCATTGTCCCCAGTCCCAACGCACCCACGTGAAATGTCCCTTCCCCTGTGAGGGGAGAACACATCCCCAGCCTTGTGACTGTCCCTGCCACTGATGCCCCTTATGGCTCTTGCCCCAGTCCTGACACTCCTGTGTCCCAGTTTCCCGTACCGATCCCAATGGGGTCGTGACATTGTTCCTTCCAGGATCTGGAAGCAATCATGCAAGTCCCCTGATGGCACAGCCCTCCTTGCCACAGCACGGATTTCCAGCACAGGACAATGCCATTCCATGATTTCCAGACATGCCAGCCATGGCTATTCCCATTGCTACAAACTGATAAAGGTCTTTTCTTCCCTGAATGGCCTGGAGGAAATAGCCAGGGAATGACTTCTGGTATAAAAACGAGGCACTGGATGAAGTTCACGGGTTAGAAATCCAATACAGACAAGAAGAGATTCTTCCTTGCTCAACTCAACACCCACATGGGCTGTGGAGCTCCTCCTGCTTCACGCCACCCTGGATGCTAAAAGATCACGGGAGCTTCTAAGCGTGGGAGGATTTTCCTGACATTATTTTTTTCCCCATAACAAACTGGTGCTCACAGCAGTTCCAGATCACCCCGGGACACAAAGCGCTGCGCGGGAGGATGCCTGGTCCCCTCGCTGCCCTGCTTTCAGACTCCCGGGAGCGGTGCAGCTCAGCCCTCGGCCGGGAGATGGAGGTGCAGCATCAGCTCCGGGCGGAGCGGGCACCGGCCGGTCCTCGCAGCCCCCCCTGCCCCGGGGCTCTGCCGTGGGCCGAGCATGAGTGGGAAGAGCTCCTGCGGTATTCCACAAGTCTCCATCTCAGCAGCATTTTCCACACCTGAATTAGTTCCCTGCGTGCCCCCCTGTAGAGCTGTGCTCGGCTTTGGGGTCACGGTGGCCTTTGCCTTTCCTCAGCTGTTTGTACAGGTGACTCTGGATCACCACACAGCCTCTCTGCTTCAGCTCTTTCCAACACACCAGATACCAATTTGCAGCAGGTTTTTTTTCTTCTTTCAATAGTTTCTCAAACTCATTTTTATTGCTCTTCTGTCACTTGAGCTGTTACAAAGCCATTCTTTTCTTTCCATATGCCAACACAAACTTCTATGTTTTGTTTTTGCTCATGGCTAAATGCACGTATCACATAATACTCATTACTAGACCTTTCATTTCAAGTGACAGTTTCTTTGATAGGTAACAACAACCTGCCTTTATTGCAGCAAGCTCTTTTAGCTTGCTCCCAACACACTTGAAATAATTTCCATTCCTTGGTTTTCATCTTTGTTTTGATCCAAACTAGTGCAATATATTCAACTAATTTGGGCACCCAAGTCTGTTATCTCTTATTTCTTACTCATCCTTCCAGCAGCAGACCTTGTCTCTTTCTCCTGGATTCACTTTTTATTGACACACCTGAGGACTTGCTGCTCCCTGCTTTGGTTATGTACATGACTCATCTCCTGGCAGTGTCACTGCACTGCCCTGTGTGTCACCTGGGGTTCCCTTGCTGATGCACTGTGCTTCCCACTCCTTATGCACACACTTCCTGCTTAATTAGAATTTCTTTCTTGAGGTGACTCCTCATCAGGCTAGATCTGGAAATCCCTCTTCAAAGCTCCTTGCTCTTGCTTGGGCCATTGATACCTGTGAGTATGAGCACCTTTCCTTTGAAAGAAATGCCAAGCTTCCTCCAGCTTCAAACCCATGTAGCTTTATCTGTCCATTGCCAAACACTTCTGTACTTGGGTTTTATTTCTCCTGAAGCCATGTGCAGAGCTTCTGTACTACTGTAAACTTCCACCTCTCATTTTTCAGTTTCAGCTGCTGTGTCAGCTTCAACCCCACACCCTTGAGTCCAACTGTTCCCTCAGCACCGTTGAGCCCACGACTAACCCATGTCACATCTGCTCATCTTTTAAATCCCTCTGTCCATCTCCATTGGCTGCAGGGGCAGGGATTACACAACTAGACCACTCATTTTTGAACAGCTAAAGCTTAGCATGTGTCAGCCAGGAAAACTGTGAAAGCACTGACTGAAGTGAATGCAGAGCAGCTGTTGAACCAACAGGAGTCACATTATTCAGTATTTTGGTAAGAAGTATTTCCTCAGTGTCACCAGTCTCTGCCACAGTAGTTGTATATTTTCTTACCTGTATGTACCAGTAAGAACTTGGTCACAATCAACCAGGACAAACTTCTCCAGAACCTGGCCTGCAAATTTCTTGCCTGCTTTGCTGTAGTATGTGTCTCCACTCAGGCATCTTATGCACATGTTCTGAAACCAAAGCAAGGAGAGTTGGTGAGGGGCCACGTACTAAACTGAACTGAGATGTTCCCTTATGGATCACTGCTGGACTCGCTCAAGTTCATGCTTGGGTCCAAGAGGTAGAACTCAGCGAGGCATTGAGTATTTCTTGGCTCCTTCATACCAAATATTTTGCCACACTGCCTGCTTCTACAAGATAAAAAAACGGCAAAAATTAACGAGTTGCAGCACTCAAGTGCAAATTTTAATTTGAAAAAAACTTGGGAGAATCCTATGAGCCTACAGATAATTTCTGACGTATGTAAAACTATCCAATTTATTTCAGATTATTAAAATATTCAGCTCTCCACACTAGCTGATGGCTCTGCATTGAACTAAATTTTGATGCACAACACCCAGCTAGTTTCTAATCAATAGAGTGTGCTGCTCTGATTTCATACAATGACAGGCTTAAAACTAAAACATTGCTCAATGAAAAAATACTTACAGAGAGGAATATCTACATTTAAATGATTTCCTTTTATCAATACATTTGAAAATTATATTGAAAATTAATTATATTATCAGCTGCTGTACTCAACTGAAGCAGACCTGATGCTCCAATGTTTTAGAACTGCAAATACTTCCCTGATACAACTTTGGCCTTTAAAACCAACTGCCCAGAATAAACTGGGGAATATGGCTCTTGGCATCCATCGGGAGCCTTTTTCATAATGTGAGGTGTTTGCCTGTAATAGAAGTTATTTGCACCTCAGGTGAGGAAGACAGAAGAGCAGAACAGTCACTGGAAACTGTTCCTGACCTGCTCTGTGTGATATAGTGCCAAACAAAACATCTGGCATGTAAATAAACATCCCTGAGGCTACACCTGTGTGGGGCTGATAGGTCAACCCTTCCTGCCCTCCAAGCCAGCTCCCCTGACACCTGTAGCACCTCTGGTACAGCAGGAGCTGTCATGAGCTGTCACCACCTGCATTTGGGTGGGCAGATCCCTCTGTGGGCAGCTCATCCCTGCTGAGCATCAGCCCAGCCACAGACAAAGCCCTACGACAGCTGCTTTGGGTCAGGGCCAATTTGCCCCTAGCAGAGGTGGGCGCTCAGGAGATGTGGCCGTGCCCCTCTGCCACCCAGCAGGTTCCTGGCCGGGCACAGGCAAGGGACAAGCACCAGCAGCTGGGATTTGCCTGCAGATGTTCCCCTTCCAGCCTTCCCCTGGGCACCCCTGTGCCCCCTTCCCTTCGCTGCCTCCCAGGGGGCTCAGGGCAGTCACCCCTCGGGGTGAGGAGCGAGGCAGAGACCCTGCAGTGGTGGTTCCCCCCACAGCTTCCCTCTGCTGTCAGAGCCCCCCCGGGCAGACCTGAGCTTCCCTCTGGCAACACCAGCCCGGTGGGAAAGGCTCAGCTCTCACATGGCAGTGAGGCTCTCCCAGCCCACCCAGGAGCACCACATCTGCTCCAGACCAGAGCCCATCCAGGCTCTCTCTCATAGGGGGAAATCAGCAGCAAGAAAGCAAATCCTTTTATGATGCTGCCCCTAATATTGCTACTGACCCTGTTTTCTGCTCAGGATTTCCTGAGCTTCTTGTGGTTTGTCTCAGTGGGAACCCCACCATGATCTCTTCTCTGGTTACTGGTCCAGTCTTCTCTTGAGTTCATGGAAACTTCTAGCAAGGACAGAGCTGAAGCTTCACAATTTTGGCACTGTGGCTCTTGTTGGCTTTTTATGTCCCAGAACATATCCTCATCTGCCACCTGTGAGAAGGGAGAAACCTTTTCCCCATAAGGACAGCTGTGCATTGGAACACAGAGAGGCTGTGCAGTCTCCATGCTTGGAGATCTGCAAGAGAAGACCAGGTGAGGCCCTGACCTCACAGGTGACACTGTTCTGAGTGGGAGGCTGGGCTTGATGACACCCTAAGGTCCCTGCCAACTTGCATTAACCCGTGATCCTCTGAAGTGACACCACAAGTTTCTGATTCAGACCAAGATAACGCTGGATATTTGGGGAGGTGTTCACCTTGTCCTCTGGCTGGTCAACACAGGGATTTTTTTCTTCCAATGCTGAGGTTTTAGTAATACTGGTTCTCACTGGGAGGTGCTTCCTCCTCCCCTCCTTCCTGGGGAAATTAGAACAACTTCAGGTAAGGGATATTTCATAAATTTGTCACCACAGTATTTCTTCACTCCCTTTATCCTTTCCAAGGCTGGATGAGTTTCTGATATCTGGTTCATTTTTAACATCCTCCTCTTCCTCTTGTCAATCCAAGCCCTGAATCATCCCAGCAAGAATCCTGCAGTCTTACAGGAAAGACACCCAGGTACTACTTTTGCTCCATGCAGACAGTAGTTCCAGGTTCAGCAGATGGATGTTTGAAAACTCCAGGTTAAGGTTTCTGCTATCACTGCTGCCAGTGCTCCACATGGGACTTTCTGATGCTCAGCACTGGAATTTGCCACCAGACTCACACATTGTTTTCAGAAGTAAGATGCTGGAGGGGCAATTACCCCAAATTCCCCATTCAACCCCAAATTGACACCAATTATCCCAAATGGAGATTTACCACCACATCCTGTCACAACTTAGAGGCAGGAAAAAAAAATGTGCCCTCATTCCACTCAGATGTGTAGCCAGCCTGTGGGTAATAGACTGCTTAGGTACATCAGCATAAGAGACACTTGAGATGGAGAGCTGTGAATGAATCATGGAATGGGGAGGCAAGTGTTAATTACCCATTCAAGCACAAGACATGACATCAGGCCTGACAAAGAGACATAGACATCTCCATGGATATAAAATCATTCTAATTTTAATTTTAAAAATGAACGCCTCTTGGATAAGAAGAAAAAAAAAATATCTTTTGGACAGATGGAATTCATCTGAATCCACCAGGTCACTTCAGTGAGGAAGCCCTTTATAGGAGCAAACATGCTCCAGCATGGAGCAGTTTTCCCTCGGAGCTGCTATCTCAAGAGTCAGGATGAAATGGCTCTGGCTTTGTAAGAAGCAAGACAGGACAGAGCTCCACCAGCACGGTGGAAGAGTCACAGAATCATTTAGGTTGGAAAAGACATTCAAGGTCATCAAGTCCAACCTTATCACCTAGACCAGAGTACTGAGTGCTTCTCTAAATAAGCCTCTCTAAATTGACCTTTGTGTAAGTTAAAAATGAGGGAAAATTAATACTTTTATAACTGCATCTATTTGGAATATGCTGTAAAACATTATTTTTGCATTGTCCCTAGCAGGGGCTGTGTCCTCTCCCCTCGTGTCCAAATGATACAGGTTCACAAAAACTAAATTTCCTGGGCCTCCCTCTGCATCTCTGCAGCTAAACACTGCAAAGTGTTTAGCAACTCTCTGTATCTCCAACTTCACACTCCCTGCATGGAAAACTGAAATGAGGACCACAAAACAACATTATCTAGGACCTGTAGACTCCTGCACATCTTCCTCTGTGTGTCCAGACAGATCTCAGTTTCCTAGAGCAAACAGCCATGGTCTCTTAGCCCAGGACAGGGAGAGAAGGGATAGATCCTAAGGAGAAGGGAGGGAACAGAACACAGGGTACATCGTTTTTATCAATTATGAGACCTGTTTATCAATTCCAGTGTGTGACTGAAAACTTACTGGGAAGCTGTCCTGAGTAAGAGCCATTTTATTGCACATTTCCACAAAATGCTTCAAGTACTCTTCATCCAGGATCAGGTAAACGGGGACGTGCCGTCTGCTCGAGGCCTCCAGCAGGTCACACAGAATCTCCATGTCTGTAAACAGATCCATCACAATTGCTATCACCTGGCGAGGAGAAAAGAGATGTAGGGGGGAAAGAAACACAAGAGACTGTTGAAAACTCATGCCTAAGTGAATTGTGCTATAAACTATTCAAACGTCCTGAGTTACTGAACATCTGTGGGCACCTGAATGGAGATGATTCTGGACCTTTGTGTTTGATAGTCCTTACCCCACTGTGGCAGCTGAAACCAAATTTTAATGACTATGAAGATAATCCCCATCCAGGTACCTCCTGTCATCTGCTGTTCACAGAAAGGAAAAGCTGAAAGGGTAACGTGCACAAATTCTGAATATCAGTGGTGCAACAAGTATGTGTTGCCTTAAGAAAATATGCCAAGAATAAAGCATATAAACAAGAGCTGAGACTGAGCAAAATCATTGTTCAATCAGCAAGAGTGACTCCACATGACTGGCAGATTAATATGAAAAAGTACAATTTATTTTTCAGGACAGACACACTGCCAGCTGAGGGAGAACGTATCCTGATTAAGTATGTACAAATCCTTGTTTCAAGATTAGATCCTAGCCTAGACAAAATCAGAGAATAATGTGTGTGGAAAGGATCCGTTCGCTTTCCCTGCTGGCAGAATTCCTGCTCATGCAGCCAGGGATGCAAGTGATGGGTATGAAACCTGACAGGAAGAAGAACGAATAACCCTGAGATCATTAAAATATCAAAATAAAAATATACATATCTCAATAAAGCAAAGATAAGGTCTCCAATAAAGGAGTTTTAAAAAGGAAAAGAATTTTGAAGAGAACTGCCAGTTCATTCCTACTGTCCAGGCCAAAACCACATCTCTACCCTCTCACCCTGGCCCCGGGAGATACAGGCTGCAGAATCTGACTCCAAAAGGGCACCTCTTTTGTAGCCCTTGCCAGTGTTGTCTTCCCAGAAGCTTCACAAGGGTTTGGCAAACTTCTCCCTTCTTGAAATGTGCCCATCTCTCATGGAGAGCAGAGTCAGCCCTGGAGGAGCTCTGCAAGCACTGAGAAGCATCTTCAGCTTCCCAGATTATTGCTGCTGCAAAAGGTACCACTGAGACCCACAGTATAAAAGGACTTTGCCACATCTCTCCACACTGTCCTCCAGCCAAAGGCCAACTGCAATTTAGCCAAATTTCTTTGATGGGTCACACATCCTCTGATGATGAAGCACCGTGAAAAAGCTATAGCCCAGACCTTGTGTAAAGCCTCAGGCAAGTCCCACTTTGGGAGCCAGACTTTGCCCCACAATATTCGAGCTCACCTCAAGCTTAGGTTTGAGACAGGCTTTATCCTGGGGACAATCTAAACTCTGCTTGGGAAGTCAGTGTGATGGAGTCAAGAAAGCTCCTTTGTCCCCAGATCACACAGGATCGGGATGCACAGGAGGTCCACACCATCCTGCTTTCCTCTACCAGTGCTTGCAGCCTTTGGCAGGGCTGCTTGCCACAGTTCAGGGCTGATCCTTGCCCAAAACTGGCACTGCCAGGGCCTCAGCGCTCACTGTGAGAGGGATGGGGCTGAGCAGGCAGCAGCACATGGCACAGGGTCACCTGTGGCACCAAGAGCTCAGGCTGGCGGCAGGTGCTGCCCTGCACCTCCTGGCAGCCGGGTTGCGGCGTCAGCGAGAGCCGCAGGCAGCAGGGCCAGCTTGTGCAAGCTGGGTGGAGCCCTGATAGTTACACTCAAGCTTTCCGAAGCGGGTCTTTGCTCGGTCGGGAGGTGGAGCAGACTGCGGCTCTGATGTGCGGCACGGCCGATGCTGGGCAGGAAGGAGGCAGCCCCTGTGTGCTGCAGTGGGGACAGAGGGGAGGCTGTGCTCTCCCATGCAGGTGCCCATGTGAGGCTGCTCATTCTAACTGTGGGTATCCATAAGGGCACTCAGATCAGCACATCCTTTTGGAAATCAGAGCAAGCAGCTCTTACAATAACATCAGATCAACCCCACAAAGCCAAGAAATTTTGGGGGAAGAAAACCCTGGACCTTTTTTTCCCCTCAAACCTCCTAAAGCAGTGGGATTTGAGTATCCAAGTACCATCTGCAGTTCGGGCTCCTGACAGCTCATATCTCACATTTAAAGCTTTGGGTATTCAGGTCAATTGGGCCTTACAAACCCAAACCTGAGTCAGTGCCTCCAGCCCCTCAGTTTTTAGTGGTGGGGGTTGCAAGGCTGGGGCTGGCTCGGGGCATGCCTGCTCCTCACCATGCTGATCATGACCTCTGAGCCCACGGCTTGGCCTTGGCAGGTCAGGATGTTACAGAGACACAGCTGCCCCACAGGCTTTAAAAAAATTCACACCTTGCCATTGTAGAGTTAAACCATGACATTTCCAAACCCACTTCTGGAAATTCACAATTCAGCAATTACTGGAATCCTCACTTTAGGAATTACAGCACTCAACAGAACCCCACCAGGGTTTGCCATCTGTCTGGTTTCTAACCAGCACAGCTGGTTTTACTGGTATTTGCCAATAGCAGTGTGGTTTGGGTCATTACTACAGTGCTGCCATTTGATCTCTTGCTCCCCTGGGGACTGTCAGGGACCCTTCTGCCACCAGACACACACACGAGCACACAGCCAGAGCCTAAGGTGCACAAAATGGGTGAAAGAAGCAGCATGGACAGTTCAAACCAGATTGGAGCTCATCCAGCAAGAGCAGAATTGTAATAGTATTATCAAATGAAGGCAAAGGCGTGGCTGCAATGCATCTTCTTATGTCTGCAAAGGGAAAAGCTCAAATCTGAACGTCCATCTTCAAAGAGAGCTGGTTAAATACAGCGATGGCAAAAGACCAATGGCACCAGCAAAAAGTACTGATGAAACAAATGCTCCTTTTGCTAATTTGTCAGTACAAATATGCTGTTGCAAGAGATGTCAGCTGATGTTGTTGTGTGTGACTCTGCTGGGAAAGAAGCAGACAGCGTTTCAAGACACACCTCCCTGTCTACAGGACCTGGACAAAGCAGCTGGGGAGCTCAACATCTTCCCCACATCACACCAGCACTGCATCCCCCACAGGAGGAGAAACACCCTAAAAGAGAGATGTATGACAAAATCTAAAAGTCTAGTTGCAAAAATATTGGAAATGTAGAAACAGCAGCTGCAAAGCAAAAAAAAAAAAATCAGGTGGTTTTCCAAATGGTTCATACAAGCACTTTGTAAAGGAAGTTTTTACCTCTGGTTGCTCTTTTGTCATTAAGACACATAAGTAACATCCTTTTGGATGGTTTGTTGAGCAAAATGACTCAGTAAGTACTTAAATATGTGTAACTGGGGTTGTGAATGAGCTGGAATTACCATCAATCATAGAGTTAATCATAAGCAGCACTGGCCAGAGCTGTTAACCCAGAAGCCAGTAGAACACCAGTAATAAATCAATGAGATACTTAAAAACTCATTCTCACATTTCACACAACAGTAAAAAACACTGTGTGATGAAGGGCTGAAGATTGTCAGGGCTTTGTCAACTCAAGCAAAGAAAGCAAAAAGCTCAGAATGTACTGAAAGTACAATAAAGCATCCACTGTCCGGGCAACTTGCCCACAGGAACTCAGAAGTTCCTGTGAACTGAGAAAGCAGCAAGATGTTTTTCCTGTAGCTTAAAGGATCATAATATCACCCAAGTGCTGAGTGACAGGAGGACACTTCTCGGTAGTCGTTTACTCTGTGCATTCTTCCATGACTGTTCCTTAATCACCGCTGCTGACAACATGGGGTCAATATCACAGAACTTTTCAGATCTTTTCAACTACCATAAATAAGCTGCCTGCGAGGACAAACAAAGCTTTTTGTCACTTACTTCCTGGACCAAAACTTCCTGTAGTTGCCTGTAAGATGCAATAGAAGTTCAGGCATTAAGCAAGGGCTGCTTTACAGCTGAGCAGCAGCTCATGTGGCAAAATGGTCTTTTTCTTGCAAAAGAAAAAAGATCCCCATTCACCCAATATCACCTCAAACTTCACTGGTGTGTGGCTCTTTGAGGATGTTTTGGTGCTGTGCAGCAATCTGAGCTGCTGGGAATTCATTTGCTCTGCTGATGGTTATAGAAGATCACACTTGAGCTACAGAGATCCAGGTGATTCCTTATCTCCAGCTTTTGCACAAGCAATAATGAATGTAAGGAGTGACTGTGAAGTTAAATAGGAAACTACTGGAGTGATAAGAGAAATTGCCAGAAGCTGACTGGTTAAAGTGAACTTTGCTCTAAATGTTTCCTCAATATCTCAACACAAGTACTACAAAAGAAGATTGATGTGAAACAGCTGAAAAGAACCATAAAGAGGACAAAGACAAAAGCTGAAAAAGTGTCTGAGATGGTTGTCTGAGCTGCTGCTTTCACACAGAGTATGGTGGCAAGGCAGAAGAAACAACAAGCAGCATAATTGAGTGAATACACTCCTGCCAGCATTGTGCTTGGTAGGCAGGCACTGCAGTCATCCAGTTTTTATTACATCCAAGGGCTGTAATAACACTCCAGAAACTGTGCAATGGCACAAAATGGGCTGATCTTACTCATCACCAGCCAAGCACAGACATCAAGCCTAGAAGACAGGATTCTAACTTCATTCAAACCACGGGCAGGGATTTTCAGTCCCACAAATTTACTCAGGTTATTCGTCATAAGGCCCTGGCACAGGGTGCCCAGAGAAGCTGTGGCTGCCCCTGGATCCCTGGATGTGTCCAAGGCCAGGTTGGACACTGGGACTTGGAGCAGCCTGGGATGGTGGAAGGTGTCCCTGCCCATGACAGGGGGTGGCACTGCATGGGCTTTAAGGTTCTTCCAACCCAAACCATTCTGAGATTCTCTCTGTGACAGCAACTCACCAGTGGTATTTCTCTTGTCCAGCTTAAAATGATGTCCAGGGGAGGAGAAGAGCCCTGGCTGTGCAGAGGGAGCAGGGCTGGCTGGGACATACACAGAGCACAGAGCCAGGGACACTGCAGGCCCTGCCACACACCCACTCGGGGCTCTGGGACTGCTCTGCGTCCCTGCAGCCACGGGCACAGAGAGCCTTCAAGGGCAATGCCTGGGTAACGTGAAACCCCAGGCAGAAAGAAATGACAGGGAAGGAAAGGAGCAGGAACAGCTACAGGTGTGCTGCAGAAAAAGCAATCACGTCATGCCAGACATGTAGAGAGCAGCGACAGCGTGGAGCGAGGGGTCACAGGTGTGGCAGCAGCCAGCAGCCCCGGGCTGTGGCACAGGGCTCCCCTCAGGGACACGGCTCTGTACCTACCGTCCGTGCCCGGCTGATCAGAGACCGCACCAAATCCTTAATGCTGCTCGTTTTGTTCCTTTGGAAAATCACAGTGGCTTGAGTCTGGCCGGACACCGTGAGTAGTGGAGTCCCCGGCCACCCCAGCTCCAGCTCCGGAGGGTGCACGTCGGACATGAGGGGGAAGTAGGTGCCCGATGTTAGTTCAGAGTTGAGGGAGAACCTGTCTCCAGCGTCCGCATCAGCAGGCTCAGCTTCTTTATCTCTCATTGCACCGAGGTCTGGGAAGCTTTGGTTCCTCTGCTGGCTGATATATTCCATGTCCAAGGTGGAAAGGAAGGGCAGCTCCCTCTCCTCAGCTATGGCGCTCAGGTACCCGCGCTCCCCCTGCTCCAGGAAGGCGTCGATGGCCAGCCTGGCTGTCTCACTGTGCTGCAGCACCAGCGGCGTGGGCTCCCTCCACCACGGCTTCTTCAGCTGCTCCAGGCGGCCCTTCAGTGGCCCAGACACCCCTTGCTGGCCCCCATAGCTGCGGTGGAGCTGGGGCCTCACCTCGACTGCCAGGTAGTTGAACATGACTGGGGCTGCTGATGGCAAGAGGTGCCTCTTCAGCTGGATCAGTCGTGGCTCCGTCTTCAGGTCTTTTCTGCCCCTCCTGAGCTCCTCCCAACAGGTTCCTTCAGGATTCAGCATAAGCTCGACTCCTTAATCACCAGGTACAGCCTCCCACTCCGGGGGAGGAGCCGGCTTTCCCCAGCTCCCTCACCGGCTTCTCCAGACACGCACCTGATACCGGGTGGCCAGAGTGTCTCTTTTGCAAGGGGAGGAATATCAGCTCTTCAAGCTGCTCCTTCCTTTTCCTTGTAACTGATTAATGTCCTTCTCTCCCCTCCCCTTCCCTTCCCTAGAGAGGTCCCCACCCTTGGCCTAGCAGGCTCTAACCTGTTTTGTCCCTCACTGTGCTCACAGTGGAAATGCAGATGCTGAAACTTGTTCCTGCTTGAAATTTGTTCCAAATCAAACATGCTGCTTAGTGTCAGTTATAATGAAACACAAATATCCCAAGTGGGTAATCAGACTCGGCAAAGGAACTCACTCATCCCTGAGCCACAGATAATGCTCCACCTTAGCATTTCTTTGGAGCCCAGCTGTGCTACACCAGCACCTGGCAGAAAAGCCAGAACACTCTATTTTCTGACACACAGAGTCATGGTGTTTGTAGGAATCACAGCAGGAATCTTGGTCATGAGATACTGCAGGCAAGAAGAGCAGTGTCTCATGTGCTCTTTTAGCATCTCCCTGGAAATCCTTCAAGGACATTCAGCCTTAAGAGTCTGTGCTGTGTGAATACTGCCCACATGCTGTTTATTGGGGATTAGTTAACTCCAGCTTCCCAAAAGCATCATGGAGTTATTTCTGGAGGATCAGTACAGGCAGACACTGCTGTGTGAATGAAGGCACAGTGTAGGAACACACCACAAGAACACAATGTGTGAAGAACTGCAGAGGAGCAGAGATCAGCTCACCCTGGAGCTGCTGACCTCCTCACAGGCAACCAGGGAATGAACTGGCTGGGGAATTGATGTAATCAATTGGCCTTTTATCTACAAAATCCCCTGAGATTAAATGAAATTAAGTCATCTAAAAGCTAAATGTGTGCCCTGGAATAATCACAGGGCAATAGTGAGTGGAGAGGGACAGCCATGGCTGAGTGTGAAGCAGCACATCCAGGCACCAGGCTCTAACTCAGCTGGGATGAATCACATCCCCAAGGGACTGTCACTCTCCAGGGACTACAGCTGAGTGGGATGATTAGTTTGGATTAGCTGTCTAGTCTTTAGATGCCTGAAGTCAGGATGAAGCCTCAGCAGAACTGCAAATGGCAAGAACATTGCATTGATTGAATCAAAAAACAGGAGCTGGCTGCCATTTGGCTGGGATGCAGCAAGCAAGAGCAAAGCAGGGATGGGACAAAACTGTAACAAAGCTGCTGGCACAGAAGTCTTACGGGTCACAGTAAACATTAGAACAGCTTAAAGAATAACTTAAAATGTGAATTGAACAGCCAGCCCAGTGAAAGGGAGTTTGGGGAAATAATAAAGGGCAGGAGCTGTAACATGGTGGGTGTTTTTCTGAAGCTGCTTTGCCAGGGTGATAATGTAAAATAAGTGTACCATCACCCTACTTTTTGCCTTCCTAAAGAACTGGAAAGAGTGTGAATTTAAATGAAGTAATCAAATGCATACTTTCTGCTGCTGATTCTGCAAAGGCATTTGCACTGTCTCCAGCTGGTGTTTGGTAATGATCTACTCTCCTTCCAGTAATTTCTCATGGCCCTCAGCACATGAAAGCACACATGATGTAAACATCTCCAGCCCAGCTTGTCAGGCTGGGCTCCTTCAGGGTTGGTGGGGAGAGGCAGAGACTTCTAGGAGTCAGTTACCTCACCCTGCAGCAGACACCTGGAACAAGTTGGATGAAATGTGCCTTGGAAGTGCTTATCTCTCCCCACTGAGCAGCAGGAGCTCGGGCTGCCCAAGTCAGTGACAGAGGTTTACCATGCAGACATCTAAAATTAGCTGAGAGGTGTCCTGTCCCTGCTGTCTGGAAAAACGGCTCTAATTGGCACTCCAGAGGCTGATTGGCCAACACAGGATGTGGGAATCTCATCAGCCCATTTTTACCAGCTAAAAGCAGGGATCTTATCTGGCAGTGTTGTCTACACACCTTCTGCAATCAGCAGAGAAAGACAAGGGGAAAATTCCCTCTGGCTGAACACATGCTCCAAGTGCCACTTCCAAGTCAATGTCCTTGGGCAGCTCTGCTCTGATTTCTGAGCTCAACCAGGATCCAAGCATTAGGCAATACTTCATTCTTCCATCCCACAGATGTACTTGGAGCTCAGCAAACACAAACACCTTGCCTGGGCTTTACACAGAATGTACCTGCTGCTTCCTCTCCACGCACACATGGGAGGCAGCCTGCCAGCCTGTTTCCTGATAGATCTTGGAGAGCATTCACCAGGGAACAGGAGAAGCCAGATTTGCTTTTTTCCTCCCCTCTATTTTAGATTGAAACTCAGTCTTCCACCTCAAAACATCAGGGTGCTCCTCAGTGCTGTACTAGCATTTCTGGAAGTCACTGCATGCAGTACTCCACTGTGCAGAATTCACTGGCCAGATGCACTCAGCCAGCACAGCTGCATGAGAAAAGTCCCAATTTCAGTTCCTGCACTGAGCTCTGTCAGCATTGAACCCCAGAGCAAAATCAGTTCTCCCCATTTTTTGTCCAAAATTTCCAGCCATGGTGTTACAGAATCCAAGCACAGTGGCAGCACACAAATTCCTCTGTTTTGTGTTTCATCTTTTCCATTCGTTAAAAACCTCTCAAATCAGGGGAGAGGCAGCCTCACACCTGCACATCTGAAGGAGGGCAATGGATGCCAGTTGCCAGCCACAGGCCAAATGATCCAAGCACAGATGATGGCAGGGGAGGCAGGGACCCCCCATCCCCTGCTGCCCCTGCCCAGCACAGAGGTTCTCTCCCGTGGCAGCTCCAAGGTGTCTGCCACCCCTGTGCCATGCAGGGAAACTCACGTGTGTCTATGAAGCTGCTGTGGGTGCAGCCCCGAGCTGCTCAGGGGGCTGATGCTCAGCTGTCAGCAGAGGGACCACAGCTTCCATCAGCTGCTGCCCTGTACTGAGCATGGCAAAAAGCACTTCCAGACACCCCTTCTGTGTCTCCCTGCAAAGGGAATTCACAGAGACAGAACTGGGTGTTGTAACATCGCTGGGTCTGGCTACCAGCAGGAAGAGGGTGCACAGAGGAGGATGTGGGACATTGAGTAAATCTGCCTAAGATGTCTGGTTCTGACAGGATGTGGAGCAGCCCAGGAGCTGCAGGTGGGATGAGGAATGAAGGAGCCCTGCTCACTGTGATATGGTCATTAATGAAGGCTTTGCATGTGCAGGACTCCTCACTTCTAAAATGAGCACGAGGGAGCTCTCAGCCCCCGGGAGAGCTGCAGCAGCTTCCCGACAGAATCCAGGCTCAGCAGCTTGTGCAGGGTCCCCCTACATGAACACACCTGCACACAGCAACAGCAGGACCGCAAGTATTGCTGGTTACAGATGTTGCTCTTTACATGAACAGTTAAACTGAGGAAGTTTTGCCTTGGAAAATAATAACAAAATGCCTTTTTTTACACAGAAGGCTCCCTAAAAGAAGATTTAAAAAATTTCAAGGCAGTGTTTGGGAGTATTTCCACTAACTTGCCACAGGTCCCTCTGGCAGATCCATTGCCCCTTGACCTAAACTCTCTTGCTCCTCCCAGCATATCATGTCTAGAACAGCCACTGAGATGTAAGAGCAGAAGGTGGAATCACTCTGATGTGAGCTCTGCATTCCCAGTGGAAGGATGAGGCCCAGCCGTCTCTTATGTCCCACAAATAAGCAGAGCAAGCTGCCTGGCAGGTTGAATGACTGTGAACAAAACAAGTACTCCCTCAACATGTTCAGCAACTTCAGCAAGAACACACAGTAGGATGCACAGGGCAGCCCTGAACGCCTGAAGAAGGGGCAGTGGTCAAAAAAAAAACACCTCACCAGAGGAGTCTGGGAAGGATCACAAGATTGTTAATGTGCAAGTGCCCCATCAGGGTGCAGGAGGAGGCCGGGCAACCCACAGCACCCACAGATGACAGTCCCTCTGCAGGCAGAGGGCGGGCACTGCATGAGCAGCAGAGCCCACTGTTCACTTGTGCTGAGCCTCAGGGGCTTTCCTATGTCCTTGCCAACTTTGCCAGGCTCTCACTTAAGCTGTGCCCTCTCCTTGCCTCCTCAGACCTTCAGGAGAACGTGGAGCATGCTGAGGCCCAGGCTGTGCTCAAGGATGGAGATGCTGTTCCCTGTGGCACAGGAACACCATCACCCAGAGAGCTGGGACAGGTGTCCACCCAGCCTGGGGTCACCAAAGGCTCAGGAGAGCCAGGCACAATGCAGGCCAGTGGGAAACACAGGACATAGGTTCATCACAGTCTCTTGCAGAGAAAAGAGCAGAGAAGCCTTGATTAGAGTTCATTAATCAAGCGGACAACATAGATCAGACAAAGCAGGGCAGATGTGAAGAGGCAGATGGAGAGGGGAGGAGCCTGTACAGGGAGGTCTCCCCTAGGAAACCTGGACAATGCTCTCAGGCACAGGCTGGGATTCTTGGGGTTCTGTGCAGAGCGAGGAGCTGGACTCAGTGAACCCAATGGGTCCCCTCCAGGTCTGGATATTCCCATGATTCTCTGATTCTAAATTGGCTGCCATCAGCATCACCCAAGAGAAAACCTCATGTATAAGGGGCCATGTATTAAACCTCCACGCTGGGGCCTGAAATAACCACTGCATTTGTAGCACAACTCTTAGCAGAATTAGAAAGACACAGCAGTTTCTAGGAAAATAAAGCAGTGATAAGGAGCAAGGGAAGTGATAACATCTTCAAACATCAATGCATAGATAATTTCCATCTAACTTAAATACTGCCAGAAGAGACTCAGAAGTTTGTTCATCTCAACAAAATCCCTGAAGTTTTGGGCTGGAGGGACCTCAAAGCTCATCCCATTCCACCCCCTGCCATGGGCACCTTCCACTGTCCCAGGGTGCTCCAAACTCTGTCCAGCCTGGCCTTGGACACTGCCAGAGATCCAGGGGCAGCCACAGCTTCTCTGGGCACCCTGTGCCAGGGCCTCACTGCCCTCACAGGATTTTTTCTTGATATCCAATCTCATATTGTATGGTGCTGTCTGGTATCTAATGACTGGGAAGCAAAGTCTTTCCTGGTCCTGTGTAGCCCCCAGTGGGTTTTGCCTCTCTAACGAATTACCCTTCTAATTCAGAGACAGTATCTGCCTTGTTTTTTCAGCAGGCCCCACACGCCCAAGCACAGCCCAGTGCTGGCTCAGCCCTTCCAGCGGGTGGGTGAAGGCATTTCATGGCCCAGCCAGAGCTGTGATTACAGGCCTTTATTCTCACCCTAATAAAAGGTGCAAGGGCAGATGCCAGTGACTCCCATCTGGTACCATCACCTATGGAGCCTCTTGCCCATAAACACAGGGGAGGGCTCAGCTTGACCACATGCTGTCCCACATCCAGAGCACAAAGGTGTTCTCCCCTCCAGGCTGGAGGATGTCCCAGGAATTCCAGCAGCTCTCCAGCCTCCCCCAGCCTGGATGGTGCTGTGCTCCCAGCCCTGCGTTCCCATGGCATGGAGAACATGAGCCCAGGTTTAAATTACACAGCAGGAAAGGGGTTAAAGTTTAAATAACTGTTTTGTATATGAATTAATGTGTGTAGCTTTGAGCCAAAATATCTACCATTAATTTTTCCACCTATTTCAGGAGCAGTAAGATACACAAAGTAAAGTTTATTTTGGTACTTGGTATACTTCACTCTCATTAAAAATAAATTAATCAGCAAATTCCTACACAGCTCAGCCTTCTTTTATGTAAATACAAGCCAGCTGTAATGAATTACAAGGTGTTATTATCTCACACACACTGTATAATACTTCACACATAAGAGGTTTCTCTGCTTAGCTCAGCTTTCAACAAAAGCATCTTAAATAAACTGCAAGCAAGTTGTTTGGGCTGTAATGTTTTCACAGCGAAGGGATACAACTCACACAGAGTCTTTACATGACTCATTTTATAACAAGTTAAACTGAGGAAGCTCGCTCTGGAAAAAAAGTAACAAAATGCTTTTTTTATACACAGAAGGCTCCCTAAAAGAAGATTAAATAAAAACCCACGAGGCAGTTTGGGAGGCTCTGTGCTGCATCCCACTGCTTTTTACATGGGGAATGAAATGCAAATATTCCCCAACACACACACTGTGAAGAAAGCAACTAGAGAAGGAAGAACAGTCACAACCAGGCACAGTTACACCTTCACCAGACTGAGGAATCACAAATTAAGGATTAAATTCACAAATTAAAGATTATCATGTTATACTTTCGCTTAACACTTTTATTAGGAATAAATCCTGATTTTATAGGGCTTATTCTTATCAAAAGCACACATGGCACAGAAAACAAACACACAGCAGTTTTACCCAGACTGACATTTATTATTGACTCAGATTTTGGACAGGAGAGAAATGAAAACTGTTTTTGCCACTGACCTGGAAACAGCCTGGTGAACCATCCACCCACACAGAGCACCTCAGCCTCTGCTGATCTCATCAGAGCAGCTCCTGCTCCCCTAATTACTGTGTTGGCACCATGTGCCTGCACAGCCAGGGAAAGTTTTCACTGGTATTGAAGGATCTTGCTGAAAAACCCTGGATGGCTGCTTTGGGGAATGGATGGCAGAGTCCTGTCCCAGGGACACAACAGGGATGTTCTTCTCATAAAGGAATTCCTAGAGCACAATTCTACAAAGAATGTGGAAGTATCAGCAAGGCAGACTGAAACATCAAGTACTGAGGCAGCTTTTAGTGCCAGGCCAGCCACGATTGGGGCTTTAATCTCCCTAAGACAGCCGAAGTCACAGAGGATTGCTGGGGACCGAGCATTATTCTTTGCATTCTCTTATCCTTGTGCAACAAAGGGGAGAGTTCCTAAAAGGGATTTTCACAGAAAACCCTTCAGAATCTGTTAAAGCAATTCTTAACTCCACTAAAGCAAAGATGGACCATTCCATCTTGATAGTAGGCATTTAAAATATATACTTAATATCTAAATATGCAAAGCTCAGATTTGCATTCACAACTATCCAGGGAGCAGAGGACACCACTGTGTCTCTGAGTAGCAGCTCTTTAAATGAGGCAAGGGACAGAAATGTCTTCTTGAGAGAACTCTACATCATGGTGAATACCTGGTTTCCTAAAGGCAGAAGGCAGCTCTGTCCATTTGTCAGCAAGGGCCACTTGGGGCTGTAAAAAGGACAGAGGTTCTTAAAACAGTGAGCATTTATTTGCAGGTGAAGAGTTGGGAGGATGGCAGTCCAGGAGGCTACTGAGGCACCACGGATGGGATAGCTAACGAAATGTTTTCCTTCCAACAGCAGACTGCTCTTCCTGAGCACACAGCCTCAGCCCAGTCCCATTCCAGGCACGCTTCCCAAGCTGTTCTGAGTTGGAATCTCAGAGTCCTTCGTCGTTGTACACGGGGGACAGGGGCTTGAGGATGCTGCGGGCATTGCTCTCCACCAGCGGCCGCCAGCTCACCTCGCCCGTGAGCAGCAGGTCCTCTCCGCTCAGCGCGTCCAGGTGCTGCACCTGCAAGCACAGCAAGTCACTGCCCCATGTCCCACGGCCCAGCCAGCTCCCTCAGCAGCCACACAAACACCTTTCCTTCCAAAAAGCAAGCACATCAGGGAGATTTCAGCCTACTCTGCCATTTCTGTGAGGCAGGCCTGAAAAGATCACTTCTGACTGTGAAGCGTCATGGAAAGGCCAAGATAAGGATCCGCAGATCCCCTGGAATTATTGTGTCACCAATGCCTCAGCTAATGCCTCCTCTGAAGGTTGGGCAACAGGGCAAAGCTGCCATGAGTCACTGCATCCTCCTGGTGCTTACTGCAGGGGACACTGCCCACACCAACACTCCAGGGCAAGCTCCCATCCTGCACAGAAGTGAGGCCTTAGCTACAGAAAAATGGCCTGAGCAGCAGGGAACACCTGGGATTTATCACATAAAAGCACATGAGCTGGGAGAGGTGAACATGCAATGAACGTTCATCCTCACAAGAGAAGAAATCCCTGAATGGTTTGGGTTGGAAGGGACCTTAAAGCTCACCCAGACCCATCCCTGCCACGGGCAGGGACACCTTCCACTATCCCAGGCTGTTCTGAGCCCTGTCCAGCCTGGCCTTGAACACTTCCAGGGACAGGGTATCCACAATCTCTATGGACACGATGGCTGGGATCTCATGTAATTTTAAGGTGCAATATAAGCAAAATTCTAAAAAAAACCCCTCTCATCATACAGCAGAGGGTCAGCTTGCTGCCACTGGTCACCCTAAATATGGGAAATGGGGGGAAAAGAAGAAAAATGTCAGTCAAGGATCAGTCAAAGACAAACCCACCACCATTAGCTCAGGAAGGCCGGGAGAGCTGACCAGGGGCACAGTACACAGTACTGACAGTATGTTCTCCTCTGGCATCCACTAATAGCCATTGTTAAAGACAAGGTCCACAAGAAATTGTGGGGACAACCTGGTACACAATGTTACTGGAAACAAAGGATAATTGGACAAGGAGTTTCTCAGCAGGGAAGGAATGTACCCATGGCCACAGAGGGTCATGCTAGAAAGCCACCTAGGCACAATGTCCTGTTCCTGGCTGTCACCACCAGCAGCCTCCCCAGGAGAAGTTAAACACAGCATACAATGTTCTTTTCCTTGTTCATTTTCCCTCCCTCTCATAATCTGTTTGTTCACACTTTTTGAGTCTGAAGTGCTTTAAGAACCCAGGGCAAACTTTTCTGCTCCTTAAAAATGATCACTGAATATTAAGATCAGCTTTATTTATGAGAAGTGAGCTGCATGTGCAAGCAATAAAAGCAAGCACTGCCTGTGCTGAGACAGAGGCTGAGGAAGTGGGGCTGTACCTGTTTGCGCACGTACTCCACAAGCAGCTCCAGGTGCCGAGGGTCATCACAGTTCCTGTTAAAAAGGTTCCTCCAAAGAGCTGCTGCCAGAACATGATCATCAGACAAGATTCCCTAAAGGGGAGTATAGAGGAGGCTTAAAAACTGCACGTGAAGAAGGTCTGAACACAAGACACCACCATTCATGTACTTGGCCCCCAGCCACGGCACCTGTCCCAGAGCCCAGAGCTGCCAAGGGCTCTGCACACGGAAAGGCAGCAACATCACTCTTTCCCAGAATGGAAAAACAGCCCTGGCCTTAAATTAATTTACAGAGCAGCCTGTAACCAATTTTCTGGCAAGTTAATTTGGAAAAAACCTAAGTCAGGGTATTCCTAATGTCAGAGCTGATAACTGCATTTCTGTGCTATGAAATCTTTACCATAAAAATGGTGATCTTGCAGAGAAGGCAGCACCACCTCATGGGAATGTGTGAAGCCTGTGATACTTTAGAAAGAAAAATTAAAGGATATTTAATCCAATGTTGCAGAATTTAGTATGGAGTTTGCTATTTTTCTTTGCTTTTTTACTTTTCATTCTAAATGAGAGAGAAATCCTGCTCATCAAGAACTATCTAGTTTTTTCCAGTTCAATCTAGAATTAGCTTCGGTTTATGCAAGAACCACATTCATTAATTTTATTTGTCCAAAGTCTCTTGAACTTTTATTTTCTTTTTAGATTATGTGGTGTTGTGACCACAGGCTCATAACTCCTGTCTTCTGTGGACACATTTGCCAAAGGCAAAAGACTTCAAAATATTCAGTTAAAAATAAAGAAGATCAACATTTGTCTATAATTGAAGCAAACATTTTGTTTCCAAAAAGACTGTCAACAAAACACAGGCAGACACATCCTGGCTATACATAAAAACTAGATTAAACCTTGCATGTGTAACACTGTCTACAACTCTATGAGGTTACATTTCTAATATATTAATAATGCAAATCACTGTGCAAAATCTATAATATCACAATGTGAATAAGAGCATCTGAAGAGCAATACTCACTAGAGGAAAAAAATGATGTAATTGTATTTTCCTCTTGAAAGTCCTGCAGACACTTGTGCAGAATGGTGCTTTTGCCTCCCTGTATTATTGGGTACTGCCTATAAATATTCTCACACAGACCCCCTATAAATATTCTGTAAATCCTCTCTTTGCTTTCAAAGTACACCTGAGTACAACAGGATTCAGAGGGAGGAAATGATTTAGTTATGGCCAAGAAGGGATGGTGAAGAAGCACAAAGAACACCCCACCTTCCACACCCCATGGTTTAAATCCACATGCTCTGTGCTTTCTGTTTTATTCTAAGAACTTTCATTCAAGGCTGCTTCCCTAACGCAGTATTTCTCCAAAGAAATGGACAGTGAATGTTGTACCCATCTGGACTATTCTGTGTTCAGGAATTAGATGGTCTACTTGTTGTAAATTCCCTGAGAACAGTCTTCTTACCTCATCGTATCCAAACAGAGCTCCATAGAAATTTTCTACCATCCTTTTCAAATCTTCTTTTAGAACGGTAGAATTAATCTGGAAAACAAACCAGAAAACCATCAGCACAGGCTCTAAGGAAGAGGTGAGGACAAAATATTCCCAGTTTCAGCGTGAGCGGACAAAGAACCACCAGTGCCCCAGCCCACCTCACTGAGATTTGGCTGCAAGCAGGAGTCAGTCACTTTGGAACCCCCTGTGACACAGCTCTGGTAATTCTGACACAGCTGAGGTTGGTGTTACTCAATCCACAACTGGCAGGAACACCCCAGACAACAGCTCTGCCCTGCCAGCAGCTGCAGGAGTGGAGAGAAAATGCTGCATGAAGCAAGGCTGCCCTTGCAGTGGCAGCACAGTCCAGGAGCACGGAGACATCTCTGCAGTTTAACTGTGGAACAGCTATTCCAGACCTTCATTCATCTGTAGAAACTCAAAGGTTTTTCAACTTTTTCTTTTTTCCCCCCAAAGCACAGACTGCAGGGCTGGATGTGCTATTACAGTGGAATACTGGAGTGGTAAAGACAGAGACACCACCCTGCCACTGCTCCTCCTGCACTGTCCAGACTGACTCTCAGCCAGCAAGAACAGGAATTCTGCCTCTCCAGCATCTCAGACTCACAAGTTTTTGACTATGATTAAACTTCTTTCAGAGTCTGTGATGACACAACAACTTCCCCCATGCTCTAAGTGTGACTCAGTCCAAGTTCCACACTGACCTTTAACTAAATTTAATAACTGCTTAAGCTTTTGCTGGGTTGGCCTAAGCCACCCATTGGCATGAGAACTGACCCCATGTGAGCTCAAAATGGGACTGGACCAACTGCTGGGTGCTGAGGGACCGCTGAAATGCCTCCCATGCTCCTTCCTCATCCACACTGTCTGTCCCTCTTCCTCTGCTCGCTACTTTGACCAACAAAGTGCTGCAGTTCCTCTCCCAGGGGCCCAGCCACACTTTGGTAAAGCTTCTTCTTTGCAGTGACTCCCATGAGGGATTCAAGAGACACAAAGCATTTCTTTTCTACAGCTCCCACACACTCCAGAAGCACAAATGATAAGGCCCATCAGCCCTGCACTCCAGCAGGACACTCAGGTGTGACATTGCACTTTGCAGAGATAGGATTTAACACAAGAGACACCAGCCCATCACACCCACCACCCTTTGTGCTGAATACTCTCAGTATCCTTCACCTTGGCACTTACACGACAGCTTTTCTATCAAAAGATGAGTTCGTTTCTGCCAAGTGAACAAATTTCCAATTCATATACTCTTCCCTTAAACCACTGTCTTTTTTCATCTGTTGATTTTTATAGCAATGCACATAGTGCAAACACAAGGAAAGTGCCTTTTATGTCAGTTACTCATATTTTTCCATTAATATAAACTATTAAAATTCATGCAGATATTTTATAGGCTATCAAGATTTGGAGACTGGTTATTACTGAATGTTTAAAAAAAGAACTAGACATAAGAAATCAGAGGGTTAAATGATGACTGCAACTTCTGTAATGACTTAATTAAATTTTTATTGAGTACATAAACTATGATGTCATTTCTACCCAACCATGCTCAAACCTTCTATGCATGTCAGAGATCGTGGTTTTTCTCAATAGAACATACTTCTAAATAAGCTGCACTTCTACAGCTCTAATAAGGGGGAGCAGGTCTCATGTAACACACTCAATAAATTATCCTTCCATTTTAAACAAACAAATTCCATGAGTTATTATATATTTGCCACGCACTTTTTATGACATAATAAAAATGTTACCTCAAGGATTACTTAACACATACTACAAATGTTACAGCAGGCAACTGCAAGGGGCAAAGAAAACAAATAGTCCCATTACAGAGACAAGTCCTGGGCTATACATCCCTGGGGAAGCAGCTTTCCCTACTAAAAACAAAGAGCAGCAGCTTTAAGTTAGCAAGAAACAGATCGATGAAGGAGATAACCAAGTTAAACAAACATGGCAATAAATACATCTTAAAAGACAGTTTCAGATATAAAATCTGAGTTTGGGGATGGAGCTGTATCTTAGGCAATGAAATGATATTTAAAGGAATATTGCAGTTTCTGAAGAATACAACTTGCATCAGTCAAGTACAAACATTGAAGGAAAAAATCCTTCTTTATAAATCCAGAAAAATGAGCAAATCCAAATCAGTGTTTGCTGGAAGTGCTTCCTCTTTTGAAGTTTGTACAAGCTGCTACCACTGGCCAGTTTCAGGATCTGGTTGGTCGTGATTCTGCTGACTCTTCCACAGTTTGTTATTAAGAAGAAAAACTGCTAGAGAATTCCAAGTGAGTAATTGCTAATAACAAGGAAAAAATCAGTAACATCTGGAGCACTTCTTGCAACTTTGCCCCTTTGCCTTCCTTGGAACAGCCCAGTGCAGAGCTGTCACTGGACAGATTTATGTGCTGAGTGACACAGGACTGTGTTAGCTCAAAACAAGGAACCCATTTTTGGTACACATCTCTCCTTTACAAGGCCTCTGGAACAAGGAAATGTACAGCTAACATTATCTTCCTTCTACAGGGCACAACTGTTCTCTGAAAGGCTCCATGAGGTTCTGCCTGTGGCACAACTGCAGCAAGCAGCTGCTGGATTTTCACAGTGAAGAAACCTTCAGCCTCAGGGAGGTTCATGTACATCACCCAAGAGCCACATGCTGAGGGTGACTCTGCAGCAGGCAAGTGACAGCCAAGTCTCACAAAAGGTTTTATATTCTAAGATTTCTAGGGAAGTAAGAGCACACTGCTCTCCTGTACTGCTGGACACGTAGCAAAAGACCTAACATGGCATTTAAAGTGAATGCTGCTTTAGAATCAGTCCATATCAGTGTCCTGTGATGGACCAAGAACTTCCTTTGGTAATAATCTCCTTCTCCTCCCCACTTGCTTTGGCTCACAGTGCAGAGTAGGATTGGTGTGCACAGACTGGAAGGTAACAAATGACAGGACAAGAGGAACAGCCTCAAGTTGTGCCAGGAGAGGTTTAGATTGGATATGAGGGAAAAGAAACAACAGAAAGAGTTTTAAAACATCGGCACAGGCTGCCCAGGGCAGTGGTGGAGTCACCATCCCTGGTTCAAAAAACATGTGGGTGTGGAGGTGAGGATATGGTTTAATGGTGAACATGGAGGTGGTGTTGGATGGACTGGTGGTGACTGGACGATCTGAATGGTGTTTCCCAAACTTAATGATTCCAGGATTGCATGGGCTCTGCTCAGAGCCATCAGCCCAGGGATGAGCCCAGGTGCAGCCCATCCCCTTGGAGCAGGGATGGCCATGCTGCTCTGTCTGAGAGCACTGCAACAGGAGTTTCTTTCCGCTTCAGCTTTTGCCAGCATGTGTTGCACCCTTAAGCTACTTTAACACATTAATCCTTCCATAGACTATAAAGCCAGAAGGGGCACTTCTAACTGCCTCATACAAGCACTAGTCATTGAATTCCAGGCAGCAATTCCTCTCTTTAGGCTGTAAGTTATGCCTGAACTAGACTTTTTTATGAAGAGATTTCAGCCAGAAGAAATGATTAGATCATAGAACCTGACCCTCTGCATATCACAGACCATTACATTTCACCGAGTTCCCCCTGTACTAAGCTCACTAAGTTGTGTTTGGCTAAAGCATATCACCCTCACAGTTGAACATGTGTATCTCATTTCATATTTGAATTTTCTGGCTTGGTTTTCCACCCCCTCATTCTCATTATGCCATTCCTTCTAGAATAAATAGCTTCTTCTGTACAGTGTGTTTGCTCCTGTACCTGTACACAGTGGATGTCATCTTTTCAAACCAGGACTGGGCTCTTCCAGGTGCTCTGTCACACCTCACCACCAGCACACTCCTGCACTGGTCAAAGTTGCAACAGCAAAGTAGTGGTTTATGCTGATACAGTAAAAAATAATCCATCCCTTGTGCAAAACAAGTTCCACAAGGTCTGAGTACACTCATGTTGTCATGGCTGAGTCCACTGTGGGGACTTCTGCAGCCCCACTGCCATAAACATCAGCCACTCTCACTGACACTTCTGACTGCTACAGCAGGAATATCAGCAGAAGTTCCTGAAGGAGATACAGGACTGATCTGTCATGATAAAAAATGCCACTCCACAAATATTTAGGCTATTTTATGCCCCTTCTCTCAAGTTGCAATTGGACAGAAGTACTTGTAATATGGTTTATATTATTTATAAATAATATATAAGCACTTATATGTGGGATTTTTGAGTGTTTGCTGAAAACACTGTGTTAAAACACACATGACATTAAATGGGCAAATGCAGCCCTTTTATTTCATCCTATAACATCACTAATGCTTGCAGGACAGTAATTTTGAAATGATTGAGACTCTAGCTAGGATCAAAAAGAGTAAATTAATAAAACAGATTAGGAAGATTTCTGTAGCAAGGGGCCATAAAGGCCAGTTCCTTCAGGCACATACTTGTGAAATGACAAAAATATTGAAGAAATTATTTTTCCAATCCTCAATTTTTGAGCCTTTTATTAACTGCTCTGCTACTTTGTCTGCAAAGCAGATCACTGTTTGTAATTATCCACAGCTTGAATCCTGAATGCTTTAAATACTGACTCTTCTGATAAATTCTCTACTTTTTAAATTAGAAGTAATTTTGTAATACACCTCCATAATAATTAACTCTGAGAACAGTCTTTAAAACCTTCTTCAATATTCAGTGATAACCTACTTCAACATTCTTTTAACCTAGACAAAAGCTAAATGTTAGGTTGTAGCAGAACCAGCTCCTGCCAAAATCTTCCTAAAAACAACATGTTAATGAAAGAAGTTGTGCGTGCTCTGCTACCTTCACAACTGTGCAATCATCAACAAGGCTCCTCAGAGCAAGTTTATTCCAAGCAGACACAGAAAAGCAAGTTATACAACATTACCTACATCTTTCAGCAAAAGCAGATGCTCACCCCTACCTGTCTGCTACCCAGAAAATGAGGTTTGTTCCTGTCTTGCAGTTTATTAATTTGGAAGCTCTGCCATGGTAACAGTCATGGATTCAGAGGAGATCACAGTACAATCTGAACTGTATTCAATGGCTCATTCCAAATTCCTGCTTCCCTGCAGAACGTGGCTGGCAGAGCTCACTGACAACCTCTCAAGAGAAGGATCAGGGAAAAGAGGTCAAATTGCTGTGCTCCGCCAAGTTGTGCTGATTCTCTGTAAGGTGAGCAGTTGTCAAGGGATTTTCCTGCAATGCTTCTTGAAAAAACTAGCTGCTAAAAGCCTAAAGCTAATCACCAATGTGTTTCTGAACACACCAGAATGAGGAATTCAGCCTGATTACCAGGGTATCCTGACTGCAACAGCAGCCAGAATCCCTGAGAAAAGGCCAAACCCTACAAAAGCTGATACATACTTCTTCCAAGGATTCTCCCAACCAATTTCAGCTAAGAATAATTCCCAACTCTTGCTATTTCTTTAGACAGTAACCTCCAGAAGGTCTCTATGTCCAGCAGCTTGTCCAGGGAACTTTCTGTACCCACCACGTGCTTCAGCAAGATGCACCCCACGAGGAGATCCACCTACTCCTGGGTGTTCCCCCTGAAACTGGCTCCTGCTGGGAACTCTCCTGTCTGTGTCTCTATTCTTTCCTGCCCTGACTTCCAGCAAGACAGGTACAGCTCATTAGATGATCCTGGACACCAGACATCAGGTCACTTGGCTGACTTGGCAGGAATTTCACCTGAAAAGTGCTAGTGCAATTAAAAAATCTGCTCCCTTTACCACAGCCTTTAATACCCTCCTGGGGAGAGGCTACATTTTATGTAGTAATATGAGCAAGAATGATCCTGCTCATACCAAATAGGTCATCCTCCCCTAGGGAAAAAACAGTAAGAACACAAAAAAAAAGCCCAACTTTCTCCAAGTATTTGGCACCAGAACAAGCTTCTGTTGGAGGGGAACAGCAAGGCATCCATCTCCTGTCCTAAAAAAAACTGCCCAAAAAATGTTTATTTCATTTCAAATGGAGTGACAATTGCTAGAGTCCATACAACTAGTCAGCATTGACCAGCCTAAATCTTACTGCTACAACCTTTATCCAGCTACAGAGGCCAGGACAAATGCAAATACTCACAATTACTATCACCTTTTCAAATTTGTTTCTGTAGTGCCTGGCAGACTGGCTGATTTGTGTTTGCTCCATCAGCCTTCCTACTCTCTCCCAATTTGACATTCTCCCATCAGCTCCACATTTGGGTAAAATTCTAATTTGAAGTCACATTGCTTTCACCTTCTACCAATATTCTGCACCTTCTGGTTTCAATCATAAGCTGAGAAAAACCCGATTTCCCCAAGCATTCCTCCTCCCCAGGGCTTCAAACACACGCAGGCCACAAAACAGTTAACAGTTAAATATTTTCTTGCCAATATTTTAAGAGTGCAGAAGGTTCCAAATTGCTGGTAAAATAAACAATGCCAGACTGTGAAAACTCCTGCCTGCCATATACTCTGATGTTAACAAGAGTTTCTTTATTACTGTAACCTTTCAGAAGAGAACAAAAATTATTTCTCTACCCTAGTTCTGCCCTCAAGTAAAAGGCAAAGGAGGAAAGTGAACCATGAAAATGCTGCATGGTAAGATATTGTGAGTTTTCCATCCTACTCTGCATTTCATTCAGACTTGATGCTGCTGCGAATAAATAAACTTCCAGAAGACCCTAAAAGCATGGGCAAGGATTTTAAGAAGCCAAAATCTTCCTTACACAGTTACCTGAATAACATGGATTAAACCTATATATAGGTTATCTTCCCTCCTGCAAGGACATCTTAAAACAGGAAATATAAAAGGGCAAATTTAGGATGCTCTCAAGGAGACATTATTTTTAAGCTCCTTGGTACCTGGCTCTGTTGTCTGGGGCTTTAGTGATGTATTTCCACCAATTACAGGGGCTCTGCCACTTCCCCACTTTTAAAATATGAGGTCTTCAAACAGCATCTCCAAACAGAACTGCTGATACTCAGCATCAACGAGACAAATGACTCCAAAGCTCAGCGGACACCCCCTAAAACCACTGCTCACCCACGGGCCTGCCTTCTGCTCCCTGCCAGATCCTTCTGGATGCCCAAGCCCACTGAAAACCCATTCAGACCAGTGCTGCTCATTTCACATTGACCAAGACTGTACTGACCTCATCTCCCATCCACGACATCCCAATCATAAAAATGTCCCTTTTTATGTGCACTTATTCTCATGGCTTCAAGGCCTCCTGACTAACTTGAAAATCAACACGATGCACACTTTGCTAGCGACAAAGAGAGATCCCTAAGATTAGATATACTGGTATTTTGGTCAAATCTTTTAAGCTTTGGCATTATTTCCTGACCTTTGAATGAAATAACAACATTCAAACTCTTACAGAAGTGTAATGGTAATTAACTAGCTAACAGACATAAAGCAAGGGCTATGTAAGACCAGAAAGAGAAGAGAAAGAGACAACTGAGGACAGACAAAGGAACAGAATCCACTGAGATTCCCAGACCAGGATGGAAAGCAGAAAAGCACCTCAGTTTCCCTAGATGTGTATAGAAGTATCCTATGCTGTTGCTTAAACTAGGGTTGCAAAAGAACCAGAGAAGTGAGCAAGTGTGGAAGCAGGCACTGGGATTACCGCAGGGATTGCACTTCCTGATCATTATCTTTTGTTCTACTTTGGAAGCAGTTAGCAAAAGAAGTCAAAAAAAGGTATTTCAAAGAGCCGCCACTTCTGTAAATGGATCAAATGGGCCAGAGAACTCAGAAAATGGAAGCAAAAAATAAACCAAGCCCTAACAAGAAAATACAAGACTCACTGCTGAAGTGGAAGCACAAGATATCAGTGATTTTCTGTCTGCAGTGAGAAGCAGAAGCAACAATGTGATTAAAACGTGTGAGAACAACAGAGAAGCTCTCAATGGTTTTTTTGGTTTGATTTGGAACAGACACTGGTCTTGGTATTACTCCTGTTTTTATGAAGGACCTTAAAAACACATCCTGGGGGAAGAACCTTTCCCTATATAAAGGACATAGAGTAATATAATACTGAAAAATACATAAAAGTGAAGAAGAGGTATCTCTAGAAAAGGTGCAACAGGGCAGCTTCCAGTGTAATTCCTGCAGGCACTCGAGCAAGGCATAGAACAGGCCAATGACACCACTTTACAGTAACAGGATCCAACACATCTGGGAAATTTAATTTGATTTTTTTTTTTTTTTAATGCCAGAACTGATTTTTTATGCCAGAAAACTGGGGCAGGCCAGCTGAAAAGAACCCAAGAATTTATTATATCTTGATTTCAATACCAGGTATCCTCAGCATGGCCCCAACATTTCACCCAAGTGTGCTGGTTCCACAGACACTGTCTCTAGAACAACTACATCACAAACAACCTGAGAAAGAGACCCCTATTTCCAAACTCCATGTGCTGGTAAAGCTAAATTTGCATCTTTACTCTTTGTTCCAGACATCATCACAGTTAAGATAATTCAAGGTAACATTCCATACATATCCACTGTCCTACATAGTTAAGTTACTAAGATTTCCAGAATCAAATTTACTGAATTTCCTCTGGAAAAGTACCTATTACTATTCATTTATGAAATGACAAAGTACTGGAAACTTACTGTGAAACTTTCAAGCTCTTTGAGAAAATTCAAGGGTTGATGAACTTTTTTTTGTGATGTTTTTGAAACAATAACTTTAAGTAAATCTAATCACACAATGTCTGGTATCCTATTAAAAACCCCACAAAACCCATACAGAGCAAGTTTGTATCTCACTACTTTGGCAAGAGTTTAGTTTCTTTGTTTATTTTTAAACAGGAACACTAGAAACTGGTGAGATTTTATATATTCTAAAGGGTCATCAAAAATTATAATATTTTTTCTCCTTAAAACATCCTAGTAAAGCATTTCAAAATATACATAGATAATTTAAAACTCAAACTTCTCTTCTTCAGTTTTGTAGGTTTTTAAATACCTTTTTCAAATGTGCTGAACACTGTCCTTTGTCTCGTACCCCAGTCCATTTCCTCAAACAAAATCAGTACCTTTTTGCAGTATTTTGCTTCAGTATGTTCCCTTCATCCCAACTCCCCACTCTAGTCCCAAAATACTGCACCCATTTTCCTTCTGCCCCTCTGTCTCTCAAAAATGTACTTTCCCTCCTGTGCATCCAAAATTGACTCCATGAGTTCCTATCAGATTTTAGAGGCAGGCCTGGAAAGGATCCCTGAACATCCCAGCAGCTTCTCACTTAAATTCATACAAGTTCTGTTTTAAAATTGTATCCATTTTACACCCTGTCCTCTCATCCTCTAAAGCCATTCTACACATTCTACACGGTCTCACCTTGACCATGCCTTCTGAGTCTTTAGTTACAAGGGCCAAACTTTTTGTTCTTCACAGTAAGAACAATTTAAACAGAATTAAACTGAGTTTAGGAAATTCTGTAGCTACTGTAGGGCAAATTGGCATTTTTAATCAACTGAAATCTTCTAATTGTGAAAAGAGTACCAAGACAGAAAATGGTCCAAGCTCCCAGAGGCAATTTTGGCTCTCAGTTACATGTATTGATTCTGACGCTGTTACTTCAGATGTACATGAGTGTAATTGAGAGCAAATTATGGGTCACTGGGTATAAACAGCACTAGCTAAAAGTGCAACAAAGGCTGGATTGTGCTACACACAGCAGAGCCAATAAACGAATTCAAAAGACACCTAGATATGTTCCTGGAAAAAAAAAGGGGGCAGGAGTCTAAGTGGTCTGGTGGGAAAACAGTAAAGTGAGATTATGATAAAATAAAACTGGTTTGGCACACTGGGCTGGACAGTCCCTCCTAGTCCTATCTCTTTCAGAACATTTATTCATTTTAAAATGAATGGGCAGCTTTTAGAGCATTTATTCATTATAAAATGAATTGTCATTTTGCACTGAAAACAACTTCATTTCAGCAGCAGAATGCCACCACAACACACCAAGGCAGGTAAAGTGAGCCTACAATCAAGTTACAGCTATTGGAATAAAGCCTGATGGATCTTCCTGAGACACCACAGGATTTGCACCCACAAGTATTAGTGTGGGGTGCTTGGAGGAGGGAGAAGGGGTGTGGGTTTTATTTGGTTCGGGATTTTTGAGTGGTTGAAAGTCTATCATGTATTTATTTAGTTATTTATCCCTCATACCTCGTCCTGTTATCAGCTGAAATCCTGTTCCAAGGAACACTTACATGTCCTTCTGCAGCTTCATCTAAGGGTGTTAAAGCACACTTATAACAACTTTTAAATCCACACAGTACTAAAGCACAATACTGAAATCAGCCAGATTAATACTCAGGTGGCTCCAGAACTCCCTTAGGAGAAAATAGCAGCAATGTCTGGTGCTGAGAGAATTCCCTTTCCAAACTGATGAGGCAGCTGCCAGTTTGCACAGTATAAGCTTATTCCCTGCAAGCCACGAGGTGGAGATCTCTGGCAAAGCAGGATCCAAAGGAAGTCTTTTACCCAGCCTAATGTTACTATTAACACTTGGAGCCACTGCATCAAGCCAATTTTTCTGTTTGTTTTTAAAGTTTGATAGAAATGTCACGAGTGGAAAAATTAAGTAAAGAGCACTGGTTAGCCACAGAACTGGACACACCTGGCTGCAAACCCACCAAAAGAGACTGACTTCATTAGTACTAGGGACAGCAGAGTAAAATTTATATCTGAAATATGCCTGCACCAGTAGAATTTGCTGAGGCCACAGGCTCTCTGTGTGTTTTTACAGCTGTGTCAAGTTTGGGTTTCTGACTCTTGCCGACATTCAGGAGTGCTGAAGGAGCACAGGCTAACAGGTCCCAAAACTTTGTAGCAGAGATTTAGTTCTCAGCAGTTTTAACAACCAGGTTTTGAAATAATACAAACTCCACTTGGAGCTGGACCTGATGTAAATTAGCAGTTAAAATGCTTCACATTCTCCTCCTTTCAGCTCCAGTAAACCAGCGAAAAGCAGATGACACATTTCAATAAACCATCAGTATCACTTCAGGAATACAGTGTCCATTTTCTGCATCAAGTGCTGGCATTGTTGCTAGATTAAAAGCAAGCTAAAGAACTGCAGCTTTGTACATCAGCAAGTTAAACTAATTGCAGCCAGCCAGCAATTGCATCCAGGTGCTCTGTCACTTGTACCACAATACAGGAGTCAGAGTTAAATCCTGACTTTTGATAGACTGCATGAGAGAAAATGCAAGAAATGGAATTTCCTAACCTCCTAGGATCTATGCAGATGATAGTTTAGTGCTCTGAATATATTCAGCGAAGTTCCTTTTCATTTACCTTACTTCTGAGAAAGCCTCAGATTCTGAAATTTAAAATCACTGACAGAAGAACATTAATGCCATCTTCTTTTTATCTACTATTCTTGCTGTATTTGACCACCTTCTTTTGGAGGCAGAATTGCAGGACTGATTGCAGGACTACATTATTTGAAAATAAATTGCTGTTAAACATATTCCTCCATCAGGTCACAGACCCTCTGTCATTATCTCAGCTTCAGTTGAAAAAATCATTAGGGATAAAGAGATCAAGATTAATAAAGAGAATGTAGCACTTGGGAAACTGCCCTTTACTGGTCACTCAAAACTCCTTGCAATTGCTAAAGGTGAGAGGTGAGAAAGACTTCAGTCAGGGTACAGCTCTATGAAGGGATGGAAGGTGAGTGGAGACAAGTGAACAAGCGTGGAAAAACAGGAAATACCCATGCAGGGTGAACTGGGATATGAAGTCAGAATCACTGGCACTGAGGAAGGAAAATAAAGCAGTGATAAGGAGCAAGGGAACTGGTAACATCTTCAAACATCAGTGCATAGATAATTTCCATCTAACTTACAACAAATACAACCAAAAGAGACTCAGAAGTTTGTTCATCTCAACAAAATCCCAGACGTTTTGGGTTGGAGGGACCTCAAAGCTCATCCCATTCCACCCCCTGCTATGGGCACCTTCCACTGTCCCAGGGTGCTCCAAACTCTGTCCAGCCTGGCCTTAGACACTTCCAGGGATCCAGGGGCAGCCACAGCTTCTCTGGGCACCCTGTGCCAGGGGCTCCCCACCTTCACAGGGAAGAGTTTCTCTCCAGTGTCCAATCTAAATCTCTTTGAGTTTAAAGTTATAACCTTCCTCAGAATAGGCCAGAATGATCCAACCTCCTTCCTCCTGCAAACTTGCAAATGAACTCTCCTTGGAACTACTCTCTCTTTAGAACATTTTTTTTTGGTCATAAAATTCAGGTAGAGAGAGAATCCAAAATGAAAATACACCAAGGATTAGTTATAGTCATGTGCAGGAACTTGACAAAAACCCTTTGTTGATTAACCACCTTTTTACCATTTTAGATACAGAGAAAACTCAGAGCTCTGTTGGAATTACCGAAGTTATGGCTATAGATTTGGCACCAGTCACATTCCTCCCTATCCCAGCTGCTCATTCCTATCCCCATTCTGTAGTAGCAGCACCCATTTCTGCAATCACACAGCAAATCATGTAGGAAATTAATTAATTTCAGACAAACCAATACCTTTATCCGGGCCATAATGCACTTTCAGAAATAAGGTCAGTGGCTCAATACTGCAGCTGAGGGAATGAATGGTCAGGAGTGACTGCTGCAGGTACCAGCTTAAGCTACTAAAGAAACCAACCAGATTGATTCTCAGGCACATTTCTAAGGTACACAAACGCACAAAAGCACTGAAAGATGAGAATCACCAGGATTAACAGCACCAGAGAGGACTTACCCCCATGACCTTCCCACGCTGCTCAACATCCTCCCACATGCAGTGAACGATGTAGCGGCACATGTACTTCCCTGTGCGGCCCTCCTGCTTCAGCCGCACCAGGCACATCCTGCAAGAGCACACACCACTCAGAGCTCCTGGGCTTGTGTTAGAAAGGAGAGCCTAAATTAAATACATTCCAGCTAATTTAAGCCTCTCCTTACAGTACATGTCTGTGATCAGAAAAATACACATGGATTTTTATTTTTTTAATGAACCATCACAAACGTTTCCATTCTGTACTCAGGAGCTGGATCTGCTGGATTTTGGCCAGTCAAGCCATGGAAGAGTGACAGTGGACTCTATTCTTGTTGACAGTACTGTAATCTAGTTAAACACTACTGCAACCTAAATTCCTCAGTCTTAAGAACACCTCACCCTCTGGAGCAGGAACACACGGCTTGTCTAATCCCAGGCTCCAGGCCAGCTGCAGCTCAGCTTGGTGCACTCAAGTGCTGTAAGAGCCCAACTAGCCAAGCTGGGAAAGCTTAAGCAAGTTACAGACTTCAACCAATCCACGTTAGCAATGCCCTAAATTATTTCAGCTACAGGGGTCTTTGGATACATGTCTAGCCACCTGGCAAAACCCCCACATGCAAGACCAGCTCAGAGGTTGGTAAGCACATTGTGAGATCTTAATGAGAATATCAGGTTGAGTTGTTTTACTCTTTTTTTTTAAAGCATTAAAACCACTTGAACTTCATTCCTGCTGTTCTTTCTACAAAATAAAACAATAATTTTATTTTGCCTCTAATAAAAGATCTGCAGAGAGCATGAACTGAAACCCAGGCTGCTTCCAGTCCTATCACCTGTCTCATCTTCTCTACCTCATTCAGCAACTCTGCTCCTGTGCTGAAAGACAGAGGTGCCTGTCCAGGACTGAGTGACAGCAGATGAGGTGATGCTCAAACACTGGAGGCGAGAGAAGCCACTGCATTTTGCAGACAGGCTACAGGTAGGAAACTGCTCCCAGCTCCAGTAAAACCAAGACAGCAGAGCTGCGGGAGGCCACCGTGGAGCTGGTGCACACTAACAATGGAGAATGTGCCACAAGAGCTAAAAGGAAAATATGATTATTTATTTGTTAATAGGTTCATTTCTTTAGTGAATATAAGATCTACAGGAATTAGAAGTATTTGGTGACCCATGAATGCCAGCTCCACAGGGAAAATACAAACACTTGAAGTGTGCTGAGATGACCTGTAAAAGGACAGATGTCCATCTTCATGATGGGATCTATCTTGTGTATGGATTAGTAAAGAAAATTTATTTTTTAACCTGCAAAAGATGTAGAACTTCTTGCCAGGGCCTGTCACAGAGACAAAAACTGAAGGTAGCAAAACCTGCAGCAGTCCTGTATACTTCGTGCTAGTCAGAACCACTGTCCCAGCAAAAAAATGCAATTAAGATGGTACAAAAACTAAATCCTCCCTTTCTCACAGGAAGATGACAAAGCTTTCTGTTCAAACAGTGATCAGAAAACAGCTGTCAGACAACAGCTGTCCAGGTACCAGACCTTCCACAAAACAAATGCACAAAGGGCTTAAAACTTTCAGTTTACTGCTACCAGTTTCAAAACCTTTGTTCCTCTTGTGCATTTACATAATTGAAATGAACAAAAGTGAATTACTGAATTCAAAATTCTTGCTCACTCTTAACAAGTCAAAGAGAAAAAGACTCAGTTTAAAAGACTAATTTTGCGCTAAGAGAAGCATTTTTATACTTCTCTTGCTGAATAGCTGAACTCAGGGGTGAAAAACTCAGGGGCAAGAAAAGCTCCCCATGAGCACAAATAATGTTTCCTATCCTGTGTGCCTTCAGTGGTGGAGAAGCAGGAGGAGAGAGCAGTGAAGAGACCAACAGGCAACAACTGGTCAGTGATGAGCAGGACTGGACTGGTGTACAGAGAAAAACCTGCTACTCATGAAGCCTAAAAGGGAGTTGTGTGCTTGGATGCACAGTGCTGTCACAGAGCTGTTCCGCAGCACCACAAGTGAGATCATGGAAGTTTGCAGCTTATTTGAAAATTTGGTAGTTTGTTACTACACCTGCTGTCTGAGGTGACACAGACTCTTTAAAGCCTATAATCCTCCTAACTGGATCACCATGGTGTGAAACATTTCATCATTTCACTGCTCAGTCTGTTCTGTAGTTTAGTCAAATAGTGTCTCATCTTCATCAAACCCCAAAAGGAAAATTACCCCAAACTATCTTTAGAAAGCTGTCTACTTCACACTAGTAGGGTTGGATAATTTTTGCTGTATTTAAGTTATGCAGAGAGACTATATTAGAAGAAAACGATACGAAAGGATAGCTGAAAAGGGTCAGGAGCATCTGTAACTCAACCCATGTCAGCTGAGATATTGAGGTTTCTCACAACAGCCTCAGCTATAACTGCTTCTGTCAGTGTTCTCTACATATACTCAATGGTTCTCATTTTCCTCTAGACTTCCTCACGTTGATCAAAACTTTCATAAGTGCAGATTTCCTTAAGGAAAACAATGCTTAGATAAACTTTTGCAACACATCTCCAAGTCTTTCATAACAGGAATTGTGGCACCACTCTATTTGATCCTAAATACTTCAGAGATGTTACCATGCTTGGTCTGGTGAAAATACGAAGGGAGCTCAAGGTATCTACATGGTAAATACTGAAGCAAGACATTCCTTTAGCAGTCACCCAAGTACTTTCTTTGGCAGTCTGGTAACAGCTCTGGATTCAGCCAACACTCCATCTAGATGCATGGAAAAATGCAAACCCAGCAGAGGAAATAAAGAGCTTTTCTAAAGATCTGGACTTCTACATATAAACCAAGAGTCCTCCTGACATCAGAGGTGTGAAGTAACAGAAATGGCCTATAAAAACATCACATTCAGGCCACCTTCAGAAGAAGCCAATGTAGCTTTGATCTTGGAAACTTGTGCCTATCCTACACCAGTTTAATCCCTGTTTATTTTTATAATTAATCTTGAATTTGATGCTGTGTATTAATCATGGGATACACTGTCCTGTCAATGAGAAATTAAGACGATGTGAAAAAGGCGTGTTCTCTGCAGATTCATCTTAGCTCTCTTTGGTTTTCCCAGATACATACAAACAGTCAGTTTTTTAACATTTATTGCACTAGTTTTCAAAATACCTATATGAATTATTAGCTCATAAATTCATTTTTAAAGCCCTTTTCCTACAGGGAACAGTAGGGAATAAACTGCAGATTTAAAGGGTTGTCTTTACTTGGTTCCACTGATTTCATTAACTGATTATAATTTCAATGTCTCTGTTAATTTATTCACGCTTTAGTGTAATGAGCTGCCCCATCTTTCACTATATTGAGGAGTCAGAAGAGGAAAAGGAGGGAAGGGTAAAAGGAGGAGGCAAGGAAACAAGGGGCCTTAAGTGCAGCTATTTCAGTACAAACTTCCTTTCAGCCTTTGGACAGCTGAACCCAAGTCTATGGACTTCAGTTCCCTGAAAGATCTGGCACTTAAAAAATTACTGTACTCCCTTGTGCATCCTCTGACCTTTATAAATATGTAATACTAGATGAAAACCTGATTTTTTTGGCTACTATTTTCACAAATGAAGAAGGGAAAAAACTTCATGTTTAAGGTGTTAAATATTTTTACATACATTCAAGCTGGCATTCACCACCCTGCATGTACCTTTCAGAGGTGAAAGAATAAATGCCAGTGCTGTAATTTGTTAAATGCTTCTCATCACCACAAATTCTCCCAATTTAAATAACTTTTACATAAATTTAAACCTTTCCTAAAACACTTAAGTAAGATTTTTCCGCATAGCCTAAGCAAGGCTCTTAGAAAACTCATGGCAAAGATCATTCCACTAGTATGGAATTTTGAGATGTAGGAGATGTCGGCTTCTCTATGGGACTTTTTGTTCTTCAGCAGAAAACTGCTGAAATTCAGTCATCGGTAAAATGAATATAACCTCTATTATCAACCATGGATAGAAGGCTCTATTTTTTTCTCACATTAAGTTGTATACAAGTCCATTTTCTGAAAATAATTATATTACTATTTTGTTTTTCACTTACCAGACATGAAGCTGGGCTACTAGAAACCATGAATTCAAAGTATCAGGCATTTGGCACCCTTGATAGAAGGGAAAAAAAACCCACAAAACCAAAACAAAACGTTAAAATGAATTTAATCACATTTTATGCTTAACAGAAATTCACTGCACAGAAGTCTAAAAATACCTTAGTAATTTATTTTCAGCAGTAACAGTACATACATATTGGAAGCAAACATCATTTACTGCCATGCTTAAACTCTAGAACATGCAGCCACAGGATGCTGTGGATTCTGGAAGATTTCAGATGTTTAGAGTTTACTTGAGTAACTTTTAAAGGGGAAAAATTCCACAATGGAAAATGAGACAAACATGTGGCTTCTAGCTTGGAGAGTCCCAAAGCAGCAGCAAATAACACGGAGGAATCAATGGATGCTCTGCTCCATTCTTACACCCTCCCTTCCCAGGTGCTGCTGTCTCACCAGGGACAGAATTCTGTGTTACATGGGTCTCTGCTGCCACTCCACTGCTTGGATTCACTCCATGGCTGCATAGCCCACAGCACTCTGAGAGTTTCAGCCAGGCTACATTAGGATTGAACCCATCAACCAACCACAGAAATAATCTTTCCAGATTCAGCTCTACTCCCATGGCCACTGGTTTTCCCAGAGATGGCTTGTCCATATGTGTGTTCACATGATGGATTTCCATGTGGTGCGAGGATGTGAGGTCAGAGATTTAGGCCACGTGGCACAAAAACCATATTCCTCTTCCTCATTCTTGAAAAAAATGAACCTGTGGGTTCTGTGCATGCCAAATCCTTCAGTTCCTGTCAATCTCAAACCTCCCTCCCAGGCACACTGGAGAAGTTTTTAAGCCAAGTCCCTAATGAGAAGGATCTGAGACAGTTACCTTGGCCTACCCAGCACTTGGTGTTGTCTTCTGAGCTGTTCAAACCTTGCTGGAAGAAGGCCAGAGAGCCTTCAGGAAGTGACTCTACAGTCAGATGTGCCCTAGGGAAGTCAACCTCATCTTTTCTGTGTTGAATAGATTCCTTCCTGGCTCCTGTACTTCCTGACTGTCAAGTATTACCAAGGAGATTCACCTAGACCATGCAGCAATACTTTCACAGCCTCTTTCTTTTTATATACCAGCTCTGGTCAGGAGAACCAAACAGATCACCACTATTCCTCCCTCCTCAGAGAGATGACTCCATCAGTCCCAGGTGCCAAGCTTCAGCACCACTGCCCATACTTCACCTCTAGGACAGTACAAAGACACTAACAGTCCACGTTTGGAAATTAAACACAAGTCTTCCTCATCCTTCTACCCTTTTGGCTCTCTCATTCCTATTAGAAATAGTTCCTATGCCTAGAAATGACTACTTTGACCTAAAGCCACGCCAAGGCATCTCTAACTAGGGCAGGAGCACACAATGCCTGCATTAACCAAACCACCAGTAAATGAAGGTTCCACAGGCAGGAGTCAAACAGTTCAGACAGAGGTTTCTCCAGTAGGAGTTCCCATGGATCAGTCCCCCCCACAGAAATCACTCTGCAGTGGAAAGCAAAACTCACACCTCTACTCCTGGAAACACGGAAAGTTTTAAAAGGCCTATTCAGTACCCAGGAGGCAAGAATTTTTTCTCTAACTTTCCAAGAGTTGCAATTCTATTTTTATAAATCATTTTAACTTCCATATTTGGACTGTCTGCATGGTAAATTTAAAGGAAGGGTGGCTCCTTTAAAGCAAGAAGCTTGCCTTCAGCTATCACTTCTGTAAAAAGTATGGAGTTCTAAAATTTGGGGAGTTGGAACACCTTTTTCTGGGAAACTATCTGGGGAGAGTAATTTTCTGTTTCATTATAGGATGGACCATTCTCCTCAGAATAAAACTAGATAAAGAAAAAATGTGTGATGATAAAGCTACCTATGAAATTACTGTGGTATTATCTGTTGGGGAATCAACCTGTTCTGTGCACAGAACACATCCTGGTCACATGTCTGGTACCATAAGAGACAGGAATGTTCAAAATTATGAGGACATGTGTTTTCCTGCAGTCATTTTCTGCACTTAAAATTCATCAAGTAAGGGATGCAAAACTTGACCGTGGACTCTTTCATGATGGATCACCTTTGCCACTACCACAACTTTTGGGTTAACTTTAGGAAGAACACAATGGGATAATAACCCCACATCCTTCAAAAGAACAGGTGTGCTGTGTCAGTGCTCCCCTGAGTGTGGCAGGCAGCAGCAGGAGCCTGGAAGACACCTAGTGGGGTATGAGAGACACAAGAATCAAGAGTCCTGTAACCTCCAGCCTTTTTGAGCTGTGCTGAGCCATCCAAAAGACTGATTTGGTAGGATGAGCTCTCTACTACTGCTGCAGCTGCCTGACTCAAGAGAATTAACAGTATTAATAGTTCAGGTTGAATTCAAGGTAACCCTACAGCCCATATTCATCAGCCAAACTCCAGTTCAGCTCTCATTATCAGCTGCCTGATTCTAAAAGTTCTTCTGACCTTTCCCATCTGAGGTCAGGCATGAAGCTGTCTCCTCACAGGCTGCCTCCTCTGTTGCACTGGAACTACCCAAGCTCTGTGCCAAACCTGGCACCATCAACTTTGCTATTCCCTCTGCTGCTTCTGTCTTCTCCTTTAAACAAAAAACAGCTGACATCCTAAAATAGCTCCACTTTCCACATAAGCAGCACAGTACAGACATTTGTGGCTCTAAAGCAGAGTTCCCAAAGTTTTGTCCATGAGTGATCCAATACCAAAAGACAAAGGCAAGCATAATAAAATTAACTGCTATTTCATATTCAAGAGTCTGAATTAAAACACCTTCTTTATATCCTACAGCGGCCTCACGACTTGCATATCCATAGTCTGTATTTTGGGAACTGCTGTTCTAAGGCACATACAGAGACAGGCAGTTCACATCACACTGTACCACAGGAAGTCTTGGAAATTTCACTGAGCATCAGCAGGAATGCAGAGAGATAGGAAGAGAGCACATAAGACATGAAATACTACCACTGTCCTAGCCCTCACCACCACACTACCCACCCTTTACACTGTCACTTCTGTAAGAGAGCTGCCCTACAAACTCCACACACCAATCCGAGTTCCATAAGGACACAGTGCAGTTGATCCTTATGCCACAACATAACCACACCACAAAAGCACTTCCAGAAGGAGGAGGGCTCTGTGAAGAACTGGTTCTGCCCACTCAAGTTAACAAGCCCACGAGTGGTTTCACACATGAATGGCTGCAGGTTTCCCAGGTCAGCTCAGAAGGTTAACAGGGCTCTCACACAGCCAGGAAGGAGCTAATAAGCTCTCCAGGGAGCAAAGCTGACTCTGAGCTGTTCACCTGGATATCAACACCCTCCAACTAGATCCAGAAGTGCTGGGGGCAGCAGAGCACAAACGTCAGTCCACCACTTACTGTTAAAGAACTCCTCATAGTCAGTTTTCTCCACACAGCACGTATACATGCGCAGCGCTGCCACCTTGATCTTCTAAACAAAAAGAGACAACACTTGAAGTATTCATCACTAGAGCTGCTGAACACTCTTTGTTCAGCAGCTTTGTTCAATACACTCACATTTTCTGAAAACACTTCTTTTGAGAATCACCATCACCTGACATTTTCAGGAGCACATTAAACTATTATATCTGCCAGTAATGGCATGAGTATAATTAAACTTGCCTTGAAGGAAAAAGAATTTTAAATGTCTTTCTGAATATCCTTTCAAATCTAGTGTGTTATAATACTTGATATAATTACAGAAAAATATAAATTAAATGACTTTTCTTACAGAGTCTCCAAAGATCCCAATTCAAAACTCCTGGTTTCCTCCAATAACTTGACGTGATGTATACCACTAAGAGTGTTTTGTGTAATTTAAGTTTTAAATATTAAAGAAGTCACATACCAGACATGTCCTAAAAATAGCGCTTTTTTTTCCTAGAAAAGTGACACTTGACTGACTACACAAGTGAGAAAGGAATCCCAAATGATGAACAATATGAGGTATTCCTGGGCGCTTTGGCACTTCTCATATTGTTCCTGGCCTGTCACTGCATTCAAAACACCTCCAGTGCATCATCTAGAGCACAGACACGTGCTGAAGCTTCAAAGAGCACAATAACCAATAGCAAAGATATTAAAGAGAAATGGCATTGGGTTTGGATTGGTTTGGTTTTTCGTTTTTTCTATGCCAGTGATCATCTCAGCGCTCACCATACTGCAAGGATGAGCACCCTGCCTGCTAAATGGCAGATCAAATCACCAAAGTCATTATTTGTGTCTCCTCCAACCAAAAGAAAAGAAAAGAAAGAAGTTGCAACTGATTGCTGAGGAAACACAGGAGCTCATTGTTTTTCTTATTCAGTAATCTTCAGGCTTCCGTCAAAAATCAACCATACATCTAAACTTCTTGAAGTAAAATGATTTACATTGCTTACAGGAATTCTGAAGGTTTCCCTTTTAACAGAAACACTGCCTGGCCTGTGAGCAGAGATCTCCCTGGTGAGAGTCACTGCCCCAGAGCAGGCATTACTAGACATTAAAAACATATTGTAAAGAACAGTCCCCACAATCCAGCCCTTAAATAATGCAGGTAACAACAGAGAAACTGATGAAATTTAATCATGGAAGTTTTAGGGTGTAGAAGAGGTGTGGGGGAGGGGAGAATAAAATGGAAAAAAGCAAGAGAAATATTAAGAAACTTCCCAAAGATCTCCTAGAGAGCACAGGCAAGGCCAAAAATGAACTCAGGTCTCTTGGGCCCTAACCACAAAATAACTCTCTCCCAACCCAAGTTCCCCAGCCAAAAGCAGGCAGTAAAGAGCAGCAATTAAGGAGAACTCTGAAATCAACACTTAGAGCTAACAAGAATCTTTATTACAACAATATGTACACAAGCACATGGGAGAGAAACTACACTCTCAAGAGGTTTAGCATCACCTGATTAAAGCAACTGATTTTAACCAAAATAACTAAGCCTGTTACATGTCATTTATCTTTACACTTTCTGAGGAGCAGCATGCAATCAGCAACAGTTTCAGATCAGTCTCCAAGGAGGTGCACTCTGTCTTGTAGCTATTTAAAGCACCTCAAAACTTCTAGTATTTTTAATCTTTTTAATCAAATAACTGGTTTTGATTCCAACATAACTGGGCTCAGTCCTTTTTTCAAGCTGCCTTTCCCTCTCATTCTTTTGTACTCTTCCTTAGTTCAGAGAAAAGAAATTATTAATTTTTTTTCTTCCGCATAAGGAACCAAAAGCATCTCTCACAGAGCTGCTCTCACTTCGTCAATGTTAACAACCATTTTATGAAAGGGCTATTTAAAAAGAAAAGGAGAAAGGACCTATTTGTGTCTCTGCCCTAGTCAGCTACCACTGAGCAGTGACTTGCAACCACACCATATCTCACCACCCTCCTGGTGAGGCTCTTACTCTGTTCTTTGGTGCACAAATGAAGTGAAAAACCAGATACCTGAAGAAATTCAAGAAGGATTTAGACTCTACAAACCAAATACAGTATTGTTGCATATGTCAATGATGGCAATACATAGATAATGGAGGTTCAAGATATGGATTATTAATTCCTTACATCAGAAAACAGGAATTTACATTGAAACTCTTCCATTAAGTACTGCTCCTATCATAAGAAAAAAAATGTGGGGTGCTCTTGGTCTGCTTTTTAGAACTACCAAACAACTAAAAGAATTATTAAATTACTGCTTTACCCATCTGCTGTACTTGAGTGGTCCTGTGAACCCCATTGCTTCTATTATCCTTGTAAAAGCACCCACTTTTTCTTCAGATGGCTGCAAGGAATCTTTTGCAGAAAGATGCTGTAAAATTGAAACAGCACATATTTCAGTCTCAGCAATTAAATCTGGCACATTTTAGTTAGCAAAGCTACAAATTCAAAAGAGAATTTTAGGGCTTTTTTGTTTGTTTTCTATGTTCGACAAAACAAAACACTGTTTAGGTCTCCTCTGAAAATATTCCACTGGTTTACGTATGTGCCATTCCTCTGTTTATGAATACAAACATTGCACAACCATTGTGACAAAAACATCCCATTGGAAACTCACATTCAAATAGTTACAGAAACCTGCTTTCCAAAATATGACTCCCATACTCTTTCTAGGTGTCTTTACTTGAGCTTAAAACTCTTTTGCAAATTACGAGACCCATTGCTTACATTACTAAAATATCTTAGAGAAAAGCTGAATCCTCTCCTATGTGTTCTGAGAAGTGTTTTGCCTCCTGTCTCTGTAGAATCCCTAGAACATGTGCCCTCCAACAATAAAACTACTCAACTCTTCTCACCTTATTTGTATTGTAAAAGGATCTGTTTTGCTGTGTGATGGCTCCATTGGCTTGAATCAACCCACCACAGAATTTAGAGAGTTGGAAGGGGCCAGCCTTGTGTCTCTAGTAGAAATGATAAAAGAAAAGAAAAGAAAAAAAATTAAGAGACCACTAACTTAAATTTACATCAACCCCCCATAGTTGGCTTCCAAATCAATTAATTCTGGCTAATCCTGAAAAACTCTGTATCACAAAAAGCACAAACAAAATGGCTGTCCATGCACAGTGCTCCACACCACATTTTCCAGTGTTCCATAAATGTACTGATGGAATGGACTGGCACAACAGTACACTCAAAAGCCACAGGCTCTCTGCTTTGACTCTCACACTACTTCTAATTATGGGGTTTGTCTCTTAATAAAGAATAACTGTTTTTTCTGACTTAGCAGACAAACAGCTATTTTTATCTACAACTTTATAGCCCATTCAATTGTCTTTGTGGTCAGGACTTGAGGAAACACAAATTGCAGTGTAAAAGCTACCACTACAGCCCCTATAACTTCAGAGCACATGACTTCAAACATAGAGCTGGTGCACAACAGAGAGCCAAACGGCAAAGCTTCCACTGAAACAACACTAAATGTGCTGTGCAAGGTAAACATCCATCAGTACCCAAGGCCACTGTGCAGTGGAGATGTTCTATAAAATAAAGAGTTCTCTAAAATAAAATGTTGGAAACCACATGCAATCATGACTGGCTTGTAACAGTTTGACTGGGAAAGTAACACCTCCATTTGAACTTCTGCATTTAATCTTCTCACCACAGATCATTTGGATCTATTAAAAGACACACCTGGATGTAACAAGAGTGGGAGCTCTTGCAGCAGCAGAGAGCTCTAGAGCTGCCTTGGTATTTTCCTCAATACAGAGTGAAGGCATCACTTTTGGAAGCCTCCTTATTGAAAAACCATGACTTTTTCTTGGTAATTTAAGATCATTCCATTTTTTACACACTTTAACACGCTCTGATGTCTTACCTGGAAAATACTGCAGAGCATCCACCTGCAGCGGCCCGGGACTGTGGCGGTCTGTAGCAATCCACTGCACCCTGCTATCCATTGGGTTACTCCAGTCTGGTAGCTCTGCAATGAGGAGATCAGCAATGAATGAAGAAAAGGACCCAAATACGCAGAAATAGTTTAACTGCCCCTCTGCTTCCACAGGTTTTATTCCTTCGTACAACAAGCACAACATGGAGCTGCGTGGGGATGGGGGGAGGAAGGGGTTAGGTTGGATATCAGGAAAAGGTTCTTCTCCCAGAGGGTGCTGGGCACTGCCCAGGCTCCCCAGGGAATGGGCACAGCCCCAAGGCTTCCAGAGCTCCAGGAGGGTTTGGACAGCGCTGCCAGGGATGCACAGGGTGGGATTGCTGGGGTGTCTGTGCAGGGCTGGGCATTAGACTCAACAATCCTTGTGGGTCCCTTCCAGCTCAGGATATTCCATGAGTCTAACAATCCTCAGATTCAACTCCCAACTTCTGCTTGACAAGGGTATAAATTTTGATTATAAAAATATTTTGCCTTCCAGTACAAGTATCCAACCCAACTCTGATGGCAGAAACAGATGAATGGAAGGAAATGGTGGGCTGCCTACATCACATTACCACACCACAACTTCTCTGTCTATACAATAAATTCAAATGCTTAAGAAGCATTCTTCAATTGACTGAGTGAGCTCTAAAAAGCCTTCATCCAACTTAGCTTTTATGCATCTTTGTCTTATTTTACTCAGGCACAGCTGAGAATTTTAATATTCCAAAAGCATATATTGTCCCAATAAATTTCAGTGAAGATAATTATTTTCTGTCATGAAAATATCAGCAATACACTTTCTTTGCACTTTCTTTGCACCTTTATTTTCTGCAACATTCAAGTTAGTACAATATTTGCCTCCTTTATACATGCACTACATTAATACTGGAAATAATGTATACCTGATTAGAATGGAGATGTCATTTTCTAATAAAAATAGCTTCATTTTTGGTTGGCCACAAAGATGATTAGGAGACTGAAGCATCCAATATGAGAGGATTTGTTTTCAGAAAAGAAGACTTCAGGGAAATCTTATCAATTTGTACTAATGCCTAGTGGGGTGGGCAGTCAGACTGTCCTTGGTGGTGCCCAGTGAAAGGACAACCATGAGCGCAGCAGACCTGCCCAGAGGTAAGAGGAGCAGACACAAACCAACCTGAGTTCCTGTTCCCCTCCAGTGACCTTCACAGTCACTGCTGTCCCGCAGGTGTGGCCATCAGCCTCGAAGGCTGTCCCTCAACTCCTCCCAGAGCTGCACTTTGAATCCATTAAGGGAACCGATTTGGGGTTTTAAAAATTGCAAAGGGAGAGATGCTGTACCATGACAAATGTGGTTTGTGCTCACTGCTACTACACCTTCCTGCTTCTACTGTAGCAAGACTACTCAGGCTTCTGATCTTTGGACATAACATCATCATCAGAAAGTGAAATGATGAAAATGATACATTTCTATCCAAAAAACCATTTCTGCTGAGTCCCACAAAGTACTTTTTGAGACAATCTAATGTTCTGACATAAACAGTTTAACAAATACTTCAATGAGAAAGAAGTAACCTTTTTTTGTGAACAATTACTACAAGATTCCAAGGATCTGGCAGAACTTTTCTGAGGCTATTTCTCTGTAACATGCCCAGGTTGGGATAAGGCTTAGTGCTTGAACATGCTGAGATTTTGAATTGTTGAAAAGCACAATTGCAACAAAACTAGACAGAGACATATGAAAACAAAAAATAAGCATATGCACACTTAAAAGCTGAGATGCGATAAACAATCCAGTAATAAAGAAAACAGGCCAGGAGATAAACTGATAGCAGGGAAGATGAGGAGCTAAGGAATTTTTTCTAAGCCAGCATCACTGTTTGCAGAACACAGCCTTCCTTTCAAATCACAAGTGCTGCTTTTGCTTCTCCCCTTGGCTGAAAGAAAATGCACCAAGCCTAAAATGAACAGGATTACTCAGGAACAGCCTGCAGATAGCTGCCTTGTCAAGATAGAGATGAAAGAATATCACTAGTCTCCTAAATCCCCTTGGCAACCTTTAGGAAAGTCTTAGGTAGCAGACAAGCTATTTATCAAGGTATCTTGGGCAAAAGCCAGATTTATCATAATGCCACTATTAAGGAGTAGAGCTGAAATGTCAGGGCTGTATCACACAGCAGGAGCTCAAAGTCAGACAAAAACCAAATTTTCCTTATTTGCATTAGAAGAAAGAAATACAGAAAGTTTGAAGACTCGTTTTCATACAATTAGGCAACCACTAAATACCAATGCAGAAGCAGGTGCTGGGAAATGCAGGGATGAGCAGTTCTTGAGCTGAAGCTGAGCATACTTCAGATCACAAAAATGGCAGGTAACTACATCATCTCCTCTCTAAAGAGAAACCTTTCTGGTCAGGCTGAAAAACTGAATCAGCTTACTTTGCCACATGAATGCCAGCAGCAGCCAGGTGAGGAGCTGCCCAGGAACAGGTAAGCCCAGGAGGCAAATCCTTTCCGTTCAGAAGCAGGTTTTAATTGCAAGCCCTACCCTGCATGTGCAGCTCCATAGACAGTTGAGCCCTTCTGGTGCCTCAGTGCTTCCCTACTGCTCCCCCCTCCCTTTCTGCTGACCACTGCCTCTTTAATGCTTTCAAACTGCAGAACTTGTTGCCACTGTTCTGCTGCTCCAGTACCTGGATCACGGGGGCCAAGAAAAAGGCAGGCAACAGAGCAAGGACAAAGCACAGAGAAAGGGCAGGGGTGGGAGGATAAAGCAGGAACTCAAGGTTGCTGCATTTCAGCTGCTCTCGGGCAGGTTTGTGCTTGGCTGCTTTCATCTTGAGAGTGGAAATGGCAGGGCTCACCATGCTTGGGGAAACCACACCCTGAACCATCTGAGAACCTGGGGTCTAACTTCCTAAGTGGGCACAGCTCCTTTACCAAAGGCCTTTCCTGTTCCTGGGAAATCTGTCCCCAGCAGCGCTGGCCACCTCTGTATTTGTGTGGTGATATAACATCGTACCCAGGTACAAAATTCCACTTTCTAGACAATATGCTACAAAGAGGAACTCTGTTGCAGATGCTTCGAAAGCTAATAAAAAGAAAAAATGCACACAAATGAACGGGAAAGGAGTGGAGTGATCGGAAATCCACGCTTTCATAGGAACCCAAACACTTCCAATCTGAATGACAGAACCACTAGGGCTGGAAAAGCCCTCTAAGATGATCAAGTCCAACCATTAATCCAGCACTGCCAGGTCCATCATTAAACCACAACCACATGGTGTTTGAACACTTCCAGGGATAGTAACTCCACCACTGCCCTGCGGTGGTGCCAGTGCCTGGCCAGTAAGACAGGAATTGGAATCTTTACGCTATCCTTGCTATCAAACAGCTCCGGACTGAGAGGGGGAGCTCCCAGAGGGCACACACTGAGCCCAGAGGAGTCCCACTGGCAAACATGTGTCTCCAGCCCCCACCAGGAGCCCAAACCCTTACACAACAGAATAACAGGATCAATTAGGTTGGAAAAGACCTCTGACATCATCGAGTTCAACCTATGACCCCAAAACCACCACATCAACTCGACCATGGCACTGAGTCCCCTAAACACCTCCAGGGATAGTGACTCTACCACCTGCCAGGGCAGCTCCTTCCAAAGCCTGACCACCCTTCCAGTGAGGAAATTCCTCCTGATGTCCAAGCTGAACCTTCTCTGGCACATTTTGAAGCTTTCTCTCATCCTGTTCCTTGTTCCCCGGTAGCAGAGCCCGAACCCCACCTGGCTGTACTCTCCTGTCAGAATTGTGCAGAGCCACAAGGTCTCCCCTGAGCCTCTTCTTCTCCAGGCTGAGCCCCTTTCCCAGCTCCCTCAGCCGTTCCTGGTGCTCCAGACCCTTCCCCAGCTCCGTTCCCATCCCTGAACACGCTCCAGCCCCTCACTTAACCCTCTGCAAATACAAACTCGCCGGGAAAACCTCGCCCCGCTGCTTCGCCAGACACGGGGTGCGAGGCCACAGAGCGGGGAGCGGGAGCAACCCCCGCTGACACCCCTCGGGCTGCGGGGCGAGGCCGCCACAGGGGCGGCGCGGGGACAGCCCCGGCTCCACACGCCGCTCGCCCCTCAGCACCAGCGGTCTCTCCCCACCTTCCCTCCACTCACCAGAGCCCGCGCCAGCCCCGCCATCAGTCCCCGGCGCCGCTTCCGCCGGCGCGGCCCTGCCCCTTCCGCGGGAAGCGCCTGGCAGGGCGGCGTGAGGCGGGAGGGCAGTGCCGGGCATGGCGGCGTGAGGCGGGCGGGCAGTCCCGGGCATGGCGGCGTGAGGCGGGAGGGCAGTGCCGGGCATGGCGGCGTGAGGCGGGAGGGCAGTGCCGGGCATGGCGGCGTGAGGCGGGAGGGCAGTGCCGGGCATGGCGGCGTGAGGCGGGAGGGCAGCGCGGCGCTGCCCCTCAGCATCGAGAGCTTCCCCACAGCATCGGGAGCTTCCCCGGCGTGCAACAAGCCGGTAATGACACGCTCGAGAGAGAGTAATTATATAATTGTGTCTCGATGGGAAGGAGAGCATCTTTCCCTAGTATTTAAAGCGCAGGTTATAGGCTGCGCATGGGAGGTAAATGTTAAGGAAGCTTCCCGAGTCACACTGCCAGAGGTCAGAGACTTGCACCGCTGGAACCGAAGCCCCTCAATGAGCCAAAGGGTGTCTCTGCACTCCCCACTCTCACACAGTCAGATCAAGTTTCCCATAGCGGAGTCTCACATGTCTCATTCCAAAAAATAATTTATTCACAGCACAGGAACACACAAACAGCTCGAGCTGGTGCCTCCAGGGAGGGACCTTGAACCCTTGGGCTTTTACACCTTCAGAGTCCAAGCACAGCTAAGTCTCAGCTCTTCCTCCTGAGTCTTTGGCTCCTGTCCCTCACCCAGGGTCCCCCAGAGCCAGCACCTTGCTGCCAGGAGCCGCCCTGCCTGTCCCTGCCGTGTGTTCCCTGCCGTGTGTTCCCTGCCAGGAGCCGCCCTGCCTGTCCCTGCCGTGTGTTCCCTGCCGTGTGTTCCCTGCCGTGTGTTCTCTGCCAGAAGCCGCCCTGCCTGTCCCTGCCGTGTGTTCCCTGCCAGGAGCCGCCCTGCCTGTCCCCGCTGCTGGTACCAGCTTGCACGAGGCCACAGAGTAAGCCTGAGCAGTGACCTGATGGGGTGAAGCGAGCTGGGTTGTTTGGCCAGGTTACACTGAATCTGGATCGCGTCCACATCACCTCACAAATGCCAGTTCTGGTGCAGATGTGAGCAGCAGCAGCTGGGGCAGGGAGCGAGGCTGCTCTGCCGACAGCAGCACTGGCTTGGAGGGCTTGGGGAGCTATAATATTCTCCTCCTCTCTTTTCCAGCACGTTAACTGGGATGTCAGCTTCTCAAGAGGGCAGTAGCAGCTGCTTTAATGGCCCTGAAACTTCACAGTAGTCCTTAGAAATCTTTCATATGTTCTTAAATATCAGGCCTCAGGGGGCCAATGGAATCACCTGTCTGGGCTTCCTATCCACAGGCATCCCAGATCCCTGTGCTTGCAGTCGGCCTTTCCCGAGATGTTCTGATTCCCCACAGCTATCTGCTGAAAGGGGTTTAACTGTGTCTGACAAGGTGTTTAGTGAACAAATTGTTCTGACACGAGGTAGGATGTTGAACAATGCAAGGAACTGTGGGATCTCTGTCGGGGAATTGCTACATTTCGTTTTGTTCTTGTGCCTCTGGGTAATTCCAGGCAGGAAGGTTAAAGCTGGTTTTGTTGCTTTCTATTTGCTAAGCTGCCCTTTGTGCATTACACTCAAAGCAATATTAAATACCACTGTTAACAGCAAATTTTTGTGGGAAGGCGATGGAGAGGAATGATTACACTTTTCTGAACCCTCTTTGCCATTAATGAGTTACAGCCATTAAAAATAATGACGCTCAAGAGGCCCTAAAGTGTGTAGTCATGCAGAGAAAAGGCTCTTGTCACCAGCAGTGTCTCTCAGTGATGTCACATAGTCTGTCCACCACAGTGGACACTTTCCAGCTCAGAGCTGTGTCTGATAAATATTGACACTTACCTGGGTTTGTGTTAGTCCTGCCTAATGATGTACAGAAAGATTCTGACACACTGCAGTTGGAGAAAGTTATTGCCCCACCTAAGATTCCTCTGCCTGTCACTGCTCCATGTAGCACCAAGCCCTTTCCCTGTCAGTCTGTCTGAACACAGCTCCCTGAGGGAACAGAACAGCACAGCCTCTGATGGGACATGAAGCCAGAAGAGTTGGCTGTGGACCTGAATTTCAATTTCAGTTTCAGTTCTGAAGGGATTCCCTCAGTCAGAGCACTGGCAATTTATTCCCCTTTACATACTCTTGCTGTCCTCAGGGCTCCTCCAGTCAGCTCTGCTCAGTGGGCAGCTCCACAGCCGTGTGGGTCTTACATCTGAGATAATGAATCTTCCATGTGGAAGATCTTCCTCTTCCTGGGAGATTGTCACCTGAGGCCACTCAAGAGGCTGAGAAACTTGCTGTCAAGTGTTTGCTGAAATATGTCGGGGAACATCAACAAAGGCCTCAGGTGTTCATGTGGCTGAACAGGAAAGAAGGATCAGAAAGGCTATGATGATATTTATTGCATATAATTAATTATAAAATACATTTCTTATTATTTATAATAATAGTTCATTTGTTTATACATTATATTTAATGGGCCTCCTGATTTGACCTCAATCCCGTCTTCTCTTTAACCTCTCCCAGGCTGGTTTGGTGGCCATAACTACAACCGTCTTTCCTTTTTGTCCTAATTAACAAGGAATGATAAATAACTTTTAAACAAAGACATTTAAATATTGGGTATTGCTGTCCTCCTTATTCCCCATCAGCACATAATTTTCTTTTGAATGTTATCATAGCACATGCTCTTCCTGTTTTTACACGGAAAAGCAGACTGATAATTTTTATGCAGGCCTGTGCTTTTATATTTTAGAATGGTAACTATGCAGGTTAACTGACCATCTTCAAATAAAGTCCCATTACAGCCTCTTGTATTTTTCTCTTCTTGGACACATGAAGAATCAAAACCAACTTGATAACGCAATCATTAGCCCAACATTTGCTGGGGGGAGCTCCCTCCTTCTGAAAAACAAACAGAGCTTTAGACGGGGGCAAAAGTACAAATCTTTCAACTTCAGTCTTTCCTCTGCTCGTTCTTGAATTCCTGTCTAAGTAAGGGTTCAAAATTGTATCAATTTTCTTTCTTAACCACCTGCTCCTGCTTCTGCAGAAGGAAAGTCAAACGAATCTTGTGGTCACATGAGGAAAGGATCTGTCCATATTACCTGGGACAAGCAGGGCTGGGACATTCTAGCTAACAAGAGGGAAAACAGTCCGTGTGGGTATTCCAGGACGCTCTGGAGATCATGATAAAGAGAAACCCAATAGAAAAAAACTCAGTTCAAGTCCAGCAGGTCTTATTAATTCTGGTTCTGTGCCAATAGTGCAGAAGTGCCAGCTGGCCCCCACAAGTACACGAGTGCCTTTCCTGGTGCTGCAGGTTCTGAAAGGGCTTTGTGTGTACCACCGGAGCCAGTGTGGATCTGGCACTGCATCCTGTCTCACGCACTCCTTTAGGACTGGAAGTGCAGATCAGTGATAACATATATCTTGGAGCACTGGAATATGTGGATTGACTTCTTCCAGAGCTTTCCTGGATGTGTCTGCACTGCTCTTAGCAGAACGCCGAGTTCCAGCAGTGTGGTGAGGGGCCATCTGACCACACGGGGAAACCCAGCTCCATTGGATTCCTGCCTCTGCCTGTCGCTGAAGGAAAAGGGCATTTCTGAGCTTGAACTGCTAGTTCATAAACAAATTTATCATACTTCACTCTTGCAAAATTTTTCTCCTTTTCATATGGAGTAAATCTGAACACTTTGAGGCCAAGTCCACCGTTAGGAATACATTACAAGCTGAAAAAGGACTTTTAATGGAAGAAAATTATATTTTAGCAACATAAAGGTGCTTAGTCCTCCCCATAAGACTCAGTTTGGGGTGTCAGTGTGCATACATTTTTCTATTGCCATTTCCCAGGAAAAATGCTATTTAAAAATATGAAATAAAGGTGTATTTTTCAATAAAAATACAGTCCTTACAGTTCACTATGGACCTTGAAAGGTTTGGCAAGTGTGGAGATCGATTCCCTGATCTGGAATTCCTTGGCTGAGGTGTAAAGCAGTCCTTGCTCTGGTCTCCAGAAGGGAGTCACCCCCCTTCTGCATCAGTGCTGCAGGAGGAAAAGCAGACATGAAGCAGAACAGGCTGCTCAGGGCTGCATCTCGCTGAGTTTGGTGAAGCCTGGCAAGCACAACCTGAACTCCATGGCTGAACTGTTCAGGGGGAGTAGAAATAGGACCTGGTTACTTTTTCCAGGCTTTTATACCCTAGTGGCTGCTGCTACTGTTAAATATGATAAACTCTTATTTGTTCACATTAGCCAGCCATCAATACTCCCTGTTTGCTGGGCAAGCCCAGGACGTTCCCCTCCCCACCTGTCAAACCTGGAGTGTGCTTTGGCACCCTGCCACTGCAGAGTCTCAACGACTTAAGCAGAAACGAGACATCCCAGTACTTAAGCTGCCTCTGTTTCATGAGCTTTTCTTCCCATCTGTCTGCTTTCAGAAGAAGAAAGTGTTTGCTGGTCAGAGAGGTTTTCCACTTGTGCCTCCTTCAGCTTTCCATTACCTCTCCGAGGTTATATGGGGTGCAGGGCTATACACTGTACTGTACTATATGCAGAGGTGTTCAGACTTAATTTATTCCCTTCTCCTGGATAAAGATTATTGCAGCTGTGTGTTTTGGAAAACTATCAATGAAGGGAGTTCAGCTCATACAACACACTTTCAATAGGGTACTGTACTCTATATTTCCAGGTTCAGTTTTAATTACACTTGCATATTACCTTGGAGGAAGCTGAAATCTGGAAAATGTTTTCTCATATACCATGTCTTAAACCTTCCTGACCTTCTGTTTTATACCAAGTACTTTTATGTTTGTGATGAAAACCATATAATATGGGCAAGGTCTGGCTATCCAGGATAATCTATCAGAGACACGCTGTCAGTCCTTCCTAGCAAAGACTGAGCAATTCTAACTGAGAAAAGTGCCCACCATCCCTCACCCCACCCCACCACCCTCCAGCAGTCATTCCTTCTTGCTTCCCTTCACATGGTTACCAACAAGAGCCCCATGCAGTGGCACGGAGAGGCTCCTGGTGCTCTGAAGTTTCTTGAGAGAGTGAGTTACAGGATGGGATGGTTTGCAGTGCCAGTGTACTGCCTGTATCCCAGAAAAACAAGGAAAAGGCCCAGCCTCATTAGAGGGGCTGTGTCCAGCACTGCACTCCTACAGCTTCTCAGAGGCTGCTGAGCCAGAGCAGCCCAGGAGCCCTTGGGGTGCCTGATCAGCTCCTCCTGGGCATCTGTACTGGCTGCACTGGGCACCACTGGGAAAAAAACAACCACGCAGTGTCCAGAATTTAAAACTCCTCAAGACAGCTGGCACTGTGCTGGGAGAGCATGGCATTGGTGAGAACTCTGGCATGGCACGTGCCCTCTGCCAGGAATAAGCGGCAACGAGCAGGTTGCAAGCAGGTTACAAGCAGGTTACAGAGGTCCCCTATGGACTCACAGCAAGAGGTGCAAACCTCCTCCAGCCATCTGAGAGAGTGTGCTTCCCAGGGCTGACAGCAGAACAAAATCTGTAGGAATTAAGATCCAAGCCAAAGGGAGCACATTTTGATTTTCACATCATTGGGATGTCTGGAGAATGTCCTGGGACAAAGGGTTTTAGCGAATATGTGTGAGCAGCAGAGGCTTTGTCAGTCCCCTGCCCAGCTCTTGAAGCCCAGCACCTCACTATTCCAGAAGTACAGATTGCTGCCAGCATCCTTCTTCTGTGACTTCTTGAGGAGCTCTCTCCTCCTGGAGGAATGGGATGGTGGCAACCTCTCCAGCCTGGGACCCTGGGCTCTGCTCTGAAGCCTGACACTGACAGGGCTCATGAGGTCCCACCTTCACTTGTCCCAACACCTCACCCTAAAAAGCAAAGTAACATTTACTTCATAATGAGTAACAGGACTTACATAAATCATGTCAAGCACAGACTTTTTAGTGGCGCTGAACTGGTTTTTAACTCAGCTGTAAACAAGGATTTTCAACTCTGGGGCAAGAACTTATAAAATGGAAAGCTTTTCATTAGAAAGCAGTGATTATGGAAAAGCAGGATTGGTCATAATAGAAAGTTGATTCTGAACTCCTAACGTGATGCTGGAGCTGAGAGGGAAAGCCGATCCCCAGACTGTAAAGGTCAAAATCCAGTAAAAGTAGAAAGTTAGTAGTGCCTCTGTGGCGTTGATGAGACTGTTACTGCAACATTAAATGAGTTCTGGTGTTTACATACTAAAAGTATTTGGAGAAGTGAGAACCTAAAGGAAAAAACCCAAGAAGAAAAAATCTGGTAATGAAGGTGCTCAGCAAAAGTAGAACAAAGTCCATCAACCTCTTCCACAGAAAAGAAGACAAAAACATTCATCACAGTCTGCACAGGTAGAACAATACCCATGGGAGTGAGTTTTTTCATGCAGCAGACGAAGCCAATTCTGTAATTCAAAGTGGAAGCTGGACAGTAAGTAGAAATAACTGCTTATTAAAAAATGAAGTGCTAATATTCCTGGAATTAGCTTAGAGCTGAATGTGGTGAGCTTTTAAAAACTTTCGGTCTTTAAATCAATCCTGATCTCTCTTTCCAAATATGTAATACCCAGCTATTACATAGCGTCATTTAATTCCATGGAACTTTAAAAATAGGCTTTTAAAAAAAAAATAGATGGGAAAAAAGACACCACATCAGACAGTCATGCTCCTCTAACGGGACAGTGGCCAATCCCTGGTAAGTCCTACTGGTTTGAGCCACAGTGTCCCATTGTACCAGGTTACTCTGAGTTTTGGGCTTCATATGGAAGAATGATTTTGCCAAGTTAGACCATGGATCCCATGGAGCTCATCTTCTATAGGGAACAGCAGATCCCTGCAAAGAAAATAAAGACAGGACAAATGTGCAGCAAGGTTTTCTTGGCAGAGCTTTTGAACTTCCAGCTGCCAGGAGCTCAGAAAGTCCCATGGACTCATGGTCAGCAGCTTTTCATGGATTTTTCTTTTTTTTTTTTTAAATATGCATAAATTTTAGCATCCCAACCAGGGTGTATTCAGGAGTTCTGCAGCTGGGCTACCCTGGGGGAATCAGTGTCTTTCTGCTTGCTTCAAGCCTGTCCTGAGCCACTATAATTTGGTGCACTGTGATTCTTGTTTGGGAGAAAACTTGCTCCCAGTTCACATTCTTAGTCCTCACCACTTTTCCTTCTTGCCCCAGTCACCTTTCACTGAAGGGCTCTAGTCTCATTACTCCTCTCACAGAAGCTGTTCCATTCTTCCAGTCCTTCCTACTGCCCTTCTCCAGCTCTTTTGTATCCCAAAGTGTTTCAGAGTTGTGTGCAGTGGCTGCATATTGTTTTCTCATTTATTCTCCATTTCCCTCTCAGTCATTCCTAAAGTTGTATTTTCTTCCCTGATTGCTGTAAAAACTGAGCTGACACTTCAGGGACTCAGAAGTAAAATTTTTTACCTGGGGTAAGCAGAACTCATCAGGCCAAATGATCCTCATTGTTCTTGCCATTATGACCTGTGAATTAAATTGCCATCCTTCCATCACATTATTAGATTCAGTAGTATCAACAGCCCCCTTATTTGCTTATAATTGCCAGTTCAGAACAGTCACCCTTTAAAGTACCGACTTAAGTTCCTTTTCTCTTGAGACTCCCAAACCTCTGGAATTTCCGCAAAATCCCAAGATTTATTAAAAATCAGTAGGCTTATTGGTGCAGGTTAAAAGTTTTAAAATGCTGACAATGCCAGCACATGCTTCTCATCACTTTCTTGTCTTACTGGCATGGGGAATATTTCATTACTGTTGCAAGAAGTGAATTATTTCTTATGGCTTTTTATGTTTTGGGGGACAGATAGCTCCATTGTGTTTTGAGATAAAGAGCAGGTCATTTTTCTAGAATTCCAAAGAGTCAATTTGTGTTTAAAGTTTCTATGCCACTGAAATATTCCATGTTACATTTTTCTGGAGCTTACTCATCAAATATTATTATGCTCCTGCCAGTTGCTCAAGTCCTTTCTTTCTCTCCTCTCTCCATCACTCCCAGTGTTTCTTGCCTGTCTCTTGACTAATGCTCCTGAACCACCAGGCTGTCTGCAACCAGCTGTTTGCCTAAGAACACAGAAGGTAAAAGGAATCAGTTGTGGGGACTGCCTGTCTGCATCCCCCAAGAGCCACTTGTCCCCAGGTCCTGTCTCCCAAGCCACATTCCCTTAGGGCACCTCCTCCTGCCTCTCCCCTCACTGCCTTTAGCCCTTTAATCCTCCCTAGCTGGGTTCCTGTAACCTGATCACCAGCCCTACGACTTAATGACTTCTTTGCCATCTGAGGTTTATGAGCCTTGTTTCACCTTTGCAGAAAAGAGAGCTGCAGGGAAGATTTCTGTCACCTTCTCTCAGCATGGGAAGGACCCAAGTTGTGTTTCTCTTCTAAAATTTCTGGAGAAAGATTAATGTTTTGAAGGCATTTGCATGAGCAAACTGAAATGTGTCTAGTTTCATCAGTTAAAGGCTTATTTCTGACTTTATGCCACAATCAGTGGCATTGTGGAAAAACAGGCAGATGGAAACTGGATGTGCAGAAGCAATACCTTCATTTTAATTCCATTTAATTAGTGTAATGGCATTTCTCTGGCAGTATGATGGGCAGAGGCTGCTCAGCCTGGATTCCTGGGTGGCAAAGTATGGCTTAAGATATTGTATCAAAGAGATTCTAAGAGAAAAAACAGTGAAAAGAATATTTTCTGTCCCCTAGCAGAGGGTCAGCCAATTAATCACTGTTATTGTTGACTAAGTCATTTTTTCTTGACAGCTGTGCCCTTCAAAATGACATCAGGGGAAACTGAATCCATTTGCATTACTTCAGCTGGCCAAATCACTGCAGAAAGTTGAAACTAGTTCTGAAAAAAATAACCAGGAAAACAGGGACATCAGTGAACTCAGAATGACAGAATAAATGGGCTATTCTGAGCACTCAGCAAAGTGCATTTACTGCTCTGTATTTTTCGTTTTTCAAAAAATGTTAAGATTATTGTTTATTGAGTTTGTTGAGAAGCAATGAAATCTCTTGCAATTTTATTTTTAAGTATCATTTTACTACCCAACAGCAATAGCAAATCCATAAAATAACATGATTGACCAGGACTATGGAGTAAAAAAAATATATTGTTTGCTTTGTACATTCTTATTAGTCTTGGCTAAGATGTTATAAAAGCAGTATCTTTTAACACCTTTTATTATACAAGGGTCAAGGGGTTTTTATGTTTCTTAAAGAAAGCTTCAAATAGCCCACATAGCGGGTTCCTGCATCTTTCATATGGCTGCTGTATAAACAAGCCCATTTTACATAGGAAATGACATAACCATGTAAAAGTGTACACGGAGTTTAGGCACATATTCAAACACTAATGGGAATGCATTGTTTTCAATGGCATACTTTTATGTTTACCTATTGAGCTTAGTGCCCATATTTTAGCCAAATACAACAAAAATTATCCATACATACCTGTGTTATAGTGTACTGTTTATTTGAAATTTGGACCTTCACAAAGACTCTCATGGGACAGATAATGACCCTAAAAAGTAAATACAAATGAGGCATTCTCAGCGAGAGAGTGAAAGCTGCCATCATAAAGGTGAAAAGCTGAACTTTTAACCTGTATTGCTTTACAGCTCAGGTTTCTGCCATCCAATTGCTCACACCAACTCACCCATGGGAAGAAAGCTGTAACAATAATTTAGGGTGTCTATCTTTGCACATTATATAATGACCTGGCTAAAGAAAGTACTACCAAACTCCTGCAGTCACAGAATCACAGAATCACTCAGGTTGGAAAAGACCTCCACTAAACCACATCACTAAATGTCACATCTGCTTGTTTGTTGAACACTTGCAGGGATGGTGACTCCACCACTTCCTTCGCCAGTGTCAAGGTTCTCTGTTTCTCTCCAGTTTCTGTGCTGAGTGTCAACTCCAGGGTGTGCCTTACTCCTAAACCCCTGGGTTTGGAGGGGAATGAAGATTGAGTGAACCTTGCCTGGGTTGTTCTTTTGTGCCCATCTGTGACATTCATGTCCCTTGGGAAGTTTCAGTGCCTGTTTCTGTTCTCATGCCAGGTTAACTGAAACTGCAGATTGCCATGTGAAGCCTTGACAAGACTGGCAGCAATTTGTGAGCAGACAGAAGTCTGTGCCAGGGGATTCCAATGCTTCCAACAATGTACCAATAAAGCACCTATAGGCTTGTACACATTTACACCATGGGGAAAGTTAGTAGAGCATTCCAGAATAAAATAGTGTTGAACCGCCATTCCCAGGGTTATCGAACAATTTCACAATATAAATGCAAAAGGACACTTTGGGCATCACAATACTGGTTTATAACTAATGGTATAAACCAAGAACACTCAATTTAAGACCTAAAAGTAAAAAAAACCTACCCTATTCCTATGCCTGTGATTATAAACTCCTCACTTTGAGCTGAACCAACTTGAGCAGTGGCAGGGCCATCCCTTATGGATGTCACCACATTTGAGAGACGAGCCAAGCAAACTGAATGCCATGTTACCTCCTAACCCAGACACTTGGGCTTAAACTGCTTCCGTTTTGGCCAAACTCAATTTTGAAGCAGTAATAATCCATTATAATTCCAGCATTTTACTGTCTGTAGTTTCAGATTTGTTTAAACTGATATTACAGACCTACCAGTGGTTTGGTTTTTTTCTTTTCCTTTTCAGGTATAACTCCCACCAAGCAGAATGTGGGCTTTTGAATGATTACCAGAGAGTGTTTTTTAAGGCTTTAGTTCGTCAGTATTTCTTTTAATTTTTCCTCAGACCATACTTTTTTCTTTGGAATAATTGCAAAACCTTGGCATATTTTCCCATTTAGATGCTGATACATACTCAATTTAAATACCCTTTATCTTGCTTTATTTATGCATTGAAAAAGTCATACAAAGACAGCAAGAAAGAACCTCACAGAGATTTTTACCTACTGGGTTTTAGAAACTTTCTGTTGTGACCAGCCTCACCAGGACTCTCAGGCTGGTCACCAGCTCTGCAGTGTGAACTGAACAGGAATTTTCCTGCTCAGATTTCCAAACTACCAAGCCTTGTGTGTAACACCAGCGCTCCCATCCACCGCAGTTGTTACAGCTCTTGATGAAATCAGGTGGCACTGAAGGAAACTGCCCCGTGCAGGCAGTCCTAATCCCAGGAGTTAACTTGTCTTACCTTAGATTTGCTTCAAGTGTATTTAAATAGGCAGTATTTGCTATTTTAAACTGATCACTCTGAGCATCAAGGAACGTGCCTGTGTGGTCGATAAGTGGCATGGCACAGCTGTGTCTCATAGGTCAGAGCAGAGATTTCCTTGGGAATGTGCAAACAGCATTCCCAGAGAGTGGAAGCAGCACTTGCCTAAAGAGGAAAGGACACAACCCTTTGTCATGGTCATCTAGCCAACCTCTCCAGGAGACAGCTGGAGCCAGTGCTAGAGGAAGCTGCAAACACACCTGAGAACAGCCAGGAGCAGGAAAAGAACTGCTTGAACAGACTGGGGGCAAAAGCATGAGCTGCCCTCCTGGCTTTGGACTTGGCAGAGGAATGTTTTCCCTCCTGCTGTAGCAAGGGTAAAAATCAGCAGTATCTAAATCATCTCTTAGTAAAACTTAGACTTGCAGTTTTTAAAGACTGGCTGGTGATGAGCAGTTAATGCTGGGGTCAGTATCTGCTGGGCCTGGCCTAAAGCTCCATCAGGATGAGGAAGAGCAGGACCTGGGAAGCGCATACTGAGGGTCCAGAAGGGAGATGGAGAATCCCTGCAGGCAGCCCTGACCCACCAAAAAGACCCATAAAAGGCCTGAATTTCTCATGCACTTGTTACGAAGTAGCTTCAAGTGCTCCTCATTCTACGTGCCTGCTGCCCTGCACACTGGGGATTCACTGTCTGGGTAAGGGCAGCTTTCTGGTCCACAGGTCTGCAGGCGGCAGGAAAACCAGGCAGTGTCAGCCCCTGCAGGCAGGAAAACTAGGCAGTCCCTGCAGGCAAGAAAACAAGGCAGCCCCTGCAGGCAAGAAAACAAGGCAGCCCCTGCAGGCAGGAAAACCAGGCAGTGGCAGCCCCTGCAGGCAGGAATGAGGGCACTGAGCAAATCCCACAGACCAAATATTTCTGCAGGGCTGTTGCGCATCCCCGAGCTGCAGGTGAGGGCACAGGGCAGGTCACCTGCACAAGGGTTCCCCAGGTGTCTGGCTGCTTATCCAGGTACGTTAAACTGGTTAAAGGCTCTGCTGCCCAGAGAGTGCAGGAGGAAGGGCAGAGCTTTATGTCATTGTTTCTGGCCATTGAGCAGGAATTTAGGATGGTTTGCTGCTAGTGTGAGCTTGAGCATGCCCAGACTGGGGTGCTGAGCAGAAGGACCTTGGAGACCGTACTCAGTGCCCTGCCCCTACCCACACCAGTGATGCTGTGCAGAGCAAGAAATCTTATGGCTTGATGGTCTAAGCAATATCAAACCTTAGCATTTATATTTTGTATTATTGATAAACTCCTTCAGTAATTTCTGATGGTTCATAGGACCTTTCTGATCCATCTGTAGTTGAACATCTGGTACCTACTTATGTGGGTGGAAACATACAGGCGCAATCCCATTTATAATCCCATAAAAGGGATGTACAAGCACACAGCCCTTGGAGGGTGGAATAAAAGGATACCAAAGCTCTTTTGCAACCATCTGTGTAACTCATTTCTGCCCCAAATACATCAAGTGATAGTGTCATTCCCCACCAGATCAAACCAGGCCTTCCTTTCAGATCTTTCTTCAATATTTCTACAGTTTCTCTCTGTGGCAGCAAAATACACAGATATGTTTGCATACCCCTGGTATTCTGCTGCATGGAAAAGTTCCTTTCTCTTGTAGTTATTGTACAAAACCATAAAAACAATTTCCTAATTGCATTGTAATTATGCAGAGTTGGACAGCTAGGCACAATGCAGCACTGTGTCAATAATTTATTACATCTCATGCCATAATTGAACACTTTTACTAAGAGCATTTGAGAAAAACTTGGACCTTATACAGAATAATATATTTTGCTACATAATAATGGAAAGGTGGATACTTAAGAAAGATATGTAGCTTGGAGGAAACATACATGGAAGCAAATACCTCCTGCATCACCTATCTTCATGTAAAACTTAAAACTAAACCAACATACTATGTTTAATGACCCCTTTTTATATAAGCATAGTTTCAAGAGCTACTCAGAAAGAAATCATATTACAGTGCAACTATTTACACCAAGATGGGGGCACACCAGAACACAACTCTTCTCAACATTGGGACTCTTTTCTCACATTTATGAATGGACAAAGCACATGGGAATCAGACAGAAATTCAGTCTCAAGATCAACATCCAAAGGAACAAACAGGTCATATCCACAGCTCACCGATACCATTTCTACCCACTGCCTCAAGTCTAAAAAGCAGATCTCAAGGTGTAGAGGTATCATCTTCTCTGTCATGGACTTCACTTAGAGTTAGTCCTGTGTTGCCAGTGGCACAAGGCCTTAAATCCAGCTGTGTGACAGCATTCAAATGCTACTGGAATATGTCCATGGAGGGACACACAGAAACACTTGATTTATTGCTACATCCTTGTAAACATACTTACCCTAGGGGTAATAAATCTAGTTAACCTTGTTTGAGGAGAAGTTATGTCCAGCGTGTCACATTACCTTTCATAACATACTCATGTGAGCAGCTGTTCTGCTACCTACAACCACACGACTCCACCACCATGTCCTCGTACTGCTTGTAGACCACGTTGTTTGCAGAGTCAATGAACAGGATGCTGATGGGGCTCAGCCGGGTTGGGACACAGCAGGTTGGGGGAGTGGATTCTGGGTCCATGGAGTTCATCAGTGTCTGGATTACTGCGTGGTTGGTGGGCTCCAGGTGGGATCGCAGGGGGAATTCACAGAGCCCTTCGCAGTGATACGCTTCATACTCCAGAGGGGCTATTATCCAGTCATCCCAACCCATATCCTTAAAATTCACGTGGAGGGCTTTTCTGCTGCACCTTGCCTTCAGATTCTTGGTGGGCCTCTTCCCTTGCCGTGTTGCCAGAGGAGCTCTTCTCTTCCGCCTCTGGTTGAACAAGTACTCATAAACAGTTTTGTCATCTTGGCCGGATCGAGCTTTGATTTCATTGAAGAATAAGTCTCTTTTTTTCGTCCTCCCAAACACCAAGAACAGAGCCTTTTCATTGACTTGTCTTCCTGTTCTGTTAAATCCCACACTCCTGAGATCAACAGCTCTCCCCCTGTCAAAAGTTTCCAGCTCAAAACACAAGTTAACCAAGTTTTTAAAGTTTCTGAAAAGTTTCCAGATGTCAAACACTTCCCACTTGGGTGTATCAGTGATACTGACAGTCCGAGAGTCCAGGAGTGTTGAGGCTTGTCTGCTTGTAGAGCAACTAAATAATTTCACTTGGGAAGTTTTTCCTGAAGAATGAGACTTCCATGTATCAGAAGGTTTTTTTCTCAATATTCGAAGCTCTGCTCCCAGCAAACCATCTTTTTCTAACGCACTGATGTCAAAAATATATTTTTGTTTTCTTATAGTTGGTGCTCGCTCATCTAAAAAAAAGCACACACATTTTTAAATGTATATCAAGCACAGGCCAATATCAGTTATTCAGTTCTTAATGGTTTTCCTCAAATTTTCTCATAAGTCCAGAAGTTAGCCCTCTAAACAGAAAGAGCAATTTTTGTTGAAGAGATCAGCTCCATGCAGGGACTCAGAAGAACTCAGGGACTCACCAGTGAAATGAGTTTCTGAGTCTGCCTTGTAGAAAACTCATTTCTTTCACCAGTGGGCATTTTCTACCTTCAAAGTTGTGATTAGCCAGTTGAAAAATAATACTTTTTCAGAGCTGAGCACTCACAGGACCCATTCACCACTTATATCCTACTTAAATTACTGCAACAGAGATTCAGTGGTGGCCAGACCTTATGCTGGCTCCAAACAGGAGCAAATTTACCCTTAGATACAATAGTGAATCAGTCCTTTAAAACCAGCATCCCCAGGAATGGCCAGACACAAGGAGAATTGCCTAATTAACTAAACCCCACGTGATTCACAATTTTTCAAACTGGGCAGAAAAACATTCTTCCCTTTATCCTGACTTTACATTTGCTTGCTACAGCTGGTGAGGAGTATGGCTGAGCCAGCCTTCCAGTGATGTGACATTAGCAGTGCCTTCCAGGGACACGCTAGGAACCTGAAGGCAGCGCTCGTCAGCAGTGTGTCCCCCCTTCCTAGCAGCCAAGCTATTGGCAAACAAATCCAGCCCTGGTGAGTCTTTCATCACAGTTCCTTCACCAGCTGTAGCCTGTGTTGCTTCCTTAAGAACATGACAAAACTCTTACAAATGTCACTGGAAGCAACATGGGGCTCCCCAAGCACAGTGGTGAGGAGGACATAATTCCTTGGGAGCCTGGTTATTTCTCCTGTGAAAACAAACACTAGTCCAGATTTCCAGAAGTGTTTGGAATGGGAATGTTGAGCTGCAAGACCTGGAGTGCTGGATGTTATTACCCTTGGTAGTCTGTGCTGAGCTGAGGGCTCCTGGGTGGAACCTGGAAGTTTTGAGCTAGTACAGATATACCCACCCCAGAGGATAATGACTCCTGGGTCTGTGGTGTAGTTCCTCACAATTCTACCTTGAACAAACCAGACTGGCCCTTTCATACTGAAACTTGTGGGTTTTTTTCACAGAATAGCTCAGTTCTTAGCATATTATATGTTTTTAGGCACACTACAATCTAATGTTAGCTGTTTCCATGAGCTAGTTTTCAGCTAGCTAGAAAGAAAGACAAAAATGAAAAGGGTTTTCAAACACCTAAGCATGCAAAGACTGATTGATTTTCAACAATATGCATCTAAAATACTTCCTAAATGTTTTCTTTGGCTGCCACACAACCACCTAGTTCTGCCTGTAAATGAGTTTTCCAAGATAAGGCAGGAGGACAAAATCTGCAGCAAAGTTGTGTGATTTCATTTACATTAAAAAGAGCTATTTGACTTTACCAAAGTATGATTATTTTCCAATACTCTCTGCATTTATAAACACACTCAGACATCTCTCTCTGTCCACACTCACTCACACACAAGCTCCTTTCTTACCTTGTCCTTTGTCTATAAAGCTTGTTATTGTATTGGCAAGTCCAGCCTCCAGTTTTACACTTCCATTAACACCCTTTCTTTCTGCATCTGAGAGAGTCCTGTACAAAGAGAGCATGTATTCATGTGGCGTTATTGGGGGATGTCGGAAAGTTTCCTTAGCTTCCCTCTGGGTTACAGGCTCTTTAGTCTTTTTGGTTTTGAAAGAATCACTGTCAGTACTGCTCGTGCCAGTTTTTTTCAAAGCCACCTTGCTGCTAAGGTTTTGAACCTTTGGAGTCACTGTCCTTACTCCAGAAGGTCTGCTGGGGAGATGTCCTACCTTGCCTTCTGTGGCTGCTGTTCTTGAGGGAACCTTCTTTGAGTCATCGTTCTTGGCCAGCAGAGCTCCAGCCTGAACAGCACTGCTTTTAGTCCTGGCCTTTGAGGTCCCGGCACTGTATCCATGGCTTGCAGTCCTCAGTGTACCTGCCCGTGTGGAGGGGTTCCTCTCCTTTCCTTCTGCTTTCAAAAAACCTAGTTTAGATCCTGGATTACCCTGGCCTGCTTCAGAATTACTCAGCGCTCCAGGAACTAGATCCAGAGACAGCCAAGTCAAATGCCAAAGCAGTAAAGTGAGAAAATGCAGGATTTTCATCCTCTGGTCTTCCTCTGAATGCCACTAAAGAAAAAATCAGAGAAGGTTCCTCCAGTTTGGCAGAAGAAAACATGAAAGAAATTAAAAACCAAAGCTGGCAAAAATGGTTTTTGTTTGAGATTAAAACATTTCAAATATTGTTGTTCAATACTTGTATCCAGTCCCATAGTGGAAATGCTCATGTACTCAGATACGATTACCCCGGACTTCAGTTAGCATCTATAAAGAACTTTTCTTGAAAAGAGAAAGTTTACCACCTCGTTTTCTTCTGTAAAACTGACTGAAAACTTGAAGGAGTCTTGTTTAAATCCAAGGGTTTTTTTTTTTTTTTCCAAGAAGGAAGAATGGCGTAATGCTGCCTCTGTGTTAAAAGGCTTTTTTAAAGTTTTGAGTTTTGAATCCTTTCCAGTGAAAATATTTCACACACAGAGACCTGCAGGTGCTCAGAAATCTTTTACAAACCTGAACTCTGGAATTGGAAACGGAATTCCAACAAACCTATTTAATTACTCTCTGATGTCATGCTGTCTAAACTAATTTAACTGCGATATATTTCTTTAAAAAAATCTTCTTTACCCTTTTCATTAGCATGAGTCATACTCTGCTTCATGTGAAACAGCTCCACAGGCTCAAAACTCCAGAGGATGCCTTTTCAAGTGGCAGAATGACCTCTGCCTCAGCCCCCGATGAACTTCACGTTTAGACAGGACAAACTGCAAGATCAACAACTGAGACCTGTCACACAGTCCACTGGACACAGATATAAACTAATTTAGAAATAATTAATGTAGCTCTTTTTCCCCGAGAACTGTAACAGTGGCTTCACTTCGTCCCCCTGTGACTGAAGGGCTGCGCTGTAAGCAGGCGCTTAACGACGGTAACATTTAATTTTACACAAACACAACAGGGCCGTGCCCGCAGTCAGTGTATTTTGGCTTATTTATTGCTGTGCTTAAAAAAAACCCCGTGTGAGCCCAGCTGGAGAAGCAGCTCCTGCCGGCGGGGATGCCCCGGGGCGGGCGGTGCAGCGGGGCAGCAGTGCACCCTGCAGGCAGCATCCTCCTCATCCTCCTCCTTCTTCTCCAGAGCCACTCGGGAGCTGGAGACACGCCGAACCCCGTCTTTCCTCCAGAGACTGCTGAACACCAGTCTTTGTTTTAATATTAGCTGCTAAATGTCCAAGAGCCGCCGATGCCGGGACCCCAGGAAGGCTGCAGCGTTCCTCACGGCCCTGCAGCGTTCCTCACGGCCCTGCAGCTTTCAGCCGTCCAGAAGAGAGTGCGGAGCAAGTGTGTCTTTCATAAGCTGAGGAAAATGAACTGTTGTTCTAAATGAGCCTTCGGGAAAAGAGGCACTGGGTTGGACTCGGCACGGATTACTGGGACCCACCTCTGATCTTGCACTGATGCTAAGCCCAGTCCTTGTCCTGCAATTGCATTTTCTTTCTGAGTTAAGAAGGGAAAAGGTGCACCACCTTCTAGCTTCTTCTGTGAGTGCTGTAGAGTTCCCCACCCACCCTGACTAGTATCAGAAACACAGAACTGCTTCCATAAATAACAACCTGCATGACATGAGGAGCTCTGAATGCTTCACTTGTTTTGGTGGAGGAACTGGAGGACAGAAGAGTTCAGAGATTTCACAGATACCACAAATAAGGTAGATTCAAATCATGATCCTCCTGATTTTGATCTAATGGCCCTTCCTCTGATGTCAGTTGTGCTTTTGATATTTGCCTACAAAATAAAGCAGCTTCTCCTGGGAGTTACCTCTGGTGAAACCATTCCCCAGCAGTAACTCCACACCATCCCATGGCCCTCCCAGCCATGCCATCATTTTATCCTTCCCATAATTTATGCCCACCTTCCTGCTGGGTGGTGTGCTGTGTCTGGCTCTGTGCCATGGGGGTATTCATCAGCTTGCCAGTAAGCCACAAAAGTAGCTAAATGTTGAGTTTCCACTTATAATCTGTCCAGCTTCCAGTTTTCACAATGCTTGTAAGAATTTAGTATCTTTAAAAAGTAATTTGCCATATCAAATTTGTCTGAGATTTGCAAACAGATTTACAAATCATTTAAGAGATGGACATGAAAGAGTAGAAGGCAGGACAATGTGATTATATAGGCCTTGTCTTAGTAAATCAGATTAAAGCATGATCGCTCATATGTTCAAAGAATATTTACATGTCTGAGATTAAAACAGTGGGCTGCACAGAACTAGAAAGAAAGGAAAAGCAAAAGCAAGCAAAACAAGCTGTGCAAACTAGTATCTCTCTTTAAAAGAGGCTCTCTTGAAGCAAATTCCATCTCAGTGCTTGGAACCACAGGAGCATGGATGCTGTGGAGTGTGGATGTCCAGCACCGTCTGGGGGTCGCTCTGGGGAGCCAGAGGAAGATTTCATTTGTTCTACCTCTTTAAAAAAAAACCCAGAATGTCAGTGATGAAACATTCACTGCCACGGGAAAAAAAGAAGCGACTGAAAACAAGTCAGCGTTATTCAGCAGATATATGAAACATATTTTTAGTAATGAGCTTAACTAACTCCCAGAACAATTCCGGATGAAATGCGGAGGGTTCACCATCGCTGGTTTTTCTCACTAGACTCTCTGGCGGCGCAGCGGAAGCGCTCACAGCGCTGAGGGAAGCGAAGGCCCCGCCGCCCCTCACGGAGCCTGCGCTGCCTCCGGCCGGCCCGGGACAACCGCTCGGGGCGGGCTGGGCTGGGCTGGGCCGGGCTCCGGGCTGAGCTGGGCTGGGCAGGGCCCCGGGCTGAGCTGGGCTGGGCAGGGCCAGCCATGGCGGGCAGCTCGGAGCACGGGCAGTGCAGCCCGGGCTCGCTGCGGCGGCGGCTGCGGAGCGCGGAGGAGGCGCAGCAGCGGCAGGCGGGGCTGGTGCGGCAGCTGCAGGACGAGGTGAGGGGCGGGCGGTGCCCAGCGGGCAGGGAGGGGGTGCAGGGCCGCCCGCGCTGCCCGGGGGGACTCGGCGGGAGCCTCGGGGCCTCCCTGGGCGGGCGGTGCCGGGCTCGGGGCTCGGGGCTCGGGGCGGGGAGGCCCCGGTACCGCCCGTCCCGCTGCCGAGCCCCTCCTGAGCTCGGTGCCTGCAGCATCGCTGCTGTTTGGCCCCTTTGGCGGCGTTTGTCCCGGTTTGCTTGCAGAGCAAGTTTGAAAACTCATTTCGGTCGCTTCAAGTACCCCTTTGAGCAGCCAGACGTTGGCTCGGGGTACGTGGGGCTGTAGGTCAGGCAGAGCTGCCCGCACCTGTCCCATCGTTGTGCTTGCTGTCGCTGTCTCGGGTGAGCAGACGGCACTACGTGTGAAAGAAACCCTGCTCCAGTCCCTGTCATATTAAAGTGAAGCTTCCCTGGATTGCAGTGACTTCTTGTTGAGTGTATCGGCATCGCTGTACCTGGGCTGGACAGACTGGGAGAAAAGTTAATGTGGGATGAGCAGAGTCTATTACAAGCTGCTCCTCTCATCTTCATTCTCTCTGTCCATTCAGGTATTGCAGTACCAGACCTGGTGTCGCGACTTGGAGCAGCAGGTGAAAGCTGGAGGGGTGAGTGTCAGGTTGCAAACTAAAGAGAGTGTATCTAATGTTCCTAAATGCAGACCAATAAAAACCCTCCACAAAGCAATGACAGGGAAGCAGATTTTTACTGCCTGAGGGTTTAGAGAATTTTCCCATCAATGTTTTGTCCAGTTGCCATTCTTACAGCAGTCAGTAGTCCCAGAAGTGCCAGTCCAGAAAACCCAGCTGAGGATTTTAATTTTGTGAAAGAATGCTTTATTGGAGTCCTGGGTCTCAGGAGAGGACATGGTACAGCTGCCCCAGAGAAAGAACCAGTTGAAACAGCTTTTTGGAAGTCAGGAAGGCTGGTGGTCAACATACTGAACTGGCTCCATGCTTTTCTTTCTGCTTCATGGCTAAAGTAAACCTGGAAGCCAAAGGGTGGGAGGAGAGCATTCCCAGGCTTCAAGTCAGCACTTGAGGTCATGAACTGGGGATACATAGCAGTGGCAGAGTGAGGACAGCTACTCACACTAACACCTTTCCCCTCCCTCCCTGTAGTCACAACCCTGTTACACCTGGAAGAAGCCATGAGCTCCTGAGATACCCAACAAATGGACAGGAAAATGGGGGATGCTGACAGTGCTGAAGGAAACACCAGCATTTGACTAAACATTTCCTTTCTTTTTAAAGGGATCCCTTCCAGGCAGGTGGGCAGCCACAGCAGACCACAGCCTGGAGAAAGCACTGCTTCAGGTGGAAGAGGAGCAGCAAAGGTACAAGGAAGAAGCATTTCTTCATACTTGATATCCTGGATGTTCGTGGAAGTGAGAGAAAACCTGTTGGTGCTACCTGGTCTCCCCAAGGGAAGCGGTTGGGCAAGCTGCTTTGACAGGAGAAAAGCCCACAATCTGCTTTCTGTGGTGCAGTAGTAGTGCTGTGTGCTGAATGGCTCTGCTTTGAGTGGGGAGGTGGTGTGTGTTTTCTGGGTGAAAGGTCCCTTTCCAGCCTAAATTATGCTGTGGTTTGGTAGATGAACGACTCTGGACAGTGCTAAAAAAAGGTGATACATCCAGTGACCATCAGCATGAAGAGGGGGCAAGGTGTTACCTGTGGGCATCATCAAGAGTGAAGGGAAAACCAAAATCATAGATGGAAATTGAAGACTCAAAGCACAGAGAAGCAAATGAGGTTTTCATCACAGAGAGATCTTAGTTAACCCTAGAAAGTGCTTTTACTGCCTCTCAGTCAGTGTTGAGGGAGCTGGATAATCCCAGGGATACTGGAGAGCTGTTGTTCAGTAACCTCATTGTTTCTCTCTCTTTCCAAGGTGTGAGAATCTGGCAGAAGTCAACACTCTCCTGCGGGAGCACCTGAATAAAGCTGGTGAAGTTAATTCTGCCCTCAAAGAAGATGTTGGAAAACTGACAGTGGATTGGATGAGGGCCCGGGAGGAGCTGGAGTCGAAGGAGAGTGAGTGGCGCAGTCAACGTGAGGTGAGGATAGGCTATGGGAGTGCCAGCTGTGATGCTAGAGGGGAATGGCGATGGATTCCATTCCTGGGAGAGAGAACTTGCTGTTTGGAAGCTGTGGCTCTGCTGAGGATGTACTGGTGCTGGGCAGGGGTGTGGGAAGGAGGAGGGTGCTGGAGGGAGTTGCCCACATGTTGTGACTGCACTGCTCAGTCCTGAACGCAGAGCTGGGCACTACAGGACAGTCACAGGAACGCTTGTCTCTTTAATAGTTCCTAAATCCTTGTTTTGAGCAACAGAGACCAGAGAGGACTGTGTGTATTCAGATTCAAAGTGGCCAACACAGGAACAAGACAGGCCTCCTGCACTGACTGCCTGTTGTAAGCCAGGCTGACACTGGGCTTAGAGGGGCTTGTGTTTGTTTTCCTCTGCTGAGACTTTGAGGTGATGAATCATGATCAGCTTGCTTTGCTGCTACAGGAGAAATGTGGATGTTCCCTTCTTGGCAGGTGTTGTGGGCCTGTGGTACCTCTTCAGTCCTTGATGCCCCTGGAGCAGTAGTTACTAAAGGGCACCTGGTGGTGGTGATTTACTCCCTCCTGAGAGATGTTACAGTGACAATGAAGGCTGAATTGGCATTTCTTTTTGTGTTTGCATGTTTAGCTTTATGACAGCTACCTAAGGGGGGAACATAACCGTCTGCTGGGCCTGTGGAGGCAGGTGGTGACCTTCCGCCGCCACTTCCTGGAGATGAAAACTGCCACAGACAGGTGAGTGCAAGCTAAGGAGAGATCTCCTGCAGAAAAAATGTGCCTTGCTTGCTTTTAGGCCTGCTTTTAGAACCTTGATGTTCCATTACTTACAGCAAGAGGCAGGATTTCTCCTTTGGCAGTCAGAAGCAGTGCCATGCAGCATGCTTTGGGCTGTTCTCAGAAGAGCTGTCTACTGCTGGTCTTCAGATAAAGCTGAAAGGCTTGGGCCATGAAGACTGCAGAGGCCCTGAGCAGGTGATGGCTCTGGTTATGTGTGGGCATGTGAACACAGGCACAGGAATGTGTGCACACCTGGGAAGAGACTCACTGAAGCTGTGCATGCAGCATATAGAGTGGTCCCTTCTATAAAATGATGAAAACCTGCCTTTAAAAAATCTTACCAGGTTTCTTTTCCCACTCCTCCTAAGAGAAACATCATTAATGCATATTTTTCCCTTTTCATTTCCAGCATATGTTAATTCTGGTTAGGTTGTATCCACTTCTCTTCCAGCATTGTTGAGTGAAAGAATAGCTTCTCTACCCTGTTACTGAATTTGTCCAATTTATTTTGCGTAGTTTGATACTTCTTTTTATGATTGTTTTCTTGTTCTTGGGCTCTCTGAGGTTCTTTTCTCCCAGTTGCTTTCTACACCAAGAAAAATAGTGTAGCCATAATAGTACCTTCTGGTGTCAGCATGCAATTTCAAATTCTGGGTTACTGTCAGCCAGTTGTCTTATTTGATTATAAGTCTTCTCTATTGTGTAGAGTCTGTCCGACCTGCTGCTTAGTCCTTGTGTTGTTTGTGCTTTTATGTTACAGCATTTCAGGCTGATTCTTACACTACCTCTCTGAAATGTTTTATTACATAGGCACAATCTTGAGCCTCTTAGCAGTCCAAGTGGGGATGATAACAGAGCACTTAAGAGCACAGTATATAAAAGCTGGAAGTCTTGGTAAAATTCCTGGTATCTATTAATGATAATTAGAGTTTGTTAATAAGAGTAATTAGAGGTGCTTGAGGCCTTCTGGCCTGTGCCATGTCTTACTTCTTACATCTGAGGAGAAAGCAGACTCCACACTTGACTACCTGGTAAAGTCATTGCTCAGTTGTCAAGATGTGTCCTGGTCCCCAGGAGTCAGATGAATAACTTGTCCCCAGTGAAGATGTCACCTTGCCTGCCAGCTCTTCCTGGTGCAAGATTGCATGCATCAGAAGTGAGTCAGCTGATAAAGATGGTGGAGTGAACATTGGCTTTTTCTTTGTTCCTCTTCAGAGATTTGTCAGAGCTGAAGGCGGAACAAGTGAGGCTTTCTGGATCTATACTTGTGAGCTGCTCTCGCCTGAACTCCTGCCTGCAGCTTAGGGAGTCCATCCCTCTGGGTAAACCTGCCCTGAAGGATCAGGCAGAGCAGCAAGTGGAACCAAAAATAAACCAGACAGCTCAGGAAGTGATAGCCTTACAAGTCAGGTGGGACATGGAGAAGAAAGAGCTTCAGGACAGGTAAAGGTGTTTTAACTTTGCTATTACCGACATTATCTTTTGTGGCAGCTTCTTGGATTCACAGACGGGCTGTGCTTGCATTTAGAACAGCCCTGCACAGCCCTGTTTCTTGTTCCCAATCAAACTCTTGCCTTCAACAGAAAGGATGGAAAAAAGTATCTGCCTGACAGAAATTCTAAGTAAGACAAGACTGGAAAAGAGATGGCCTCTGATAGTGCTTTTGCTGTTAACTGATTCTTGGTGAAAAACTGAGTTCAGCATAAAGAGAGCTGTGTTTCTTGCACAGCCCTTTTACTGCTCAGGGCTGTGCTGAAGGGATGAATTTGCCTGGGGCTGTCAAAAGCACTGCAGCACCTCTGTGCTGGCAATTCCTTGCAAGACTGAGTGCAGAGGCCTTTGGGGCAAGAAGTGCCATTTCCAACATCAAGCCTATATTAACCTGTACAGATGAATGCTGCCTTTGCTGTGTTTCCTGGGTTGAACTTTTCTCTGCTATGCTTTGGGGAGCTGCTTGGCTCTTTAACAGGTGCTGGTGTGCAAAGCTTGTGGAATGGCATGTAAACCTTCTCTTCTCAGGGTGATGGAGCTCTCAGCCTTGCTTATACAGTCTCAGAAGCAGAACGAGGAGAAGGAGAAGACCATGAAAACACTTAACGACACAGTGGAGATTCTAGTATGTTTTACCTTTACCTGGGAGATAGCCCAGTGTTCGCTCTCTAGCCTGAACACAGAGATGTGGCTTCCTCAAGAGAAACAGTGGTAAAGATGCCCTGTGTATGGGAACGTCAGGCATCTTGCCAAAATATTCCTTGTTTTGCAGATGTGGAGTCAGTCCAGGTGCAGGCAGTGGCAGAGGAACTGCAGACAGTTCAGGTGTCTTCCTCTGAGGGGTGGCACCACTGCTCTTCTGATTGTGACTTTAGATCTCTGGGAATCAGAGTTCCTTGGAACTGACAGTTTAACAGCAGTCCATAAAAACTAGCTGTTGGTCTTTCTCTTAGTTTTAGCAGAGAAGAAATGGAATAGATATGGGCAGGAATATACTGGAATCACTAGAGCTGAGAGTTACCAGTGTGACAATGCTACTGAGGATGGGAATGCTTCAGAAGGGAGCAGCTCTTCCCTGCCCATCCTTTGTTCTCTTCTCAGGAATCAAGCTGGATAGAGAAAGAATTTGCAGCTTCATTGACTAACAGTGCCAAAGAAGAGAATCTTTTCCTTCAAAAGCTCATAAAAAATATCACTGAGGTGAGTACAGGGACCACATCCCTGTAAATTTGATTTTAAAGTACTTGAGGAAGGCAACAGACTGGCCCAGGGGCTAGAGATACATGTTATGTACTATCTGTGTTAACTGCCATTGCCTGTTTAATTTTTAGACTACTTTTCTGACACAGAACCTGTTCTAGCTTGTGAGTTGCTGTCCTGTGACAATTCAGCTGAGTCAGTTACTAGAAGTTTAATTACCTTTGCCTTCACCACCCTGCTAAGGTCTCTCTTGGTCTGTATTTTCTGAGTGTGCTACTTGACATTTGTATTCCAGTTTTTCTTGGGCAATTCCCTCACCCTCTTTGAGCAGCGACTCTGTTGTTCTTCAGATCTTACTGAAAGGTCACTGACTCAGTCGATGCACTTGGCAGCTCTGCTTCTTCCTTCTGTGTTCACTGACCATTATAATCTCCCCAGAATCACAACTTTCAGGGGTAACCTTAACTTAGTCTTAAAGTTCTCTTAATAGAGAAGGGTTTAATTGTCAGATCTTCTACACAGCTGCAAGAAAGTGAGTGTTCAGGCAGCTTCCAGCCATTTCACACTTGTGAAGAGTAGCTGTATTCAGAAATTCCTGGAGAACTTGCAGCCACTGGGACAAGCCTTCTTTGTGGACTGAAGAAATGAGAGAATTGAGTTTTTAATGAGTCCAGGGTAAAGTGGGAGGAAAAGGAGAACAAGATAAAGAAAACCAAGTAAAATGAGCAAAGACTAACAGCTGGATGTGGGCTTTCAGATGGTGTTAGATGACAGTGACAGCATGGTCAGCATTATCTGCTCTGACAGTTCCCAGCCTGCAGACTCTGGGGACATCTTCTCAGCTCCAAGATCTGTGGATACAGGGCATGCCTTTGGATTGGTTCTGGGAGCACTGGCAAGGATGCGAGGGGCAACACGGGTGAGAACTTCTGTGTCTTCCCCAGTGGCCACAGGCTCAGTGCTGAGGCCTTGGTCAGCTTGACACCTTTCCATTTGCTCAGTCTCTTGAAGCACTTTTTCTCACCTTCATACTAATGGTCCTGCACTGCTTTGCTGGTCTTCTCAGCTCTGTGTTCTGCTGCTTTTCTCTCCTTGATGCCCACCCCCTCAGCACAGCTTTTGCCTTCAGGGGAGCTGTCCCTGCTGGCTGCTTCTTCCAGCTCTCTGGAGCCACCTTCCCTGCTCCTTATTGCTCATTTGTGCTCTTTCCCTGCCCGTTCCTGCAGGCTCTGAGAGAAGAGCTTTCTGCTAGGCAGGACTCAAACAACTTCCTGCTGCAGCAGCAGAGACATCAGGAAGAGAAGTGCAGGGAGGTGCAGCAAAGGCTTGAGGAACTGGAGGAGAAATGCAAGAAGTCTAGCAGCCACCAACAGCACCTTCAGTCTTTAGTAGAAACACTTAGAAGGTGAGTGTTTCCTCCTTGTCCTCCTGTAGTCCAGAGACAATCTGCTCCTAGGTCTGGGAGTTCAGAGGTGTCCTGGGTGAAGAACTCACCTGCCCTACCATGTGTAGGCCTCAGTGTGGCTCTTGAGCGCCGTCCTGTCAGGGTTTTCCATACTCTACCATGACTCCCAAGGCTGTCTGGGAGATGCACAGGGATGTTGGAATATAAGACTCCTCCTTCATGTCATGCTGCTTCCCTGAATTCTGTTCTTTAGGTGCCCCTACCCAGCCACTGCTTCTCACTGAAGGAAGGCAAAATCCTGCCTTCCTTTCCTTTTGCCTCTGGAGGATTTCCTTGGGAGGGAAAGAGCAAAGTCTTCCTTAGCCCACTGTCCCCTTCTCCATCCTGACTGCTGAAAATGGGACTGGGGACTCTTCAGGCCTCTTCATTCTTCTGACTGAGCCTTGTCTCTGCAGTGACTGTGCCAACCTCGAGAAAACCAGGGAAGAGCTACAGAAACAGCTTGGATTGGTGGAGCGAGAAGCCTCATGTCTGCGTCAGAGTAACGCTGAGCTGCAGCTGAAGGAAGAGTCAGCCCAGGCAGAAAAGGCAGAGCAGCAGGACAGGATGGAGAGAGCACACCGTGAGCAGGAGCTCCTGTGAGTATTAAAGCTTTCTCTGGGCAGTGCTGGGCTTGAAGAGGCCCAGTTTGAAGGAACAGATAGTGCCTGCTCCTCTCATGTAGCATATAGACTGTTTTTCTATAAAAACCTCTTTCCCTTCCTCATAGAGTGAAGGACTTGGCTGCACTTGAGGAAAAATACTCATCATTGCAGAGCGAGTTGGTAGTCAAGAGACAGATACTGGAGAACTTGCAGCTTCAGAAGGATCTGCTGGAGCAAGAGAAGGATGCACTTGCTGTGGCTCTGGAGAAGGTACGGACACCTTATTCCTAGGCAGCACTTGTGGGAGAGGGAGTTGTGCCAGCAAGATCATCTGAGATGTTGTTTCTGGCAGTAGAAGACAGGGACACTGTTGTTGCTCTTGGAAAATGGTGATCCAACCAGACAGGCTCTTTGGGATCTTTGGTCCCCATGAGCTTGTTGGGAGCTCTGCCCTGGGAGTAAGTCACAGACACCCAGGAGAGGTGGAGTTGCTGCCTGCAGTCTGGGATTTTGGTGCCCTTGTTGTCCCACTGTTATTTTGCCTCTCTAGGCAGAGCAGTCAGTGGCAGAGCTGACAGGGGCTCAGAACAAGCTGAATGCTGAAAGAGCTGCTCTGCAGGCTGCAGCAGTGAAGATGAGCAGTGTCAATGAAGCTCTTGCATTTGACAAAGTGCAGCTGAACAAATATGTGTGGCAGGTGAGAAGAGTTGCCAGGTATGTTGCTCGGTGTTTGTCTCCAGCTGCTGCTGCTTCTCAGTCGTCTTACCTTGGGACAGTCTGACCAACTGACTGGGCAGTGTTCTTCTGTGTCTCAGCCAATCTTTCATAGTAATTCTTCCTGTACTTTATTTCCTCCTACTTCTGTGACTGTAGTTGGAGGAAGAGAAGGAAGTTTTGTCTGTTAAAGTGGATGAGATGGAGAGAGCAAAGATCTCTGAGCAGGAGAAGCTGAACTTCTTTGAAAGAGCAAATGAAGAGCTCTGTGCAGAGAAAGCACGGCTAGAGCAGCTGCTGAAGGAAGCAGAGGAGCAACGGGAGGAGCTGTGGATGGAGCTGAGGACACTGGGAGAGGAGAAAACAGAAACCCTGGAGAAATTCCGTCAGGTGACCAAAAGTATGGTGCATCCATGTGGGCATTTGGCTGCTTGGATGAGGGAAGCTTTACTGTTGGGTTCTGCAGTGGTTTTGTCAAGGGGACATGGGGTAGTGCTAGAGGTCACAGGACTTTGTTTGCTCCTTTTTGGAAATGTGTGGGTGGCTTGCAGAGCTGTTCCACAGTTCTCAGAGTTGTCTTCTGCTTCTACAGAGTCTTTTAGTCCACCTGTCTTCGTTGGCCTCTTTTCTGATTCTTGATAAGCTGCAAAGATATGATTGTGTTGTCCATGAATCTGAGTGGGTGTCAAAATATGTGGCAAAAGAATTAAACTGTGGCAAAAGGATCAAACTGTGTAGCTCTGAATCCTTCTTCTGAAACAAAAATCCAGCCTGCGAGGTGGCACTGGCTGGCTCTGCACAGGGCTCCTGAGGAAGGGCTTGAGCTGTGAGAGCTCTCTCTGCTTCCAGGTTTCCCAGGAGCAAGAATCATCAAGCAGGGCTCTGGAGCAGCTGCGCCAGGAATCCTCTGACCAAGGGCAGGCACTGGCCCAGGCGTACAGAGAGAAGGAGCTGCTGGGCCGGGAAAAGGCTGCCCTTGAGGGCCGGCTGGCAGCCATGGAGCGGCACCGACAAGACCTTTCCAAGCAGCTGGCAGAGACCAGGTAAAGGCAGGGAGCAGACCCTGGGCAGGACAGGGCTGAAGGGCTGTAATGATAAAGGTGGGAAGCACTACACAGGGGTTTATTTCATCCTCTGTGTTTTTCAGATGTAGATTTGGCTATTGAGATCAATTGGGCTGGGCTGTCTGTGCTATGCCAGGCCTTAAGGAAGGCCTGGGCACTCCCTCAGAGAGCCCTGCTTTGCTTTTGAAATGACACAAATGTGCCTTCTCTGGATGAATTTCCATGTGACCCATTTTCCATACTCAGGTGTGGGGATCTTGAGCCACATCATCCTGGAATGTGGCCTGTGACGTCCTGTGTCAGGAGCAAGCAACTCATGTATGTCCGTATTTGCAACTTGTAGGTCAGCAAAGGAGAGCCTGGAATCCAACCTGTTGGCTGCTCTGCAGCAGGTGTCTCAGCTGGAGATGAGCAGGAACCATCTGGAGGCTCAAGTGCTCACAGTCACGCAGGCCAAAGAGGTGATACAAGGTGAGAACCTCATGTGCTTTGTTTGTGGTGCTGCCCCTGCCTAGAGAAGCTGCTGTAAAGCCGCCTGTGTCCACAGGGCTTCTGAGGAGTGGTGGGGCTGGAGGCACTGAAAGGGCCTGAGGTCAGTAAAGTCAGTAGAGACTCTGACTCTTGCTGTTGGTTGTGTTTGCAGGAGAAGTGAAGTGCCTGCAACGTGAGCTGGAAGCAGAGAGCGCTCTCAGGAGGCAGGAACAGGAAGACACAGCTCAGCGGCTCTTGCAGGCAGAGCAGCAGTGTCACGAAAGCCTCAGGCTTCAGGGAACTGCTCAGCAACTGCAAATAAACAAGCTCCTGCAAGACCTGGTAGGGGACAAGATGCTTCTGAATTGTCCAAGCTGGCCCTGTGGGTTGTTTTAGCATGAGCAGAGCCAGAATGTGTGAAAGGGCAGCAATTCTCTGCCAGAGGCCTCCCACAGCTGGGCCAGACAGCAGAGCCAGCGGCTCGGACATGGACACATGTGAAGACCCCCAGGATGGTGCTGGGACAGTAAATGCAGCCACAGCTTCAGTGAGGGCATTAAGACGAGTTTCAGAGCAGTTTGGGTGGTGCCCACCCAAAGCGTGGCAGCCCAGGGCAGGATTGTCACCAAGTCCCACCTGCCACGGAGCAGATGCCAAAGTGAAGCAGCTGCCAACAGGCTGCAGGCGTGGGAACTCAGTTCCTTTCATGCTGCGCTTCCACGGTGGACAGAGGGATTAGCTTTGGGCTGGAAGCAGATGGAAGGCCCCTTGTCCTTCAATCCTTGTGAGTGGGTCATCAGAGAGGGGAAGGTGACACCTCCTTGGTCTCAATGAATGGGAAGTCTCAATGAATGCTTGGTCTCAATGCTTGGGAAGGTCTTTCCCAACAGAAATTATTCCAAGAGTCTGTGATTCTTGCACCCGCTGAGCCTCCTTTTAAATTCCCTGGTTTCTGGAAGGCAGAGAGCCAATGCTGTTGCCTTTTCAGGCTGGGGTTTGTGGGAGAGATGAAGCTTCCCATTTTTCAGTGAGGAGCTTTGCTGAGACTTCATCTTGCAAATTTTTCCTCCCCTTCTCAGGCAAGTGAGCAGAAAAGGCACCATGCAGAATTGCAGGAGACGCTGAAGCAATGGGAAGAAGAGAAGGCAGAGAGAGAGCAGGAGCATGAGAAGGTGCTGCTTGAGATGAGGCAGAAAGTTGCCACCCTGCAGGCTCAACAAGAAGAGGAACGAACTAGATTTGAAAATGCCAAGCGAGAGGTAATGACTGTGAAAGGAGAACTGGTGTGATTTTTTGCAAGGCTGGAGCTGTGGGAGATGGCAGGATATGGGGCTGTGCAGAGCATGCCCTCCACGTCTTCTACATTGAATCTGAGGAGGTGAAAGGTGAAGGGAGCTATGTTTGGGACCAGGAATGAGCCCTCTCATAGGAAGCCAGGCAGAAACATCAGCTACCAGCTGAGATTTTTGTGCTGTTCTTGTATTCTGTTTTTCTAAGACTCAGAGAATCCCCACTGTTCTCTTACTCTCTTTTGGTGTGTACTGGTAGATGTTCATAGCCAAAGTGAATTTGTAAGACTTCTCTTTTGTGGGCACAGGGAGAGTGCAGCTGGAACGCTGACAAGAGAAAAGTCTTTTTAAAGATTCGTCTGGAGTATTTCTGAACAGTGATCCAGAGGTGTCTTCTGGGCTGTGTTTTAAGTCACTTCCTGGGAAGCTGTGTCTCCCTCGGGGCAGACAGTGGCCCAGGGGAGCAGCAGTTCTGAGAGTGCATGAGCCCATCAGTCTTTGCCTCTTGCCTCACAGATGTTGCAGGGGAAGTGTGAGGCCCTCTGCTCTTTGCTTCTGTGCAGGTCCTGCTGGAAGAGCAGAATGAGAAGAGAGCTTTATCAGAGGCACTGCTCCAAACTCAGGGAGAGCTCAGCCGAGCCTGCCAGCAGGTCCAGCAGCTCAGGCTGGAGGCAAAAGAGCAGCAAGAGAAAGAGCAGGTAAGTCTTGAGTAGGCAGGGAACAGAGTGCAGGGCAGTGACAAGGGCACAAAAGGCAGCTCCTGGGACTGAGGAGGCAAGGGCTGCTTCAGGCCCTGGGAGCACAGAGCCTGCTAAGCTCCAGAGCTCAGCCCCAGGAAGGAAGGCCTGCAGTGGAAGCAGAGCTGGGTAGAGAAGCCAAAAGAAGTAGCCGAAGGCATGGGATTTTGAGACAGCAAGTGGAAAAAGTTGAGCCTGAGGGTAGATCCCAGGAAGTTGCTCTGCATTTTGTTGCCAGACCATCAAGGCAGAGCTGCAAGCTGAACTGCAGGAAGCTCGGAGTGAAATCCAGTCAGCGCAGAAGAGGCACAAGGAAGAACTACAAGGCATCAAAGAGGAAATGAATCTCCTCCTTGAGCAGAGGGAGGCTCTACAAAGGCAGGTGAGTGAATCAGCAGTGGCACCGCAGTCATCTAGCAGAGGGTCTGTGCCCTTCTTGCATTTCCATGGCACAGCAGCAGCTGATGGGGTGATCCCTGGAGCTGCCTCGTGCTCTGAGCTCCAGGACAGCTGCTCTGAAGGACATGCAGTGCTCTGCTGAATCTCAGATGCTGCCCTGGGCAGCTGGCCTAGTCCTCTGGACTGTTGGCCAGCAAACATCAGCCTGGATTCCTGCTGGTCTCTTCCTGCTAGCCTTGGTCTGGGTGGTGCTTTTTCAGGTCCCTTTAGTGGGCCACTTAGAGACTGAAACAAGTTGTCCATATCCATTGTCAATCTGGTGCTCTCAGGTCAGGGAGAATTGGAAAGTTGTCCTTCACCTTTCCTCACAGCTTCTGTTGTGGTTGGCAGTGACAGGCTGTGGCTGCAGCCTCTGACTGCTTTGTTCTGTTTGAATGGAGGTGGGAGAGGTGACATCTCAGCTGGCAGCCTCTAGAGAGTCCCAGGAAATGATTGTTCAGAGAGCTCAGCAAGATGTGAGTGAGGCCCAGGAAGAGTCAAGGCAGAAGCTGTTGGAGGTTGAGCGTGTCCAGAAGATGCTGGAGGAGGCAGAACACCAGAACAAGGAGCTGCAAGTGCACCTGCAGATCTTGGAGAGAGAAAGAAGTCGATGGGAAGAAGTGGCACAACAAAATTCAGACTTGCAGGCTTCCTTGAAGGCCCAGGAGGGTGAAAAAGCCAGGTAAATGAAAGCCTGTGGGATTCTGCATTGTGGTGAATGGATTCCCTCTTTGCCATCTTTGCACCTGCCAGGGGCTCTGGCAGCATTTCCTAAGTGACAGATTCTGAACTCTCCATGCAGATGCATCTCATTGTCTGTATGTTGTGTTCATTTTCTTTTCTCTTACACTTTCAGTTAGAGATTTTCTGAAGACAAAGGCTTTTGGAGTAGCTGTTTCCCTCTGTGGGGTGTTGTGTTTTTTCCCTCTGGGTGGGTGTGTTAACACTGCCCAAGCTGCTGTGTAAGGAGCTGGATACATCCATCAGCTCCACCTTGGGCCCTGTAACTTGAAGCCTTTGGGATCTGCATCAGCCTGGCATCCTGATGCCTTTTGTTGACATAAGACATGTTTAAACCCATGATTTTTTATCTAAGCCAGATGAACAAATCCACAGAATGTGTAAGGTTGGAGGGACTACAGTGACTCACCTGGTCCCACCTCCCAGCTCCGGCAGGGCCATCCCAGAGCATGTGGAACAGGACTGCATCCAGACGGTTCTGGAATAGCTCCAGTGAGGGAGACTCCACACCCTCCCTGGGCAGCCTGTTCAGTGCTCGGTCACTGCACAGGAAAGAATTCCTTCCTCATGTTCAAGTGGAACTTCCTGGGCATGGGTTCCTACTTGTTCCTCTGGTGCCATTGCTGGGCCCCAGGGAGCAGAGCCTGTGCCCTGCTCTGAGCAAGTTGTCATCAATGCTTTCCAGGAACATCCTGCACTGTGTTACATCTCTAGCTGATGGCAGGGAAGCTAAAGTCCCCCACAAAAACCATGTGACTTCGAGGTTGCTTTATGTTGCCTGTAGAAAGCCTCATCCCCTTCTTCTGTTCAGGTGGCCTCAAGCAAACACCCACAGCAATGTCACCCTTACTTGTCCGTCCTTTTATTCTGATCCATAAGCTCTGGACTCACTCATCATCTACCCCAAGACAAAGCTTGACATGTTCCAAGTGTTGCCTCACATAGTGGTCAATTCCACCACCCCCTCTGAGTCATCCAAGGGACACAAATGTCTCTCATGGCCATCTGTTGCCTTGTTCCGCAGGCTGACTCTGTCTCTGGAAGAGAAGGATCTGAGCCTCAGAACCTTGGAAGAAAAGAACCTGGCCCAGATCAGTCAGGTATCTCAGCTTCGTTCTGCTCTTCACCAGGCTGAGGAGCTCCACTCAGAGCATAGAAGAGAACTGCAGGAGCTCAACACCCAGGTAAGCTGTGCAGTGGCATCCTCTTCTCCAGGGACACATAACACCATCTTTGGCTTGTAGGCCTCAACCTCTTTCCCCTCCCAGTAGCATCCACTTCTGCTGTGTGCTGCTCCCTGATGCCAAGGCTGGATGTGGTGTCTGCTGCTGATGTTTTCCCCCTTTCTGTCCTGGGTCCCAGCAGGAAATCTGGGAGGAGAAGCAGCAGCAGATTCCTTTGGAGCTTCTCCGTCCCTCTATTAGGAGTGTTGTCCCAGATGGAGTTGGTGCCTGTGCTGGGCACTGAGCAATGTGGGGACACAGACGTGGCTAGGGCAGGCTGGGGAGGGCACTTCCACTGCAGCCAGTTCAGCCAGTGTTCAGAGCTGCAGCCTCAAGGATGCCCACCGCCTCCCTTTCCATGTTTTCTCTACATTTGTCTCCACTGGAATCCTTGGTTCTGTGTCTTCTGTTTCTGGCATGTTTTTTGCCTGAAGTCATTTCTCCTTCGTTGCTCTCCCTACTGCCCCGTCTGCTGCCCCAGGAGCAGCCCTGTCCCTGAGGTTCTGTGCATCCATCTTCCAGATTCAGTCCCTGCAGGAGGCAGTGCTGGAGATGGAGGCTGCCCAGGCAACTCGAGAAAAGCAGCTGCTGCAGGAGCTGGAGGAGTCCCGAGCAGGAGAACGGTGCTTGAGGGACTCTGTGCAGGTGCTGGAGGCTGAGGTGTCTGAGCTGCGTGTGAGGCTCCAGAGCTCTGAGAACAGAGCAGAGGCCTTGGCCACACAGTGTCAACAGGCCAGTGGTGCCCACCAGGAAACTCAATCCCACCTGGACAAACTGCTCTTGGTTCTCCACCATATGATCAGAGACAGCAGAGACTTGGTCACTTGGAGCTCAGGCAAGTGTGGGAGGTTGGGTGAGCAGGTGTGGGAGAGCAGGTGGAGCAAGGGGGTGGTTCCTGGTCATCCTGGTATGACACACTCACCCTGTCAGTTTAGGCTGACTCAGGCCTTGGGAAGTCTTGACAGCTTGACATCCCTGCAGAGACACAAGTCCTTGTTTGTATGTAGAGAAATTACCAGAGTCAGGAGAGAGAAGGGCCCAAGTCCTGTCAAGCCACAGGACTCGTGCAGTTGTCTTTGGGGCAGTGCTGAAATCAGTGGTCATTGGAATAATGACCTGGGTGGAATAATGACTTGGAATAATGGCCTGTGACACCTGTCCTGCTGCAAGGTGAGCTCTGGGACAATGACAAAGACACCTCCTCCTAGGTAGAGAGGCCTTGTTTGTTGGAGACTGTTGGATTAAATCTTGAAACAGAATGTCTTCTCTTTTCAGAAGAGGGTCATGTTGTGGGCCTAACTGCTTCTCAGGCCGGGGATGTCCCTGCAGGGCTCACAGTGGACAGAGTGGCAGCAGCTCTGCAAGACCTGCAGCAGCACCTGGAGCATTCCCAGAAAGATTTGGTAATGTGTGCCCAGTGCACCCAGAAATCCTGTCTTGCTGCTGGACAAGCAGAGTGCCCAGGCCAGGATGGGTGTCAGTCCTTGTAGGGGGATTGGCTCACTGGCAGGGGGAGGAAGGAGGATCACAACTACATCTACCAGTGCAGTCCAGCTGCCCTCTCCCACCTGGGCTATTTCTGCTTTAGTGTTTGTAGCCCTTTGTCTCCTGGCAGCAGTGGCACTGACAGGTGATTCTGCTTCTCGTACCTCGTCCAGAGTGACGCAAGAAAGAAGATACAGGTCTTGGAGCTGGAGATGGGCACAGGGCAGGCTCAGATGGACCATCTCAGAGCCATCAATCAGGAGCTGCAGAAGGAGTTGGATGAAAGTCGGGCAGGTACAGCTTCTCCTCTCCCACCCACTGCCCCATCATGTCTCACCAGTGGGGTTCCCTGACGCCACACAGAGGAAAAGGGCCCAGAGATGGCAGAGGGGAAAACAACCAACAGGAGGTTTATCCATCCAAGTGCCAGCGAAAACATTTTCTCAAGAAAGATGCTGTGGGCTGGCAGTGCCATCAGGCTGTGCTATGGCTGATCCCGTGCACAGCTGGTGCCTTTCAGGCGCCGTGTCCGTGCTAAGGAACTGTAGCTGGATGCCTCAGCTCAATTTCCCCAAACTCTGGGCCCTGCCAGAGCCTCCAGGCTATTGGCCTCTCTGGAGCAGGGCTGCACAGGCATGCCCACTCCTTTGTCTCTCTTGGATTGCTCACTCTGCACAAGCCCAAGAGCAAATACACTTCCCTATTCCTCTGAACCTTGCCCCTTTCATTCCTGCTTTTATCTCTGCCTGGAAGTTTCCTTCATTTGTGTCAGCTTTGGAAGCCCTTGTGGGCTTAGGGCCTGGCAAACACAAGCAGGCAGAGAAGACAGTGCTGTTCTCTCTGCAGGATGCACATCAGCATTTGATTTGCTTTTTTCCTTCTCCTTCCTCTTCCCTGCTGCAGCGATGTGGAGGGCAGAACACCAGAAAATCTCTCTAGAAATTGCCCTGAAGGAAGAGGCCATGGCACAAAAGGAAGAGGCTGTGACTCTTCGTCAGGAGGTGACATCTCTACAGAGGAAATTGGAAAACCTGGAGAAGGAAAGGAAGGATGTGCTGGTGAGAATGGCAAATGCCATGAAGGGCCGTTTCTTAGCTATGTTGGACCTTGTGTTAATAGTTATAAGGAGAACCCTTTTCCAGTTTAACTTTTCTAATTTCATTCTTCTGAGTAAGGAGGGAAAGATGTTGTAGCCATGTCAAAGCCAGTTAGTGCTGAGGCTGCTGATTTTGCTCCATGCTGGAGTTTTGTGCCCTAGAAGCTTTAGTTCTCAATGTCCACACCGTCTCTATTGACATTGCATGGTCTGGGCAATGCCTTGTGTGCAAACCCATGTTCAGATTTCTAAATATCTGGACCTGGAAGGAGGGGTGAGAAGACCAAGTTTGCTGTTACTAGAAAGGTGTTTGGCCTTGGCCATGTGAGAGCAGCCAGTGGGGAGAAAGGAGAGGAAAGCCAAGTGCTGATCCAGATAAGGACGTGTGGCTGCAAGGGGAGAAGTCGTCCTGAGTGGCAGCAGAGTGGCAGAGTGGATGTGGCCATTGCTGCTCCAAGAGAGGGGCTCTCAGGAATGGTGCCATGAAAACTCTGCACAGGAGAGGTCTGTCACGGTCCCTGGCTGATGGTGTGACCAAGGCTGTGACAAACAGGGAGAGTCTCTGCAGCTGCAGCAGGATTCTCCATCAGCCACTCACTCACACACAGTCACACTCACACAGCAGGCTGATACAGGCACGCAACAACAAGGAGCAGGGAAGGGTCTTTGTGTGATTTCCAAGACTAAGTTTATTGCCTTCACCCAAAGGGATCTGGAAACAGAACTCAGCTCAAAAGGGGAGAGAGAACAAAGGAGAGCCCGACTGTTATAAGCCAGGGGGATGGGAATAACAACATCCAATAGGAATTGGGCTTAGGGGTGGTTACAATGATGACTCACAGTTCGGGGAGCCAATGAGGACAAACAGAAGGTGTGACTGTGGAGTACAAACCAATGAGGTTCCGAACAGGGGAGAATCTTCTGGAAAACTTACTGATGAGGGTATGAGGGGGTGGGAGGGCCGAAGGGCCAATCAGGATAACAGAACAGGGAAATATTTACATAACTGTCTGGGCCATTGTGGGAGAGCTAATTCCTGTCACCCTGACTGTGAAGGCTGGCTCAGCCCTTAGGGGGCTGTGCCTCCAGTAGGCCCTTGCAGAAGTGCAGTCCACAGGCTGGGCCCTCATGGACATCTGGTCAGCAGGCCTGCTGGCCTCCACAGAGGTTGAAAACCACTCCTTTCGCCCCAGCCCCAGGGAATGAAATGTTGGGGGTGTTTCCTCCCTGATGGAGAGCACATCGTTGTGGCAGTGCCAGAATCCTGCTTGGCGTGGACTTGAAATCCTGGCTGCAGTTCTGGCAGCTCCTCCCCAAAGGAACACTGGAGTGGAGCTGCAAGAGGTTGGAGAAGGGCAGAAAGGAAGCTGGGACGGGCTGAGTGAGCTGGGAAAGATGCAGTGTCAAGGGGGGCCCAGCAAAGGTGTGCAGCATCCCAAGAGGCAGAAGGAGAGGGGCAGCCTGTGCCTGCCCCTGTGGCAGGAATCCAGATCTGGTATGAGAAGCAAATGGAGAGAGGGAATGAGTGACCCTTTCTCTCTCTCTTTTGGCAGCATGAACGGGACAGGCTGCAGGCAGATAAAGAAAAACTGGAGTGTGAGATAAAACTTCTGGAGGAATCAGTCACAGCCTCTGAAAGCCAAGTGAATACAGCAATAGACAGGAATCACTCCCTTGAACAAGAACTCCAAACCGCACTGTCCACGTTAAAAATTAAAAATGAGGAGGTGGAAAACCAGGGGAAGAAAATGGGGATTCTTCAGAAAGAGGCAGCAGAGACCAAAGCTTTGCAGGAGCATCTCACTCGTGTGACTGCCATCCTGTCAGAGAGGGAGGGAGAAATTAAGTTGTACCAAGAGCAGATGAGAATGCTGGAAAAGCAAAAAGAAATGCATAAAACTGCTCTTAATCAAGTTATTAAGGACATGACAGAGAAAGAACAGAAGACAGAATCCCAACAGGAACAGATACAGGAGCTGGAGAAGCAACAAGAAAAGCAAAGGATTGTTTTAAGCAAAATGAGCCAAGAGCTGGAAGAGAAGGACCAGGAGATCAGATCCCAGCAAGAACTGATCGGGGAGCTGGAAAAGCAGTTGGAATTGCAGAACTCTGCTGTCAGCAGAGTGAGCAGAGAGCTGGAGGAGAGACACCTGGAGATCAAATTTCAGGAGGAGAAAATACTGATTCTAGAACAGCATGGTGCAGTACAAGTCAGAAATCTGCTTGTGGACCTTGATGATATGAAAGGAGACCTGAAGGAGAAAAGGCTGGAGCTTCTTTCTCTGACTCAGCAGATTCAAGAACTGGAAAAGGAGAGAGAAGATGTGAAATCTCTAAACACTAGCCTTGAACAACTGAGGGCTGTTCTTAAGGACAGAGAAAGCGAGTGCGACACTCAAAGGGAAGAGTTGAAGCTCTTGCAGGAGCACAAGGAACAGCAAGACAGGCATCTGCAAGAGCTTCTTGGTAAAGTAGAAATCATGACACTTTCTTTATCTGAAAAAGATCAAGAGCTTGAGTCACAACAAAAACAAATGCAGGAAGTTAAAGAAGTCATGGAAATGCAGTTAAGGACTGTCTCTGACCAACTGGAGCAGACCTTAGCATCCTTAAAAGAAAAAGACAGACTTATGGACATCCAAAAGCAAAAAACAAGGAGCTATGAGGAAAAAACAGAAGAACAGATGAATATCTTGCACAGAGACTTAGAATCCTCTCAGACAATACTGAAAGAAAAGGATTTAATAATTGAGTCTCAGAAGGAACTGATTGAGACCTTCCAAAAACAAAAGCAAGACTCTGAAGAGCAGAAACAAACTCTGCAGTGTCTTCAAGTGGAATTAAAGGATAAAGAGCAGGAAATTTTGTCCCTTAAAAAGCAATGTGAGGCATACAAGGAAAAGGAGGAAAAGCATGAAGCTGAGCAAAGAAAATCTCATGCAACAACACTGACTCTGAAAGGAAAAGAGGAAAAGATTTGGGTTCTGGAGGAGGCCATCACAAAGCTTCAACAAGAGAAGGAAGAGACAGTGATGCAGACTAAAGCAATACTGCAAAAACTAGAATATGCTGAATCTTCTCTAGAAGCTAGAAATCAAGAGATAGTGACTTTGCAGGAGCATGTCCAGGACCTTCAGGAGCAGAAGGAGGTGGCAGGCAAGCAGGCCAAAAGTCTAGAGCAGGATCTAGACAAAGTGAGCCAGATATTGCAAAAGAACCATTTGGAGTTCCTCAAGCAGACAGAGAAAATGAACAGGTTCCAGTTTAGTGAAGAAAGCATGAAAGTAGCCCTGACATCATGCCAGAAGCAAGTGATTCTGCTTGAGGAAGCGGTGAGGAAGAAAGATGAAGACAATGACGCTCTTAGGCAAAAACTCCAGCACCTAGAAGAAGAACTGAAGACTTTGCAGAATCTCCACCTTAGGCTAACAGAGAAGAATGAAGGGGTTAGACATGACAGAGAGCAAGAACTCCTGAAAGAAGCCTTCCCTGAGAGAGAAGGAGAGATCAAGGCTCAAAGTGAGCAAAAGCAGTTAGAAGAGGAAGTAAGAGCTGTTCGGGAAGAGCTCCAGCATGTTCAGCAGACTCTGACAAAGAAGGATGAAGAGATCAAGTACCAGACAGACAGACTCAAGTATTTAAAGAAGACTCTGATAGAGAGAGAACAAGAGCTTAGGAGGCAGAGTGAACTCCTGAAAGAATTAATATTGGCTTTGCGATGGAAAGATGAAGGGGAAACCCTAAAGAAACAAATCCAAAAACTTCAAAAATGGGAGGAAGAGGAAGTAGAGAAGAGGAAAATTCTCCAGGAGAGAGACCATCTCTTGCAAAGGCAGAAGGAAATGACCCAACAATTGGAAGCTGAGAGGGAAGCCAGTGGTGAGGAGTTGGAGCGTGTGGCTGCTGCTTTGAAGCAGAGAGAAAGCAGAGAACATGACTGGAGAGAGAACACTCAAGGCCTGAGTGCTGCACTGAGCAAGAGTGAAATGGCCAATGGGACTCTGAAGAAAGAAATAACCATCCTGCAGAGAATGGTTTCAGAGAGAGACACAGACCGATTTAATCAGCAGGTAGGCACTGGCATTGATCTTCAGTCCACTCCAATGTCCCTGGAGGATTCCAGTGATGTTTCCCATAAAGAGGTGGGACTCTATATCCCTGTCAGTCCAGGTCTGCTTGGCAAAGCAGCCTGGGCTGCATCAGGCAGCCTTGTCTGTCTGTCTGGCTCCAGCCAGAGACCACTGACTGCCAGAATAGATGTAGAGAACAAAACCGTGGTGTTTTATCTCTGGAGAAATACATGCTGCACCCACATCTTGCACATTGGTTGTCTAAGGACAGAGAGTAGAACTGTAGGTAAGAGAATTTACAGTGATCGCCAAAGAGGATGACCAAAGTTGGTAAATAACTTCCCTAAGAGGAAGATGTAAATATGTAAGTCTTGACAATCAACAAGAAATGGCTGAGCGAGAGGGAGGTGGAGACACTACAGAGCTTTGTAAAACCATGAAGTGGCTGGATAGGAAATGAATGCTTCCAGTCTCAAAAGCAGAATGGGGAGCACTGAACAGAACTAGCAGAAAGCAGATCCAGAACAAGCTACTCAATTCTCAGGGTATTTGGAGGAGGGCCCCTAGAGAGAGGGTGTGTTGTTTTGGCCTGGGGACAAGGAGGAGGAGAAGGACCTTAGCACCATCCATTCCTGTTGTGGTCACTTTCCCTAATGTATTGATTCAGACATCCTTCTAACCTTTATGGGCACCAGCTCATGGAATCTCCTCTCTGAATGCCCAGCAGGCTGTTGCTGAAGAGGAGCAGCTGTCATGGCTCTCAGAGAAGAGACTCATGTTGCAGAGCCTGGAATGTCTGCAGCGAGCAGTTGCAAAGCTGGAAGATGAAAAGGTGGAGCTCAAGCAGCAAAACACTGAACTCAGGAGGACTCTTGAGCAGGTAAAGTGGGCTTTTGCTGCCTCTGCAGAGCCTCAGGCTCCTCTGGAACATGACACATTGGCCCAGGCAGTGCTTTGGAGTCCCCTGCTTGTTTCTGTGCCTCTCCCTGTTCCTGTTGTGGGGACACCCATATTGTTTGCTCTCTCTGCCACAGGCAGCCCATGCCTTTCACAAAGGCACCTTCACTCTGCTGCCTCCCTCCCTGGCCCCGTGTTCCCAGACACACACTGGCCTCTCTTGCACAGTCCCCCGTGAGAGCTTTTTGCCCCCAGTGTTGTCTGCTGCAATTCAGGGTCTCGGAGCAGAGGTCTCCTTGCCTTGATGTCCAGAGGTCCTTTTGCTCCATGTTTGGTGGCAAGTTTCTCTGACCCTTTCTCCCATCCAACGTGCAGGTGGAATACGAACGGAGGAGGCTGAAGAGATGCTTCAGGGGTCGGTTACGACCAGATGCCTCTGGATTTTCCCTCTCGGAGTCTGAACAGCACAAGTTGCCCACTTCTAGACAGGTGAGAACAGCATTTTCCTTGATGTGAGGAGGCTTTGGTCATACAGAGGAGTGATGGGAAATCCCAGTGGCAGCAACCCTCCAGTAGAGACCTAACAGAAGTCAAATATTGTCTGTGGCTGTGACCAAACAGACTAAAAAAACATAATTTTATTTTCTTCACAGGAGGAGTCTCATGCTCACTGCAATCAGCGCTTAGCTGAGTTACAGAACCAGGTGAGGAGTAGGAAAACTCTCATCAAAGGCTGCTGTGGCTGCACTCATGGGCACAGCTGTGCCTGCTGCTGCAGCCCGAGTTGTGTTTGGCTGTCAGGAAGTGAGTACAGCAGGGATTGTCAGTCATGCACCTGTTGGCAACAACCAAAACAACATCCTTTACCTTGGTCTTGTCTCTGACTCGTCTAAAGATCTAGGAGTGGGGGAGAGGGGTGGGATGAAATTCAGAACACTGGAAGTCACCTGAAAATATCAGAATCGTGGGATCATAAAATGCTTAAGGTTGGAAAAGCCCTCTGAGATCATCTAGTCCGACTGTTAAGGCAGCGTTGTCAATCCCAACACTAAACCATGGCCTGAAGCACCACAGCCACATTTTCTAAACACTTCCAGGGACATTGATTCCACTACTTCCCTGGGCAGTCTGGGCCAGGATATTCTCCTTTGTTGCCTGTTTCCTTTTCCCTTGACTTTGTATCAGTGGAACTTGCATCTCTTAGCAGGGATCTGAGGCAATGCTAGAGGCTTATTCCACTGGGCTTTGTTGCCCACATTGTGCTCTGCTCCTGCGTGAAATGCTCTGAAGTTTGGGAGAGTTTGCTCCCTGTCCCTCAGCTGCCTGTCCAGGAGCTCAAGTAAAAGAGTCCTCCAGTAGCTCAGGGGAGCAGCAGCCCTTGTGCTGAGGCACAGCCTGTGGAGAAAGGGGTCAGTGGCCCAAATGTGTGCTTTGGAAATCAGCGTTGGGTTCCTGAATGCTTTCGGAACTCTCTCTACTACACCTATGGTGCCTGAGGGTTGTATGAAGGAAGGGTTTGGCAGCCATGAACTGGACCTGTTGATCATCTGAGCTCTGTTCTGTCTGGGAGCCTGTTCCTTTCCCCTTCCCCGAGGGCAGAGCTGGTGAGGGCTGGAGTTGGAGGCTGTGTCTGCCTCAGCAGCGGGTACCGTGGGGCTGCAGGTGCTCCTGCCAGCGTGGGCTTGTCTGAGCTGGGCCTTGTGCCTCTTTCAGGTGTCCCTGCTGCAGTCACAGCTGGCCCGAGACCGACAGCACCGGCAGAACTACATTGAGTGCTGTGCAAGGACCAGGCAGGAGCTGTCAGACCTTCACCAGGAGCTGTCCTGCTCCTTTGCAGCTGTGCTCAGGGAGCCCAAGGCTGCTGTTCTGGAAGCAGAGACTCGGAGGCTGGATCGGTCTCTGAGCCTTAACTCGGCACTGACATCCCTGGACCATCAGTCTCTGGACAAACAGCCTGAGCATCCAGGAGCCAGACCTGCCAGAAGCAATGACCACCTGAGGTAACAGCACCTCTACTCTCCGTTTGAATGGAAGGATTTCTGCTAAGACAAAGAGCTCATGGATGTGAGAAATGGGATTGACTCCTCAGGGCATGGCTACTCCCTGCTTTTTACATCTGTTCCTCTCACATTCAGCTGGTGCTGTCAAACCTTACCTTGTGTTGAGGATTAGGATCTGTGAAGCATTATTTCTTGAGGGAGATGATTTCTGGGGCCAAAATGTGAATATGTGAGAACAAGGACATAGGTAAGGAGAATGATAGATGGAGAAGGAACCCCGAACAAGAAATGAATAATCCCTGAACAGTAAGACTTGTGGGTGACATCTGTCCGAGGGCAGCTACTCAAAATAAAAGGACACAAAGAGTGCTCTACAAACAGTTAAAGTAATCTAACAGTTTGTGGTGTTTGCATTTGCAAGCATCTTCTAGAACAGACATTCTAAATATTTTTTTAACAAATTTTTTTTCAGAAGAAAATTATACTCATTTTCACTGGGACAGTGAGGCTATTGCAAGCTCTTTTACAATTTCCCTTCCTGAGGCCAGAGGTATTCCTGCAACAAGTAACGGGAATTTGAGGTGTTACGAAACAAATGGATGGAGAGGGCACAGGAGGCATCCGAGTTCAGTGAGAAATGGGGCTTCCCTTCCCTTCTCCCTTTTCTTCCCTTTTTCCCCCTAAAGCACTGGTGAATGTGCCCCAAAAGCCAGCCCGAGGGACAGCTATCCTGCTGTCCAGAGGCTGCCAGTGCCCAGCTCCAGCCCTGCCACAGCCCGAGGATGTCCTGGGCAGGGGGAACCAACAATAGATCTGAGGAGAGCGTGTCAAAACAAAGTTGTTGTAAGCATCTCTCGTATTTATTTAATAGCTGTGGGTCACAGTTCGCTCTCGGAGTTCCTGCCTGTGAGCACACAGGTGCATTTTATAAAACGGTTCCTGGTGTGTGTGTTCCCGTGGGAATGTTCATCCTCCGTGGCTCTGGGCTAAGGTTTTCATTCTGCTGTGGTTGGTAACACTGGGCTGTGGTATGAGAGAACAGCTGGAGCTGAATTGAATGTGCCGGCTGGGCTCAGCATTGCCGTCCCCGCTGGGCTTCGGGAGCCATCCAGTGGGAACTCTCAATAATTACAGCTTTAGGCTTTTCTCCTGTGACAGCCAAGCCATGAGACAAATATTCCAGCATGGCATTGCCTTCCTTTGCCCACCCTTTCCCAACACTCTGCATCTCCCCAAATCCCGAGGTCAAGCCCAAGAGGATGGGCACGCAGACACAGACAAAACTGGGCGTGAGTTTAACTTGTTCCTTTTCCTTTTCTGCCTGCCTGCCTTCCCCTCCAGGGCACTGTGATGCACCTTGCCTGGATTTTTAGGGGCAGAGCCAGCAGGTGCATGGCCTGGGCTCTGCTCCAGCTCTCAGGCAGCCCTGTTGTTAGAGAAACTTCCCTGTCTGAACATCCTGAAGGCACTCTGGCAGTCACACTCCCACCACCAGACTGTTCCTGCTGGGACCAAATCCCCTGTGCAGTGGGTGGCTCAAGTGAACCAAAGGGTGCCCCCATTGACTCCCCCCACTCCCCCCACTCTCACACAGTCAGACCAGGTTTCCCACAGCAGTCTCACAGGACTCATTCCACAAAACAATTTATTCACAGGAACACAAAAACAGCTCGAGCCGGTGCCTCCAGGGAGGGACTTTGAACCCCTGGGCTTTTACACTTTCAGAGTCCAAGCTCAGCAAAGTCTCAGCTCTTCCTCCCAAGGCCTGGCATCCTGCCCTGTCTCTGAGTGTCCACTGACCTGGCTTTGCCACAGGTCCCTGGGCCCTTTGTCCTGCCAAGGCTCAGCAGGTCATGGGCTCTTGCCTCAGGCTCCTGCCAGCCAGAGCTCAGCGTGGAGCCGGCACTGCAACTGCACCCCGAGCTACCTGCACCAGGTGTACTCCTCAGCAGGAGCTCTCACAGCCAGGTCACAGGGAATGGGGGGGCCCACAGGGCTGTCCAAAGGAGCCTCCAGGTGGGCCCCCCTCCCCCCGGGTGTGGTGGGGAGTTCCTGTGCGATGCAATGTCAGAGTGGTGATGTGACAATGCAGTGATGTGACACCACCGTGATGTAACAATGCCCCATCACTGGGAGACCTCTGGAACATGAGCAGTCCAGTCAGCACAGGATCACAGCACCACGAGAGCTCTTGGAAGGAGCTGTGGAGCTCCATCTCACAGCTGGTGTTCTGCCAAAGGCAGAGGCACTGCTGAATTAGGGGGAGGAGAGCAGTGGGCTGATAAACAGGGCTCAGCTGGTGAGCCTGGGGCTTGGGAGGCTGCTTTATGGCCTCAGAACCTGAGCTACTGCCTGAGTGTCTGTGTCTTCCTAGCTCAGCCCCAGAACAGCACACCTGGGAGACTGAGCCACTGGGCTGATGGATTCTGACCTGCTGGATCTCCCTCTCGGAGTCAAGATCTTTGTGAAGCCCAATTCCAAGTCTGTGTTCTGCAGGGGAAAGCTGGGTGAAAAGGTAAAGGAAGTAAAAGAGGGCAGAAAATCTCTCCTCTTTCATGGGGTCCCCATCATGCCCAGAAGTTCTTGTGGCCACTTGCTCTACAGCGGGAGCTGCAGCCCTTCAGTTGGACAAGGCTGGGCAAGGGAAGCTCCAGGCTCCCTGGAACACAGAGAAGAAGCACTTGTCAGTCTCCTCACTGGTTTCTGGCACTGTGCATGTGTGGCTGGGCAGAGCAGGCAGCTGTGTGTGTCCAGGTGCCAGGGCAATGAGCCCCTCCAGCTCATCCTGCAATGTTGAGCCAGGCTCTGGTGCACCTTTGAGGCTAACTCCAACCTTCTCCTGCTTATTCTGTTGGCATATTTGGAAGAGCTTGGGTTTCCCTGGTTGGGGAATGAATGCACTGTCCTACTCCTCCTCCAGCTTGCACTGAACCTTCCCAAGGCAGGGACTTGATAGAGGCAGAGGCAGTCGACACAGCCCTTGGGCCTGCCTAACCTGAGGAGACTGGTTTTATCCATTCTCCACTGGCTGCATTTGAAGGACTGGGCTTGACCTTTTTGGTTGAAAGGTTCATTTGTGGGTGGGTCTGTAGTTCTTCCTGGTGACCTAGGATGTCTATTTGCTGGTGGGGTTGCTGCTGGGGTTTGTCTTCTCTCCCTCAGCCCATCCCATCACAGCCCAGCCTGGGCCAGCACAGCCCTACAGTCTTCCTGTGAGGGCCTCTGTGCCTTCAGAAGAATGGAGAGGAATGCTGGTCTTCCAAGTACCGTGGTCTTTTCGCAAGTACCACGTGGCACCTCTTTGCTGCTCTCTCCTGCCTCCTTCATATTCGGAGAAATGTCTCTTACAGCTTAACGGGTCGTATATTTCTTTCAATCTGGATGATCCCTACATGCACCACTCCAGCCTGAAATACAACTGTCTGCATGACCCCCACCTTCGTAACTACCACAAGCGCAAGGACATCCTGCGGAAGCTGAAGAAACAGGGCGTCATCACCAGTGACAACAAGGTAGGTTTGGGTGTTGGGCTGATGAAGAACAGCCCTCTTCAAGTGGGGTTCCACCTGCTGCTGCCTGAGGGCAGGGCCGAGCTGGTGTCCCTGGGAGCAGAAGCAGCGCCAGCATCCCCTGGCACGTCCCAGTCCTGCCCTTCTCAGGCTGCCCCGAGCTGCCGGTTCAGCCCTGCCTGGGGGGACATCAGTGGTCCCAACACCTGGGGATGGGGAGAGGGTTTGGGGGCAGCTCCCCTCCTGCTGGGCTCAGGCTGTTTTGGGGAAGGCTGTCTGCACGGCTTGACAGTGCTTGGGGGATTCTGCCCTCATCCCTCCATAGGTGATTTGCACTCTGAAGGAGTTCAATGACTATAGGCACTACCTGACCACGCTCAAGATGGAGTCAGAAAAAATCTTGAGGCAGCAAGAGGTAGGCAAAGCGTTGTGTTCAGGGGCATGGGACAGTGGTGCCCAGGGCTGGGGCTTTCCTTGTGGGGGACGTGGTCAGTGCAGAAGAGAGCGGGGCTGTGCTGCTGGGCCGGGTGTTGTGGTGGGGAAAGGACTCCAAGTCTGGGAGCTGAGCCAGTGCAGGGTGCTGGGCTGGGCATGGGCCATGGGAAGCCTTGGCACGAAGGGGCCGAGGGCTTGTCCAGGCACCATGAGCCACAGCTTGGTGTCACTTTTCAGGAATGGCGTCTCTCATACAGGGCCAAATTAAAGGATGGCCCCAAACTTCCGGGAACCACTGACACTTCCTGCTGCGCAAAACAGCAGCTGCAGCCCCAGAAACATTCTTGCAAATGTCGACAGAAGAGCAAAAAGACCCCCCAGAAATCGGGGAGATTGACAGGGAAAACAGCTTTGGACAAGGGCCAAACCTCCAGAGCTGAGCTGGGCACTGCTGCTGACTCCCAGAGGAAGCCGGACAACATTGCTGACGGCCCCTTCAAAGCTGTCTTTGAGAAGATGACTGCAGCAGAAGTCCAGAAGCTTCAAAAGCTGGTTGAGATGGTTGTGCACAAAGTGTTTGGGAGGCTCAGGATCCCTCAGGATCACTATGTAAACTTTTTAATGAATGCTGCCAGGAAAATCAGAGGAATAGTTTTTGATGGCTGTGGGAGAACAGAGACATCTTTAGACCACTGTCAAGAAATTGAAATGGTGGCCAAGGAGCTTGTAGCAATGGTGTTGGAGAACTTGGGGAATCGTCTGGAGTCCAAAGCTTCTGAGCCAGGGAGGGCAGCCAGGCAGAAGGAGCAGCCTGTTGATGGAGAAGCCACCCAAGTGGACAAATCCAAGGAAGCTGAAATGGACAGAACATGTTTACATGTTTGCCTTTACAAACTCACCCGACAAGTTGTTAAGAATGTTCGCTGCCTCTTGAAATTCATGATAGCTTCTCAGTTTGAAGGAGACTCCAGCTACACCGAAAGACTGGAGGTTCCCAAGGGTAATGTCTCCTACAGGGAGATGCAGCCAGGATTCTCAGGAACATCTGAGGAACAGAGCCAGGAAGCAAGCACACGTGTAAAGCTGCCTCCCTTAGGACCACAGCTCCAAGCAGAAGGGACTAGCTCTGCCAAAACCATGGAGTCTGAGGATCCTGCAAGGGTAAAGGAGAGCTTGGTGAGAGAAGGGAATCCAGCAACCTCAGGCAGCACTTTGGACATAAGGACCATGGCAGATCGGATTGTTCAGTCTCTGTTGGACCAGATTGATCAGCATGTGCCTTCACCGACCCCCGAACAGGATTCTCAAGGATCTGTCCCAAGCCCAGCCATATCCCAAGGTGGAGAGGAGAGCTGTGCTGCTGAGGACACTCTCCCCTCTGTGGACCTACAGTTTTCCCGACAGCCCATCCCTCCGGTGGGTCCGAAGCCCCCTGCCCAGGCCTGTGTGCGGTGCAGATCCGTGTGCCCAAAGCTCGTCTGAGGCGAGCGAGGTGTGTGGCAGGAGAGCTGAAGACCCCCCGGATGGCAAACCTCACACCCTTGTTCCATCAATAAACAGTTTATTCCTAAGGCCTTGCTTGTGCTTCCTCCAAACCCAGCCAAATTGCATCTGAGCATTTTCCCGGCTGTACCCTGTCCCATCCTCTTCCCTTCTACAGCCTCAGCCACACTGCAACCCAGCTTTACAGGGAATCTAAGCTAGGGAGGAGAGGAGTAGCCTGCATTTATATCTCGAGCAAGCTTTGATGTCGAGTGAGTGGAGGGATGCCTCCCATTCTAGGCACCCTGACTTTCACCTTGTCTGAAGGACAATGATGTCTTTGCCTTGAGATCCTTTTTGCAGGGCCCTTTCTCCTCAGACCAAGCTGCCCCAGCAGCTCTGCACGAGCACTCACTGTCGCTGTGCTGGGTATCAACAGCAGTGTCTGCATCTGGGTACTGCTCTGCCACCTTTGGGTCTCGCCTGCCCACAGGACGGAGGCAGGGAAAAGGTGGAGGCCCGAATTTTGTTCTGAGTTTTTTCCTTTTTTCACGCCCTGTCCGGGATTGGAATGGCTCGCCCACATCCCCCTGAGACAGTGTAGCGCAGCTGCTCAGCAGTGCTGGTCTGTGAGGAGGGCCGGTCTGGCACGGCGGAGGGAACAGCGCCACTGCAGGGGGGTTAAGCGGGCTGGAAGCCAGGATGCCAGAGTACAGCTGACACCAAGGGCCTGTACTTTCTCCAGCTGATGAGATAAGGAGCAGCTGGGGACCTAACGAAGGCAGCGGCTCCTGCCCCATCCCCCGCCGCTTGGGCCGGGCCTGCCCTGCAGGAATGGCTCGGGGCCCGCCCGGCAGAGCTCAGTCCATGTTCCGCCTCAGGCTGCGGGCGGGGCCCGGTGGGAGCGGCAACAGCCCCGGCCCTTCCGCAGCCCCACGGCTGAGGGGCCGAGGTGCCTCTGCGGGCGCCGCTCCTCTCGGGGCTGGGCAGGGCCTCGCACAGGGCCCGCTCCTGCCGGAGCTGCCTCGCCTCGCCTTGCGCAACCCGGGTCCCTCAAGGCATGCGTGTCCTGAATTTACCTCATCAGTGTGGGTGAATATCTGAAGAGGGGGTGCCAAGAGGCTGGAGACAGGCCCTGCTTGGCGGTGCCCAGCAATGGCACAAGAGGCAATGGGCAGAAATGCTTAACCAGGGAGTTCCACCTGAACATGAGGAAGAAATTCTTTCCTGTGTGGGGACTGAACACAGGAACAGATCGCCCAGAGAGGGTGTGAAGATGGGCGAGAGACTGGGGCTTTCCTCCGTTCTCTTTTCTGTCTTTTTCCCCCTGTTCTTTTCCCTTTCCGTTCTCTTTTCCCCTCCAAGGCGCTGGCACTGTGCCAGGATGCGTTGTTTTCCAGGATGTTGTCTTCATAGCTGGGCCAAGGGACAGTAGTTTTAGAACGCTTTACTAACTGACATGGACTGCTGCTCAGCTGAGATCCTGCTAAACTCCTGAACCTTGGGACAAAGAACAAAGACTTAATAGGGTTATGAATATTAACTTCTCTGCCCAGGGCTGACTTAAAGCTGATTTTAAGGGTCATGGATGGTGTGTTATACAGGGGATTCATACTAAGGGGGAACATGGACTTGATGGATCAGAAAGTCTGTACCTTCGAAGTACCTCAGGCAATTAATGGGGAAAGGGAAAGGGTGTGATACAACTTGGAAATAAGAATAAAAGCAGGCTACTTGTTTCAACTAATTGGAGAGAGACCCCATTGGACACACACCTGATAGAGTATCCCTTTCTTCATAAATAAAGTAATTTACAGGGCCAGAAGATCAAGCAGGAAGACTTGCAGAGTAAGTGCCATCCTTTGCCGTGGTGTCATTGCAGGGCAAGGCTGGAGGAGCTGGGGGCAGGTTTCCTTTGACACACACAGGTCAGCCCAGTGAGGATCAGACTGTGACTTTGGGCAATAGCCTCCTTTCTCCTGCCCTTACAGAGCTCCTGCAGTTCTGCTCTATAAACTTCACTGCATTTCCTTGCAGGGATGTCCCCATGCTCTCAACAGCACAGCGTTACGAAGTGACAGGGCAGAGCTTAGACAAGCTTTTAACAGGTTTCTGGCTTTTAGAAAGCAGCTTTATTGAGGCGGCCAGCACCCCAAAAACCCACTCACTTGCAAGTTCTTAATAATGACCGATCAGGCCTATTACAACATGAATTATTTATTAAGTAGACCAAGGAAAGTAGACATAAGACTTTAAACAGACTACTTACTACACAAAAGGAACTACTAATAGACAGAAACACACTACATGATAATAAAGGTACCTACATTACAGCTACTGAAGAAATAGTGTCGATTAGGAGTCAATGTCACTTACCAACAAATGATAGTGGTGTGGAGAGAATCTCCTAATTCCCAACATCTTAGCATCAAGGAGAACTCTCCACACACTCAGAGAGTATATAAGAGATTTCTGATTTAATGGAAATCATTCTGGTTTTTTATAGTTGTAAAAAGTGCTTGTCTGTCAGTCACTAAGTTTGGTTTATCCTTTTCTCACACCAAGATAGGATGTTTATTGGTGGCTAAGGAGGTTTCCAGCTGAGATAATTCATTCCATGACAAGTAATTCCTGTCTACCTCAGCCACATGGGACAGGGAGTTAAGCTTTTGCTGTATCAGGGGGTGAAAGCTCCTGCCACACACGGTCTGTGCCAGCTGACATGGACCTCTTGGATCTTTCCCAGAACCTCTACTATGACCCCAATGCACTACAAGGATGAACTAATCTTTGTTTTCAAAATGATGGATCTGCAGAGGTCTGACTAAACCTTCTTGGGGGTGTGAGTTTAACTTGCTTCTTTTCCTGCCTGCCCAGGGCACTGTGATGCACCTTGCCTGGATTTTTAGGGGCAGAGCCAGCAGGTGCATGGCCTGGGCTCTGCTCCAGCTCTCAGGCAGCCCTGTTGTTAGAGAAACTTCCCTGTCTGAACATCCTGAAGGCACTCTGGCAGTCACACTCCCACCACCAGACTGTTCCTGCTGGGACCAAATCCCCTGTGCAGTGGGTGGCTCAAGTGAACCAAAGGGTGCCCCCACTGACTCCCCCCACTCCTCCCACTCTCACACAATCAGACCAGGTTTCCCACAGCAGTCTCACAGGACTCATTCCACAAAACAATTTATTCACAGGAACACAAAAACAGCTCAAGCCGGTGCCTCCAGGGAGGGACTTTGAACCCCTGGGCTTTTACACTTTCAGAGTCCAAGCTCAGCAAAGTCTCAGCTCTTCCTCCCAAGGCCTGGCATCCTGCCCTGTCTCTGAGTGTCCACTGACCTGGCTTTGCCACAGGTCCCTGGGCCCTTTGTCCTGCCAAGGCTCAGCAGGTCATGGGCTCTTGCCTCAGGCTCCTGCCAGCCAGAGCTCAGCGTGGAGCCGGCACTGCAGCTGCACCCCGAGCTACCTTGCACCAGGTGTATTCCTCAGCAGGAGCTCTCACAGCCAGGTCACATGGAATGGGGGGCCCACAGGGCTGTCCAAAGGAGCCTCCAGGTGGGCCCCCCTCCCCCCGGGTGTGGTGGGGAGTTCCTGTGCGATGCAATGTCAGAGTGGTGATGTGACAATGCAGTGATGTGACACCACCGTGATGTAACAATGCCCCATCACTGGGAGACCTCTGGAGCACGAGCAGTCCAGTCAGCACAGGATCACAGCACCACGAGAGCTCTTGGAAGGAGCTGTGGAGCATTGCTCAGTGTCACAGCACCATGAGAGCTGTGGAGCTCCATCTCACAGCTGATGTTCTGCCAAAAGGCAGAGGCACTGCTGAGTGCACTGGGAATTAGGAGGGAGGAGAGCAGTGGGCTGATAGAGAGGGCTTAACCAGGGAGCCTGGGGCTTGGGGGGCTGCTCTAGGGCCTCAGAACCTGTGCTCTTTTGCACCTGCCATGCAGATATTGAGCTACTGCCCAAGTGTCCATGTCTTCACAGATTGACCACAGAAGACTATACCTGGGAGAAGGAGATACAGGTGAAATGGATTCTGACCTGCTGGACCTCCCATTTGGTGTCAAGATCCCTGTGAAACCCCGAACCAAGCCTGTGTTCACCAGGGGAAAGGTGGGGGAAAAGGTAAAGGAAGAAGAGAAAGGTAGAAAAGCTCTCCTTTTATGGTGTCCCCATCATGCAGAATTCTTTGGCCACCTACAGCAGGAGCTGCAGCCCTTCAATCAGAAAGGGCTAGGCAGCAGAGGAAAGCTCCAGGCTCTCTGGAACATAGAGAAGAAGCACTTGCCAGTCTCCTCACTGGTTTCAGGCACCTTTTCACAAGTACTGTATGGCACCTCTTTGCTGCTCTCTCCTGCCTCCTTCATACTCTCAAAACTCACTCTTACAGCTTCACCGGCCATGTGTTTCTTTCAATCTGGATGATCCCTACTTGCACCAAGCCATGCTGAAATACAACTCTCTGCATGACCCCCACCTTCAGGCCTACAACAAGCGCAAGGACATCCTGCGGCTGCTGAAGAGACGGGACTTTGTCACCAGTGACAACAAGGTAGGTTTGGGTGTTGGGCTGATGAAGAACAGCCCTCTTCAAGCAGGGTTCCTGCAGCCCTTGCTGCAGCCGCCTGCTGCTGCCTGAGGGCAGGGCCGAGCTGGTGTCCCTGGGAGCAGAAGCAGCGCCAGCATCCCCTGGCACGTCCCAGTCCTGCCCTTCTCAGGCTGCCCCGAGCTGCTGGTTCAGCCCTGCCTGGGGGGACATCAGTGGTCCCAACACCTGGGGATGGGGAGAGGGTTTGGGGGCAGCTCCCCTCCTGCTGGGCTCAGGCTGTTTTGGGGAAGGCTGTCTGCACGGCTTGACAGTGCTTGGGGGATTCTGCCCTCATCCCTCCATAGGTGATTTGCACTCTGAAGGAGTTCAATGACTATAGGCACTACCTGACCTGGCTCAAGGTGGAGTCAGAGAAGACCTTGGGGCAGCAAAAGGTAGGCAAAGCGTTGTGTTCAGGGGCATGGGACAGCGGTGCCCAGGGCTGGGGCTTTCCTTGTGGGGGACGTGGTCAGTGCAGAAGAGAGCGGGGCTGTGCTGCTGGGCCGGGCGTTGTGGTGGGGAAAGGACTCCAAGTCTGGGAGCTGAGCCAGCGCAGGGTGCTGGGCTGGGCTTGGGCCATGGGAAGCCTTGGCACGAAGGGGCCGAGGGCTTGTCCAGGCACCATGAGCCACAACCTGGTGTCACTTTTCAGGAACGGCGTCTCTCATACAGGGCCAAATTAGAGGATGGCCCCAAACTTCCGGGAACCACTGACACTTCCTGCTGCGCAAAACAGCAGCTGCAGCCTCAGAAACCTTCTGGCCCACGTCCACAGAAGAGCAAAAAGACCCCCCAGAAATCGGGGAGATTGACAGGGAAAACAGCTTTGGACAAGGGCCAAACCTCCAGTGCTGAGCTGGGCACTGCTGCTGACTCCCAGAGGAAGCCGGACAACATTGCTGACGGCCCCTTCAAAGCTGTCTTTGAGAAGATGACTGCAGCAGAAGTCCAGAAGCTTCAAAAGCTGGTTGAGATGGTTGTGTACAAAGTGTTTGCGAGGCTGAAGATTCCTCGGGATCACCGTGTCAACTTTTTAAGGAACACTGCCCAGGGGATTAGAGGAGGTGGCTTTGGCAGCTGTGGGGGAACAGAGCCTGCAGAAAAAGCTCTAGACCACCGTCAAGAAATTGAAATGGTGGCCAAGGAGCTTGTAGCAATGGTGTTGGAGAACTTGGGGAATCGTCTGGAGTCCAAAGCTTCTGAGCCAGGGAGGGCAGCCAGGGAGAAGGAGCAGCCTGTTGATGGAGAAGCCACCCAAGTGGACAAATCCAAGGAAGCTGAAACAGCCTCTTCAAACAGGGCTCGTATGCAGGCTTGCCTTGACAATCTCACTGTCCAAGTTGTTAAGAATGTTCACTGTCTCTTGAAATTCATGATAACTTCTCAGTTTGAAGGAGACTCCAGCTACACCGAAAGCCTGGAGGGTAATGTCTCCAGCAGGGAGATGCAGCCAGGATTCTCAGGAACATCTGAGGAACAGAGCCAGGAAGCAAGCACGCGAGTAAAGCTGCCTCCCTTAGGACCACAGCTCCAAGCAGAAGGGACTAGCTCTGCCAAAACCACGGAGTCTGAGGATCCTGCAAGGGTAAAGGAGAGCTTGGTGAGAGAAGGGAATCCAGCAACCTCAGGCAGCACTTTGGACATAAGGACCATGGCAGATCGGATTGTTCAGTCTCTATTGGACCAGATTGATCAGCATGCGCCTTCATCGACCCCCGAACAGGATTCTCAAGGATCTGTCCCAAGCCCAGCCATATCCCAAGGTACAGAGGAGTACTTGGTGAGTGAATGGAGTTCAGCAACCTCAGGCAGCACTTTGGATTCAGGGACTACAGAAAAACAGAGCATTCCCTCTGCATTAGTGCGGATTTATAAGTGTCAGCCTGCACCGCCTTCTGAAGAAGATTTTCAATGACCTGTCCCAAGCCCAGCCATATCCCAAGGCGGAGAGGAGAGCTGTGCTGCTGAGGACACTCTCCCCTCTGTGGACCTAGAGTTTTCCCGACAGCCCATCCCTCCGGTGGGTCCGAAGCCCCCTGCCCAGGCCTGTGCGCGGCGCAGATCCGTGTGCCCAAAGCTCGTCTGAGGCGAGCGAGGTGTGTGGCAGGAGAGCTGAAGACCCCCCGGATGGCAAACCTCACACCCTTGTTCCATCAATAAACAGTTTATTCCTAAGGCCTTGCTTGTGCTTCCTCCAAACCCAGCCAAATTGCATCTGAGCATTTTCCCGGCTGTACCCTGTCCCATCCTCTTCCCTTCTACAGCCTCAGCCACACTGCAACCCAGCTTTACAGGGAATCTAAGCTAGGGAGGAGAGGAGTAGCCTGCATTTATATCCCATATGTAGCGATTGAGGCACTGAGCCAGATCGGCAGGCAACCTGAATTGTTTATTCAAGGAAATGGAGTTGGTTTTATACATTTTTCAAGGCACAGTATTTCCTTACATGGTAACTCTCACTATGTGACCTATCCCATGTTGCCACGTCAGCAACATGCCTTCTCAATGTCCTTCTATGACGTGCTGTTCACCTGTCTGTCAGCTTCCCACCGGCTCCTCTTACGGAGGGCTCTGCCATGTGTCACCTCCTTCCCCCAAGGTTGCTGCCCATGTGCTCCTTGGTTCTGCCATGTGCTTCTGCACGTGTCCCACAGCCCGTACCCCAACTCCATCCCATCTCTTCCCACGCTCATACAGCAAGCTTTGCTGTTGGGAGGGATGCATCCCATTCTAGGCAGCCTGGCTTTCACCTTGTCTGAAGGACAATGATGTCTTTGCTTTGAGATCCTTTTTGCAGGGCCCTTTCTCCTCAGACTGAGCTGCCCTGGAAGCTCTGCAAGTGTACTCGCTGTTCCTGGTGAATATCTAAAGAGGGGGTGCCAAGAGGATGAAGCCAGGCCCTGCTTGGCGGTGCCCAGCAATAGGACAAGAGGCAATCAGCAGAAACCCTTAAGCAGGAAGTTCCACCTGAACATGAGGAAGAAATTCTTTCCGTTGTGGAGACCACCTGTGGGGGTGGCAGCCAGAGGTTTTGGAGTGTACAGGTGACCTGTGTCAGTTGGAGGTTGGCACCTTTGGCTAGTGCAGGGACTCCCACTAATGACAGGCTCATTATAATATAATGTAGATATTATTATTTGAAAAGGTATATGTGAAGGGGTTTATGTTGGTTGGAGGGTTTTAATTGTACAAACTGATTTGTGAGGGCCGGTAATTTATTTGTGAGCTCTGTGGGGTTGGCAGGCCCCGGCTGTTGCCGGCCGGACTTCACATACAACACCATAAAAGGAATGAGGGCTCCAACCAATCAAAACGCAGATGGCCCCAGGGACAGAAAAGCGCGGGCTCCCAGAAGGGCGGGGGGGCGTGGCCATGGCTGCCGTGCATGGGGCTGAGGCAGCCGCAAGAGGATGAAACGCGGGAGCGCCATCTTGAGGGCGAGACTCTGGCACGCAGCCGATCTCCCGGCGCGGCGCCTTTTGCTTTGGAACTTTTGAGTTCTCAATAAATATTAATCACTCATTCCCAAACCGTATCTGAGTCTCGTTTATAACAACAATGAGGACTGGGAAGTTCTCTACATTATCTTCAAAATCTGCAGTCTAATACAGGGCCAGCTGAGGCAGATGGGGGACTGAAAGTGCCCTCTGAAACTGTCATGCTCCTCCTCGGTCATGAGAGAAATTATCAGCATTGCATTTGTATCTTTTCTTGCTAGAGCTCTGCCCTACCTACCCTTGTCCCAGACTCACCTGCGTTCCACCGTACCCAGAGAAACCTCAGCTTCCTCCTGCACTGCTGGTTCCATCGTTTGGCATCAGCCAGAGAGCTGTGCCACAAAAGCTGCGTGGCTCAGCTCTGGGTCAGGCTGTCTGCCTCCATCAGTTCTGCTGAGTCCTTGAAGCCAGTCTGGCACGTGTAGCATCATCCACTAGTCAAGCAATGCCTAAAGCAATGCCCAGAGGCAACAGCCCACAGAAAGCCCAAGCAGGCCGGCGTGCCCAAGCAGTTGGTTGTGTCAAAACACAGAACTTCCTGGAAGTCACAAGTGAAAGGACAGCAGAACAGGGAGGACAAGGCAAGGGCTCACTTTCATCTCCCACGTGGAGAGAAGAGGACAAGACAGCAGCATTTCACTTCAGAGACCTTTGAGAACCTGCAGGTGTTAAAAGCCAGGCCATGCAGATCCCAGCTGAATGGAAAAACACAACTGTGTAAGAATGAGCCAGCGCTGCTGGGGAGAGACCCCAGTTGTTACTCACCTTTATTTACAAATCACTGGGAGCTAAGGGCAGAGTGTAGGAACAGAGAATAGCAAAGAACTGCCCGAAAGAGAGGGGGGGATTCTTCCCCTCTGCCCCACTCAGGGGAGAGCCCACCTCCAGAGCTGCCTCTCACCCTGGGGTCCCAGCGCAGGAGGGACGTGGAGCTGTTGGAGCACATCTGCAACTCCTTTGCTACCTCCCACAGGGAGAAGTGTCAGCTGGGCTGACCTGGGGCTGCTGACGCACAGCCCCACTACCTGCAGCACCCATCCCGCAGGGAGGCGGATGGGAGAGGACCCTCCCTCAGGGACTGGAGTTTAAATAGGACAAGGTTGGTGCAAGAGGTAACATCCACGGCTGCTCCAGCTGTCAGGACCATCAGGACAGCTGTTTTCACCTACACTCTGGGAGCTGTGCTCCAGCTGGCTTCCAGCATCTTGCTCTGTTGGATCTTTCCCTCACACCAGCTCCTTTCCTGGACAGAGGATTCCCTGCAGGTGTAGGACACAACACAGTCAGCTGCAACTCAGGCAAACCCTGAGTTTTTTCAATGCCTAAAGCCTGCAGGGCACAGTGCAAAGGAAGTAGTGAGCCGAGGAACAGGGAGACACTGACCAGCCAAATGAGCATCAGCCCCTCCCTTTGGTTGGAGAACAAGTCTGATGGAGTGCTCAGGATGAGCCACAATTTCCTGCACAGCTCAAAGCTTCCCTTAAAAACAAACTTTACAGTTCCTCTATCTCAAGTTTTTGTTCCCAGACGAGGAAACTTAGTCAAAGGACAAGAGACTCTACACAGGTAGGGCAAGGACAACGACGTTTCCTCTGTCACTATTCAGTGCTCTGTTCTCTAAACCAATCTTCCCCCTTTGTCCCAGCCCCTCAATCCCAACCAGCTGCTTTTCCACAGCTTGCACTAACCAGCTGAGAAGCCTGGGCAGGCACACACACAACACTGAACATGGGGAACACACATCACACTTGATATATCAGAGACATTAACGCAGACAAATGAGATGGGAACAGAACATTCCTACAAGACACAACTTGAATTTATGTTTATTTTATATATATATTTATATATATATATATATACCTTTGTATAGATTAAACTGGGGGGGGATTTTATCATATACATTTTTTGGTATAATACATGAGAAACAGGGACAGGAACATAGCAAATATAAATCAGTACATTCCTTCAGTGAACTCCTTGACACACTGAGACTGAAAAATTGCATGCAATGGGGAGACAGAGAGAAGGGAAATCAATTTTATTAGAAAAAAAAAACCAAGATCATCTAGGTACAACTGTCAATGGAGGAGCAGCACTATAGATGGCAAACCTGTATAAATTAAAAGAAAATTCCACTCTGACATCTACTATGCTTTAAAGTGCAATGAAGCCTGATTTATTTACCTACAGAATACAGGAAAAGTTTCCCCCCTCTCCCCATTCCAATCTATCCCTAAAAAAAAAAAAAAATTCCAAACAAACCCAAACAAACAAACCAATAAAATAAATCTAAAGGATATACATTATCCACAGTCCTATAGAGACGCCTACATCTACTCAGTAGCACCAAGAATCTGATATGGGTGTAATTAAAATCAATTAAAACTCGGGAGCAATGTCAACACCTGTTTGCTGCTTCTGCAGACCTCCTGCCCTTTATGAGTGCCTGGGGGAGAGGTGGCTCTCCCTGTGCTGGGGTGATGGTGGCCCGGCGGGTCTGGCAGCAGCACAGCACACACAGCACAGCGAGAGCAGCGTGGGGACATGGGAACAGGGAGTGGAGGCCCCCGTGGGGTCTGCATGGCTGGGTGGGGGTGTCACACACCTGGGTGGGCGCCTGGGGGGAGCGGGGCTGACTTACACAGAGGGGAAGGGTTGTGCGAGTCCAACACGCGCCACGAGCCTCTTTGGTGACAGGGTGATGGGAAGGGGAGGGAGGAGGGGGGGAGGGAGAGGAAGGGGGTCAGCATAGCCCCCCTCTTGTGAGCCTCTGGCTGTGTTGTCTTCCGAGACCAGGGGCCTCTGTGCCACAGTTCATCTGTCTCCACATGCCACATCTCAGCAGCCCTCAGAAGCCAAAGGTCTCCTGGGAAGCATAGACCATGTAGAGGAAGCCATCCTCGTCCTTCTCCTGCTCGTAGATCTCCGAGATAGGGGTAGACACACTGACCATGCTGTGCTGGTTCACCAGCAGGAAGAACGCCTGGGTGGGATTCAGCTGCAAGCGGCGCCTGTGGGGGCAAGGGCAGGAGAGGCAGGGTCAGCCCACCTGGGGTGGCTGCCATGACAGCCAGTTCCACCTCCCCAGCAGTGCTATTCCCTTGGGGCCAGGCCTGCACAGCCAGGACTTCCTCAGGACAAGGTATCCATGAGTCCAGCTGAGCTGCTCAGGGCTCCAAGGCCTCCTGAGTCAGGACTCTGCAAAGCCCCCCTTCTCCAAGGGCAAGGGCAAAGCAGAGGAGCCTCTTCCCTCTGAGCTGAAGAATGAAAAGAGGGGACAGGACCCCTTCATTGTTCATGAGTGTCCCCTTGAGGGGGAGACCGCAGCCCTTCACAAGGCACTAAGAACCTGCCATCCCTTGGCCCCTCACAACAGTCTGTACCACACACAGGGATGCTGTGGCTGCCACATCCCCATCCCTGCCCTCAGCAGCTGCCTCTGCCTCACCCTCACTCCACCACCCTGCAGTGAGTGACCTGTAGCTGAGGACAGGCTCACAACACACCAGCTGAGGCCACCCCACTCACCGGATTATTTTGACCAATTCACTCATGTTGACATGGTCTGGGACAAGGAACTTGGTCTTGTCCAGCACTGGCAGCTGTTTCTCCCCTTTGTAGCGTTCAATGATAACCTGGGGGGAAAGTCAAGGGTAGGATTAGTCGTGTTCATAGTGCCCCACATGCTGGTCCCAAGGTCAAATACAAATCCAGCTAGCATGGGTGAAAAGCTGAGGTAAAACCTCACTTTGCTTCACCCTCACATTAAACAGAACAAAAAAAGGACATGAACAGTGACCACCATGCTGACTGCAGGTGGCTCTTCATCAGTCACCTGTACCTGAGCCAGGCAGTGAAGAGTGTCCAAAACAATGAACTAAAGCACTAAAGCAATGAGCAAGTACTCTGGCTGGCTGAGAAACAGTGGGCACCACTGGACTGATGTAGATTCTTGTTCTCTGGCATGCATGAGATCTGAAGAGGAGTGAAGTATTTTAACATCACTTCAGACCAACCAAACCCACAGGTTTTGCTGGCTTGAGCTACAGACAACTCATGGTGCAGTTTCCTTCCCCTTTCCTTCCTGCTGCCATTCAGCATCCCTCTGCCTGCTCAGGAACAGCTGTGGATATTCCCAAGCAAGCCATTTTTAGAAGTCCCAGCGAAGCCACACAAGCATTCCTTCAGAAAGGGGGCGTTTGGTTTTCTCCAGTCCCACTCCTTATGTTCCCAGTCAGACACACTGACTCCAGGAAGGAGCAGAAACCGAGGGCCACGCCAGCTGTGCATTGAGCTTCCCAGGCACTCCTGCATGGTATCACCACAGGGACACCCCAGCCTGTCCTCTGCCAGACCTCTTGCTTGGGAAAGCTCTTACCATCCCTACATTCTGAAATGGCTGAATGATGACTCTGATCCATTTTCCTGCTATTATAATTAACGATTTTCTTCTGTGAAGCTGTTTGCTGACAGCTACAATTGCTGTTCTAAACCAGCCTGGAAAGGTACCTTTTGTATTCTGAGAAACAAGGTGGCAGGCAATTAAAATAGGGAATGTACTTTTAAGTAAAACAAAAATAAGTGAAGAATATACAGCTTAATATGTTCCCATTACAGTGATGGTCTCTCACATCTCTCTAGCACTGTTTTCCCCACAGAGAGACTCTTGAATACTCATCAGCCCATCACTCTCTCCCACCTGAGACTGAGCATTATTTTTCACTAGAAGGCAAGGAATTGCCATAACTTATTTTCCCAGATACTTTCCAAAAATACTCGAGAATGCAAATGGCTTTCAGCAGCAGAGCGATGGAGCAGCATGTGGAGAGGAGGATCCCCAGGAGATGGCTCTGTGAAGCCAGAAGGACCAAGGAACCTCTGGGAACACAGATTTCCTTTGATCCCTTGTTGACCCATCAGCATCTGGCAGCAGCAGCAATGGAACTCCTGCCAGCCTCCCCCAAAGGTGGATCAGACACCCTGGCTGGAACACTGGAGTCACCAGTGAGCTGGGAATGTCTGAGGAGCCCTCCAGGCCGTGGGGCTGATCTGACAGGGCTGCAGGCAGTTCCCAGAAGAGGGAGGGGTGTGAGGTGCCTTGCTGGGAGCTCTGCACCAAAACAGCCTCTGCAGAGCCCACCCTGGACAAATCTTACCCAAGGGGAACCCAATGCCTGGGCAAGCAGCATGTGAACACCAGGTACTGCCCCTTTGGTCTCTTTTGCAAATGAGGGTCTAAGTAAAGAACCATTTTCTGCAACAAACTAAATCATGCCTTGGGACATCCCCCACCAATCTGTTAATGGTCCTTCATCCCTCCAAGGATGGCACAGGGAGGACAAGATGAGCAGAACCATCCTACTGCATTTTACTTGAGTCTTACATGGACAGGTGAGTATTTTGGCTGTGGGGAAGGAATAGTCTTGAGGGGCTGAGCACTCACAATAGCCACATACAAGGATGTTGCTGGGAAACACACAGGCAACAGCGGCCCTTCAGCTTTTCAGTTTGCACGAAGGAGCAGCTACGCAGCAGCCGTTTGTGCATCCACCTTTACCTGCAGAGAGGGCTCTGCACACCTGGGCGATGCATCATTTCTCACAAAAGCAGGACCACAGGCTGGTGTCTCTCATTACCAGCCAGTTCCATCCAAGAATGGGATGCGATGGCTGTCCTGGCTCTGAGAGCAGCAGCTGCCTTGTGCCCTGAACAGACACAGAGCCTCTCATGTACAACAGCTCCAAGAGTTTCTGTTCCCAGAACATGAGTTGCTATTTGGGTAACCCAGCTATGAGAACAGGTGGCCAGTGGACAAAACGTTCTTGTCTAGCTCTGAAGGGAAAAGTATGATCAAATGCTAAAGTTACATCCCTCTGGCCACAGGGCAGATGCACACAGCCACCCCTATCCCATATCCTCTTCCAAGCTGCTGCCTTGAGCCAGGGAGGGTTCCCTCAGTGTGGGACACCTGCTCTTGCAGAGGGAACCCACCACAGATCTGAGTGATCTGCTGAGTGTGAGCAGCACCTACTGCCAATACAACCATCTCACCTTCTCAGCAAGAGCTGCATGTGCCTGTGGTCAGCACTTTCTACCAGCAAAGAGCTTGCAGCTCTGGGAAATACAGACAGCAAAGGAGGTGGACAGGGGACCTGGCTCCTGCCTATGTCCTTATTCCATGTGCCAGCGGGGCATCCGGTCGTGTGACTTCCCTTCAAACACAGGCAGAGAACTCCCCGTCAGTCCCTTACTCAGCTTTCCCTGCAAGTACACTCATGGAAACAGGAGAGACATGCCCTCTGCAAATCCTCCTGGCCCCTTCTCAAAGCAAAAGGGACTTGCCCAAGGACTCTGGGTGGATACTGGAAATGGAGGAGGGCAGCAGGTGCTGCACAACTTTGCCATGGTTTCTGTCAGCAGTAAGGGTGTGACCTTGGATCTCCCTAACTCCCCTGGGCTGTGGGTTCAAACTCCTGTGCTTATTCCAAGTGCCCCTCCAGGGAAGCTAGTCACTTGGAAAACACAGCTCCTGCCTTTCACTGATGACCAAGACCTTCCTACAGCCGATGAGCCTGCAGTGCTTGGACTCACAACAGTGCCCACAGCACACTCCTCCTGCACGAGGCTCTGATCACTGCCCAGCACTGAAACCTGCACATACTGGGAAAGCACAGAATGGGTATGAGTGATCCTAAGAGACACTGTGCTTTCAATGCAGCAAAGATCAGCCCACACGTCTTTCTCTGGGCAGACAGAAATCCTTGCCAGGTTATTCAGGAAAAATCAGACCAAAAGAAAAGCCATTTCAGAGCCTTCTCCTGCTGCACTAGCTTGGAAATAGATTTGAGATCAAATCAGTCCCCTGCCTCTAGGGCAGTATGGAGCTTTGGAGCAAGACTGTCCTTTGCACTGCATATTGAGCAGCTGGCACACACGACACTGGAGGCTCATGGGGACCATCCTGTGTTGATTCCAGGGAGCAAAGTTTTGCAAGCTTCATGGAGGCCACCCAGGTGCACAGAGGGGTCCTGAGAACAAAGTCCAATACAGAAGAGCGAGAACAATCGCTTACCGGAATTTTGTTTGGATGCTGCTCTCGGATCTGCTGCACTTCTTTACAACGATCCGCTGGAGAGAAAGAAGTAAAGAAATTATGTTAGAAACACCTGTGTGTGGTAGGACAGGCAGAGCTGAGGTACCCACCCTGCAAGCCACATCCTGATCCAGAGAGAGAGACATTTCCCAAGGAATGCATATTCAGCTCACCAGGCCTTTCCTGAGCATGTCTGCCAGATGTCAGCTGCAGTGACCAACCCTTTGTGGCCTCCTACTGCCCCAGCCATCCCCCCAGGCTGGGATACGCCCCTCTGCCTGCTAAAACTGGGCAGCACACCTGGGAATCAGGACAGTGAAAGGAGACCATAAAGATAACAAAACTCCACCCAGGAGCACATGTAGCTCCTGGCCATAGGTGCAGGGCAGCAGCTCAGCTTTGGGGGCTGAGCTCTGCAAGTTGAGGCTTTTTGTGTCTCCTGGATGCTTCCCCCAAGAAGACAACTCTCAGCTGGGGCTGGGCTTTAGCCATTTCCTTCTGTCTGTTGCGCACTTCCAAGCACTATCTGGCTCAATGCCTGGTTCCACAAGAGCTGCACCTCACCAAAGAGGACTCCTTCCCTAGCACAGATCTACAGAGCCACAACAGCTCTGACAGAAGGTATTTCTAGGCCTGGATACATGAAGAAAGCCTTAAGCAAGATGACCCACGCACAAAAAGATTTTTCCTGCAGTTGTTCTCACACTTTCTATTTCTATTCCATTTTCCTCCAGAGTTTATGTTTATTGACACACACAACAGGCAGCACACAAAGCTTGTGCACTCCTCCAGTTTACAGAATTCCCACACCCCTCACTGCTTTACCAGAGGGATCTCTGCTTTCCACAACCCAAAGCAGTGGAAAGGAGAGGAAGCAAGATCTGGGTATTGCAGGATCTGTCATGGGATCATCCTGCCACACCTGGCATGGCACCAGCTCCAGCTTGATTCCTCTCACCAGCTTACCCAGCCCCAGTTTCTCATGGCCCACTGGGATAATGGGGGCAGGATAAATCCATGTGTTTGAGTGTTTTCTCCCCAGATATACTGAGAATTTCTCCTCTGAGCACTCAATAAAACCTTATTGCTTATATGTTGAATTTGGCTAGATATGACTTTGGGCAGAAACTGGAGTTTCTTTAAATAGCACAAGACTACAAATTCACCAGATAATAGAAAGTTTTGAGCACTATTTCTGCCTCTTCTGAGAGGAAAATATTGCTCTGCTAGGTATTGTTATTTTATTCTGTAGGACCCCATGGGTGAGCAACACAGAGCAAGATTATTTGGCTTTCATTAAAAATTTGTTTTGGGTTTTATGACTGGAGATGCAGTTTCTTATGTTTTCTTTTCACCCAGTCCAGTGTTCCAGGGATCCAGAGTCATCCTTGTGATACAGACAGTTTTCCCTTGAGGTACCAATCAGCCAGGGAGTCACACAGACATCAGCACCACGTGTGACACTGGTACAGAGACACCTCCCCAGGAATGCTGAAGGACACAGTGCCAGCAGCACCTAGCACCCAGCCCACAGCAACCAGCTGGAGCAGAAGCAGCTGCCTCCTCCCCACGTGTTCGCTGTGTCCAGGATGGAACATCCAAAAGGCTGGCGATCCTGAGCTCAACTGGACAACATTTATCACCATGGAAATGTCAGCAGCTTGACTGCAGCCAACTCAGACTTTAGGGTGTTAACATAGCCTGCAGAGCTGTGGCCTGATGTCTGGCTTCAGTGTCCACCCTAACCTGCTTCTCCTCTCCATATTATCAGATGGCCATGTGGATGAGCTTCCTAAACACCATGTGCTGCCCTGCAAGGTCACAGGACTGTTTGCACAGGAAGCCCCAACAACGCAGGTAATTGTGAGAAAGGTCAGAGGAAGAATTTGCTGAAGGCATGTTATCATGACTAGTAAATGAAGATGATCTTGGAGGATCCAGCTAGCTCAGGCTGCATGTGCCAAAGGGTAGCCACATGCCAGGCATCCCTTCCTGCTCCCTGGAAGCATCACCAGCTACAGCAGAAGGAGATAACACAAGCCATCACCACCTTCATTTACAGAGGAAACAGAGGTGCCTCCTCCCCATCACACTGAAAAAGGTGCCACACAGAGAGGAAGAGGGTCCATCATCACTCCAGCTGCACATCAGTGCCTCAGGATCCCACTCCTGGGACCATAGTCCTTTGTCCCCCAAGGGGAGCAGACGGGGTGCCTCTGACAGAGGTGGCTGCTGCAGAAAGCTCCTTCCAGGTCTTGCTGACTCTGTGCTCAGGAGGAATCAAGGGCACAAGATACCAGTGACAGAGCTCTCAGCTACCCTCAAGTCTGCTGGGCCACAGTGGAAGCTCCCCTGTCCCACCCTTTAAAACCTGCCACATGCCTGTGGCAGGGGACTGATTGGCAGGTTACCACAGTGGAATGACAACAGGTGCTGCTTTACTCCAGGGGCTGCTGGATCCCTCCAGCAGGTCCATGGATTGCAGCTACAAACACATCAAGCACTGTGCTTCTTCCTCTGCCCAGGAAATGCCCACTTTAGGAACTTCATTTGGGAAGGCAGTTGGGAGCAATCCCACCTAAGGTGCTCAGGTTCCTGAATATATAGGCAGAAGTTTCCAGGACACCTGAAGCTCTGCTAAAGAGCACACAATGTCCCATCCTAGCCTTGGAGAGCCAAGGAAGCAGGCTTGGCAATCAGGAGAAGCTGCATCAACCCCTGGATGATTTCTGTGCACACAGGAGTTCAGGCACAAGAGATCTCCAGCAAGAGAGAGTGATGGTCACCCACACCTTCCTCAGCCTGGGGTGGGAGTGAGAGGTTGAGCCTGTGACTCATGAAAGCATCAACATCACACAGCAGGAACAGCTATAAATACCAGCATTAATTTAATGTCTATACAGTCTCATCTAAGCCATAGGAATACAGAGAAAATGGTTAAAGGGCACTTCAGAGAAACCTGGCTGGATGTGCCAGCCCAGCACCCGAGCCCCCATGGTGCTAAGTACAGGCAGGATCCCCCCACCCCAGCAGTGTCTGCACACTCACATTTCATACACAACAGGCCTGATCTTGCAAGCTTTGTTCTCTTCCTGCAGCTCTCCCAAACTACAGCCGTGCTGAAGTTGAGACTTTCCCCTTTCCTGTAGCACCTGGCTGCAGTTAATCCCTAGGCGAATGTGCAGAGCGAACCAGTACAGCCCTGTCTCTACCCATGTTCTCCTTCTCTGTTCCTTCCTGGCTGCCAGGGGAGTGGAACACCACCCCTGACTGCAGCAGCTCAGGGGCTCCATACAGGAGGGGCTCCAGCCTCCTGCTGTTCCAAGGAGCTGAGCAAAGAGTGATGACCTGCATGAGATGGAAGAGCCCCATCCCTGCTCCAGCTGTGGACACCACATCTCTGCCATGAGGGAAGCCAGACTTCTCCCAGTGCCAGGATGTCAGAGCTCAAGATGGCAGCAAGATAAAAACTACACAATTTTATTGGTTATTCCCAGGGAAACTTCTCTGCTGGGGCCTATTGAAAGGTAGGAGTATTTTTGTAGCATTGCATATGCCAGGAAACTGCCTATTTCTCCTCCAACTGCTGTTTCAACTGTTAAGTACCAACAGCAAAGCTTGCAAATTGCCCAAAACACCAGAATCTTGGCTGTTTTCTTGACTGAGGTCCTTCCCAAGCTGTGCTCCAAAAGATGCGGGCACACAGTGTATCCCATGGCAATGCAGGATGAGATCATTATGGCAGTTGAGGAGAAGAGTGGAAAATTTTAAGCCACACTTTGCAAACATTAACGTTCTTTATCAGCAATGCCCAGGAACCCTGGCCACAGGAGCCAGGTCCCTGTTGTGCTGGGTGCTGTGCAGACATGGGATGAAAGGACAGTCCTGGATGCAAAAGAGCCTCAGCAGACAAAAGATACAGATGGTGGGACAGAAGGAAAACACATGGCAAGTCCTCCAACAGCGCCGTTGCATAAGGGGCACCATTTTTCAGGAGATTCTAGACAAGCACTGCTCAGGCACTGGTGCTGCCCCAGGGCAGCAGATGGATGATAGGGAGAGGCCCTGCTGCCTGTGACCAGCAGGAATGCTGTTAGGAATAACACCAGGAAGAACAAATACCACCTGGAAACGTCAGCAGCATACTACCAGATAAACAGCTCCTGAGCAGAGCAAGGGCTGTGTGTGGACAGCAAAGCACAGACCAGGAATGCAGCCATATGCCACTGCCTCTCCCTGCATCCCACAGCTCCGGAGTGTGCAGACATCCCTGGTACCTCCAGCAGGCTGCGGGTCCTGTGGCTTCTCCCTGCCATCCACACAATGCCCTGCCAGCCAGCCTGGGGAGTGATCTGCCTCAGATTTGAAGCAGATGCAAAAATTAACATGTTTCTTCAAGAACCTGCTGTGGTCAGTCCTAGGGCAGAGTGCTGCTAGAGCATGGACTTCTCTCCAAGAGATTTTCTGACAGGAGAGGAGGAATTGGATGGTTTGAAATCAGGATATGTGTGGGATGAGTTGGCAAGTGCTGAAGACACAGGCCAGTTATGCAGGTCATTCCAGATGAACATCAATGACTATTTCTGTAATATCACACCACCCTAAGGCCAGACACCTCTAACCACCAGGAAACACCCCCGTGAATGTGTCATGGCTCACCCAGCACCTGACCTGACCTGTCCTTGCCCAGTGCTCTTTCTCAGGCCAGTGGGGCTTCGGGAGGAGCGAGAAGAGACTCCCATATCCAGGAAGGAGGGAGGCCATGCCCAGGGCAGGTGTCCTCAGCACCCAAAAGGGTGCTTGTCCCAGGCTACATAGGACAGCAGCACTGCAGAGACCTCACAGTGCTTCTGATTGTCAGGCATATTTTGTCTGTCTGCAAAGCTGGGTGCTCTGGACAGGACAAATGACTCAGGACCAAACCTACACTGCTTTGAACCTAGAAGCTTTGAACTGATAGAAAACATGTCTCTGCATCATGGAATAGGTGGAGCCTGAAGCTCCACTGTCGTTGGAAGGCATTACCAACATGAACCTGGAGCAGTGGATGCTGTGTCTTCAGACTCTCCATCCCATCACTACAGCTGCAATACCAGATGTGCAGTGTCTGGGTGGATTTCTGAATGCCAGGTTCCTGGGGCCCTGTGACTGCAGAAGGATCTCAGCAGCCTTATTCATTTGCAAAAGTTCCCAATCTTCCAGGCTCCAGAACAGAGCTTGAAAATGGATTTTAAAACACAAAGAGGGAACACCTTCATTTTTCTTTGCAGTTTAAAAATGCAACAGGAGTATGATTTTGAGCCTGGCTCCAGGAATGAGCATTTGCATCTGGCAAATCATGATAAGGGCTCAGCTTGTGATCATTCAGAGCCACACCACAACTGTGAACTCTAAATTCATGTCAAGACACTTGTCCTCTGGTTGTACAGTGCCACTGGAGTGACAGGACAAGGGGGAATGGCTCCCCACTGACAGAGGGCAGGGTTAGATGGGAGACTGGGAAGGAATTCTTCCCTGTGAGGGTGGGGAGGCCCTGGCACAGGGTGCCCAGAGAAGCTGTGGCTGCCCCTGGATCCCTGGAAATGTCCAAGGCCAGGTTGGACAGGGCTTGGAGCAACCCAGGATAGCGGAAGGTGTCCCTGCCCATTGCAGAGGGTAGAACAAGATGGAGTTTTAAGGCCCCTTCCGAACAAAACCATTCTGGGATTCTGTGATCCACCCCTGCCATGGGCTGTGCAGGATAAGCATTGCAACTCCATCATCAAAACAGCTTAAAACTCACTGCACCCCCTGGGCAGGAGAGGGCAAACAGGCAGCACCTTCTGTGTCATGTCAGGATGGCAATAGGAGTATTTACATCACAGCTCCAGATAAGGAACTGTTTTTTTAATCAACATTTAATCACAGTTTCACTATCCTTGGTAAAGGAACAGTGAGTTCCTGCTGTACAAGCCCTTGGGAGGCTGCCGTGCCAGGGTTTCCCTCTGTCTGCTGTGTGACCTTCCACCTGGACAACCTTCCCATCCATAGGCCTCCAAGACAGCAGGAACACATTCAGATTTCTCAGAACTACTCAGGACACTCCAAATTGCTCCAAGAAAGACCTGGCACTGCTGGCAGCACTCCATTTTGGTGCAGCCCATCATGCACCTGCATGCGCCAAGAGCCTTTGCCCAGCACAGCTCACTGCTATTTGTGCACAAACAGGCCTGGACACGCACAGATGCTTTGGGGACACGTGCCAGACACCAGAGTCTTGAATTCATTCCTGCATTTTCTCTCACTTTCCTGCATTTTCTCTCACAGCCTCAAACCACCTTCTGAGGCCAGAAGGCAGCAAACAACAGCATGACAGAGCTGGTAGTGTTTACACGCTGCCAGTCAACCACAGAATGTCACATAAGCAGGTGACACACTGTGAGACCTCCCAGTTGACTCTTCTGACCATGATCTCTGCTGGGACTGACCACAGAAGGAACACGAAAGCCAAGGGACATGATTTATCCATTGCTTATGGCCACTCGATGACAGAGGCAGTGAGGGCCTACCAGTGTGACAGTCCCTGGATTCACCCGTCTCCAACCTTCCGGCTCAAAGGAAGATCTGAACTTTTTACAGTGAAAAAAAAAAAAAAGTAATGAACAAAACACACAGGTTTTATTATTCCTGGCTGCCAGTCAGGACCTTGTGTTATATAAAAGAATAGAAATAAAAAACTCAGAATTTGTGGTCTACATGTCAGGCAGGCATTTGTTCTGGAAGTCTGTTCAGTTCTTCAACGCTGACCCCACATCCAGTCAAGTCACTGAATGTCCTCAGTAATTAATCCAAGACACTGGGTTATCCAGCTAAGAGCAACATAGAGCAGCATCCTCCTCTCAAGGAACCCCATCTCTCAAAGCACAGACACCCTGAGGACCAGCCAAGGACCAGCAAGGGCTCATGGACCAACCTCACATCAGTATCCAGATGTTTTTCCAAGCCAACAACAAGCAAAACTGTTGTGACAGGATGGTGTGTGAAGCAGACGATTCAGCCACTGCTGGTCTGTCAGTGGGTACAGGCATGGCTGGCTCACACTGGATGAGTCCCCAGGGATGGACACATTCACAGAGCCAACAGGGGATTCAGCTCCACACCCACCACTGCCTTTCCTCTGAAGAGGAGTGGCTTCCCACAACCAAAGGCAGATCTCCCAGAGGATGGAACCTGGGACGGGAACACTCTGTCCACAGAGGCTGAGGTCAAACCTCTGTGTTTGTCACCAAGCCAGGGGCTCCAGCTGAGCCACCAGACACACGTAGGTGTGTTCCTGCCTCTGTTTCAGCTGGACACCAGGGCACAGCACCGACAATCTCTGGGTTATCCAGCGGGTCCGGGATCCAGGCCTCTCTCTGGTTTTGTGCTGCATTGAAAACACAGCTGGCAGCTGCTGCCAGCCCAGTCCAAACCCCTGCTTCAGGAGCAGTGGGACAATGCTCCCAAGGACTCGTGTTCCTTTCGGGAAGTGCAGCGGTGTCGTCAGGCTGCTGCACGCTCTCACTGCTGCCAGGACAGCCTGTTCCTCTGACACAGAGCACAGCTTTGTTCTGGGAATTGTTTGGGACTCCTGCAACAGACTGGAACATGCCTCAGCACATGGATGCAGAGGGTGCTGCCACATTGTACCCCCTGCACCCCCACCAAGGATGTTTTGCTGCCAAGGACCAGCTCACAGAGCTTACCTGCCCACCAGGGACAGCACCTCAAATGATGGGAGGAGTCACTGCTCCGTGCCCTCCACACACCTTGGATCAAACCCCTGCTGTTTCCCAGCCAGTCCCCTTCTCAAGTCCTCAACAATGATGAAAAGGAATCAGGAAATTTTACTCAGGGGAGACCCAAGACCAAGCAGATGAACAAGCATAAGGAATTCATGGAAAATTTTCAAAAAGACAAGAAGGGGGAACACAAGCATTGAAGAAAGCAGAATCTTCACTGAGGAGCAGCAAACCAAGACCTAAGGCAGCCACTTGCTGTGAAACTGGAGCCTGGGTGCCTTTTGTAAACAGCCATAGCCCTGACTCTGCCTTTTCACTGCTTTTTTGGAACCGTTCCATTTCTGTAAAGTTTTGAAGCCTTAAAAATGAAGCCATTCTGAGGGTACAGAATCGCTGGTGATGTTTTCCACGAGCCCTCTCCAACTGCATTGTAAACAATCGCTTCCTGCTCATGTTGTGTAATGATTCAAAGACAAAAACAAGCCGTATTTACTTTCTCCAACAGAGTAATTCCAACCCTGACCCAAAGCAACTGCGGGGGCTGCCAGGCCTCCTCCTCCTCCTCCTCCTCCCCTCCTCCTGGCTCAGCTCTGCAGCCCAGTCAGCTGAGAGAGCAGAAGGGCAGAGGAAAGTACAGAGAAACAAGGAGCACTTGCAGTTGCCAACACCAAACTCCCTCACCCCCTCTGTCCCTCCTGGGCTATTTTAATCCTGCTTTCTTTCAACTGCTCTGAGCCTCATTCCTTCTGGCTCACACAAAGTCTGAGCAATCCACAAAGGCAAACCGGTCTCCTCTTGATCATAATAAGCTGATTCTCACCAGTTTAACAGTAGGTAGTTACTAAGGGGCTGATTTAGGACTTTACTGGTTTTAATACATGGCTTAGGAGAACACAGCAGGGTCCCAGCAAGTATCCCAAGTTCTCAGACTTTGACTGGTTCTTGTTTGTGCGTGTTCCCTTGGCTCAGTCCTGTGGCAGGGGAGGGCTGGGTAAGCATTCAAGGCCAGAAGGGTTGTGCCAATAAAATACCAAATATTTACAGTTTCCAAGAGAGCAGCAAGGGGCTGGATCAGCAGTTTTCAGCAGGCAAAAGCTCCAATTTTAAAACTCACGTAGGAAACACCCTCACCTGTGTTTGGACAGTCTCTGGTATGATATGAGGCTTTTTATGGCATGAAAACACTGATTTCAGCATTATACAGCCAGTAAAGCTCAACTGATACCCCTCATCAGGAATTTAACCTACCAGAAACACACCTCACCCTGCGCCAGCTGGCAAAGGGCAAAAGAAACAACAGTTGATGTTTCCTCGGATTCCACTATCGGGTCTGGCGATAAAATCTGAAACTTCCTACAGTCACCTCCTCACCTTTTGAGCCTCCCCACCATGCACCTTTGACAAAGGGGTGGGGAAGATGTGAGCATTGACTCCTCTGGGTCTCCACAACCATCACAGAGGGCGTGTGGCATCCTGGAACAACAACCGCCCTAACGCGGACGAGGTGGGGAGCGCGGAAGGCGATTTTTGGGGAGCTCTTTGTGCTCTGATAGCCAAGAGTGACAGCCGGCGACCACCCTCGTCCCAGGCACTCCACGGCCCCTCGCGACCGCCACCGCGCCCCAGTGACCCCGGTGCCCCGGAGAAGCGGCGACACAGCGGGGACGGCCCGGGGACATCACTGCGCTCGGGCCGGGCGCGGTGCGGCCCCCCCGGTGCGGAGCCGGCCGGGATGACATCACCGCGCGGCAGCTGCGGCACCGCCGCCCCCGGTCTGGCGCGGGCCCCGCTGCTCCCGCGGCCGCGCCCGGCGGGGACCCGCGGCGGCCGAGCCCCGGCCCGGGCGGGGCCGCCCCGCAGGGCAGCACGGCGGGGGCGGCGCGGGGCAGATCCCCCTGTCCGTCTGTCCGTCCCTCCCTCCTGCGCGACCGCTCCCGGCTGGTCCCGGCTCACCGAAGGTGCGACGCTGCTTGAAGGGCCGGTCCGAGGGCATCGCGGCGGGACCGGGACAGCACCGGCACCGGGCGGCTCCGTCTGCGCTGGGGCTGCGGCGGAGCGGCGCTGACGTCACCGGGGCCACGCCCTCGGGGCGGGGCTTGGTCCGGCCGGGGCCCCGCCCATCCCCGCGACCCCGAGCTCCGGCCGGGCCTGCAGTGACCCCGGCGCTCCCAAAGTCACGGAGCCACGCTCGGGTTTGGGCTGCAAGGGCCGTACCAGCCCAGCCCGTGCCACCCCTGCCATGGCAGGGACACCTCCCACTGTCCCAGGCTGCTCCAAGCCCCGTCCATCCCGGCCTTGGGCACTGCCAGGGATCCAGGGGCAGCCACAGCTGCTGTGGGCACCCTGTGCCAGGGCCTGCCCACCCTCACAGGGAACAATTCCTTCCCAATATCCAATGGAAATGTCACCTCTTTTAGTCTAAACCATTCCCTCTTGTCCTGTTACTGTCTGCCCCTCTCTTTTTTATAAGCCCCAACAGGAGAGAGAGCAGCTGGTGGTGACATGGCCTGGATGTGCACAGCTGCTTTGGGGCCGTGCCACTGGAGCACCATAGTAGAGCATCCCCATTTCCCAATGGGACATAACATTTATTCAGAGATGACCCCAAACACGAGCATTTTTTCCAGGCCTGTTGGAACAGAGCACCTGAGGGCCTGGCTTAAGGCAGCAGAAATACACCTGAGCTGGGATTTCCAGAGGTGCTCAAAGGACAGAGGTGTCTGTGACTCCAGCCTGCAGTGGCATCTTCTGGACACCTGAGATCAAACATCTTCAGTGTCACTGCCAGCTTCAGGCAGCAAATGTGGCTGTTTGCAAAGAGGGTGGAGGAGAAGGAAGGATTATGTGGGGTTGAAGCCACAATAGCTCAGACCACAGATTCTAGCCAACAAACCTGGACATAAACTACTCTCACACAGATACTCAGACAATTGCAATTCCCACGTCTGCCCCAATCATCTCCCCACTAACGAGCCCCTTGTTTTCCCTGCTGCATTCACAGACACGGCTATGCTGAATATATTAAAGCCTGCAGCACAACTACAAATAGGGCAGCTATTTCTGGAGCTGGTAAATGAATCAAAAACAACTGCAAACAGAGCGTCAATGTTTCACCAGGTCTAATATCCGTCCTCACTGCACGCCAGGACAGGAGCTGTATCATGTTGGAGCAATGTCTCATTGTTACAGTGAGTTGGCAAAAAGCAGGAGTGAACACAAAATGTTAAAGGATTAAGTACAACCTTGGTAAAAAAATACATGAAAGATGCAGCTATGAAAAAACTGCTCTGATTATTGTGTCACCCATTAAAAATATGTTTAACGAGAATTGAAGAAATTCTTGTTTCCTTGCTGAGTTTACCCAAGAAAGAAAACACTTTCATGACCAATATAATGGATTTTCCTTGACCCAGCAGTGGTTAAACAAGCACATACTGGTAAGGAAGTATAAACTCGTCAGATTCACTTTCATAATTAAGATACAAGTAGAGACATTAATCTGTGATATTGGTCCTGTTAATCAGAGAATACCTAAGGGAAAGCAGGAATGTTGGATCAGACATGGCAAGTGATGACCCTTACAGACTTCATCCTCAGGCAAAGGGGTTTACTACTGTTATAAAGTGTGAACCTCTTTTTGATGAGAGGAATGTGGAAGTCTTTTCAATTTAGTGATGTGGCCCCTGGTTTTATCCATGCAGACCTCACTGCAGGACTGGGGCCATAATTCCACAGAGTATTTTTCAGTCACCTGGAGAGGGAGAAAAGATCCCATTTCATAGGAGCTCTGGAGCTTCTCAGAATGTTCACACACTTAGAGAAATGGGATATGGATCAGAGAAGTTTTACTGCTAATGCAGCAGAGATTTACACATTTCTTCCTTCAGCCCTCAGCTTCCCAAACAATCCTGCACCACACATTAATGCCTCTCTTGCCTGGTCTTACTGATGTCATTGGCAAAACTCCTTATTTAAGGAGGTGCATTTCAGATCCAATCCCCCCCCCGCCCTGGGGATCAGTCAAAGGTTTAAGGCATCAGCCTTAACATGACCTGGAAACAACGAGCTTCCACTGATAATGAGCACTCCTGGACCTTGTGAAACCACAGCAGGGAGGGAAATCTCCCTGAAGGAATCCTGTAATGATGGTGAAGGAAGTGTATTTTTGTCAACAGACAAAAAGCTCAGGCTCCTGCTGGCCCGGGCAGTGTCCAAGCTCCTGTCCCTGCACCTCTGGGTGCTGCTGGTGGGTCCCAGGATCTGCTGTAGCTCTGCTCACTTCAGCCCAGCCTCTCTTGGTGTGAAATCTTTGCCTTTGTCCCCCAGAGTGGTTTGGGTTGGAAGAGACCTTATAAATCTCATCCAGTCTCACCCCTGCTATGGGCAGGGACACCTTCCACTATCCCAGATTGCTCCAAGCCCCAGTGTCCAACCTGGCCTTGGACACTGCCAGGGATCCAGGGGCAGCCACAGCTTCTCCGTGTCCTGTATGTGAAGGACACTGTCATCAGCCACCTTAGGAAGGGGAACTGGGCACTGGAGCCAACACAAATCCACAGAAGGTGTCTACAAGCTAAGCTTTTACAGTGTCACCTCCCCTCCTGCCAGAGCCTTAGCACAAAGGCAGCACAAGAGAGCACATCTCCTTGGGCCTCAAGTGCTGCTCTTGCCAGCCCAGAGCCCCAAACTCCCTTTCATTACCTTGTTAATCCATCAGGGTTTGTTCTCCCAGCAGCAGATGCTTCCTCAGCCTTCAACAGGGATCCACCAAAACCAAAACTGACGCCCAAGACAGCAAACCAGGCCAGCAGATCAAACTGGCTACTGTGACAGTGTGAGATCTCCCATGGGTGGCCTCAATGGCCTTCCTTAGCCATGAAAATTCTGTTTGGAACAGAAGGAAAGTGGCAGGAAAATGCTACAACACAGGAGCCAATCGAGTGCACTGCACATGCCCTTGGGCCAAATCCTTGTTCAGAGAATGCAACAGACAAACAAAAACAGTCCTAGGAAGGTTCTGCTTTTTGAAGAAGAACTCAATCACTCAATCATGAGAAAACTTAAAATCTTCAGAAGAAAAACACATAAGACAAAACCAGTCACTGGTGACACGTTTTAATTTGTTATGGTCAAATTTTTTTGAAGTAAAACCAACAGAGTAAGACAGAACTAGAGGACAGGCAGAGTCATATTTACAGCCATTCTAAACTGAGAGTGCAAAAGCAGAGCTCAGTGGTGAAAGAAGCATAGGAGCATACAAAGAACAGTCTTTTTTTTTTTGTTATTATTAGAATTTTATTATATTATCTTCTTAGCTATTAAAAGAATCTGTTGCATTTTTTACTGCCCAATTCCAACTCACCAGGTCCCCCTCAAAATGACTTGAGATACAAAAAGTGCCATTTTTTCTGTTTGTAGACAACAAAACCACCTGCTTTAATTTTTTCTAACCTTACTGAAGAGGCACAGCACAGTTAACACTAATGCTCTATTCTTTACCATTAAATAAAAAATAAAACAGTTGGGCAAAGGGAAAAAACCAGACTGAGTCAGTGTAATCATTCAGTTGGATTCTGGATGACAATCAGGAAATAGTCTTTATCTAGAGAGAGAGAAAAAAAAAAGAAAATTATTCTTTCACTGCTGGTATTTGTTCACAGAAACAGTAAATTTCAGCATTTTTCACATCTCTCTAATGCACTCTGGGAACTCCAGAGCCCTGACATTCATTCTCAATGGGCAAAACAGTCTCCAACTGTCATAAAATCATTTATTTTATGGGTTTTACTGAGAAAAACTCTCAGCTTTAGAAACTGCAGATTCCTGAGGCAGCTGAATTTAACCCCATTTGTGCCAGGAAACAGCAACTGGCACAGGCCACACTGGTGCAGGGTGGTCACTGCCCTTCTCTCACAGGCACACTGGGGGCCATGGATGCTTTTTCTTACTCCTCTCTTGCCATCCTTCCTGTGGAAATCCAAGGCTGCCTCAGCAGGAACCAGAGCCTGTGTTAAGATCTGCCCTCAACCATCCCTGCCTAGGGGAGCTGCCATCCCCTGCTTGGCCTCTCCACCAGCCCCATCCCAGCAGGGAGCACGCACTGAATTCCTGCCACAGGAGGGACTTGCACTCATCTCGATGCTTCCCAGCTTGGAATTCAACAAAATACTGAGGATGTTTCCTGAAAAGGAGGTTGCTGCTGCTGCTGTAGTATTCCATGACCTGTGATTACAGCAACAGTGTGCTCTAGTACTCTTCCCAGAACTGGAAAGTCAGGACTGTCCTGTTTTATCACTCAGTCCACAGTTCTGAATGGAAATTGCTCTCAGAATGTATTTCTTTCCACATCTTTGGGTTTTATACCGAAAAACAAAGCATGAGAGGGTGCAGCACTCTCTCAAGCATTATCTAATACTTTCCACTTTGATTAATACAAAATAAGGGAAGGGACTCGCCACATCCAAACATGACAAAGGAAAACTTTGGTCAATGATGAAGTTTTCAACTCTCCAGAAAGTAGAACAGCTTCTGGGAAGGAAGTGTGAACACAAGAACGTGAACACAAGCAGCAGGCAGACTCTTTCCAGGCTGACAGTGTCAGTCTCAAGAGAAAACAATCTTGCTGCATTCCCAGACTCCTGCTTTCACCCTGCTCTGTCCTACCTGGAGCAACCATGATTTCGTTTTTCTTGGAGCGGATGCGCAGGAAGGTGAGGTCGTTCTGGGGGTCGATGTCCCGCACGGTGCTCCTGGCCTTCATGATGAAGCTGTGCATGAGGCCAGCGTACTGGATGGTGGTGGTGTTGTCTATGGTGCTCTTGATGGGAATTCCTGCAGGACAGGGACAGCAAGGCTCAGTGACAAACCTCCAAACCAACCCCGACCTCGGCTGTCACTGCAGCGCGGGTTAGGAGTGCTCTCTTTGAAGGCAAGAGGAAAACATGAAGGAAAACAAGATATGAAAAAGCTGAGATGTGGGACAAGTGTGGGTGAGAACTTTTTCCCTCTAGTAGCATCAGCACTTTACTTCTGCATTTTGAGAGTTAGAAATAAATTAAACAAAAGTAATTATCTGTAGAGATGCAACCAATGTTGCAGTTTTTTCTCATGACTGGGGACACCTTTTCCTTTCAGAAAGGCTCCTCTACAGCTGTTAAGTGATACTGAGGTAGGTCAGGCTGGGATCAGTGATTATGGAGGACATCAGCTGCTGCATACTCAAATATTTCAACGCTTTTGCAAATTATTTTCACTTATTTCCTAAAATAACAAAGTGAGCTTGCAGAAATGGGAAATCAATTTTCCCTTGTAGTGTGACTACTGTATGTCTCCTTGGGCTCCAGGAAAACCTCACCCGAAGCCAGACTCCAAGCTGAGTGCAAGTGGTACAAGAGCAGCCCTCAAAGCTGGTGGCTGGAATAAGTGATAGGTGAGAAACCTGAGGCTGACACTGCACCTTCTGAATTGACCACGATGATTCCCTGCACTCCCTTCTGGCTCTGGATTCGCTTCAGTGTTTCCTCAACCTCAGCCTGCAAGAGAAAGCACAAATCAATACACAGTTACAGCTGCTCTCTGCCTCCCACCAGAGCTCTGGGAAAATGTGGCTGAAAACAAAGCTGCACAGGGATGATTAAACACACACTGCCTATACTGGTTTGTACAGCCAAGTGTCTGTACCTTGGTGCCACCTTTTCTGCATGACCTTTCCAGTTATTTTCCTGCATTTCTTCTTCACTCATTTCTGATTATCAGCCAGGAATTCCCCTCTCTCCTCCTCCCCAAGCCTCCTGCTGAGAGCTTGCAGCTGGAAGCTGCAGTCAAACTGCTACAATTTAGGTGTCAAACAAAAACGATCTCTGAAAATGTACATGGGATTTATGAAAATAGTAGGAAAAAGATACATTGTGGGTGCAAGATGACCTTCCCTTTTATCAAATGAACGCCAAAAGCAATTACAAATAAGAGAAGTGAGGGGAAAAACCATGAATGAACACTCTTTGTTTGTAATTCTGATTTGTGCTGGGATGGCTGCAAAGCTGTAACCACTGCCAATAATTTACAGCTTAAAAAGGAAAAATGCAAATGCAGACCAAGGCAATAGTTCTTTGCTCTATAAACACCATCCAAGGAGGTTTCAGCACCTTCTGCACAACTTTCCTGCTACAAGATACTGCACATCAAAATGTTTTTCCTCTGCAACTTCAGTCAGCATTTATTTCTTTACAAATTTTGACATACATTTTGATCCCCAATTTCATCAACGCACAATAGCCAGCAACGCATCTGAGCAGGGAGAAATCTCCAATACAATCACAACAGAACGAGTACAGCCCGGGTTATTAAACAGCCAAAGCCAACAACAGCCTCTTTTTCCTGACTGCTTCCAGCTTTAGGGATGTGCCCTGGCAGCCGTAGGAAATGCAGGTTTCGTGTGCGCGTTTCCCCGGCTCGGGGCTCAGCTGGATCGGGAGAAGGTTCGGCCTCTCCCCGCGGTGGCTCCGGGCCGGGCAGGGCCAGGGAATCCCCTCGGAGGCAGCGCCGGGACCCGCAGCGCTCCCGGCCCGGCCTGGGGGGACCCCGGGCCCAGCCCGCACAAACGCGACCCCTCCGGGGGCCTGACACAGAACCCGACACCGAACTCAACACGAACCGAACCGGGCCGGGGCTCCCAGCCCCCGCAGAGCCCCCGTGGGCCCGCAGCGGCGTCTCGCCTTTACCCGAGCCCCGCCTGTGCCTGAGGGGAGCCGGGACCGGCACCGGCACCGGGACCAGCAGCGGGCCCGCCCCGCCCTGCGCCGGCCGCAGGAGCCCCCGAGGGCCGAGGGAGCGCAGAGACCCCCGAGGGCGGCACAGGGGCCCCACCCGGACTCCGGACCGCCCTCACCCACCATGACTGAGCCGCCGCCTCCGCCGCCTCTCGGCCCCGGCGCTGCCCCGGAAGCGCTCGGAGCGCGGGGCGGGACCGCTCCGGAGACACCGCCCCGAACCCCCCGGGACCGCGCCGGAGACACCGCCCCGAACCCCCGGAACCGCTCCGGAGACACCGCCCCGAACCCCCCGGGACCGCGCCGGAGACACCGCCCCGAACCCCCGGAACCCCCGGAACCGCTCCGGAGACACCGCCCCGAACCCCCGGAACCGCTCCGGAGACACCGCCCCGAACCCCCGGGAACCGCGCCGGGGAGACACCGCCCCGAACCCCCGGAACACCGCGAACCCCCGGAACCGCGCCGGGGACACCGCCCCGAACCCCCGGAACCCCCGGGACCGCTCCGGGGACACCGCCCCGAACCCCCCGGAGCCCACAGGAATCTCCCCCAGCCTCCCGGGACAGGAGCCACTTTAGGGATATCAGCGTGAAACCCCAGCCTTCAATACCTGAAAGGGACTTCCAGGAAAGGTGGGAAGTATCTACTGAGAGCCTGGAGTGACAGGACAAGGGGGCGTTGGTTCACATTGAAAGAGAGGAGGCTTCAAGGATGATCAGGGACCCTACAAGGCTGGTTGGTGTCACTGGAGTTTGGCTCCCTCCTTTGTGGCATTCTGTCAATCCTACCCACTCGCAGTGTCATTCCTCACTGATATCCCTGCAATGAGATGTGACAGCTGAGGCTCCTACAGAACCTCCCTGCAGCCTCACAGCCCTCACTGGCTCCTCAGGGCAGCATCCACAAGCACTAAAAATCCAGGAATTGTGTCCAAAATCTCCTGTTCAATATCCAGTGCAGTCCAAAAGGGTGGACAAGGTATTGGGAATGAACTATTCCTAAAGAATCCCAGTAGACGGACGAGTCCAGGCAGCCGGACCCACATCCCCAAGGAGCTCACAATTTGTTGGCACCTGGATTTTCTGTCACACAAAAGGAATAAGGACCAGACCACCAGCTCTTTAAGTAGTTTTATAAAAGTATTCGACTTACTGAGATACTGTTACAGTTACCTGAGTATTTGAAATTACAATGCAAGGAAATATCGACAATGAATTTCAGTACAGTATTTTACAATCCAGTGCTGCTGATCCCAGTTTCTACACGAGTTCACTAGAGCACATATACACAAACAGTGATTCTTGGAGAAAATTAAAAGACATCAAAAAAAGGGGGCTGGAGATACCAATATAACAGAGTTGAGATTACAAATCCAGTGCAGCATGTAATAAAATAACATTTAAAAAACAAAACAAACAAACAAAAAAAAAAAAAACAACTCAATCCCCCCCAAACATTTTTTATTTTTCTCAAAATAATAAAAAAAGGTTTTTTTAAACACAAGCAACTGGATTAAAAAAACCCCAAACTTCAATACTAGATCAGATAAAGACATGATGTATTTACTGTGCATGTCATTAGTAAATGAACAGTTCCTGAGCTACTTGTAACAATAAGGCTTCGTTAATTCTCAGTCTCTCATTTTCTCATGTTATTCTCATGAGGGAAAATTTTAAATAAAATTTCTTTTAATAGTTGGTAATTAGGCTCAAGTGACAGTTGCATATGAATGTACATTTGTGACATACTATGAATTTATGCAGCTCAGGTTGCTAAAACATTTGAAGCAATGGGAGACAAATTCATTCATCTCTGCTGAAAATCTCACTTGTAAATCCAATCCACAAAAACCTGTTTATGTGGGATAGCAGCTGCTCTGGGCTCATCCCTGTATTGCTTCACCAGATCCCTAAAAAGAACTGAAAAGTGCACCAGTGGCTTGTGTAATTCCTTTTAACTTCTACACAACATGCTGTAAAAATGGAACAGATTTGTTGGTATCCGTAAGTCAAATGGCTGAGGAATCTGAACTTGTGCCTTCAGAAATATTGTCAACCTAACACTGTAAAGTTGCTTTAAACTTTTTATATTTGGCCAAATCCAATGTTTCACTGATTGTTTTTCCCCCCCTCAATGAATTCTTTATTTGCAATGTTTTAAAATCACATCTGGTGCTTGGGATATCCAGCCCCCTTTCTCCCATCCTGGTACAGCAGAAGAGACATATAAACATGCCATTTAAATTAAAGAAACAATGGAATAAGTGGAATCCTGGACATCAAAAATATATACAAGCAGGTATGTTTTTCCTGAACTAAACATTTCAACCATAAAAATATTCAACAGCCAAACCCTATAGAACTAGGGCTAAGGCTATTTCAATTGTAACTATTCTTTATTTTAAAAATATAGGGCTGACAGCCTTTTGGGTGATATTTATACATAAACAATAGTTCTAGGTTCCCTACATGAATCATAAAGCAATATGCAGAACATAGACTATTTTTCATAGCTTAATCTTGCATTATCTTGCTTAATTTAACCTCTCTTGTAAATATGTTAGATAACTACATTTCATTGTAAGAATTAATATAAACAGAAAATATATATAAGGCCTTTTATTTTCCTCATGAGCTGTATACTGTGATAGATCCAAATGTTGTGGAAGTTGACAATTCTCAAAGGTGAATTCTCACCATCAGAGAAACTTTAAACGAGGGGCATTTCTGAATCATCAGCACCTCTCCCTGGGCCTTCCTTTGGTGAAGCCTGACCAGTCCCACCCTCCTGCCTTCCCAAAGCATTTCTCACTGAGCCCTGACACACTTGTGAAGTCAGTTAAAACCTGTAGTGTTTTGGTTCTTCTTAGGCCTGAATCAGTTTTTCCCTCTTGCAGTTTAGATGGATGAGACAGCAGGAAAGAAAAGCTCTTTTCCAGACTGTAGATTCAGTTTGACACTTTCCCACTGTCCTGTTCCAGCTCTCTCATCTCAGAGTCTTAAATGCAGCTCCTGCCCCAGTGCTCTGAGCAGCAGGTTTGCTTTAATATGTGCTACATGTTATTTCAAGTGTCTTGTCTCTCACTGTGGCTACAGCTCATTTCTCTGGTGTCTGACTTCCTCCCTTCAGGGGAAGGGAAAGGGTTGACCAGACCCAAAAAGTGCATTCAGTCTAAAGGAGCAGTAAATGCAAAATGTTCTTGTAAACCAGAAAAGAATTAACAGATTCTAGAAGGAAATAAAAGATGTTAATTCAACAGGAACTCGCTACAAAAGTTACTAGCTGTAAGCAGCTTAAGGTGAATTAGCTTAGAAACCTCCTCAAAAACTTTAGTTTCAAACTTTACAGAACTATTTACGGATGCTCCAGCTTTCCAAAAACCTGTAATCTGTGTCTGAACTTTCTAATCCTCTTGGACTCAGCCAGTCTCATACATCAATTCACCTGCAGAACTGATGAGTAGGATCATTTTCTGATTTTCATTTGTGTCTCTTCCTGAGAGCCCAAGGAACTTTCTGGAGCAAACTGACTGCATCATGTAGGAAAACCCCGGAGGGAAATGTCCATTAACACTGCTGACAAACATCAGCCTGCAAACAGGAACCTCAATGGAATCAGTGCAATCCCAGCTGGGCTGGTCTTTCGCAAAACAACTGAAGTACCACAGTGTTAATATTGATTTCCAAGTTAAAACGTGTTACACAGCAAAAGCCCAGAACCCTTCAGAGGGCACAGAGCAGTGTTCCAACAACTCTGGGCCTGGGTGTCTTTAGCTGACAGGAGCAGGGTTGGGATGAACCAAAGCAAAGCTATGCCCTGCATTTGTGCCACAGTTTGACATCCCCTTAACAGCAGCTTGAGTCCAGCTAGCACATCAGCAGACTCCAGGCAGGGAAAAACAGTCTGGCCACACTTGAGTTAGAAAAAGGAGCTTAAGGTATGGAGCTGCTCACGGCACAGAGGTGGATCCAGGCTGGCTCTGACACTGCTGCCAAGAGGCTCAGGATGCTGCTGCAGCATTGCAGCTACCAATGAACTTCCCAGTGCATCAGTAGCAAAAATGCTACTAAAAAGGAAAGACAAAACTATTGTTAAAAATCTGTCAGTCATTAAGGACACATTCTAATTAATGAATGGTAAAACAAAGAGCCCAAAGCTGTATTAAACCTCTCCTTCGGTCATTAGTCACTTGTAGCCGTATCTGATTGCGCATTTGATTTCTGAAAGTGCTCAGTAGAAATCCAGAGTTAATGTGGATAACCTCAGGATAACATCCATTTATTTACACATTAGTACTGTTAAATAAATCCAAGTCATGTCTACTTTACAATGAAGTGTGCAACAAGCAGAAGAAGTGAAGCACATACATCGTGTGGAGTTCACGTTCTTCAAGGTGCAAATTTCAGCTACTCTTGTCCAAATCCTTCTGTTTCTTCAATTGCAAATAACAGCTTTTCCTTCAACTGCTCATAATTCTTATATGGTGGAAGGTCTAAGCGATTGAAACTGAAAAATAAAAAATTAAATTAAGTACTGATGAGGAATTCAACAGGAACAAAAAATCCACTCTTACTATAGTTGATTGGAATTTTTGATGTGGAGACGGATATTGGGATTTTCACACTGCAAAAAACTGACTGCTAATACAAATGTAAGTATTTCTGAGGGCAGAGGTTAGGATTCTAGTGCTCATACAGTGATAGTTTTCACTAACTTTTCCTAGTTGGAGGAAAACTAACCTCTAGTTGGTTAATTAAGAGTCATCATTCAGGTTCAAAATTTTCAATTTGTGTGCCTTTGCCTACCACTGACAGTCCCCAAAGGAATGAGCAGAGGTGACCTTTTCTCTGGAAGTGTGTGAATGTGGCTATTTCACTAAGGAGTGCAGAATATCAAAAGGCAGTCCCAACCTTGTCTGACAGTAATGTTAATTGCTTTAATTGTTCAGTAATATATTACACAAATCCATGGAATTCACAATGCAATCTATTCCATACCACAAGGGCTTTTCAGAAGTTCAGCTATTATTCAGCAACACAGTTCACTGGAGTAAAGTGTGTTTGCTTTCACAGAGCCTCAACCATTTCAGCATATTACCCATTGACTGAGATGTCAGAGCAGCCTGTGCTCAGCAAAACCAGAGCAAAAGCAATATTCTGATTTGTTATGTACTCACCAGGTGTGACTTCTGGGTAACCAGTTTTCCTTTCCAACTTTTTCAATACAGAATTTTTGGGGTCCATTGCTCCCTGTAACAAATTCCAACAGACAAGGCATAGGTCCAGCTACCCTTGTAACACTGTAACACACACCTGAAGCATGCAAGGCTTAAAAAAGGACAGGATTTTCATTACTTGCACAGAGAAGGGATATTTATCTCACCATACAGATCAAAGTATGCATATAGAGAAATGTATCAATTTGAAGTGATTTCAAAGAGCAATAAATAGCTGTAAACATTCCTTTCATCTTTTTCCATTATAGCTCAAGTATATGCAGGGCTTACAAAACAGCATTCAATATGACATTCATTAAAAATGTCATAAATATATAATTTGGTTCTTTTTAGAAGTCTCTCCTGCATTAGAAGGGTTATTAATACCTACCCATGAGGTCAGCAAATCCTCCCACTGGCAATCTGCATGTTCCAGTCACAAACTGCAAGAGTCTCATCCTCTTCTCATTATCTATTTCTTTCACAAACTGAAAAACAGAAATTGAAATAAACATTTAGGGATAGATTCAATCTTCAGATTTTCACACCATCACCATCCACAGATGAGCAGCAAGGTGCCTGTGAGGAACAGCTGGGTGAGCAGTTAACAGTTTCTATCTGCACTCTGCAGGTGTGCTCAGTGTTCCCTGAGCTGTAGCTGTGCTGTCTGACTTCTGCTGGTCTGAGAATAAAGCAAAGGCTGCAAACCTGCCAGAACCACACGATCTGCCTGCTGGTCCTGGTGTAGTGCCTGTAGATGGTGTGTCTCTGCCAGTCATTCAGGTCGATTTCTTGCATTCCACAGAGAAGCACCTTTGGGGCAGAAAAAGGGAAATTAAGCTGAGGAGCACAAGTTTCCACTTTTCTTCTGTGACCTCCCACACAGCAAAAGAGAACAACTGGACCCCCACTTAGCAGCACCTGCAATGACAGTGCACTTGGTTTTAATTTAAAACTTCTATAACAAAGACTGGTGATGGTTCATGAAGTATATTTGGAGAGGCCACAAATTGGAAAAATCTGTTGTGAAAAATAGAGTAATTGCTTGCAATTTTAGGAATAAATTCTTCCCTGTGAGGGAGGTGAGGCCCTGGCACAGGGTGCCCAGAGCAGCTGTGGCTGCCCCTGGATCCCTGGCAGTGTCCAAGGCCAGGCTGGACAGGGCTTGGAGCACCCTGGGACAGTGGAAGGTGTCCCTGCCCATGGCAGGGGGCTGGAACAAGATGATTTAAGATCCAAACCCAAACCATTCTGGGATTCTATGCAGACATTTAAGCCAGAACAGTTTATCTTTGCCCAGACATACAGTTCTTCACTAGGGATGGGGAGTTTTGTTTTGATGATTTTACTTTTCAAACTGAACAGATGCTTCAGAAACTGCAATTCTGAGAGATCAAACCCAAAGCAAGGACTTGGCCTGATCTATGTGCAACCATCCACTGCATATCTGGTTTTATCTCCCATTCTGTCGAGTTACTCATTCTTTGAACACAGGCAAACCAAAGAATCACAAAGACAAAGTAAGAAATTTCTGCTGACAGAATCTTGGCCTTTAGAAACATCTACGTTGGCTGCAAAGAGGAAAGTTAAGGAAAATACATTAATCTAATACTACTCCATGAAGTTTTCCCCATATTCCTTTTAAAACAGAGTTGTCAGCCTCAATGAGTTTTGCTCTTCAGATGTACTGACTGGAATTTATTTTATGGGTAATGACCTGGATCCAGCAATAGCCAAGCAATCCTTTACCTCCAGTTCCTTTGCATCAAAATACTGCAAATACTGTTGTGGCAGAATTTCATTGAAGCCTTCAAAGAAAGCCTGTGTCTGCTCCTCAACACCTCGGGACAGTCTCCATTCTGCTACTAGCCTGGAAAAGAACATGCACCAAGATCATTTAAATGGCCCATGCTAACCCAAGTCCACATCTTTGCCTATTTTGAGATGAACTGTAAGCTAAATTAAAAAAACATGGAAAGTATGGAAAGTTCTGGGGATAGAGCACTGCATAATTTTATCAGCAGCCTTTACTCTGTGCAAATGATTTCATTTTTTCTCTAAATTAAACCCTAAGTGTTCAACCATTCTGCTACAGAAGTGTTTTGGAGTCAGAGAGGAGGCAGCATCTCTTCACTGATTACATTAATGAGAGCACAGCAGTCCCGAGGTATTTGAGGATTTTGTCTGATATTCTCCCCAGAAATCTCAGCTGTTATCCATGACAAGGTAAAAAACAAGCCAAGTTGTACTGGTGAAGAGCAGCAGGACTGCCAGCTTACCAATCAGTGACTATGTCCATTTGGAAAGTTCCATATTTGTTTCTGTTAATCATGAAACTTTGCTCTGTGGCAGAAACTCCACTCTCCATTAATAAAAGGGTGAAAAGCAGGCAGGAGACCCGGAGAACCTGAACCCAGGGAGAAGCAGATATTATGCTGAATTCAAGCCTAACCTGGCAGGAGCACTGGAGTCTAAAGGAGATGTGGCTATTTCTCCTTTCAGTCCTAGGAACTTGGGGCACTTAAAGCAAGACTTGGAGTAAGACAAAAGAATCTGAATGAAACTGGAATCTGAGCTCTCCCTGGGTTCCTAGGAACTAGAGAAGAATGATTTTCTGCAGATCCTCCCTCCTGCCAAATGCCAGAATGTTTCTTGTGCAAACACCACCTCTTTTGTGAATCACTGAAACGTCTGCAGGTTTCTCATGCCATGAAAACAGAGCCCACTCCTGACTCCCTTCCCCGGCCCACGGAAAAAGCCTTCACAGAACACATTGAAACAAGGAGAAGAATTCTCTGTGATTCAGTTTAGTTTGTGCCTGCAATGTGTGATGACTGGTTTTTTTTTTTGCAAGCACATCCTTCAAGCTTTTATGTTGCAGTTCACACCTTAAATCAGAGCTGCTGTGCTGCTGCACGCTGTGGAAGGAGGGGATGTTCCAGGACAAAGCAGGTCACTGTTCACATTTTTATTCCTAAATCACTCTGAGGCTCCTTCACTCTTAATCTATTGCTTTAAAGCATTTTGGTGCTGCAAATATGATCCTTACTTTATGACAACACAACCTATGACATCATTCTTAACACTGTTACAACTACAACACCAGCTCAGATGAAACTAATAGCAATTCCAAGATAAAATAAGAATCTTCACAAAAGCATCCAGAAATGTTCTAAAAAAAAAACCAAACCAACAAAAACAACCCCTCAAACCCCCAAATGAACCAGAAATGGCTGGCTAGAACATCAGCAGGCTATGAAGCAATATAATTATAATAGTAAACATATGTAACATTTCACGAAATCCCTGACATTCACAATTCTTGCCATGGTGTTCTGCTAAACCAAGGTAACTTTAGGAAAAAGGTGGACTTTCTTCTAACCATCATCTTCAGGAAAAGTGGATTTTTGAAACATTTCTATCAATATTCCTCTTTCAAATATGAGATCCAAACACTTGCTACTTGTTGCCAGCATCAGCAATTACTCAGCAATGCTTTAGATGACACAGACAGTCCTTTGTTGCTAGAACTCAAGAAGGAAAATGACAGAGTATTTTAAAGACTTCACCTATTCTTACCTTATGTAGTCTTCTTTATTTTCTTCTGTGACCAGAATGTTGCTACCATTTGGCTTCAAATCGTGGCTTTTGATTTCACCCAGTATTTCTTTATCAACAGAAAAAAACATTTCCAAGCCACATTCTTCAATATCATTCTCTCTGGAAGGAAAAAAACAAAGTTTTAAACAACCGTGTTGAGAACTTGCACACAGTAGAGGAGATGAGTACAAAGAACCTTAGGAAAGAAGGCTAGGAGCTAAACAGTCAAGATAAGGAAATGTTCCTTACACAACAATTATGGCCTTGCAAGAAGTCCTGAAGTTTATATGTTGATTTATGCTTTTGCAAAGTGAAGAACTGCCTGCATACACAGAGGTTTTGATGACCATTTTCCTCCAAAACATAGTGCAAAATCCAGATATTTATCCTGACCCATAACACAGAAATGCCAGCCTTGAAAACGTGGCTGTGGTTTATTGAGCCCCATGATCCAACTACACTTCTGAACTTCATCTTTCCAAAATACATGGTACTGCATGAGACCCTGGGTGAGGAGGGAACACTTCAGATGAAGGACTGATTTTATTTCATCATCCATCCCTTTTAAAATGAAAGCTTCATGGTCCAGCTCAGTTTGAGCACAGAGGTTTGGAAGATGACTTCTCAAAGTCCCCTTCTAAACTCAGTCAATCTGTGAAAACCTCAAGACTGTGGGAATGAGAAAAACAGCCCCCTGATACAAGTGCCAATGAATGCCTCCTGCTAAGATAGAAAATTTGCTTTTTCTCTGACGGACAAAGTTATGTCTGTCCTGACAGCCATGGCTCCTCTCCCCTGTAAATGTGCAGTCCTTTCCTCAGGGACTCCAGCAGGCTCAACTACACTCAAATTTGGGTCTGGACTGAGAGGACTCTGCAGCCCTTGGACTCTGAAGCCTTTGCTTCAATTTCCACATCCTGAAGTGTTTTTTCAAAGGGGCAAAGCCTTTCCTGGACTCTAGACCAGAAGATTTCTATCACTACAGAAATTGCTTTGAATTAAAATGAAGGCACATTAGCAGCACATCCATGGAGTGCAGAACATACTACTCTGAAAACCAGAATTCCTATCTCAATTCCTAAACACCTCATGTGCTGCTTTCTCTGCTCTTCAGTATTTAAGATAAGTAATCACCACAGCAGGAGATGAAAATCCTAGCTTTTATATTCAGTTCTGCATTTCAAAAACTAATCTATTCTCACACCTTCTATCACATTTTCAAAGCACATTTAGAACTACTCTGTCTTAGTATGACTCTTCAGTAAAGTATTTTGCCTCTGGTCACAAGAAAGACAAATTTTTCTGCAAAATTGTTTTTACTATAGCTGAAGAAAAAAAGTTAATCAATTTGCCTTTCTTTCTTTTTCCTCTAATATATTTGTTTTATTCTGAAAGAAAAAAAAAAATCAGTGTTACTGAAACTAATGGTGCACATCAACCATGGACTAAAGCATGTGGCATCCTCCTATGACAAAGTCAGTATAGAATTACAATGCTTTAGATCTAAGGGGTTTTAAAAATTATTTCTTAAAAGTATCTGCTATACATAATTCCAAAATAACTGTGGTCAAGAAACTCCACATCCTTTTTACTTGCCAGTCTCTGGAGAGGAATTGGCAAAGGAGAGGAAGAGGAGGACTCCACAAGAGCATGGGCAGAGAAGTGTCTGACCATGCAGGTGTGGAAGGCTTCAGGCAGGACTGGTCTGGAATCATTAAGCTTGGAGCAAAGATGCCAGGACAGCCAGAACTTCTTTAAAGCATTAAATCTGCATTACCAACCTTGAAGTCAAATTGCAAGTGTGACTAACAGAAGAATTATGTAGTAGTAAATAACAAACTACATTTGTTAACTTCATGTTAATGTAGCACTAAACATTTTGTTTTCTAACTAAACCACGTACCAGAGAAACATTGAATGGATTTTTGCTGATTTCTTTTATTCAGTTATCTGAGAATTTGAATTTACTCAAGCCATTTTATTTGTAACCATGTTCAACACTGCCACATCTGTATGTCTAACTAGAATTAACAAAACAGAACACAAGATGCTGCATGGAATACTTAATGAACCAGAAAGGCTGTGTATTAACAAACCATTCTTTGTGTATCTAAAGTCACTGTAAAAATTCCATACTGCTCTGCAATGTTAGATTACACTTTTCAGTGGGGTTGCCAGTAAAAGATTTGCACCTACTTCCTGGCAGAAGTGAAAACCGAAAACTTTGTATTGCTATTTCAAGAACAAAATGAAGTCAAACTCACTTTACCCAGATGAGAGAGTTGTAAAACTCTGGGTCAACAGATTCTAAATCCTTGAGTCCTACTGCCTTGTTTAGGATACGTTTGTAGAATGGCAGAGAGAAACCAGTGTCAATGAACTTCCCATGGAACAAAGCCTGAGGAACACAAGAACACACAAAATAATGCAAAGGATGATTCAGTACTTAATATTGTTAACTTAATATTAACATTCTTTTCTTTGTGCCCATGAAATCTGACAGCCAAAAAATTAAACTAACCTGAATATCATGACTGCCAACATGCTGAATTAGCTTACACCAACAGGAGTTATAGCCAAACACCTGATAATTTCAACTCAAAAATGGATTGTTTGATTATCCATCTGAAGGCACTGTATTTATTTATAGGAAAACTGCAGGTTAGCCCCTCTTCCTGCTTCAGGACTCACCATGGCAATGAACCTCCCAATGAACCTGAAGTATTTCAGGTGGTCTGGGTTGATGTAAGAGGCTGGGTTTATCTGTAAGCAGTAGTTATCTTTCCCTGCATATTCAAACAGGCAATACATGGGGTTCAACACTTCGTGTGACAATAGAAAGAACCACTCCCTGAAATCACACAAACAATAAAAACACATTTTAAAACAAATCACAGCAGAAATTACTGTAACTAACTCATATTGGCACAGTCTGCCTCCTTCCCCAGAGAGCAGCTGGCCCACACTGAACCAAAAGGAAACTACAGCAAATTACAAATTCAAATGCAAAGTTGCAATGATACACAACTGCCAGTGGTTTGGATAAAATCCACTCTTATCTAAATGAGCACATTACAAGTCTACCACTGATCTAAACACCCGGGGTTGGGGAATGCCAATTAACATATGCACTTCTCAGTTACATTTCAGTCAAGACTTTGGATTTAAATATACGTTTCTGGTAACTTTTTCAATAAACTCTACTTTGACATTAACACTTGAGTCAAAGGCTCACTTTAGCTCAGTAAACTGCATCTCTTTAATCGTGGAGATGATTAATGTCATTCCTAATGCAAACTGAAAATCACTTTATACAGTTTTAAGGCATACAAAGACTTCTTGCAGAACTGCCTTCCCCAGACGTTCCATGACAAGGAATAAACTTCACTCTTATTGTGAAAGCACTGCAGTTTAAGGATCTACTTTGGGGAAGCCTTCACATCAGCACTTGCAGAACAAGTTATTATTTGCCATTTCAGGGTAGTTTACCTTGCCACACCTCCATAATCTAAACCTTCTTCACCAGGGAAAATAACCCATAAACGTCTCCGGAGATCCTGAGGGCTGAAGCTCATTATCTTAGTGAAAGAAAAACAATCAGTTCTTTTTAAGAAAACAGCTGTAAGCACTGGTTATAATTATTACTATTTTCTAGCAAGCACGAGAGCATTTAATAATTTGCAAAAATTTTAATCAGGGTCTACAGACCTTAACAAAACCTTAACATTTTTACCTTAGGTCTACAGAGATTAACAAGAATTTCACTCTTAATAATGCCAATAAAATTAATAATTTTTGTTTGAAAAAAGTTTAATTACTCATTTCAAGACAACCAGACTAAGATCAACTTAATATATCTTTTTGTACGTAGCCCATGCTAGTACAACACACTGTGAGGAAAAACGCACCAACAAACATCAGCACAACACAAAAACATCCTGAGAATGGGGTGCTGCTCTGCCTCAGTAATCCCCTCAAAATTAACTCAGATTTTAAATCATTCTGAAGAAAAAAAAGGATCACCTTTGTCATAGAAATCAGTACCAGAACTTCATATTTTAGCATGATCTTGTAAGTGTGAATGCAATCTAATTTTTAAACTAGTATTTTTTATCAGTCTGACTTAAAGTAATACTAGCAAGATATGAAAGGCTCAAAAATGACATGTGAGAATAAATTTAATAACTCCACTTTTCATGCCCATTACTCCCATGTTTTTATACAATACCTGCTGAAACGAGTCCTCAAATAATGTTTTCCTGCTCACTGTGATCTTTATGTGCTGTGGCATTGCCAGTTGCTGAAAGAAAATTTTTTAGAGGTGAAGCATACAATCACTTAAAGATGGCACTGCTGAGTTTGGACTGCTATTTTTTGTATATATTAAAAGGTACAACTGAATGCCATTAATCAATATAAAACAAACCTAGTAATCAAAGTATCTGAATTGTAATTTAATCCAAGAACAGATTGGTTCCACCATTGCTATCTACAGTGGCATGCACACATCTCCAGATGCTGCTCAGAACAGATTAAATATTACACTCCTACAAGATACTGGAAAACATGAAGATCAATAACATATCCTAACTGAGGAAGGCTCTCTACCCCAGGATTGATGAGACACATGAAGTACCTCTCCTGTGAAAAAAAGGCTGAAAGAACTGGGATTGTTCAGCCTGGAGAAGCTTCAGGATGACCAACAAGAAAGATGGAGAGAGACTATTGACAAGGGCCTGGAGGGACAGGACAAGGGGCAATGGCTTCCCAGTGCCACAGGGCAGGGTTAGATGGGATATGGGGAAGGAATCCTTCCCTGGGAGGGTGGGCAGGCCCTGGCAGAGGTTGCCCAGAGAAGCTGTGGCTGCCCCTGGATCCCTGGAAGTGTCCAAGGCCAGGTTGGATGGAGCTTGGAGCACCTTGGGAAAGTGGAAGGTGTCGCTGCACATAACAGGGGGTTGGAATGAGATGATCTTTAAGGTCCCTTCCAACTCAAACCATTCTGGGATTCTATCAATTTAATAAAAAATTAGAACATTCAGGCTATACTGCACAAAATTCCAGGTGAATTACTGAACTAGGTGATGCTAGTTTCTCAACTATTGTCAAGGGATAATTCAGTGACTCCTGAAAATTGGAACATTTAAACCTAAGACTTGCTCCTAAACATCAAGTTACTTCATTTCTTGATATAAAGAGCTCAGAGGACCAAGACTGACACATTGGAATTTGATATTATGTTAGAGCACCCTAAAGTGCAACACAGTATATCCTGCAGTGCTTAGACATGTCTGTTGTGTGACAAACGCGCTGCACTTTCTGCCAGAAGTGGGTATTTATACACAAAGTAGATCTTGTATTAACTCTAAAAATACCATGCCTCCATATATTCCTGTATTAACAGCAGTAAGAAAACACTATTCAGAAATCCATCACTTAAAAAAAAAAAGTAGGGAAATCAATGTTTTCTTTTATTCTAAAACATTTTAAAGCCATAAATTATGTCGCTTTGAAGCTTACATGGGATTATACAATTCCTGCATTTACTCCCTCCTAATTTAACTCACCTTTAACCTTACAGTATTTTGATTCCCTTTACTGGAAGGCACTGAAGAAGGCATTAAAGCATGTAAGCAAAACCAAAAGTGCAAGCAAAATTGCCAAGAAATGAATCCATACCTGACACCAGAATCTGAAATAATGGACCTTGGCCTTGAAATCACGCACGTAAGCGATCTGGGGTCCATTGTCTCTGCAAGCAAAAGGAGGAAAAGAATGAATTTCCAAGTGTTTTTGTAACTGAAGAAAAAGCCTGCAAATGTATTAGTTATACAATTGTATTGTTCAGCTGGCTATCTAATCCCATTTTTTTTGATTTTGGGGTGTAATTCCTTGTTTTTAGACTAAAAAAAAAATCTTACTTTGTAAAGAGTGGAATGCTTAATAGTACATTTAAAACACTACTTGATCATTAACTGTAAAAAAATATTCTAAAAATAAGGATGTGATGACATTCATTTAACTTGGGAGGTAAATTCTGGTTTCAACTTCATTCTGGTTCCTAAAAAAATCAAAAAACAAAAGGGTGAGGTCTCTTTTAAAGAGAGAGACTATGAACTCTAAGGAAGGGATTTCATCATCATCAGGACAGATGCAGATCCTCCTTTACTCTCAAATCTCATACACTACATGGCAAGAAGGATTCTGCAGTGTGCAGAATTCTGCCTTCTTCAGGGACTTGGTAGTGAATGAAAAATCCCAGATAACTAAGAAGCATTGCTCCATGTAAACCTTCCTGCCTAATAATGTAGTGAGAGGAAAAAAAAAACCAATTTAGAAAATGATGTGTGCTAAACTTGACTTTTGAAACCTTAGTAAAATGTGAAGAACACTTACAAAGCAGACTTGCCCGTGCGGGGATCTATGTATGTTGTGGTTCTTCTGTTGTGATCCACAAAATAGGGAATTCCATCCACAGTAAATCTCATTTCCCAGCCCTCTGGCAAGGGCTTCTCATTTAACTGACTATGGATGCAAGAAAATACATGGTAACCGATCAACTTCATCTATTAAGTCAATTGAGTAATACCTGAGACAGAAAGCATTTTGGAAAATCTAGAAAATCTACAGGAAAGTTTCCATTTGGATTTATTTTAGCTTTCCCCCTCCCCTCTTCTAAATTTGCTGCCAGCTCTCAATTAAACCAAAATGACTGGTTAAGTAAACATTAGCTCATTTGCTTGCACTACCTTAAATAAAGGCCAAAAAATCTTTAAGGGAAAAATGTAAGCAAGGTTTATTGTTTCCTTCACAAACAACAGAATTTTATCTTCTCAACTACAAGGTTTTTACTCAAAAACTGATCTGATTTTAATAAGCAGCTTTTGGTACCTCATGTATAATCACAGCAGCCAAAAAATGTTTCAGAATGACAAAAATAAAAGAGATTTTGAACACTTCCAACTCAATTTTGCTATAAACAAAGGTAGATCTCAATATATCTGGAAGACCTGAGTAGTATCACTGTGAAGTGCTCCCCAGTGACTTCCCTCCATAAATACCACATCCTGACAGTGCAGCCCAAACATTCTGTTGTTGGGCTGCTCCAAGAGTAACAGTTCTCCACAGCTGGAGACTGTGACTCCACTCACACAGCCTTGGCTGTCTCCCTTCCCCATGGAGGTCAGGTGAAGTTGCTTCTCCAAACAGACATTTTCAGCTGAAACAGCAGTTGGGGCTGAACACCCTTCACCCTCAACTTCCTGCCTCCATTCCTTACCTCACAGACTTACAGTGACACAGCCCAAAACAAAGAGAACTCCAGTGTTTCTAGCACTGTTAAGTTCTCTGTCTCCTTTAGTCCTCCTTTTTTAGGAAAGGTGCTACAGTTTTTTGGGTCTGTCTTCTTTCTGTCTCCTACCTATCCCTGGAAGTGTCCCCAAGGCCAGGTTGGGCAGGGCCTGGAGCACCCTGGGACAGTGGAAGGTGTCCCTGCCCACAGCAGGAGGGTGGAATGGGATGGGCTTTAAGGTCCCTTCCAACCCAAACCATTCTGGGATTCTGTGACTGTCCAGGAAACAACCAAAGTCTTATTCAAGACTCGCTGTATTATCCCATTATCATACAAAAGAAATCTCTCCTTCCTCCAATGACACAAATGTTTAGACAAATGTAATTGATTACTTATGAAAAGGAGGAGCTGTCCTGGGGAATGAGCTTATTGCTTACTGCTGGACCAAGGCTTTCCTGGTAATTGTAGGATGACAAAGTAATACTGTGACAGTTTCCATTTTGGCCAATATCTCACCTTTTTATTGAGCTCTCTGATGTTTGCATAGCACAACCCATGCCTCACCTGTGGGCAGCAATTCCTGGCTCACTCTACTCTCACCACTTGGCTACATTTTCATTTCATTTACATTTTCATCATACACGAAGCTGCAACTGATTTCTTACCCCTGACTCCTGGGATCTTCCCACTGAGTGATTCGTGTGTTGTGATTGACAAAATACACTCTGCCATTGCTGTCAGTTCTCTTTTCTGAAAAGATGTAAACAGAGAAAAAAACCTAAATTCCCCCTTTAATATATTGCTGAGACAATATCAAATAAATAATATCAATCACCAGAGCCTGCCACAGCTTCTCCTGCTCACAAGAGAATTCTGACAGCTTCGCCTACGTATCATAAACTCATAAACCTTGAATTTTTGTATCTGCTTGACAGTCACACCAGAAAGCAGTTTTACACTTCTATTTTTTATTACACCCTGCCAAAACTTGTATTCATTGTAAATTCTCAAACCTGTAAAGTACAAGAAAAAATTTATTCCAGAGAGAGGGCCAAGTCAAGAAGTGCTTAGTTATCACTACAAAAAACATTTTCAGACCAAGAGTTTCTTTAAGAGTTGTCTTGGAGAGAGAATTTGGCAGTTTGATTTAGAGAGGATTTGGAGCCTGATTGAGCAGGAACAGGATAGTGGGGGGAATGAAAAAGTCTCAAAAGGATGACAGTGTTAAAGCACCTATTACACTTTTTACCAGTGGAGTAAACCACAACTTTTTAGTTTCTAAACCACTTTGAAATGGCATATCCTAATCAGGATTCTGTTTTAATAGCACATTTGATTGTAACTAATTTTAAAATATTTTTAATCCAGATTTTAATTTTTAAAAACCAGCCCAGAACAGCTGACAAATAATTTGTGAGAAGTATGCTTTAATGTTTAATAACATTGCATTACAAAACACATTCAAGTTAGTCTTACCCCATCCATGTGGCAGAGGGCCAAGAGGATCAAACTCTTTGTTCTGTGTGGATGAAAAATCCTGGTTCTGCAAGTCACACAAACAAATGAGCCATTAATGACTAGTCATTTGCTTTCCAGATGTTCTACCATAGCCATCCTGAATTATTGAAGTAAATGCATTTTTGCTAATGTTACACATAAGCAAAGATGCCAACTATTTCTTTTTCTCCACAGAGAAGGCCTGTTTTACTGACCTTGGCATGCTTAATTAACTGCAGTGCCAAGAAATAATTATTCTTTGTTTAGTGCCCCTGCCTACGCAGGAGGACATGAGTACAGTAGCACCCAAAATAATCAGCAAGCAAACCACTTCATTCCTGCACTCAGTACAGTTCTCCCTACCACCACTTACAGGCTCCATTTTATTCTCACACATGCAGAAAATCAGAACCTACACCATTCTTGATGAGCATGAGTTGGAATGATTGAATGTCTGCTATTCATCAGAGGAAAACAATGGATTTACAATGCTGGAAGGATTATTTTCAATTTCCCTGCTCTCCTAACATTCATTGTGAATAATTCATTTCTCTCAGAGCAGAAATGTACGGCTTGTGAGCTTGCTTACCTCCCAGGTGTTTGGCCAGGGTAACACAAGATACAATACAAATAAACCAACTTTTTACTAAGCTGGAGTTTGTTTTGAACCAAAGGCTTTATCAATATTGTACACGAATTTTACCCAAGAAGCCCTGTATTGAGGTGACAACCAAACCCTATGTGCTGCCTGCAAGGACATGAACTAACATTACAATGAGCCCTCCCTGCCACGCTACACATAGAGATATTTTATCATATACCAAAACAGAGTCTGCTGTCTTTGTGGGGAAAGGTCACCCACAAGTATGCCCAAACCCCAAAAGCACCCTAACCCTCAGTCACCCACGTGTTCCTCACCCCATAGATGAACCTTTGGTTGAACTGCTGCATGGCTCCCTGGAGCTGGCTGCGCTGCAGCTGCCACTGCTCATAATTGCGGACAGACTCCAGCGTCGGTCGCTGCCACGTCGTCGTTCTGGTAAAGTGGTCAACGTAATAAATCCTCCCCATGTTGTCAACTCGGCGCTCCCAGCTTTGGAAAAAAAAGACAAGCCACAGTTGTCAACAGCAGGCAATTTAGGGGCTCAGAGGCACTTGGAGGCCAGTGTGGTGGAAGAGGTCAATCAGCAATTTTTTCTCCTTGTACCCTCTGCTAAAATTATGCAAGAGCTAGAATTGAACTTTTATTTGCTGCATACTATACAAAGTCAGACCCATTCAATTTACTGGATTTGTAGGGTTTTTTGAAATAGTTGTCAAGAGCAGCCTAGACCACTGTCCATACCATGCTGGCATCACTGCAGTTATCCCACCCAGCCTGTAACACAAACTTGCTGCTTTCTCCTAAAACACAGCAAACCCCCTGTTTAATCTATTTAATCTATTCTACTTCCTCAACTCTGATTTGGCAGAAAAGGAAAGTTTGGGCATTGGGTTTGGTGTTTTGTTTGGGTTGATTTTATTTTGTTTTTTTTTTTCCAATTTTCAGTTCATATGAGATCAGTACTACTTGAAAGAAAACATTCCTATTCTAAGTAAGCTTAAGCAATATACAAGTTGATCTGCTCAAAAAGTTCAAAATAACTTGAAATATGACAGTTGGGCTCCATTTATGAGACTGCCAGTTTTTGTTCTTTAATACCAAACTCTTTACAATCCTACGTTTTCACTTTGTAATTCTTTATAGTGTATGAACCGTTTGCTGACGAAGTGCAACAGAACAACTCCTGTGTTTTTCTTATATTGTTAAAAAATAAGAAACAGAGCAACTATGAACTACCATCACTGGCTGCTCTGATACTAAGAGCTGGAGAAGTTTAATAACCAAAGCTGGTTTCTATGTGCATAGCAAATTGGCAGCTGGGAGCCCTGAGACAAGATCAAAGGCCTGCAAACAGTAACCTTGGGATAAGAGGTAACCAAGAGCATTCCTGCTCAAGCTGATAGTTACCGCAGTCCCAAAATACTTTTCTGTGGTTTGGTTCTCTTTTACTCTTGGGGGTGTCTACTGTCTTTAACTGAAATCTGTTTCTCAGTCACTAAAGGTGTACTTGCTTAATCTTTGACAGGAAATTTCAGACTTGGTTATTTTTGACATTCAGCTCTTTTCTGTATGCACTCCTTGGAGACAACCTGAAACAACTGGGTTCACATTTCCATTTTCAAAATATGTGTTCCAGCTTTAGTAAACTGTCAGGCAATTAACTCCTGAAAAACCCAGACATATCTGAGGTGATTGTATGGCTGATCCTGGCCCACCTTGGAGGAAGAGGCTCTGGCCGATCCCACGTTGTTCTTTTCTCAACATGATCCACGTAGTACACCCGACCATGCTGGTCTACTCTTTGCTCCCAGCTGAAAATAGATCAAAAAGTTTCATCTTCCTCCAGATCAAACTACTCCAACCATTCATCTACAGCATAAATATGAGAAATGTTTGTTTTATAAAATGCTTATTTCTAAATAAAATGCTTAAAACCAACCCTTGGCTCATGAGATGCACCAGAACGGTGTGCAACACACAGTGCTACCATTCATATTAACAGTGATTCTGTGTCAACTAAAATAAAAAAACACATCATACATGACCACCCTTCTGGGAAACTGAAGCTCAAATTCATGCCTGTGTGTACAACTTTAGCACAATTTTGTATTCAATATCAAGTATATCAATAACCTGTTGAACAGAACCAACTGCAGATCATAATCCCCTTTTAGAGCCTTAATTTGATGTATGCACGTTTTTCAGTGATTAAGTATATGCAGAGATCACCATAAGGGCATTGGTCACATTTTCTGCATATGCAGCATTGAGGACAATGACTTACCCCTGTATTTGCATCAAATGTAACATCAAACGGGAAAAAATGCTATTTACCTTTTCTGTTGAAATCAAAATGATAAAAGAACAACTGATGTTTTCAAGACCACTTTTTTATTTCCATTATGCTGTGAGGTAATTCAGACCTCTCTTACCTTTTGGTTAAACTATCTGCAAATCAAGGCAGGTATGTCACCAACTACACCATTTATATTGGGAAGTTTTTGCCTTCTCTTACTCAGAGAGTCCAGAAACTTTTTTGCTGTTTTTCTTTAAAGTTGGGACCTTTGAGGCAACAGGCCAACCATCTGACAAATTCCACATGTACCCAAAGCACAGCAGCATGTCCATGATACACTCCCAAGAGCTGCAGTATGAAATATAAATCTTCAGAACTGCAACAGCAGCTTTTCTTCTACTTATCTGTACCAATATTTTCCTACCTGACTTTAGTCTAATTTGAAGACAAGTTATTACACTATTTTAAACCTGTGTTTCACTGACATGGGAACATGTGGTAAGTATCAAAAGTAATTCTTTCCTTGAATGCTTGAAGACTGACCATACAAAACAGTTATAAAACCCTCCAAATTCATATTGGGGGATTTTGATCAGGCAGCAAAGGGCAGATTTTATCAATGGTTTGTTACACTTACTGTAAGTAAAATAAAGTAAAACCAAAAAAGTCAGCACAGACAGGGAGAAATAAGTCATTAAATCAATCCATACCCAGGTGGAAGAGGACCTTGGCTGACTGTAGTAAGGGCCTGAGGTGGAGGATTTACTGGCTGGACTTGTCTGGACACTGGAGGAGTGGTGAGTGCAGGAGTGGCAGGAGCTGTAGTTGCAGCTGTGGCCCCCTCAGGGCTCTGCTCTGAAGGTGTATTTGAGGCTGTACCTGCCAGTGATCCTGCACTGGCCCCATCGCTTTCTGTGGATGTGGATGAAGGACCATTTGCACTTGCTATGATGGCAGAGAGAGAAGAGAAAAAGCCTTTAACTGACATTTATCACCAATCTATTGTAGAAGTTACATATTACAAAAGCAAAACTGCAAGAACTGCTGTTTTCACAGCCACATTTTGCAGCTCAAACAAAAACGAAATGGCAATTCCGTCTCACTGTAAAAATGTTTTAATCCAAGAACTGCCATTAACAGCATTTTGGTATTTCTGATAAATATTTACCTTGTCTGCATTCTGGAAACATTAAATGATAATATAAAATTACTTCCTTGTACTAATGAATTAATTATTTTCCATTTATTATTTGAAATAATAATTTAAGTGGTGATAAGTATACAATTTTCAAGAGGAGATCTGATATTGCACGGAAAGTAACAATCACAATGAGAGGGGAACACAGATACTCTTCACATGTTTTCAGTTTTATCTTAATGCCATTTGGTGGGTGGGGTTAGAAGTTGAATACAAGTCAAGTCTTATTTACTAACTACACTGGATTAATCTATTAAAGTAATTACTGTACTGCAGGGCCCATCCAGACCAAGCATTTATCAACTGTAATAATGAGACTACTGAAACATTGCCTTGTATGGGGGTAAAGGAATTACCCCAAAACATCAAATAACTTTTCAGAATTAGTAGCTTTCAGGTAGTTTTTAAATAACTAGATACAAAAAAAACCTATTCATATCAGCAGAGAAGAGTAATGAATGTTTTAAGTGCTGCAACTTCACAGAATCGAACTGGAATTGTAGAAACCAGTAACTCAAATCTCAGAACCCAATATTATCAACTTGAGACAGCTCTGTGAGTCCTTCAGTGGATTCCATGTCACCCTCAGTGGGTGCCTCAGTGCAGCAGCAGCACTCACTTGTGTTCTCCTGGTCCCAGCTCCACTCTTTGCAGCACCATCACTGACTGCCACCACCCCTGAGCAGACGTGGAAACAAGAAATTCCCAGTAACAGGAAAAATGACTAAACAACATGCACTGAATGCAAGCTACAAAATACTCCTTCAGAAATGACCTGCCAAAGAATTTACCATCAAAAGTGCAGTTAAACATCAGGAGCAGAAAGAGTTCTGCTCACTCAAGGAGTGCCCAGCCCCATGCACGTACCGGCGACCGACGGGGGTCTGCGGGGAGTGGGGGGCGGGGGCCTGGCAGGCCTGGGAGGTCTGGCAGGTTTGCAGTTTCCATTGGTGAGTAACGGAGAGTCACAGCCATTAACAGTCTTGTTCTCACTGGAAGCAGCATCCTCACAGTTTTCAAGGCCATTTGAGTTAGTCCTTTTGCAGGAAAAGACACAGAGAACTGTTCTAGTAGTGCACGGGTGACATGAAACTTTGTAAATCACAGAATCATGTAAGGGTTTGGGCTGGGACAAGCCTGAAAGCTCATCTCATTCCAGCTCCCTTCCACTAGAACAGGTTGCTCCAAGCTCCATCCAGCCTGGCCTGGGACACTTTCAGGGGGGCAGAAAAGACACGTGAAAGACACCAGAATGCAGTAGTAACAACTAGATGAGATTCTTAACGCTCAGTAATTCCAAGCATCTTTACCTCTGTAAAAACACACTCAAGAGTTCATCTCCTGAGGTACTTGAAACCTCAGCTGATGGAAAGATGGTGAAATAGATGTCTACAACATCTGTCACCAAAATCTCCTCTTTCATTTCCCAATTTGGTACACTTGCCCTCAGGTCCAGGCTCTGGATTTTGCTGCTCAGCTGTTTCTGCCCATGAGTCCCACGTGTCTCTAATGAGATGAGAAGCTAAGACCTGAGAACAGCCTGTGTGCCTTTACTCCACAGGGTTGGCATATGCTCAGAACACACAAAATGCTACAAAGTTTTAGAAATCTTATTTATGCATACACAGTTTTTCCTTTACACTCAATTCTGGAACAGGCTGGAGAATTTAGGACTAGGCATTAAAGTTTTGGCCAACAGCTATAAATATAAACTGCTCAACCTTACAAGAATTAAGAGCCTACATAGCAGTACTGGCCCATGCTGTGCTGCTCACTTACACTTAGCAGAGTATTATTCTGATATATTTGTAGCTCCTTAAGCAGAGTCAGAGGTATCTACATCTTTATTCTACAGCATTTTATTTTCAGAATATGTTGGGCAAAACAAAAAGGTTGTCAGCTAAAATTCCAGTGGATTTACAGGTCAAGCACATAAGCCATCAGAAATAAAGGAAGAGGTTACAGTTTCAACCCAGGACCTCTAAAATTACATTCCTTTAAATAAAAATAAAACCCAGTAGGGAAGGCTAAGTAAATCACAAGTCATGAAGGACCAAGTAAAATCACGTTCATTTAACCTCAATGTCATTGTCAAACAGTTTTGCTCTATACCAGGTGTGGTGCACATAATTCATACTACAGCAAGCCCTCAGGGTAAGTGACTCTGAAAGTGGATCCAAATCATCAGTGACCTCAAGTCTGTAGGAGGTTTAGCCCCAGTTTTTCAGCCATTCCCCCTTGTTCTTTTGCTACATGCACTTGTAGAAAGTCCCTTTCCTGATCATTTACATGATCCTCACAATGACCACCAAAAGCTCCCTGGCTGATACCAAAACTGAATCATTATTATTACTGTTGTTATTACTCTAATACACACTCAGGTATTCTGAATGTCTGGGCATTTAAACATTCTTCCCAACACAAAAAGGAAACAGAACAAAAACAAACTTTCATAGGAAGACTTCAGACAACACAGCCAAGAATACAAACTATGAAAAAAGGTGAAATTTAGCTTGGTTACTCCAGATGTCATCCAGAGTGCTGTGCCTTGTACAGATCCCTAAAATACTCATGGTACTGGGAACTAATTAAAGTAACATGATGCTGGGCACACTCTTATCCTACCAGGCAGCAAGGTTCATAATCTGGTATCAGCCTTAACACACTGTAAAGTGCCAGACAGCTTTTGGGATCATCTTAACAAAGCTAAATATAATTCTGACACCCCCATGCTAGAAAGCAAACCAGCGTAAGAACAACTAGTGGCATTTTTTGGGGGTTTTTTAATATATTTTTTCCTTTGGGTAATCACTGGGAGAAGGATGAAGAACGCAAATGGAAAAAACAAAAAGATCAGTCAGGTATGGAGGCAAAACTGAGCCAGACAATGGAGCTGAGCAATAGTTCAGTATTTTTGCTTGGGGCATGCTCAGATCTTAATAGCTACTGCTGCAGGGCATGCTCATAAATTTTTCATTGTCTTCTTTACAAAACACACAATTCCTCTTTCAAAGCTGCAAATACTAAAAGGCAGAATAAAAAAAAGTAAGAGGAAAAAAGTCTTACCGTGTATCACTCCTTACTCGAGAGCTTTCACTCTGTGTAGGACCTTAAATACCAGGAAGAAAAAGACAACAGAAGCATAAGCAACACTGAATAATTTCCAAGGAAAGCAGCAGCCTTTAATGCTCACACTTCTTTCAAGTGTGGAGGTGAGACACTATGTACTGCTTATCTACTGGGTTTCAAAGCTGGACATGTTTTGCATGTCTCTATTTGTGTGTGTGAATACCATTTTTTTAACCACTGCCACTGTGATATTTCCACCTTATAGAAGATGTAACAGAATATCATTTGACAGTATGAATATTCCCAAACACACACACAGAGTTTAATAACACTGTCTTTCTATCAGTATAAAGCAATGTTCATTCTTTTAACTGGAGCTAGTTTTTCATACTCTCTCCCATTCAGTGATGGCAGGCAGAGCAGAAAGGGCAAAAACTCCACTAAAATCTCTTCTCTGGTTGGCTGGGGGTCTTGTTTTCTGGGGCTCTCTAGCCCAGACCCTTCCCCTTTTCAGTAAATTATTTAACATAAAGGCATTGAAGCAGGTACAAAATATGGCTGCACTCCAAAAGCATTACAGCAGCTCAGCCTAGATTTGCAAATGTTTTGCAACTGCTTATTCAGCCAGCTTGGAAATATTTGCTTTTTGTGCCAGCATTTACAAACCTTGAATATGTAGTACAGAACTGCTCACTCATGTAGATAGCACCAATACTTTTTTCCATAGAGTTAAACAAATGTCATTAATAAAGAAATCAGTTTTCAGCTCTGATGGGAACTGTGGACAGATCTAGGTCGAAGACAAGAATGCAGACACGGAAAGGCTTAGGATAATGTGCTGTTAGTGGTCTGTGCACAAAAGGAATTTAATCCCAGCAAGAGAAATCTTAACTTAAAAGAAACTCCATAAACAATGTATTTGCCTGAAGTGCCTTTAGTCTGTACAGTGTGCTAGACCACTTTAACTCCTTCCTTATGTGCTCCTGTCCCCTGATTATCTGCAAACCTGCTGAATTTGGGGTTTGCTATGTTGAGCCCAACCCTGTAAATAGCACTCAATTCCACTACCTGAATGACTTTTCCCACTTTTTTCTCACTAGGTAAGTCCCACATAATCTCAGCATCTGGCTTTTACTTACAAATAAAATTCCACACAATCAGTCTGTGCAATTGATCCTTTTAACAAAATGCAAAGAAAATGGACTAAAAGCTCTAATAAATAATGGTTACAGAATTTGTGTATTAATGCAATTTTTCTATGATACCCACATGAAATTTCAAAGCAACTTCCTCTAGGACTTAAAAAAATCCACACAACCCAGAAGCCTAGAACTTGCCAATTAAGAGCCCAGCTGGTCAATACAGCAGATAGTCTTTCACGCTGCTCTCTAGAAAAGAACTCTTACCTAGTTTACTTCTCAATGTACAATATTTCAGAAATGCTCCACTGCCTGTCCTGCTCAAGGGAATTAAAATTACCTTTTTATTTTAGTGTAATTAGATATTTTACATGTATTCAAGTTTTCAGTTTAAAAAACTGTACACACCAACTAAACAAAAAGTGGATCCGTCTCTGCAGCTCTCCACAGGGAACTAAATCTATGAATACATTTATTTAAATGAGCTATTTTAAGAAAAATTAATATAAACATAGGTCTCCTAGTAAGCAGAATACTTATTACTAGGTTGATGATGAGATCAAACCGAGTTTATATTTTTTCTGTTTATGATGTTATTAAAATTCAGGGAAGCTAGAGGCTTTCGTTAACATTTGGGATCCCTAGATAAAAGTTTGCAAAGTCCAGAAAACAAAGATGCTGATCTGGTTTTTGTTACAATAAGGCTGAAGGTCTGCCCTGTGAACTGACTCCACCTCCAATAAAAATGCAGGAGATTTCTGATCTCTATAAACAGAACCTGCTGTTATTGGGATTATTTAAAGACTGTTAAAGTTTCCAAAAAAGGCTTTGCATAGCAGATATTTCTAGATTTGGACTGAAAGTTACTTACTTCTTGTGCTTGAGGCTTCCCCATTGGTCAGGAGCTCGGGGTCAACCTGCATCCCATCCAGACAGACTGACAGATCTCCCACCACCTCTGCTGGCTCCCTGTCACCCACGAGGTGCAGTGTCACCACTACCTGCTCCACTGGAAAAGAACACAGAACAAAAGGAGCTTATCTTACTGCCTGAGAAAAAAGGGTCTTTTATTCAAGAAGCCAATTGCAGACCTCAGTGATCAAGAGGGAAAAAAACCCCTCAAACACCCTCCAGAACTACAGCTCTGCCTCTCCTATTACTTTTTTGTGTGGTAAAACTGAGCATTTTCATGTATCACTAGAAAGTTATTGTTTCTACAAAAAGGGCAAAATTGGAGGAAAATCTCATTGCTGCCTAGAAAGGATTATCATTACAGCAGAGATTGAGTCTCACATTTCTGCAGCAGTTAATGCATCTGCCCTCAATATAGTTAGGAAGTGTAATTCACTTTATTCTTGACTAAGAGAAGATGCAATTTCTGTCTTCTGACTAAAAAGCTTCACATTTACCTAATGACATCCAGATTCACACTCAGAATGTGAACATTTTCCATCATATCCACAGACCAATGGTATGTTCAGGGTTTTCAGTGAAACAGAACTGTAAATAAGCATTTTTGCTGAAAGGGTTTCAAGCAAACCCCAGTGAGCTCCAGCAGGTGCCTGGTGTCAGACAGCAAATGCACTGACCCAGGGGAATTTTCACCCAGACTCAGCAGGACAGACACTGCCAGGAGAGCAGCTCTCACTGCTGGCAACATTCTCCATCTGCAACATCCATGACGGACAGCTGGGAACCCAAGACTTCCTTAAAGGACAGAACAAAAGCAGGACAGCACAGAGCTGTGTTGCAGCCCCATGAGAGCTGTAATGGGACTGCAGAATTCTGTACTTCAATCTTCCCACGATGCACATAATGCCCAAAGCCTAACTAGTTCTAAGATGAATTCAACAATACAACATATCCCTGTAGCATTATTTAGAACAAAAAAACCTACACTTTTCCTGTCTAGCAGCAGAATCCCAACCATAGTTTTAATTTTTAAGCTATGTAAAAGGAAACTCTTTTCTTTCACTCAGTCTTCCACACACCAAAGTGAAAAACATCTTGTTTTCAGGGATACCATGGCAGCCTGTGTATAACCAAAAAAGATTACTCTGAAAAAGTAGGAGGAAGCTCATAAAAGCAACCTGCAGCACCAAAAGGTACCCTTAAGGGCCATTTCCAGAGGTGCACACAGCATTCATGTTCACTAACCGACAAGTCCTGAGGAACACTGTGGCATTCCAAGGTACCCTCCATCTCAGACTTACATTTCATGCTGTTGGATTTCAAAGTCTCATGAATATCCAGAGCAGCACTTCCCAGAAGGACATCAGACTTTAGTGTTTGATGGCTCCAGACTCTGAAGTTTAATTTACTTACAGGAGTGACAATTCTGAAAAGAAAAAGTTGAGCACTGTAAGGGCATTTGTTGGTGGGGAAGGGGGTGAACTGAGCCACCTACTTCCACTGTCACTTGAAGTTATTTAAAAACAAAGAAATAATGGTGGCAACATCAAACCATTTCCAATTATCACATTCTCATGTCATCTGTATGTCATGTCAATCAAGACTGTTGCAAGAACTGTTCATAGACCAAGTACACTTTTTATTACTACTCATTTAAGAGAAATACAGAAAAACTACCATCAACTCCATAGTAATACACAATAAATTCCATAACAGCAACTTCAAAGTAGTTTTTAATACTGATATTCTTTTTCTATAAGGAACAGTCTAACATTTGTATAGTTTTAAATTATTTTCATTGTGAGAAATGGGTACAAATGATTTCTTATTTTCTCAGTGGATAATTTCAGCTGTATATGGTTGGTAAGTCCAGACTTTCACAGTCAGCCAATCTCTTCAGAAGATCCACCTAACAAACTCCAAGGAAAAGAACCCCAAGAGGGTCCACTCTCATTTGCAGAAGCCATTACACTTTTCCTTTTTATCCTGAATCTGAATATAGGCAGCTATGCCAAAATATTTCCTAAAAACCAATTTACATCACTAAGCTCCATGTAGCTTTAGAGTAATCCTCAATGAAGTTGATATACAGGGGGTGTCTGTGCTCAGCTCTTACTCAACAAGAGTAAAATTGGCCCATGTATAATTGTGCTGACTTGCACAGCACAAATGACAAACATTCCCATTAAAAATGAAAGAGAAAAAGGCAAGCTTTAAAAGGTAAAAGAAAATTCTGCTCTTCTACACTTACACGCATATGAATATATCTATTTCAGACTGTACTATATTTACTCTAAAAATTATACAAATATCACCATCTCATGCAAAATTCCACTTCTTGCTTAAAATAAAAACACAACCTTCAAGCCCACTGTCAATTGCTTTAATTTAGCTCAAATAAATTGGAAAATAAAACCAAACCTACACTGTAAGATGCTGTTTCCACTTTGGACTATTTGTATTGTTGCATTTTTCTGTCTTCTTTGACTGTCCATCTACTGAGACTTCCACATAGGGGCTAGGTCCAAACCATTTATTCTTTTCTTTTAGTTTTGCTGAAATAACTGTTAAGGAAGAGAAAAAAACAGTAATTTACTCAGGAAGATTTTAATTGCAAATAGTATTTTTCAGTTGTGTGCTTCAGCATTCAAGTATCAGGTCATTGATGTCTGACAGGAACACTCAAGGAAAAAAACACATTAGATGGATAAAAACCCTTCTTGCATTCCAGCTCATTTATACAACGCCACAGCTCACACAAATGCCTAAAACATGCAACAATACTTTTGCAACATCAGACACTCTAATTAATCATAACCAGTACAAGATCCACAGAAGTGCTTAGGTGTTGAAAGCAGAAAATATCCTGTCTATCACCAGCCAAGGAAATTCCTGGAGTTTATTACATTGCTTGTTAAAAAGCTCAAAACATGATCTGCCTCTCATCAAGGCACCGTGGAAAATTGCCACAACTTCTCATGAACAGAACACCACTGAGAAAATGAATTTTGTGTAAAGTCTTCTGCAGCCAAGCAAACTTAAGAGAAAATCAGAATCCACACCCTGAGATCCAGTAACTACCTCCTGTTCTAGCAACAATGAATCTGCAGAGGACTTGCAGCTCTAGAGCTTTCATTTTGGTGGGGAGGGAGTGTGCTGGGTGTTGATTGTTTTTGGTGTTTGGATGTTTTTTAAGCACTCAATATATTACTGACTGCAGCATTCCCATCTTTCCAAACACCACTGCCATGCTGCCCCCTTTACAATGTGTGTCTACCCCAATGTTTGAGTCCTGGCTGCTCTTGGATTCACTGGCAACACTCACAAAACAGTACTGAAGACAAAGATTTTATCATTTCCAGTTGGTCCCTGAATTCACTGCTCTAACAAAGAACAACTTGCTCTTCTGTGCTTTTGTCACCCATCACAGCCTCACTACATCCTTAAAAAAGAGATGACTAATTCAGGCCCATCTGGCTAATCTCCCCAGATTCCCTTTATAGTCTATGCTCCTTTAGAGATTTAGAGAAGCAGCTTAGTATAAACTGCTCTGAACTGCTCCCAAGGAAAACTCTTTCTCTGTGTATTACAGACATCTCACAGAATTTAACTCATTAATCTTCACAGCCCCCCATCCTTCCCCTCCAGTCTCCAGCACTTCTGTGCCATAGCACCTCATACCTCAACATCTCTAATTATCTCAAAGACCTGCTTTGGAGCAGCAGAAATCAGCAGATCTGTACCAACTTTCAAGGTTTATTCTTACCCAGACACCCTGAAATTTCATTTAAAACTAATGAGGGCAGCAGAATGAGGGTAGGGCAGGTGGGAGGTAACACCAGCAACAGTTTGCTGCAGTTCATGGCTGAACATCTTACAGAAATTCAGACCTGAAATTCAAGTATCTCACTAGTCTCAATTCTAAACACTGAGACATTTATTCATCTTCACTGCTTTTGTGTGAGTCCCAGGCCTTTAACAGGGAAAGCCTTGGACAGCAATCACCACTTCAATCCTTGGCTCTGCTCTCCAGCCCTGTGTGGAAGAGCTACCTCTGTGAAGACCTCTTCCAATTTTTCTCCAATATCAACCTGTAGCAACAAGATTTCTCTACAGCCTCACAGCCTGCTGAGGAAACACAAGCTTGTGACCTCAAAGGGACAGCTACAGCCTGTGGAACTTGGTGAGATCCAACCTCCTTCCTAGTCTAAAGCTTTCCCATCTATTTTTGACAATTCTTTTCATCCCCACAATATCCCTTTTCTGAAACTTCTGCATATGCCCACAGATCTTCACACTGAGGGTGCAAAATTTACTCTTGATGCTTCTAAACAGAGACCTGCACGCACCCCTGATCTCCCATTCTGTTTTGATGCATCAGTTAAACTTTCAGAGAGCAAAGGTGAGGAAACCTTGGTAATTAAGTTTCAACGGCTGCTCTGTTGGTGAGGCACTACAAAAAGCAAAGCCTGTCATGTAAATCCATTTCCAAACAATCCAGAGGTGCTCAATTACAGTGATAGTCTCACCAATACTTTTATTAAATTTTTTCTTCTTTTTTTTCTATCCATTTCAATGGTGGCCATAAAAACACGTAATAATGGAGAAGCCATAAGCCAACTTTAATGAACAGCAGTGTCAGGAAAAAGTGTTAGATTTGATATTATGCCAAGTTTCAGTAAGTGCAAGCAGTATCATAATGCACTATTGTATTTCCAGAAGGACTGCCTGTACAATTTACTTAACAGCACCCAAAAAGAATTATTCCTTTTTTCTTTTATGCAAATATGTGTAATTTCAAATTACATTTTAAGTAAAATCCAGAATAAAATAGTTGCCAAGTAATGATGGCCTAACACCAATTTTGACTTCTCTTGGGCATTTTACAATGCAAAACTTCCTGAAATGCAAGAGAGTAAACTCTGTTTAATTGTGGAAAAACACTGTCACGTTTCTAACCAGAAAAGACAGATAATTTCAGAAGGCTCACCAGTGATCTGAAGCTGAGATTTCATGGACAACCCACTGGCTGGTCCTGATCTGGACCCACTGCCAGCCATAATATGGGCTGGATCTTGAATCTGCATAAAGAGAGAATGCAAACATTTCAATACTCAGAAGCTCAAAAATTCATCTGGTTTTTGACATGTGGATACATTATAGTGCAAAGAAATCCATCACACTTGTTTTTTGTCTAGTTCCTTTCCACTTCCCCAAAGTACAGAAAATCCTTTACAAAGGGTTCAGTCTCTATTACATGACCTGTAACTATTCAGGTTCTAGGCAAAAGAGGTCTTCTGATTTTGTCACTTCAGTCTGTCAATCAGTGAGTGAATGACGTTCCAATTCCCCAGTTTGCTGTACTTCTTATGTCTAAAACACCTGCTTGTCTTGGTGTCGGTAAATCCTGGCTAAGTTTATCTGTGTCAAGTACTATTTGGTTTAAAAAAAATAAACAAACACCACAATCCACAAGTATAGCAAGAAGACTGAATATAAGTTATTAAATTAAAAAGTGAATTTCAAATTTAGAGAAACCTGCTTTTGCATCTTTTTTGTTTACACCTGGTCAGATTAAGTCTACAGATAGGGGCTGTAACTCTACAAAGCACTTAACTATAAAAGGGAATACATCACTTTTGAAAGAGAGTAAGACAACTTTCAGTTACTGCACAACATTCCTTCTTGGTGCACCCCAACTCTCACACCAAGGCTGCTCTGATCCTCCCAGCCCAAGGCAGCCCAGATTCCTCCTTGCAGGATTTGGTTTTGCGGGGCAGACAAAGTGGACAATGTGCATCACAGAGCTTCCAGAGAAATTAAATTCTATTAAATACAGACATCACTCTGGAAATACCCAGATACCCTGTGACCTAGTCCTTTTTAAAACACATTTCATCCCAACATCTCTTACCAACTGAACTCCACTGCAGAATGAACAGCCTGCTGGATACAACTTCCAGACCGCTCACTGCATCCCTGTCATGGCATGCTCCCTCCTTTGTGCCACTTCCACACTGTCTTTCCTGCAAACCATTCGTGCACCTCTCTGGGTGACCCCCATCTCGTGGGGCTCAGCTGCTGTGGCCAAGGAGCTGCTCATCAGCACTGAGCCCCCACTGCTGCCCCGCTTTGGGCAGCCACCTAACGGGAGCCCAACACAGAGCAAACATCCCACGCCAGCTCTCAAACTGCACACAACATTACTTCCAACATGGAAAGTGTTGGCTTAGGCTGCTGCTATCTGTATCATGAGTCAAAAGACTCCATTTATGAACTTACAGCTGATAACACCACAAGCAGTTTATCTAACCCCAAACATGTTCAGCCATGCCAAGCAAACCACAATTTGTACAAGGAGATCAGGTCTTTCTTTTTGGAGGCTGCAGTTTGAAGCAGAAGTCAGTGACAGTGGAAATCATAATTCTACAGGTATTTTAAAGTGGTGAAATGGGAAGTTCTTGTGTCCTGCAGCTTGCTGATGCCAGTGTTTCCTACTGCAGAATGTGACATCACAAAAAAAGGTACTGACTTGCTCAAATAGTATTTGGTGTTATTAGTGGAGTTCAGTGCTGTCACTAAACTTCAGATGTGAATCACGCAAATTTAGATCACGTTAGAGTGAAAAAGATTTCAACATAACCATTTAAAAAGTAGCCTAAATTTAAATTATTTAGAAGGCAATTCTTAATTCTGCTCCTGGCTGTCCCAATCTCCCTGGGTATTCTTTATTCTGTATGAAAGCAATCAGATTACATCTAGACCAACACAGACACACTGGATAGTCTGAAGGAGTCTGAATTTACAAAAGAGCTGCCAGTTCCCACCTGGAGAAATAACACTGCACAGAATACACCTGGGATCCCTGAAGGGGATCACTCTCAGCTGAACTCCCACACTAAGCATTTACACCATCCAACACTCATTCAGAAGCACGTGCTAAAGCCAACTTCCATATCTAACCCAGCAAATGCACCCATTAAAGTGATTTTAGTAACATTTGATAATTTTCACTGAGAACATGCAGAGAAAATCTAGCAGCTTAACCACATCTGAAACGAGTGTCCTGCAAACACCCGCTGAGTTAACACATGTAGATGTGTAAATGTTGGGAGACAGCCATCACCAACAACCAGCTTAATGAAAATTCCAGGAATATACTGCCTGTCAAAACTTCTAAAAAAAGAAACTGTACTGCTGGGGCATTTTCATCCAAGACAACAAATTTCCACCACAGTTTACAGTGCGAGGGGTGTGGAAGAAGGAGGAGAGAGTGTAGCCCAAATGCTACACTAGGAAAAAGGAAGGCAGCAAAGGAGGATCCTGAGTTATTTTTCTAAGAAATCAGGAGGGAGCTGCTTTTCTCCCCACCCTTTTTAGTGCGTTGTGGTTAAAGCAAAGGAAGGGAAGAGCTGGGGAGGAGCTCCTCAACCCACAAAATCAGGGAGTATAGACAGCAGAAAAATACTATCAACGGATTAAGAGACCTTCAGTGTCACACCAATTTAACTTGGGTGACTTCATTCAGCACTGGGATTTATCTGGTGAAGAACCAGATAAAGAAGAATTACTACTGAAGAAGGTAATTTTGTTCCGTATTTATTTGAAAGAACAGAAGCCACCTATGAATGAAACCATGTGAGTGAGAACAAAACCCTGGGACTGTTGTATTTCACACACATTGCTTTGGAAATATGTTGGCACATGCTCTTTATAATTTAAAAAAATACTGAAATAATTGCACATCGTTGGCTGCTTAAAGTCTTATGTTTAGTAATTAATTTTAAGAATAGGCTAAGCTGCTCTTTGCAGGTGTTCCTATTCAAAGTGTATTTGCAATTTCAATATATGGAGAAAAAAACCTACATAATGAAAAGAATTCTTTCAATATACCCAGTAATTTTAACAATGGTTTTGACAACCTCACTATGTAACAGGAATACAGACTTTCAGAAAAAGCATAAAGTATACAAAGTTTTGTTTAAAAAACTGCATGCAAATGTAACATGCCCCTTTTATCAACAGGTATGTGATAAATACAAGCACTTTTTTTTTGTGTGAGAAATTATAAAAATACTTCCTCTCCTTCCCCCCAAACACTGAAAGCATGCATATTGTGCAAAAAGGTTTTTCTCTTTTAATATTAGCTATAACTACACAGTGAGCCCAGGCAGAGACAGGGAGTTTGGCAACCTACTTGCTTAGCAAATTTGCAGTTACTCTGACTGTTCAAGTTTCATCTTTAAAGTAAAATGTGGTTTGACAAAGCTGGTTTTAGTGGTTTACACTTTTTTCCCCCTAAAATAAGTTTTAAGGACGTGGTCAGGTTTGCTCAAACAAGTCAAAAGACAAAAAGGAAGAAACTGCTGAGTAATCAACCAGGGAGAAAAGAATAGACACAGATTATAAGAGTGTAGAGTACACATTGGAAAGGGAAGCAATTAAGAGGTTTGCATCAAGGGATATTTATATAAGCAATGGATCAGAGAGGTTTAACACAGAATGCAGCTTGACTCCCTTTGGCCATTGCCTTGTGAGCAGCACTACATCCATTCACCAAGAAGGCTGGAAAATCTGAGCAATCTGTGCCAGAATACAACAGCTGGAATTTAAAATTGTTCTTTGAACAAATGTGAAAGCCATACTTGGTCTGAAAACAGGCTGTGGATTGGATTTCTGTGCTCTGTGGTCCTGTCTCCCCTGCCATCAGAGCCAGCACAGGCACAGCTCCTTGCAGCCTCCATGCTCAGGTTATCCAGGTACAAGCCAACATCCACACAGCTGCTCTGAGAGCAACAAGAGAGATCCCAACTGAAGGAGAAGACTGGAGCCCATTCAGAACACAAGCTAAAAATGTATTTGTGGGAAATACAACTTAATCGGTTTGGGAAGCAAACCAAGTGACATGACCTTCAGAGGCTGCAAGGAAGGACAAGCAAGATGTATCAACCACAAAACAAATGAAAAGAGGTGCCCAACTTCTGTCCTGGCCCTACAGTAGACTTACTAACGAGAAATGCTTGATGCTGAAGTAGAAGCTTCATCTACTATCCAGTCTTAAAACTGTATATTTCACTTTTTTCCATATCTGATCCATGTATACAATATCTACTCCTGGTTCAACACAGGAATCCCTTTCTTGTTACACCTCCTTACAGATGATCATTTCTGCACCCTTTCCAAGGACAGTGGTGTATCAAGAGTCAGAAGTCACATCTCCTCTAAATCAACAGGTCTAATTCTACAAGTGAGATTATCTGAATCTGCTCTCTAGACCCACCATTCTGAACTCTTCTATTGAATCTTTTGCTGCTAAGAGCAAACATACCTTGTAGAGAATGTAATGAAGACACTAAATTGAGATAAACCAAGTAGGGATGAATATGTCCATAAATCAGCTAAACAAGTGTTAAAATGGCTTTGATTGGTAACAAAAGGCACTTCTTGCAGGACTGAGGAGTGTTTGTGTCAAGGCCAGGACGCCTTCATTCTGATAAGACCCCAGCACAGATGCCTGACCAGCAAAACAGCCTGTGCTTCAAAGAGGAGAGTGCCAACAGAGTTATGTCACATCACATATGTCATTCCATTTCCTGTCAGCCCAACAGGAAAACATACCATAGCTTTAAAGAGATGGATATTCCAAATGAAGAAAAAACAAGCAGCATTAGCCTTCACTGAAGATTTATGGAAGCTGAAGTGAGCCAGATTGTGAAGCAAAGGACTAGCAAAAAACAACTCTTGACTCCCAGAGGATATAAAATATCCATATATGAAGTAGTTTGTTGTCACCAACAGGAAGCTGAAGCACAATAAACAGTGACAGATACTATCAGAGCACAAAGAGACACCGGCTATCCCATCTCAACATGTGGGAATGTCCTGGTGTCTGTGAGTACACAAGTGAGAGGGCAAGTTAATGAAATGTGTGAGAGGCTACAAGTAATGCGAGATTTTAAAGATAAATACCACATTCTCTGTGGTAAAGAGAGTGACACTCTTTACCCTGTAACATCTCATACTGAGTTTTATTTTACTAACTTCCTGTGACCTCAATGCAACATGAATGATAATGAGTGTGATGCCATATTGATATTCAACAATGGCATCAAAAAATGACTGTCACAAACAGATTTTAAATTACAGCAGCAAAGACTAAGAAATTACACACTATCAGCCTTAAACACCTTTTCTAGAAACAATTATTTATGCTGTTATTCAGTGCTTTTTCCTTGTTCTTAAATATCTACCACTTCAAGAGAGAACTGAGCATGGCAAACTCTTCTGAATCTGAAGTTTCTAAGTTGGAAATCCTGAAAAACATTCACCCTGCCTGCCAAAGCAAAGACATTGCCCAATGAAAGGCAGAATAACTCTGGAAACGTTGTAGCCAGCCAGTGACACTCTAACTTTTCCTGAATACCTGGGATCAACCAGTGCTCCTTGTGCAAATCGCACAGGTTAGAAAAACTGGTCTATCAAGTTCAGCCTGAGGAGAAAAATGCTTCCAACACTGCTTGGAGTCCAAATTAAACTCTTTGGGCCTCCCAAACTGGAGACTTACAGTAAAATTATAGAGAATTCAGTCATTAGCATTTCTGTGCAATGAGAAGCCTGCTTGTGAAACCTGCACCTCAGCAGAAATAGTTCACATGGCTTTTTCCTAAACACATGGAGTATTTGATTCTGAATAAAAGAATGGGAAAAAGAAGCACAAAGAAACGGAACTGCAATATAAAAAATTCAAAGAAAGACAAGCGTAATTTGACAGTTTTTCACACTTTCAGTAGTACATCAGAAATTCCCTGACCACGAGCTGTTCTTAGACTGAAACTGTGGCAGGCAGGACAAAAGGGATAAAACTGGCACTGCCACCAACTCAGACAACTTCCCAATGGATTTCCTTCCTACCTAGGAGGATGTTAGCTTTTACTAACTTTTAAGAAATGCTCAAAGAGGGGGAAAAAAGTAAAATGTACATGAACATCATATGCCTTTTGCTTCATTTCCAAAAGCCTGGCAAGAGCAGCCACTGCAGAGAGCTGCACAGGATAATTAAAACCATTTGTGAAAACAAAGGGATGGTCTATTTTTATTTCAGCCATTTCCTTCTCATGGTACAATCCATTTCAAAGAGGACAACAATTCATATATGCAAACCACTAAGCTAAAACTGGTTCACTGCTGCAATCTTCAAAACAGAGCAATACTGAAAATGGCTGGTTCTTAAATGCCACCATTGGAGAATATCCATGAAACCTGACATGCATGGTAACCCCCAGTACAGAAAATCAAACTAGTACTAAGATGAGAGGAGAAAACAGTGAGACTGGAGTAGTTGTAACTACCACAAACTCAAAATAGATTTTTAAAATTACTGTATTTACCTGTATTAACTGGACATTAACTGGACATTAACTGGATTAACGCCTGTGTTTTACAAACCACTGTTTTTAGAAATTAATTTTGGCCTTTAAAATTCTTTGCAAAAAATCTCTGGTAATCACATAGTTTCAACACCATACTGCACTCACTCAGAACTGTTTCATTCTAATGCTTCTGTGATGAGGTTTCAGGAAAATTTCCCAGTGGGAGTTCATGACCAGAACAAAGTTACAATCTCTGGAGTGGAAGGTAACAGTTACCTTGCTACCTGCAAAGCAAGACAAATTGCTTTTCATTCAAACCAGATATTCAAGCCTGTTCCTTTACTCAAGCTGAGAGTTCCCAGCTGTTACCATGGACTGGCAACACACAAAGTAAAACCTCTTTATAGGGGTCTGTGCTCTTTTATCTAGCTCGGGATGGGCAAAACTCTTTCCTAGGCCCCCATTTCAGGAAGGTCAAGAGTTTTAATTCACAGTTGGCTGTCTTTTCTCAATGGACACCCCTAAAGGTGTGAGCACACAACAGTTTTACTTATCAAACACATCTAATCATATTTGGTTGAGGAGGCAGAGTGAGCACCTGGCAGCCAGCCACAGTCAACCCACCCCACTGCTCTGCTGTGACCCTCACGTTTCTTACAGAATGGTTTAAATTAAGTTCAGCTTTCAAAACACAAACGCACAATCTGAAACCCACCAGGTGACAGTTTGTGAGCAGAATTTATGCCCTTAAAAGGTGGAAGTCCTAGAATTGGGAATGATTTGACAATATAGTGAACTAACTTCTCAGAATGAGCAGTATTATTCTTCCATAGGGAAATGCCCTTTTAGCATCTCCAAAGTTCCTCTGACCTTAATTATTCCTGCTACTAGGACTGCTATATTGTTATTATACATCTCTAACAAAAAAGGCATCAAGTTCTAGCAATCAGAACTCTTACATCTTGTAGAAATTAATTACAGTTTCCCCTCTCAATTCTTTTACTACCTTGCACCGTGAACCATGTCCTATATGGACTTTTGAGGAACTAGAGGTTAAAGAAATATTCTGTGCTGTAACTTCAGGGATATCCTTCCTCAGAGAGGAAGAAGACAGACTGAAGCAATGTAATCAGCAGCTTGTACTTCCCTAACAGGCAATAAAACATTTTATATTTCACTTTTAAAAAACAACAACTACATTTTGAGGTTTCTATAAAGTAAGTACCTAGAAAGTATAAACAGCATTTTTTCAGTGGTAATCTTGGAAGAGAATTTTCTCTGGAGAAAAGCACACGGTGTAGCCAGACACTTCCAAGCAGCCACTGTTAAACTGCTCTGACATTAACCTGACCAGGTATCTAACAATATTTAGTGCTTTCTATAAACTGCAGCTGCCTGATAAACACAATATCCTACAGCACACAGCCTCAGTTATGGCTCAGCCAAGTAACACCCCACCTGACTGCAGGAATACACGTACCTGTTCTGTAATTTGGAGATCAGGTTTCCCAACACAACTCACATTTTACCAGGAAGGACAACTTTGAGCCCAAAGAAGTACTGAAGAGAAGTAGCACAAGATAGTTAACAAAACAGTTACCCAAAGCAATAATGTTTTGTTCCATCTTCCCTGCAAAATCTTATTTAGCCCTACAGCCATGTTTAGCTTCAGTTGGCTCAAAGGTAGAGAGGCTCCTACAAAGCAAAAATCCCCATCCTGAGCATCTCAGTCAAATATTCATGGTGGTGTTAGCAACAGGTTATTTTAGACCTTACCATGACAGCATGCAAAGGAATCTTCTGAAGAAGTTTACCCCAAGTCCCTTCCTGTCTGTTGCTATGGGAAGGGGAAGGAAAGAATTATCTGGAGGCCTCTGCTTATCACTGCTTCAGCTGCATAACACAGTAGTGAGAAGAGATAGTCACATAAATCCACAAGCTATAAGCTACTTATTCATGTTATTAAATTCATTTTTTATTAGGGCAATGAAATAATCTTAGTGCGATCACCCAGAGGAAAAACATTAAATCAAAATTTTACATTATTCCTCCCTTTAGGCAATTTTCTTACTTGTAACCTATTAACTGATGACTGCCTGGAAGAGGTAATTCAAACCACCTTCCTTTTAGCTATCTTTTTGCAGTTTCAACAGTTTTCCTGCAATACAAGAAGTTAGTAGAAGTAGTCAGGAAAAACGCATACTAACACTTATGTATTTAAAACAAAGACATTCATGATTAAAAACATGAAACACTTAATACATGAACAAAACTTGAAAAGATGAAAAGACACTAGAAAAAAAACCCAAAGTTTGCCTATTCTGAAGTGCCCAGAAAATTAAGGACAAGGAGACAAAATACATATAATAGGCACTGACTTTGAAGTCATGGTACCTAAATCTTGTGAAAATTTTCACTGAGGATGAGAAAAGTGTGCTTGGTTTAACTCTTGGATATTTCTGAAAACAATATAAACAAGTGCCAAGCTACATTTATATCTTTCTCTCTCCCAAGTATTTCTGCTCATCTCTATGCTGTGCATTTAAGCAAAACATGATCTAAGAATGATCTGAAAATAACATATGAAAATGTGTTACTGAAGGAACATACAGGGATATCTCAAAACAAGAACACACTTCTAGGAATTGCTTTTAAATTCTTCCGTTTTTTTTTTCAATAGAAACAAACAACGATCTGAGCTGGAAAGGGCCTCTAGGGGTCATCAACACCCTCCAAAACAGGGAATATCAATGTTAAACCAAGCTGTTCAATGTCTTGTAGAAATATTCACTACACTCAACTAGGAGCAAAATACAAGTCATAATAAAGGCATCTTAATAGATATTCATGTTTCCAGACACAACGACAACAGCAGCAAGAACCTGGAGAACCCTTCCCAGCAACAGGGAAAATCCCACACAGTATATCCACCTATAGGTGAGGTTTCAGGTTTGCCCAAAAAGGGGTCCAGCTTTTATAGGCCCAAATCAGCAAGTCAAAGTATCTTGATGATATTTTTAGCACAGAAGCTCCTGGATCTGATGGCATACTTTGCAACCAGCCAGGGCCACAGCTTGGCCAGAGCCCAGGCCTGGGTTGGGAGGGTTTTCCCCTAAAATACCCTACAAACAAACCTCTATTCATGTCAGCTAGGAAAGTTTCTGAAAATGATACATTTCTTGCAGATAACTACACAAGGTTATACAGAGCTAGCATAAGTGTCTGTGTCATTTATTTTTAGCTAAATAATACTGATGGTGTTAGTCATATAATGCCCAGGGTTCATCTTGTAAGTCAGCTCTGACTGAGGCCTGCTGCTCAGGCCTCAGCACATTAAAGTGGCAATAAGAAACACTTTCTCTGCTGCAAAACAGTACAGTAAAACAAAATATGAGACCACCACCTTCTGTTTCACCACCCACCTTGCAGCCTTGGAACAATTCTCTTCAGAAGCAGTTACACATTCAGTTATTAACAGAGGACAGCATCTACGGAGGATTTCATAATCTCTGGCCATTAGTTTTACATCTTATTTACAGCACAGTGCTTGCTTCACATTATTTCCCCATTCCTTTCTCAGAGCTACACTTCATTATCAATGTTTCCTACACACAGCTAAACAAACCTGCAAAAAGCTTTTAACTCTGGGGAATGAAAAAAACCAGAAAGCTTGACCATTAAATTACCCAATTACCTGTAGTCATTACTAAGTATGACAACCTCAGCAGCCATTACAGTTATTGTACATGTTTTTGTATGTTTGTAAAATTGTACAGTTGTAATGTTTTTAAAGGTAGCTTTTGGAACGACTGTTGCCTACCAGCAAAATGTAAACCCTGATCATCTCACCTGGAAGCCTCAAATGGAGCAGATACAATTTCCAAAAGGCCAGTGCTGGTGTCTCCATGAACCTAAACAGGATTTTTCAGGATGTTCTGTGCAGGACTGTCCAGCACACAATGCACCTTGTTTTAAGTGTCCAACAGCACTGGTGAAGCTTTAATGAGTACAAAACTACCTCCTTCTGTGGGTATAGCAATGAAGAGAGCTCCAGACACACCTCCACTCCTTTGCTCCCAAGAACACAAGGCTTGTGGAGCTTTTAGGAGATATTGCCTATAAAAACTTGCTAAACAGATCAGTGTAGGTCCCTGTGCAATAAATGAAATCAAAACAGACTGCACAGCCCTGCAATTCAGCCTGGCAAGGCTCATCAAAGAAATTATGAATCATCCCCTACTACCAGTGACAACCACACATCTGAAATGTGCTGATGACTTGAAATCTCTCAAAAAAGAAAGCTCTTTGTCACTTGCTGCTTGTACCTGCTGTAGCAAAGTAGATGGTGTTAGACAGTTCCTGTTGATTGACTCAGCTGTGGGAACAAGAACTGCTGTAGACAATGCACTGAAATTCTGACAGTAACTTGTTACCAAGTTATGACTACACATACCCCCTAAGAAAAATAAGCTGCTTCTCTGAGTATTCTTACACAGGACTCCTGATAACTGTGAAACAGTGTATTTAAAAAAAAAAAAAAAAATAGGCACACTTTGCATGCCCTGGCAAAATACTCTGTGCAGATAGAGTAATTCATTGTGAACACACCACATCATATATCCACTCCTTCATGGCTTCCTTGGCTATGCATCATGTGGCAAACCAAAAAGGAACTCACATACTGGAGCAACAGTACAGGCCCATAGGGTCATAATGCTGTGCATTGACCACCTTAAACATCAGCAAAACATCCTTAGAGATACAAACCTGAGTTTGAACCATGAGAGGAGTTCTGACAGTTTTCTTGTTAATTCTGTTCAGACACTTTACCTAGCTCGCAATACATTAGAACATTATTGTGTGTGATTAGAAGTCATGAAGGCAGAAATACAGAATATGACATATAGAGTTTACTATTTTTAAAACAGGAAGTGAAATTCCAAAAAGCAAAGAAATCCCAGCTGTGACACAGGCTTTCTCAGAATAGATCTCATCCCTATTATTACTGTCTGTAAGTCCCCTCCTCTCTCACCTCCCACATCAGCCACCCTTAACTATGAATTTCATTTTGTTGGTATCTTCTCCACTCAAACACAGAGTTCACTGGGCAGCTCCCAGCCTCAAAATGAACAGGTATTAGTATGAAAATTTTTTCACCTCTAATATCCCCCTCAGGACAGTATCATCTTGTTCACACCACAGATGTGAAGCAAGATGTTGCTTAAATGTTATTTTTTGTTTTAACAACTCGAGCTCTCACTAGTGCCTTAAGTCTTGTAGTTCTGAGAACCTGATGACAACTGGAAAAGAAGGGAAAGGAGAAAAAAGTAATGATATGCCATGCCACACCTCACAAGGGCTATGTTTAAAACCTTTAAACCATGAAGAATATCAAATAAACCACCAGCAAAGTCAACACGTCTCCACACAAGAGCAAATCCACCTGCCCAAACCAGATTTCAGAACAGGAGTTAAATACCCTGATTCAATGGGTGCACCAAAGAACAATGAGAACACCGCTGCCTCATGACAGCTTTTTCATTGACCTGAACTCGATTTGGTCCAGGCAAATGTTTAATAAATGCAGCATTGCTCTGGAAATTGGTCTTTTTAATGTTCACAAAATGCCTCGTTGGTATAAGGCAAGAAAAAGATACTCTAAAATCTTAAAGGTAAACTCAATTTAGCATGCACGAAGTGGAACATGCCAATTACATGTGGGATTACTGCCTGTGGATCCTAAATTTTCCTCTGTATCTTTAGGCGATGAGCACTTAAATGGAAGTGAGTATCACACAGTGAGTACCCACCTGAAAACACAGGTGACAGCTGTTTAGTTTGGGCAGCTATGGAAACTTTCATGTAGAGTGAGGTGATCAAAGTGTCCTCCTTCAGCATTTCCCTCCTCTTTTCTGTTACCATTATACACATTATTCCCCTTCAAACAGCTGGAATAAGAAACTGCTCTGAAGGCTTCATCATTGAAGACATCACATGCATTGGGTCAATCACAGACATTTAAGAACCAAAGCAGATTTGTGATCTATGAACTGGTGTCTTTAATGTTCCTTCCAACCCAAACCATGCTGTGATCCTGATACAAAAAGCAAGTCAGTGTCACAAGTGTCACTTTTTATCTTCTAAACACACAAATTTTCTTTTCCCTCGTTTGCTTTATAAAGTGCCCTTTACATGCAGGATTACCCAGAAAGTCTTAACCTGAATAGACAGGAAAGGGTGTTGAGGTAAAATCTGGTGAACATATGCAGCTCACCACTTTCACAGAAGTTAGCAAGCCTGGTTAAAGATTAGGCCAAATACATTACCATTTTGTGAACATTTTTATATATTGGTCACCACATTTCTTATCTAGTCTCTGAAATTACATAGTTCCAGCAGTAGGAAATACACATATACATATACAACACACACACTTGTAGAGACAAGCCTTATTAAGAGAAATTAATCAGAGCGATCCACAGATCAGTTAATTCAGGCTCTGATGAGCCAAAGTAAAAAAAACTTTAAAGATGAGGAATCCTTATAGAGAACTAACTCACTCCATCTAGCTGCTCTGCAAATAGATGAAAAGAGCAACACTGACAGAGCAAAAACCTCAAGGTGTCAGAAAAGTAGAAAAGGAGTATTCAGAGCAACAAGTCTTAACTCAGTCAAGTGTTTATGAAGTCAGCAGTGAATAAAAATCTAGATACCTGAGCACTCTGTTAAGCAAGAGTAGTGATTATTAATACACACTAGCACTGGGGACTGGGGAGGCACTAAGGATGGATACTGACCAAAAGCATGATAAAAATTAACACAACCCACTCTTCCATGTCTCAGGCCATCTCTTCAGCTTGCTCAGCATTGAGCTTTCCTTCACTTTTTCCACTGAATGAGGCAAAGCTAAAAAGGGTAGTAAGTTATGAATGACTTGCCCAGGCAAAAGTTCCATCCCAATCACGTGAAACTGAAGGAATCAAAGAGCCTATTTTATTTTTCAGTAAATGAACATGCTTCCAGTCACAAATGTTATATTCCTGATGGATATTTCACTGCAAGTGGCTATTAATTTGATGAATTAATCAGAAGCAGATTGCAGACCTGTCTTACCACGTCTTTTTCTGTTTCAAGATCACCTTAATCTTTTACATGATCTTTCTTCTTAGTAATAAACTTCAAAAAGATTACTAGGTACCCACCTAATACTTAGAAAGAAAAAATATGTGTAAAGGCTACAGTTGAAAGAGAAATAGACCTATAAAGAACAGAAAACTGAGAACATGAAGATTTTAGAGAGGCTGATAGCAACACACTCCTCTTGAAAGCTCCAGCTCCGTATCATAGGCTAACAAATCCAGAACCTGACATCTGCACATTTCAGGTAAAGGTAAGTCACCTAACTTTAACTTCCTGATTAGAAACAAGGTTCCACACAATCAAATTGGAACAATCCCCCTGAAGAGAACAGGCCTTTTCTTGCTGAGCAACAACACCATTTGAGTTTAAGCTCCAGCTTCAGAATCAATGATGTGAATGCAAACATGACAGGAGTTCTGTGTCTGACTGAAACAATAGGCCTCTCCCAGCAGCAGAGTTGAGAATAGCTCAGGTAGGTGGGTGGAAGGCAGGAATTATCAGTTCCTAAATGGGAGGACTGTAATAAAACTTTTTTTTTTTTAAAAAAAAGGAACAGCGACATACTGCCAAGTTTGAAAAACTGTTTGAATAACCAGCACAACAAGATCTGGTATCTTGTTTCCTCAGAGGGGAGAAAAAAACCTGCTGTGCTTTGGTATAGTAAAAGTAGAAATTCCAGGCATGACTTGAGAGCTGGTCATATGAAACAGGGCCTTGGCTTCTTCAAAACACTCTTTCCCAGTTTGTTGCAATACTTTAATTTCTTTTAAGTGTAATTTGCAATTCTTATGAAGAAAAATACCAATCCTCCAGCTCCAGTAACTCTGCACTACAGTAAAACCTGAGTGTCAGTCACAGAAAATGACCAATTCTCTATTGCTTTATTCTTCAGAGGAGAGTGAAGAACCTTTCTCTCACCAAAATGTGCACACAGAATCAGCTCAGCTAACAGTCCAACCAAGCCCAAGAAGGACTGCCTAAAGTCTTTAAAAATACTCAAGCTATGAGACAGTAGAAGTAAATATCTAGAATACTCCCAAGCTAGACTATAATCATGGCTTGTCTACTTCCTCTTCTGAGGCGAGCACTCAATCCAAAATGCTTCTGCAGCTGGGCAAAGTACAGTTACAGTGAGGGACCATGGCCAGCACTCCTCTGGGAGCGCTCCCTTTCCTCAATTGTGAGGGCACAAAGAAGTTCCTGCAATTACATGGAAGTACAGCAGAATGACAAAAACTAGAACATGACATGAACATAACTGGACAGCCAAACAAAAAAACTTACAAATAAACTCCCAGAAGCACTCCCAAAAGCTTCACCATTACCATGTGCAAGGGGTCTTTCTTGTACTCTCACCCTGCAGACTCTTTTCCTTGCTTTTAAGGAGAAACCAAATTGGTTTTACTGCTTGAGAAGTACTTCACTGTGGCTGAATACATTTATCACTTTGTTTAAACAGCTTGAACTCACAAAAGATGTTTATTTAGATGCTATAATTGACTGATACTGATAATGCTGCAGACAAGAGTCTTATCTTTTGCACATGCTGTAAAATAGGAGAAAATGACTCTGTAAATCTCTCATGAAACATTTTTCAAGCAGTCTATGACAAGCTCTCTTAAAGAAAATTATTAATTTAAACTCCTCCGGACAAACACCATGCTACTTTACTGCCTTTCCTCCTATTACCTTATTTATTCTGTTGTTTTCCCCAAACCATTTTGAAACTCAGAAACAAAGAAATAAGATAACCCGTGTTTCAGGTCTGTTTTACAACAGAAGAAACAGAACTTTAAGAAGGGAGAGAAAATGGAGGGAAGAAGGAAAGGTGATGCTGCTTAACTAATAAATTCATATAAATAATCTTCTCTCAATCTCTCTTAAGCCCCAAAATAACTTTAATCTGTAAGAAGCTTTCAAAGTTAGCACTCAGAAGTCTCAGTTATTTTCCACTCCAACATTATCTTTCACATCCACTGTACAAGTTCTTGTTTTAAAGACAAGAAAACTCTCTTTGGGTCTGAATGCTACGTATTATTTCAAAGATCACTTGGAGGTGAATGTCAGCTAAATCACAACTAAGAATGCACACTAGACACAGATCAGATTTAAACAGCTGTAGTGAACAGCAAGGTAACTGTAATTAAACTAGAATTACTTTGGACTTTCACTTCAAGAAAATAGGAAAGAATTTCTTATTTTTTCAAACAGTATGTTTTTAAGCATTAAAATCCTCATAACCAAAGACTGCCTGTGATTCACATTTCATTCTTAAACTCATTCTGTGCCTATTCTCAGGTAAATACAAGCAATTGCTGGATCCACTGTCACTCTCTCAGCACAGAATGCCTTCTTTCAAATACCAGTCCGGATTTCTCTCCAGTTCTCTTTGAAAAGGTTGACCGGCACGGTAGCAGAGACCAAGCAAAACAATGAGAAATGCACGAAAATAAGCAGCAATATATTGGAAAAAGATAGTCTAAAATACCCTGTTTTTTGACTTCTTCAATTGTAACTAAGCTATAAAGGTAAGTTTTGCTGGGGATATTCCCTGAAGCATCAAGGGTAAAGGCTGCCACAACACAGATACCCCAAACGCTGCACCTGCCCCTTTCTCTGCATCACGCACACATCAGAAGGTCTTCTGCCAATTTAACACCACAAATTACAGCTATTAAAACAAGCTCAATTCTCGAATATCAGAGCAAATTAGAGAAACCCGTCCTCGAACACCTTTGTCTGCTTTTATCTCGGTAGTACTGGCACACAAGGTCAAAGACAACCTGCGCGGAAGCGGAACAGTTAACAGCCAGAACTTGTCCGTGTTTCCAAAATAGAGCGGTGCCACCAGCGTTGCCATTCTGCTGTGTTTACAAGAGGGAACACAGTTCGGGATAAACCTCTGGCTGCAGTCAGGCTTTATCGCTAGGAAACATTCCTTCAATGTCCGGCTGTACCCGGCCGACACAAAGACACCGAAGCCTCGTACACCTGGAAGGAGCCCCGGAACATGGGGGAACACACATGGGGGAAGGAGGCTGTGCTGGTAGGGCTGCAGAAAGCCCTGAAGGGAGCGAACCCCCGAGAGGGCGAAGGTTTAGAGGCAGATTCTGGCGACCAGGAACCGGGAGAGGCTGGCGGAGTCCGGCCGGGCAGGGACGCAACACTGCCGGGGACGGCTGGGGAAGGGACTCGGAACTGGAGGCACCGGGGTGCGGGCAGGTGTCCCCGGCAGCCGCGGAGGGGCGGCGGGGCCGGGCAGCGCGGGGAGCCCGGGACCACCGCCCGCGCCCCGGGGAGGGAGCGGTGCTGCCCCGCTCCCGGAGCTGCCCCGCGGGGCCCGGGCCGGGGGAGGGGGAAGGCAGAGCGGCGGGTCCGCCTACAGCGAGCCCCTCCCGGGGCGAGCGGCCCCTCCGGATCCGGGCCCGACCGCGGGGCTCCCGCGCCCCCCGTGTCTCCCCGCCGCCCGCAGGGTCCCGTCCCCAGCGCTACCCCCGTGCCCCACTCCGCCCCCCGGCCCCGCTCCGCTCACCGGCCGCGGCTCCCCGGTCCCTCAGGTCCAAAATGGCAGCAGGGCCCGCCCGGCCTCCGGCAGCGACTTGGCAAAGTCGGGCGCAATCTGCGCAGGCGCCGAGTCCCCCCGGCTGCCGCGCAAGGACTACAGCTCCCGGCGTGCCCGGCGTCGAGCACCGCGCATGCTCGGTGCGGGACACGGGGCCGCCCGGCCGGGAGGGAGGGGTGGCACCGTGAGGGGCGGTGAGGAGCGGTCAGGTCCGCATTGAATGGCAGAAGTGCACAGCATGTGGAGCCGGGCTGGGACGGCTGGGGGTGTTCACCGGGGCAAGAGATGGCTCCAGGGACACCTTGGAGCGCCTTCCAGTGCCTAAAGGGGCTCAGAGGGAACTGGAGAGGGACTTTGAGCAAGGGCCTGGAGGGATAGGACAAGGGGCAATGGCTTCCCGCTGACAGAGTTTAGGGTTAGATGCGATATTGGGAAGAAGTTGTAACCTGTGAGGGTGGGCAGGCCCTGGCACAGGGTGCCCAGAGAAGCTGTGGCTGCCCCTGAATCCCTGGAAGTGTCCAAGGCCAGGTTGGACAGGGTTTGGAGCAGCCTGGTGTGGCAAACAGAGTGCTCACAATTAAAATTTTATGGAATTTTATTAAGCAAACTGACAATTGAAGACGCTATTTGGCGATCTGCCGTAACACAAAGTAAAAGGTTCAGCGCTAGCTGCCCAACCGGTGCAAAGTTTGGTCAGAGGCAGCCTCTCGGCTGGGGAGGGCACTTTTTATACCCCTAAGGCCAGTGTGAGCCCTCCTCTGGCTCTGCTCTGTGAGGACACAGAGACACAGCCCTGAATGTCCTTCTTTGTCACAGGGCACTCCGATGGGGTCCTACTCAGCTTACTGGGATCACAGCACCTCTTCCACCAAATTCCTCTCAAGGCAGCACCCCGTGTCCTGCTGAATTTGGGTTACTCCCTCCCAGACCCAGAGCTGTCTCTGCTGCGTTTCCTGAGGGTTTTGTCCACCTTCCTGTAGGACCTCAGTCCCTATTGCTGATTAACTCACCAACATGAAGTTGGACTTGGTACTGGCGAGACCACAGCGACCATCTCTCCAAGGAGGCAGTTTTGGTAATGTGGATGTTTACCTGTTTTGGGATAGACACAGCCCCGAGCCAGTATCACACAATGACTGTGGAATAGGTGTCAACAGCACCCATTAGCTCCTAAGCAATTGTCAGTCTTTAACTATGGCTTAACGCTGCTGTCTGACTTCAGGCTGTATAAAGTCGGTGATTTATAAATGCAGGAGTACTTTGTTTTCACATAATTTTCTCTACTGCGGTTAAAACACTTTGTAAGTACTATAGAGTCAATCTTCTTATTCTTCTGGAGCATTTTGTTAGTTGGGTAATTATTCCAGGAAATGCTTTATATTTTAAAATCTGACTTCTTGTCTTGAAATTGTCATCCCCAGAAGGAGAAATTTTGTTGAGCTGCCTTGTAAGGAGAGTCTGAATTCATTTCACTCATGAAGATAATGGAGTAGTGTCAGAATGTATCTATTTCTAATTGACTTCAAAATCAGAATTGATTAATTTTACTTAGGATTTAGAAAAATACCAGTAGGAGAAGATAGACTGCTTCCTGTTATCTGCAGAGGGAATTAATGAACCCTTCAGGTTGGTGAGAAACTATTATTATTTCCAAGTAATCTAATTAAAGGGTGTAACAAAGGCATGCGGTTATTTAATTAAGTGTTTTATTACTCAATTGCTCTACAGTGCATAATCAGAGAAGTGGGAGGGAGTGATTAGGTGTCTTGAGAACGGAAATGACACAACCAAGATATGACGATATTTTAAAGGAAGAAGCTACTGGGAAAATTGTGCCTCTCTTCCCCACTCAAAAGGAGTGAAGAACATGACACTGTAAATGTGCTGGAGGGTTTTCAGAAGCAGACATGAGATGTTGATGCTGGGAAAGGTAAAACACACCAGGCAGTGTTTAACTGATGGCTTTGTCCTGCTCGTGTTTCCACAGGGGCCTTGCAAGCAGGGTCAGCTAGGCCAGTGGTGAGGCACCACAGCAGATCTGCAGGGTGTCCACAGGCACCACTTGGATCCCAGTTACGGCTTTGCCCTCTGGATGATGCATTGGGAACTCAGGATGGGAGCAGATGCTCAGTGTCAATGTGAGTTCGCTGCCTGCTTCTGCCACGCTCTTTGAGAACAGTTTTTGACATGCAGATGTTTGTAGAGACAGAACTTTTTGTTTAGACCCAGACTTATTCTCCTCCCACCCTGATCACCTCCCTCATTTATACAGTTGTGAATTATCTACATCTGAAAGGCTGACTCATCCCCTGAGTGGTTTGCCTCCTTGCAAATTGCTCTGGTGTAAATCAGCTTGTGTTACCGAGCAGAAGAGGTGCTGATAAAAAGGCATGTCATATCAAAACTAATACAAAGGGGGGAGGTATGATTTAAATACCTGGAGCTTGATCCAAAGCCAAATAAAGCTAATGAACTGGTTTCCATTAATAACTCTTTAATAGTCCTTATCAGCTTTAGGGGTCTGTACCTTCCTTACCTGATGTAGCACATTGTAACAGGATACCTGAATGTCCTTCGCTAAAAATTAAAACTCCACACAAGCTATCAATTCTGATGAGTGAGAGGTGGAGTTGTGTATTTCACTACGTCCCTCTGTCCCTTGGAGCTGCAGCATTACACTTGTGAACTCTGAACGAAGCCTCTGGTCTTGGACTGACAGTCTAGGTTTAGAAGATCCCTGGCTGAGCAGAAATCCTGCTCATTCACTTGATTTCTTTTATCCAGCCTTTCTCATGCTCGGTGTGCAGTGAGTAACTGGGCACTGAACTGCAACCTGAGGGTGCATAACAGCAGGGGCAGGAAGGTTGCTGTACCAGTCCCATCACATGCCATTAACATACCAGGTGCAGTGCTCATCATTTCCCAGACTGGATTAAGGGAGAGTTTACTCGGTTAAACTTGCTCTGCAAGGCCCAGGGTTTGGTCCTCAGTTGATGTTCTGCGCATGCTTGCTACGACTGGAGAGGGAGGAGAAGATGATGCACTTGACTTACCACCAACCCAGAGCCTGGGGCTCTCAGGGACTCAACTGGCCTCTTGTGTAACAGGCTGGCCCCAGGCTTTCTGTAAGGAACAAAATGTTCTGTTTTTCCTCTTGTTGAGGGTATGAGGAAAATAAGAGGCGAGAGGTAATAAAATTAGTCCAAGCTTCCCTTCACACTTCTGGGTCTGGCTTCAGTTTCTGCCTGCACTGGGCTTGTATACACAGCATGTTCATGAGTAAATAATTTCTAGTGTTCTTGAAACAAAAACACAGTCACTTTTTAACCCTCGGATTAATTGTGATTCTCCCAAAAGGCACCAGCTCAATCATATCCAGCTCTTGAATGTTGCTCATCCTAATTCCCAGGGAAGCCAAACGAAGGCTCTCTCTGCCCCCTGTTGGGCAGTTCATGGTGGGAAGGGATGGTACCATTACATATGAGGACCTGGCACGGTGCAGAAGCCTTTACTGAGGACAGGGTAGGAGAAAGTCAGCTGCAGTGAAAGTGGAATGTGTTAAAATTAATAACACTGGGGCAAGTGGTATAATCATCATGATGCAAATGCTTGCTACAGTAATATAAACATTTATGTGGATGGACACAGTATTAACTGAACTGGATCCCAGCCATTCTGTACTGCTGGCTGGGGCCCTCACAAGTGTGAGGCTACAGAAAAAGCACTTTGCTTAGAAGACACCAGTGATGGCAGTGATGGGTTTTTACTCTTTTTTTTTTTCTGTCCTTATTTTTCACTACATCCTATTCTCTCCCTTTCATGACTATCTTGTGCCACCTGGTGTCCCAAATTCACCAGTAACAGCAACAATGAAAGGACCAGGGTGTATAGGAGCAGTCAAGGCATGAAATACTTTCATGGAAATGTAGTAAAGTACTGTGTGCTGTGAGGTATTAATCTCTTAAATTAGAGGGTCAGGATGAACCATGCAGCTAGAGTGGTTTCTCCTTAAGCATTCCTTATGCACCCAGAAACCACTGAAAATGTTTTGTCACTGGAGTACCTTCACACCAAGTGATCTGTCCTCATTTAATAAAACAAGTGATTGTGAAGGTAAGGGGAAGAACATGTGAATGCCAAAGGAGAGCATGAGCCAACACCACTGTTGGCAAAAAGATCCTTTGCTGTAGAAGTTTTTCCACTGCCTGTAATGCATCCAGTGGGATCTGTGGAGCTGGCAGGGCCCCAGATCCCCTGTTCACACTGTAGAGCACGTACCCCACTAGTTACAGGTACCAGTGCAGCCAGGCCAGGCACAGAGCTCCAGCAGCATCCTTAAAACACAGACTACCTTGGACTACCCAACACTATTGTTGTGTTTTTTTAACATACCCAGAGAATTATTGCAAACATTTCTCTGTTCCAGATACTTCTAACAATGCTCTGAGCCACAAAGGAGACAAGAGGAGTCTGTGGTGATGAGCAAGAGCCAGGACAAATAACTTCTGCTGTGCTGTTGGCTTTACAACAAACTTTAATGCTCTGGAATTACTCACTTCTACCCATAGAGCTGCTTACAGGTACCTTGGGGAAAGCTTTAAAGCAGAAGACTTGCTACAAACCCCTTTTGTCCTGCTAACTTGACAACACTCCCTCTTCCCCCAAATATTTTTGACCTTTACGTCCTTAGAAAAGAGATTTACGCAGAATTACTCAGAAATCCAGATGTGTGCAAGAGAAGAAGTCATGCAACTGTGATTATTCTTCAGCTGGTGTTTGTAGCTGCTGTGGATGTGTCCTTAGAGACCCCAGGGGGAGAAGACTTAGAAAAGGAGAAAGATAACTGGTGGAGAAAGTCCCAAGGAGATAGGAAACCCCTGGAAGGTGAAGTGACCATGGTTTAACCCAGGACAAACCAGAGTAGCCACTGCTGGTGTCCATCATCTCCTCCCTCCCCCTAAGAGCCTTTGTTCTATTCCCTGTTATCTCCTGGGCCCCTTTCCTTCCCCATCCCATAGGACAAGGTAACCCTGGACCTTCCCTATCCTCCCCCAGACCCCCTGGTGATTGGTTGTACGTGATCACTCTTAAGGCTGTGTCTGAGGGCCCCTCGCCCTCTTAGACTCCTGCCTCCCCTCTGTGTGAAGATCCTGCAATAAAGCCACTCAGAATTAAAGGCACTCCCAGAGCCCTCTCGTTATTCTCTTCAGCTGAGAGCTAACCTGGACCGTTCCTGCACCACACCGCAGGCCGCAGTTTCTCTGGCTCAGTGTCTACGGGACGCTGCCAGAGCGCCCTGGGGACAGGGGCACTCCTGGAAATACGGCCAGCTGGAATCTGTCATGGCAATGCCAGGCTGGACAGAGGAACCAGCGAGCTATAGGTGTTTCACCATGTCCTCAAAGCAAATAGTCCAGTGCAGGGTGGTAAGGTCTCCTGTCAGTCTGTGACAGGACAGACATCATCCCTTGCACCTCAAAGAGCAGTGCTAAAATGCCCATTTATTTTCAGTGCCTAAATCAAAAACTTGGAGAATTGATCTGGTAGAAGGAGTCATGAAAGTAAACAGGTTTCCTTCCGGTAGCCATGGAAGAGTGCAAAACAGTCCAGCATTCATACTTTTTCTAGAATTTATAATTTCCCCCCAAATCCTCTGCTCTGTATCTACAAATTTCCAGATTCTCCACATAGTCAGATCTCTGCCTTCAGCCTTCCGCACCAGACGTCCTGAGCATCCCACACAGGCTGCAAACAAAGGCCCACAATGTGGCTTGGATGAGTCCCTAAAGATCATCTCAATCCAATCTGAGCAACCTTCCTCAAGACCGGGAAGCTCACGGCCCTGTCCAGCCTGGCCTTCTATCAGGTTCCCAGCGATGGGGCATCCATAGCCTCTCTGCACAGCCTGTTCCAGGGCCTCACCACTGTCTTCCTCAGATCAAAGCTACATTGACCTCCTTCAGTGTCCATCCATGCCCCCTTCTCCTCTGGCCAAAGGCCCTGCTGAACACTCTGTCCCCATTTTCCCCAGGGCCCTTCCAAGTCCCGCTCGGCCGCAGCAAGACCTCCCTGGGGCCTTCTCCCCTCCCGGCTGAGCAACCCCAATTCTCTCAGCCTTTCCTCAGAGGGGCTCCAGCCCTCGCAGCATCTCCAGGGCTTCTTCTACACTCCCTCCAACAGCTCCAGGTCCTTCCCAGCTCTGAACCCTAGAGCTGGGGCAGGGATGAGCTCGGGAGGGGCTGCAGCTTCATGGGCACCAACAGGGAATATTGTGTTATCCTTGGAGAGGAACTAAACGGCTTGGGTGCTGAGGGATAAAATGAAAGGAATGAAGATTGCACTGAGCAATCAACCTTTTGATTTACAGAACTCCTTGTATGGTATCAGGTGTGCTGGTGCACCTGCAGCACTCTGAGTATTATACAGAAATCCTACCATTTCCATGTGTACTGATTGTCTGTCCAGGCGTTCTACTGGGAATTTTGTCTTTTCACTGTAGGACAGTCACTGAAGATCAGTTGCTGGTCACCTACAAATAATTACTCTCATCTACAGAGTGGACTGGGAACTGGGGTCTCAGGATAAACTCTGCACTGAGAATGATTTCAAACTTTTCAAAATAATTCAATGAGGATTTCTGTGTAGTTATGAGGAAATCCTCACTCTTACGTATTTCACGGGTTAAGGGAGATGTGTATAATGGTGTGGCTGGAAGGGTCATCCCAGTTCATGACTGAGGCTTATGAGAAACCTATATCAGATGTTAGAACAGAAACAAGTGTGTGTGACCTGCAGGCAAGGCCAAAGCGGAGCTGTGCCTCCTGCATGTGCAGCAGGCATTGGCTGTGCTTGGGGGCCAGCAGCCCTGCCCAGCACCTGGCAGAGGGCTGCAGGCTGGGGAGGGGAACTGCCTGCAGCCAAGTCCAAGGTCCAGGCTGATAGAGCTGCTCATGCCTTGGCCCCAGCTCTGCCTGGCACCTCACCAGCTGTATCCTGCCCACTGCCCTGGGCCCCGCTGCAGTGAGGGCTCTGTGTGCCCCAGGGTAACACTTCACCCTGAACATCTTGTGGGATGCTTTTGGGAAAGTGAGACAGGGAGTGAGTGCTGCCTGCTCAGTGCCCACGTGGCCAGGCCTGGCATCGGGAATCAGGGCTGTTCTTGGCACTGCCCTGGGACTTGCTACGGCTTCACGTAGCTCTGGGTTACAGAATCCCAGAACAGGTGAGGTTGGCAGGACCACAGTGGGGCTTCTGGTCCCACATCCTGGGTCAAACAGTCATCCCACAGCGTGGATCTGGAATATCTCCAGTGAAGGAGATGCCACAGGCTCTCAAGGCAATCTGGTCCAGTGAATGGTCACTTGCAAAATAAAATTATTTTTCAGGTTCAGGTGGAACTTCCTGTGCCTCAGTTTCTGCCCGTTGCCTCTTATCCCATTGCTGGGCCGTACGGAGCAGAGCCTGGTCCATGCGCTGAGCCCTCCCTGCAGACATTTCCACACCGGTTCCTCTTCTGGCACTGGTAGCAGTGCCAGAGCCTGCTCCGGCACGGGCTTGAAGCTGCGGCAAAGGCGGTACCGGGGGCAGGTTCTAGGGGCAGCCCAGCCCTGCGGACTCCGTGCCCTCGCTGCCCGCAGAGGAGGCGAGCCCGCGGCCGGCCCGGCCGGGAGGAAGCGACAGCCGGGCCCAGCGCCCAAACGCAGCCGGCCCCGCCTCACGCAGGCGGGCACCGCCTCTACTTAAAGCGCGCCCGGCGCTGCCGCCGCCTCCTCCTGCCCGCCGGCCCCACTGCTCCACCATGTCGGACCGGCTGCCCTACAAAGTGGGTGAGTGCGAGCCCCGGGCCGGCCCCGCGGGGCCCGGCGCCTCTCCCGGGCCGGGGCGAGTGCGGTGCAGGGAGCGCGGCCTCGGCGGTCGCGGCGCCGCGCTGGATGCGGCCGGGGCGGGGAGCACGGCGGGTCCTGCCCGCGGGAGAGCCGGGCCCGAGCCCCCTGTGCGCCGGGGGGCTGCCGCGGGGGAAGGGGCTCGGGGGTGTTGTACCGCTGCCTTCGCGCTCGCCGTTGTGCCTCTCTCCCGGTCCGGCTGTCCCGTCCCTCCCCCGCCGCTCGGAGCCCTTGGCGGGAACGGGCTTAGCTCCGAAGGTGAAAGCATTTCCCATCCTGGGTCCTTTGACTCATGTGCCCTGAAGGTTTTGGCGGGTATTTCTGTAGACCTGAAACTTCACGAAGAACCCCAGTTTTCGTAAAGAGCTGGGTGTTCCTTGGAGGTTTCATTTAAAGAAAAGAACATTAGTCTGTAAGGCTCAGATTCATAAGTAATTTACCCTGGAACCTAAAATACTGCAGAATATTTTTTCAAACAGCCCTGGTAAAGCTACCAAGCCCTTAAGACGGGTGAGATTAAACCTCCTCTTGTTGTATTTGTTTCCATGGTCGTTTCCTTGCCTATTTTCGAGCAGTTTTCAGTCCCGGTGGTGTACAGGCTGTGCTTCAGTCAGCTCTAACACGTGCAATAGCTTCAGTGGCCCCAGGCTTCATTCTGCAGCAAAATGCAATTAGTGTGTCTGTATTAAATCCGGCAGTCTGACTCGGAGTCGTGGTGCTCCCCAGTGCTTTGGACAGTCTGTGTTCACGAGATAGGTGACAAAAAAAGCATCTGACTAGGGCCTAAATGGAACGGTGAACTTTTGAAATCTCTCAAAGAATCTCAGACCGAGTAAGGAGGACTCTGTGTTGGCTGCAGAGTTGATGCACCTGGGCATTACCTGCTTGACCCTTGTGTTTTTAAGGCTGGATTTGGACGTCCATGGTGAGTGCAGTGAGCCTGTCAGAAGCCTCTCTTGATCATTTTTTGCTGGACTTTTCTACTATAGGAAGAAGTAGACTGGTAACTAATGTAATTACGGTCACTTAAAATAATTTGTGTGGATCCAAGGAGAAGGACCTGCAGCTTTATTGTGAGGAGGGGGAGCTAAGCTGGGCTCAGCTCCTGGTGTACTCTTAGGGGAGCATTCTGTGTGTGGGAACCTACTGCCCTACAGCCACCCCCTCCCTGCATGCAGGCCAATACTGTGGAAGTCAGTCCCTATAGGAGGTTTTGGACTCTTGGGAAGTGTCTGTAAAAAGTGGTTGAGGCTGTGGCTTACTGAGTTCATGGGCTTCGGGATGTCTGTGCACTGGATCACCCTTGTGCAGTAGCATGATTTTTTTTAAAGGGGTTAAGTTTGGTCTAAACTTGTTTAAAAGCCTGTGAACCATAGCAAAGAACCAGGGAGTAACTGGAATAGGGTCTGGTGTTCCTGCAGCTCTGTCTCCCAGCTGTTGAAGGGTGTTCAGTTCAGCTGTTGCAGCCAGTGCCTACCCACAAGTGTGTGAACAGATACCAAGGTCTCAGCTATTCAAACTCTGCCACCTGTCCTGCTTCTCTTGCAGCTGACATCAGCCTTGCAGACTGGGGTCGCAAGGCCATTGAGATTGCGGAGAATGAGATGCCAGGGCTGATGAAGATGAGGGAGATGTACTCTGCATCCAAGCCCCTGAAAGGTGCCCGCATCGCCGGCTGCCTCCACATGACCGTGCAGACAGCAGTGCTCATAGAGACCCTCATCGTGCTGGGGGCTGAGGTAACGTGGCTCTGAGTTTCTCCCTCAGCTCTCGGGTAATGCTCTGCCAGGTCACTGCTCCTGCTTATGTAACACCTTACGGAATCCTGGCAAATGTCTGTATTTTTTGGAAGAGGCTGCAGTCTCCATGTGGATGGATTATGTCTTCTCTCCTTGAGCAAGAAGCTTGTTGCCTACCCTCAACACCCCTGGAGTATGGGGTGTGTGTGTTCCCTATGGACAAGCTGCAGCTCTGAGTGCCTGTGTGTGCCCTGGTCAGTGCCCACAGCTGCTCCCATGCAGCCATGCTGTGTTTGGGCTTGCAGTGCTGTGGCTGCTCATGCTGCAGCTCTAGGGACTGCCTCCAGCACAGATTAGCCTGTATTAAGAACCCCACTATGCCCTGGTAAAGTCAGCAAAATCTAATGAAGCTTTCTGAGAGCTCATGTGGCCCTTGAGCTGTGCAGGAAAACAACAGGGATGCAGTGTGCCTGAGGGCCCGAGGGCTGGGGTCTCCACTGAGTTTGTTTTATGACTATGGACCAGTTACTCTCATCCAGATTGAAGTCTGAGATACTTAGAAGCCATTTACTGCCTTGTGTCCCATGCCTGACTTGCTGAAGTCCAGACATCAGAGCTGAGTGTTTGCTGTACAGGGCATGAGGAGAGTCAGGTCTCTGAGCACAATCTGCATTGCTTGTGTGCTGAGCAGGGAGCTGACTGGAACTTTGATGGGTTGTTTGTTAAGTATGTATATGATCTGAAGTCCGTTCTTCTGCAGTTTGGCTGCCCAGAGGTGCCTTATGTGGGATCCCTCTCTGCGAGCAGTTAAGAATTGAGCAGTATCATGCTGATTAAAAACTGCTTGGAGAAGGGGAAGTTTTCTCAGAAAGAGGAGGAGGTAGGTATGGTCACTGTGCCAGGTCTGCCTGGGCAAGGTCCATGCTGCTGTGCAGGTGTTCCCCAGCCTGTTCAGAGCTGTCCTGTGGTTGCAAATGGTGCAGTGCTGAAGGAGAGCTTTGATGTGGAGGTACAGTCCTGGCTTTGTTCCAGCCACTCGATGTGGAACTCTTGTCCCTCCACAGGATTTAAAAGGAAGCAGTAGCCATTGAAATTTAGGAAGCTCCTTGCTGTTCCTGTTGGTTGCTGTATCCCAGTATGGCTGGCCTAGGAGGGAGGCAGCTGTGTGCTCAGTTAAACCTTGCCAAGCTGCTTTAAGCTGAGCATAACCCCAGATCAGTGTTATATGGGATTCGTACGCGTGCAGAGACTTGGTTCCTCTAAGAATGTTGTGGTTGGTACCTTTAAAGGCATGTGCAGCTGTGTTAACTCCTTGTCCTGATGCCTGTGGATTAGTTTAGGCTTTGATTTGAGTTTGGATTCAGCCCTGGTTCATCTGTCCTGTTGGAATTTTGGTGCCAGGGAGTGAGTAATGAAACAATGAAACTCCAGGTAATGAGGATGTAGCTCACTACAGCATTGTAACCTTGATGTTCCGTTTTTTGGCTGGGTTAACAAGGGCACAATAAATACTCTGTGCTTCAGAGTATAAATTCTGAGTTTGTAACAAAAAATAATCCTTTCCATAACCAGTGGTATAAAAAGTAGGGTGTGAGCCCGTCAGGTGTGCCAGTTATTCTAGGCTCTATGTCACTACCACTAATCTGTATCAATTCTGAAGTGTGAACAATATATGGGTATTCTGTATACTTTGGATGTTGTGATACCTCCTGATGTCATCTCTGCTGGTATGGGGGGAGCTTGCAAAACCCACGTGAGGAGGTGCAGCTTTAGGTTATGGATTCTGTTTGCCTGTGCTCCTTCCAGATGTGTTTTCATGACTGCTGGTGGTGTAGGCTGCTTCCTACTGCACCCTTTACTTTGAAATGTCACTTCTTAATCAAGTGGGATGAGTGACAACAGGCTGGATGACTGTGCCTTATTCCCTCTCTCCTCAAGCTCTGTAACCAGTGAACGTGCAAATAGCTGCCAGTCAGCCTTGTGGAGAGCAGGAGGTGTGTGGCTCTGGGATGTGGTGCTGTGAGCTGCAGTAGGTGTGCAGATCCTTTTCAGTGCAACTCAGCAACATGCTGTTGCTTTTCTAGGTGCCTGAGCCTAGTTATGAAATCTGAGGAAAACACTTAGCTCAGCTGGAAAAGCTTCCATGACTGGAGCACAGAGTGGGAGGTGGGTGAGCAAAATCTTAGAGAATGACTGGATTAAGTGTAATGTTCCAGCTGCATTTCTGACTCTTGTGAGCGCCAGCAGGTGTGCTGCTGCATGTCTGTACCCTCAGTGGACACTTGCTTATGGGGCTGTTCTGAAAATATGACCTTTATTGACCAAAACTTCCCAAACCCACCCTGTTGGGCACCCCTGAAGATCTGGAGTATGCTCTGGCAGTCTGGGAGAAGTGCTTGTGAGCAAGGAGATGGCTGAATGTGTGGCACAGCTAAAGCTCCTTCACATTCTCTCAATGTAACTATGTTTTCCCTGACTTAGTCAGACGCCCAGTTCTCACCTTATCTTTGCAGAGCTACTGAAAAAGGCAGGAATCTGCACTAATTTCTTTCTGCTCTTGCTCCTTTTTTAACTCCTGTGTTTGATAGAGAGTCCCTGATATCTCAGAACTTTGTTCAGCAAACAAAACTTGGTTGTTTTCCAGGTACAATGGTCAAGCTGCAACATTTTCTCCACTCAGGACCATGCTGCAGCTGCTATTGCAAAAGCTGGTATCCCTGGTAAGTTTTCCATGTTCTGGTTTGGCTGAGTTGTACTGTTTGGCTGTACTGCCTGTTCCTGCTAAATCAAACTGTGTACACGTCAAGCTTGAGGATAGACACAGCCCATCAGAAGCAGTGGTTGTTACAAACCAGGACATTTGATTCAGGCTGTGTGCATTCAGCCTGTGCACAGCTCTCCCAGCAAAGGCTGCTGTTGGGCTCTATGCTACCAGCTCATTAACATGAGGGAATGGGCTGGGTGATGAAATGGGGTGGTGTGTATGTGTGGGTAGTTGGAGGTGTTTGGTGCTTTCCAGCTAGCTCCATCCTAAATAGGGGTTGGGAAAGGTAAGGGAACTGCCACGTGCCCTGTCACAGTGGCAGGATCAATACCCAAGATATTTTGAGGCTAGAACTAGCCCAGCTGTGTTCCTACCTGATACCCCTTAAGTGCTGTACCAGAATGCTGCTGTCTTGTTACTGTCACGTTTCAATAAGAAGCAATTCCTCATGGATCAGTATAAATATTTAATCTGTCTGCTGTGTAACTCAGCTGAAGGAAATGCAATCCTCAGTGCTGGGAATTGCATTACCTGAGCCCAGCTGTTGGCAGAGGCTAAATCTGGTTTCTCGCAGTCTGGTTCTTTGCTTTGAGAGGGGTCTCTCATTTCTATTATAATTGATTATTGAAACAAGTCTTTCCCCAGCTGTGGCACATTCTGTGGCAGCAAAGCAATCCCTTCATCAACTCCTTTGACACTACCAGCTTCAGGCATTGCCTCTGTCATGGAATGTCAGAGGGCCACCTGGGATTCTTTAGAGATTGGGTTGTCTTCCTCACTGCTTTCAACAGCTGAAACTCAGTTGAAGAACCATTTACAGGTTGAGTGTTTGTCAAAGTGTTTGACCTTTGCCCTTTGTATCCTTATTTTTGGAACTTGCTCTTTTTGTTAATCTTACACTTCACATACTGAATTTATGAGATCCTGAGGGAATGCTGATCCTTTGGCTTCAATATGATATCCTGACACACATTACTTCAGAGTAGGTGATTGCATGATTGGCTCTTCATGGCTCAAGGTCAGTTTTCTGTGTAAACGATGAAAACATGACAATTTAGCCAAATGTTGGGGTGTGTAAATAATGTGCCCAATAGGTGTTTGAGTGGCTGAGTACCTCTGAGGATTGAGTATAATGTGAAGACAGTACAGGTGCCTGGAAAGACACAAATCCTGGTGGATGCAACATGCCAGTGGTGGCAGCCTGTTGCTGGGGCTGTACTGACATAGAAATACACCTTAATTAGAGCAGATGAGGCACCTCAGCTTGGATTTTAGTGCTGGGCTAGAGACTAGGATTTAAACCCAGAGTTGCTGAAGAGTTTATGTTCTGCTGCTTAGCTCATGCTGAAGTTTGGTCCCTCTTTTCTGCTGTGCTGGAAAATGCTGTAGTTGTGTTTTCATTTGTCTGTATCACTATGTCCAGTGGCTGTTTCTGACAAGTGGGGTGTTGTGGATATGAGCCTGCTTTAGTTTGTGTTGTCTTCTCATTTTTTAACATGGAAGAAGAATAAGGAGAGCAATGAAGACTCAAACTTTTGACCGTGTTTGTGGCCTGGAACAGTGATTATTCTGAGGTCTATTTTTCAGTGCAAATGTCTTTGCTGGCCTGCAGGCACAGATAATCATCTGTCTGTCAGCTGCTGCTGGGAGCTGCTGATGAAATCTTCCTTTGGCTGCTTCACTACATGCTGAGTAAGAAACTGGCTAATGGTGTTTGTTCCCATGCAGTGTTTGCCTGGAAAGGGGAGACAGACGAGGAATACTTGTGGTGCATTGAGCAGACCCTGTACTTCAAGGATGGGCAACCCCTCAACATGATTCTGGATGATGGTGGAGATCTTACCAACCTAGTTCATACCAAATACCCACAGCTGCTCAAAGGTGACTTGTCTTCTGTTTTGGCAGGCACAGTTCTGCCTGGGAGACTGTTTGGGGGGTTGTTTCTGCAGGAATTCCCTGCTGGTGTAAAAAGGGGTGGAGGAAGAGGGAGAGGCATGTGCAAGCAGACTGTGAAAATTCCTTATAGTTCAAGACCAGAATCTCTTACCTGCAGGAGCTTTGCACCTCAGCTCTGTAGCAAATAAGCTGCAATGACCTGTCCTGGCCATCCTTCACTGTGCCCATTACCTGAAAATGACCGCTGGTTCTGCTTGTCATGCCAAAAGCTTCCTGGAAGGGGGCTGTGTTCTAGAACTGCTTGCAATTAACCATTTTACATTAATGCATTTCTTGTTCAGCTGGAGGAGACTGAGGGCTGAGCTTATTGTGGTTACGACTTCCTTAGGAGAGGAAGACACTGATCTCTTCTCTGTGACAGGGACAGGGAATGGCTGGAGCTGTGCCAGGCAGGCTCAGGCTGGAGATCAGGGAAGGTTCTTCCCCCAGAGGGTGCTGGGCACTGCCCAGGCTCCCCAGGGAATGGGCACGGCCCCGAGGCTGCCAGAGCTCCAGGAGCGTTTGGGCAGCGCTGCCAGGGATGCCCAGGGTGGGGTTGTTGGGTGTCTGTGCAGGGCCAGGGGCTGCCCTGGATGATCCTGGGGGTCCCTCCCAGCTCGGGCCGGGCTGAGGGGCGCCCCGGGGTGTCAGCAGGGGGCGCTGCGGCGCCGCCGAGCGCGGCCGGGAGCCGGGGGCGGTGCTGAGGCCGGGAATGGCCCGGGCCCCGCTCCGCTCCCCTCGGGCAAACCAACCCCGCGGGACCGCGGCAGAGCACCCGCCTGCCTCCCCCGGGAGCCGGGCTGCTACAGCCTGCTAGGGGGACTTGAGGACACAGCGCTGGTGGGTGCACAGGTGTGTGGCTTTTAAGTGCATCCTCTCGTGTTGCTGCAGTTGTTTGAGGGTTTTCATCTCCACCTTGCTCTCTGCCAGGGTTTTGTTTAACTTAAGCCTCTGAGGGATGCTCCCAGCACCTGGGTGGGCTGATTTGCACAGCATTGACTTCAGCTATGGTGAATCCTTTTACTCTCCCCACAGGAATTAGAGGTATTTCAGAAGAAACAACCACTGGGGTTCACAACCTGTACAAGATGAAAGCCAATGGGACCCTGAAGGTGCCAGCTATCAATGTTAATGACTCTGTCACCAAGGTAATACAGACAGAGCTCTTTCTGCATTGCTCTGCTCTCTGACCAGCTTGGTGTTGGAATGTCGGCATTTCCATGCAAATCTCCCTTTGCTTGCTGAGCTTTTCCTGACCTGGCTCTGAACAGAGATTTCCACCATATCCTGAAAGTGAGCCCTTTATATCTCTAATGGGACATGCTGTTCTAAATACCCCATTGTCAGGACATCAAGGGCTTTTTTGTACTAAGGACATCCATTCTTCTGTTGTTTAATAATGTGAAAACACCTTTGGAGACCATGGCTCCTGGGCACAGTCAGTGCCTGTGCAAGGAGCCTGTCCTCACTCTGAGTAGCTTAAAGCCCCCAGGCAAGTGTCAGGTACCAGCTGGGAAAGAGACTGTGACTTCCATGAGCTTGTGCTGATAAAGGCTGGTTGGTCAGCCTGTGGCTGCTCTCTGTGAGCAGCAGTTGCAAAGGTGAGGGCAGGAGGGAGATATTTCTCCCTTCCTTAGCTTTAGTAGTGCTTCCAAGATAAACCCTGGTGAATGGAGGATGAAAGTGGAATGGTGTTTAAAGGATGCTGGTGCTTTTTGGCTGCAGATGAATTATAGTGGGAATTAAAGGCGTACTAAAGGTTTATGCATCTTGATGTTTTCTAAATTTAGTTACTGACTCTATTTCAAATTCCCATACAAACATTATCCTATTGGGTTGGCAGTTTTCATGTTTGGCTTGCCTTCTCTGCAGTTTGCTGTCTCCTTTCTGCTCACTAAGATGCACCTGACACTTCATAGGTAGTGGGCTGAAATCCAGTTAATATTTGAAGAAACTCATTTCTTTACATCCTTTTCAGCCAGATTTGTGCCTCTTGCATAATAATTATTAATACTGTTTAGTAGATTTGGAAATTCAGATGTTTCTAACAAAGCCTCTTGAAGGGATTTGGGACTCTAGTGCCAAGCAAGTGCTTGTTTTCAAGTACTGTTAGGTATTTATACAGTACAAGATTTGTACTAACCACAGTTGCAGATCTCTGGGAAAATGTGCAGCTGAGCTGACAAATTCTGCTCTCCCAGTCTGGTATTTCCAGTTGGTGCCAGGTTGCTGTGCTAACATTTGAAGGGAGAAGGCAGGCACAGCAGCCAGTTCTGTTCTTCACTTCTGCCACTCAAATTCACAGAAAAAATTCAAAAGAAAAGGCCCCAGGAGAAGAAGGAGCATCACAAAAATCAGCACAACAAGGTGTGTTTGAGTTTAGGAAGGTGTTCAAGGAGTGAAGTAATATTTGATGTCTCACTAAGGGCACTTTTGGTTTGAGGGTCTGGCTGTTAATGTCATATGATAACATTACAGTAGGAGGATGTTGTATGATGGGGCATTAGGACATGAAATCCCAGGGTTCCTGGTTGCAGTGACCATTATTGTGAATGGCTGCTTGCTGAATTTTTCCAAATCTGAGCAGTAGTGAGGTCTTGACAGTGTTAGGGTAACTCTTCATGGGGGAAGATGTAATTCTGATCTTCTGGGGCTGCAGGAACCTGTTTCTCCTGGTTGATGTGGGCGGTTTGCTGCTCTGCAGGCTGGATGTGTCTTGCAAAGAGAAGATGATGTGCTGCTGGTGTGTTTTGCCTTCCTGTGGCACTCTGTTGAGTTCATTGTCTGATAAACAGCAGCAGGGAACTGGTGAACATCTGGTTTAGGAACACAGACCTCCATTGGTGTGAAAGACACTTGATTAATTCATTCAGGTTACCTCTAACAAGTTTTTAGCAAGTCCAAGCCCTGGTCAGTAGACACAATGCCTTTATGAAATGCTTCTCACCGCCTCGAAACCTGTATTTGATATAACCCCATAGACTGAAACTGGATAAATAAAAACATCAAACCAGGTTGTCTTCTTCCTATCACTCGTGATGGTTAAAGTATTTAAGTGACTCTCGTAGTACTTGCGCTTAAGTCCATTTTCTTTCTCTAAAGAAATTTCACTTGAGTGGCTTTCATCTGTTCTGAAACTGCTCCGTTTTCTCCCTCAGAGCAAGTTTGATAACCTTTATGGCTGCAGAGAGTCCCTCATCGATGGCATCAAACGTGCCACAGATGTCATGATTGCTGGGAAGGTGGCAGTGGTGGCAGGATATGGGGACGTGGGCAAGGGCTGTGCCCAGGCCCTGCGGAGCTTCGGGGCCAGAGTCATCATCACCGAAATTGATCCCATCAACGCGCTCCAGGCAGCCATGGAAGGTGGGAGCTGAAGCACAGCAGGAATTCAGGCATCTCTGCATGTCAGTGTAGAGCAGTAAATGAGAGCTGGCCAAGAAAGGTTCAGTGTTTCAGCCCTGTCCCTGCTGAGGTACAGCTGAATCCAGTTTAACTGTGGGAGTTCTTTCCTTGAAGTTAGGGAAGGAGTTTGTTACTAGAGACCTTGAAGGTGAGTTTGGAGTCAAAGATTCAGAGACCATAGTGTGGGGTAAGGCTGAGGGAGTGTCCTCAAGTTGTGTAGTTCTGATCTCCAGTGTGGAATAAGACTTGACTGGAATGAAAACCTTAAAAAACATCAGGCCTCACCCTTGGTAGGTTTTTTTTGGAGGGCAGTGCCATGTTCTGTCTTTCCAGCTGAGCTCAGGGCATGCTCTGGAGCTGTGCTGCTTCTCTTCTGTGGGTGCCTCATGTAACTCTGCTTCTTGGTACCAGTTTATCCCATTTCTGTTTATACCTGACAAGAACTGCAGGTGTTGTGGGGACACTTCTTTTGGAAATTTGATCCCATGAATCTGGTCTGAGTGATGTGCCAGGCTATACCTCTCTCTGTACATGGAATGCATAGATCCACAGATTTGAAAAGGGTGAGGGATGCATGGTTTTTGTTCTATGCTGGTGTTTAGCAAGAGCACTATCCCACTGCCTTGCATCATCCCTAGGCCAGATGTTGACAGAAACATTTGATTCATTCTTTCTCTGTACTTTTTTCCTTCTAATATTGTGTCCCTCTTGTTAATAAATGTTGATGGTTGTGTCGAGAAGTAACTTCTTCTCTTTTCAGGTTATGAAGTTACAACCATGGAGGAGGCATGCAAAGAGGGCAACATCTTTGTCACCACCACTGGCTGCACTGACATTGTGCAGGGCAGGTATGGCCAAGCCACTTGCTGGAGTGAAAGCATAGTTAGATTTCTTTTTAAAAATACAGTCATAACCTGTCAGCAGTATGGTGAGGGTTAGCACACAGGCTGTTTTCTGGACATCAAAATTAAACATTAATTTAGTGAGAAATTAAGCCTTTGGTCTTCCAGTGTTGTTGGATGTTGCCACATTGCAGTTGTTCCTGGTTTATGGAATATAATGATGGAGAAACAAAAGCTGCAGAGGGATAGGTTGACTTTTGGAGACTGAGGGCATCAGAGCTGAATTCTCTGTTAGGCCAGACAAATGTGAGCTGAAAAGGAGGCAGGTAAAAGTTGAAAGTGATTCCATCTGTGGGTGCATATAGCAGCTGAAACCAGCCTGTTCTCTATGAACTACCCTGCAGTGTTTGGTTACTGCTTCTTAGATCTCAATTTATAGCCCCAGCTTCACACAAACTCCTTTCTTTCTTTGCCATGATGATGTAATGGAAGATCAGATTAGGTGGTAGGAGTTCAGGCCATTAGTGTCTAGAGATGTAAAACTGCTGGGAACTTCAAAGCCATGAAGAAAATAATTTCTTCTGTGTAAGAAGGAGAAAGAATAACTGCAGGTATTTGTGTTGACCAGTCAAACAAAATTTTATTACTTTCCATACTGGGAAAATACTTTCTCTCCAGTAAGCTCTTATATCCTTGGGAAATGTCCTTCCCTAGAAGCTTGAAAGTCTTTTCCAGTAGACTTCCCATGCCTGGAGAGGTTACCAGCCACACACGTGTGGAAGTCAGTGCAGTTACTGAGCTGGGCACTTGTCATGGCTGTTGATTGGAGCATCTGCCGAGGGAGAAAACTGTGGATTAACTTTTGATACAAGTTTTTTTCTTCTGCAGGCACTTTGAACAGATGAAGGATGATGCCATAGTGTGTAATATTGGCCATTTTGATGTGGAAGTTGATGCCAAGTGGCTGAATGACAATGCAGTGGAGGCAGTGAATGTCAAACCTCAGGTGAGGCAGCCTTTGCACAGGCTCTCCTGCTGGAAAGAAACAGTAGCTATTCTGTGTCTGTTTCTAGAAAGGAGATTTTTCTCTTCAGGTTCTTTGGATGTTTCTAGCTTTGTTGGAAGCCACTGCTGCTCTGGTCAGAATTCAGATTCTGCTAACCTGGAACACAAGCTGCACATGATATCCTTGGGTTGGCATTAAAGCAATTGTTTCCAGCCAGTGCCCAAGTCCCTCAGGGTAATCTGTGGGGAGAGGTGCCAGGTATAGGTACATCTTTCTCCCTGTGTTCCCACTTCCTTGAGAGACAGGAGCCTACCCTTAGTGCTGGTTGTAGAGACAATTAATTGCATCAAGCCCATTCCTTATGGGAAGTCAGCTTTGATGTTTGGGGCATGAACAGGGGTATGCAAACGTGCTTGCTTTGATAGCCCTGAGCTGAAAACAATGCCACAGCTCAGCTTCAGAAAGCAAGTTAGATGAGGAATATAGGGCAGAGCATTAGACATGCTGTAAAACTTGATAGCAGAGCCCATAGATTGCCTGGTGCCCGATCTGAATTTCCTTTTGTGAAGCTGTTTGCTCAAGTACTGCTCTGCAGCAGAACAGTCCTGGTACTACTACTATTTTGTATTTATTTCTGTGTATTCATTTTACATTTTTTATGTCCCCCTCTGCATTGAATGACTCCTGTCAGCTCAGATTGCTGAAGGTGTGGGGTTCTATGCACAAGGCAGCAGCTGTCCAGGGGCAAGTTGTGTGGATATTATATAAGGATATAAGATTTTGACACCTAAACCACCCAATTCAGACTTCAAAACTGAAATGCTCCTTTAACTGCTCAACTGTCTTTTAGTAGTTCAATCTGTAAATGCAATGTTTGTTGTAAGTAATATTGTAGCTGTTCTCAGGGTTTTTCATGTTCTGCCTCCCATCTGGTTCCTTCTGTTTTGTTACTTCCTCCCATAATCTCCTGATGGCCCATATGGTGTTTTTTGGGTGGACTGAGCACTGTCACTGGTGGTCCACAATGGAGAATTGGCATCCAAAATAAGGACTGCAGCTGCTCAGTGGGGAACATTCTTACCCCACCTGCTGAGTGCTTTTGGGCAGGAGAAATTGAGACTGTTTTAGGGCTGCTCTTTGAGGTGGTTACTGCCTGCATGTGTTGTGCTGAAATCACAGTAATCTGTCATGTGAACCCAAGAAGCAGAAAATGGTGCTGTGATTGAAGCATAACTGGGGCAGGTAGGTGGAGGCTCAGACCTGCTCTGAAGGCAAAATACCTGTCATAGAAAACATGGTTTGTGTTGATCTGACATCTTGACATCTCTGCTAAAGTCCTGCACAAGGATGTTTTTTCGGAAGATGGTATTGTTAAAATTAAACAAAAAATTAAATTCATCCCATGTATCTTTTAACTTACAGGCCAAAGCCTTAAGAACAAAATTGAAAATGATGTGTTTTACTAACTATTAAATAACCTTTAGCTTCTGAAGTTTAAATACAGATGTAGGGAGGGACCCTTTTAGATCCATCACAGTTGCTCTGCTGTGCTAGCAGAAGATAAATAGTCTGAAGCATTAGGTTTTGTCAAAGTTGGTTGCAGATTATGTTTTAAGTATTTCCAAAGTGCTCTGCTCCCAAATGCTTGGTATGATGTGAGCAATAAATACCAGTTAATACTGAATATTCTTGTGACTTAGGGGTCATATTGGTGTTCCATTAATTGCTTTAATATTGTAACCTCCTCCAGGGTGAAGGCAGGGCAGAGAGGAGTTAATGAGAGGTGGAAAGGAGAAGCATTTCACTTAAGTTTAACTTTGCAGGAATCCAGTCTGGCCCAGGCAGTTGGGGCACATGCGAAGTGACATTATTTCCTGAGTTGTGTGGGACAGTGACATTATCCATCTCCTGAATTGTGTGGACAGTGACATTATCCATCTCCTGAGCTGTGTGGACAGTGACATTATCCATCTCCTGAGTTGTGTGGTACTGACATTAACCATCTCCTGAGTTGTGTGGCACTCTCACAGCTGAGGCCCTGTCTCCTTAGCCCATGTGAGCCTGGATTCTGTGTGCAGAGTCCCGCTGTGCCTGGGGTAGCTTGGGGAGGATCATGCCTGTGGTCCCAAGAGCAAAGCATACACCAGGAAGTAGGACAGCTGTTTATTTTATGTATTGGCCTTGCAGAGGTGGGAACAATTCCAGGGGACCTTCAGTAGGCTGAGGGCTCTGGCTGTTACACTGTGTTAAATGCTAAGGCTCCGGACTGCTGCATGCAGAGGTGTTCCCTCTTCCCTGTCACCACATACCAGTTGTGACCAGTGGGCACAGAGGAACTGGGATTTCCTGCCAGCAGCACATTCTCACCACAGCTGGCTGGGACTACATGCACATGGAAAAGCCAGGAGAGTTGCAGAGCTGGCTAAATAAATTGGAGAGCTGGTTAAATGTGAAGCAGATGCCAAGATGGGTGTGCTGTGAAGGCCAGGGCTGCTGCAGGCTTTGCAGACAGCTGTGATGGAGTGAGGGTGTCTCTGTTGTAATTGAGTGCTGAACTGCAGATGGGGAGGGAGGCCCCAGGTTTGCCCCGTGCCTGACGTGGCTGTGGCACTGCTGCTCCCACAGGTGGATCGCTACACCCTGCGCAACGGCCGCCACATCATCCTGCTGGCCGAGGGCCGCCTGGTCAACCTGGGCTGTGCCATGGGCCACCCCAGCTTCGTCATGAGCAACTCCTTCACCAACCAGGTGCTGGCACAGATCGAGCTCTGGACCCACAGTGACAAATACGCCGTGGGGGTCCACTTCCTGCCAAAGAAGGTGAGTGACAGCCACACAAAGGTGCTGGTGAGGAAGCCAACTTCAGGTGTGGCTTTGTTTGTGCTTGAACTCGTTTTCCTGCTGAAGGTTTTTGTTGCAAAGTGATTCTGTCCTTCAGAGGGTGTTTGGCTTTGGATGTGCTGGGCGTGAATGGGCTGTTCTTTTGTGTGCAGAACTGGGACTTGCTGTGATATGGGTCCTGTGATAGAACATCCAGGTGCTTTTTAACTTCTCTAAGGTGTTGGGAAGCCCTGTGCTGCCTCAGGGTAGTGGGAAAGCTTCTGCCAACCAGCTTGTTCCTTCTACAAGCCTGTCCAGCAGCAAAGTGTAGTGGGCAGAGTTGAAGCTGGAGTGAAACTGAATCCCTTTTACTGTTGTTGATAGAGTCCTGATCCCATTTGCACCTGAGAGAGCTTATCACAGTCTGGCCCTAATAACTTCACAAAATATTAATAACAGATTTCCTTGGATTTCCCTTTAAACTTACCTCTGCATTCTTTGTTCTTGGAAAAGTTTGGATCATGTCACAGCTTGTGAATTCCTTTTAGAAAACTAACCTGGTTTTAATTTTCCAAAACAAGCCTGAGAATTTGAGATGATTCATGGGAAAAGATGCTGGAGTTAAATCCCACTGCCTTTGGAGCACAACCAGGTGTGAGAGTAAATGTGAAAAGAATTTCCATTTGGGAAGTAGAATATGTATGTTTGGGCTTGCTAATGAAGTGTTTCCTGAAGGACTCAAGTTTACAAACTCATCAGTTAAGGATCAAGCAAAAAATACCAGAAATGTAGTGTAGGAGTTGATCAGCAAACTGCCACATAATTGTCTTCAAAGGAGCAGTCTTGTTGACAGGTCTTTTGAAAAGGACAGCCCAGTGTTGCTGATAAAATGTGGCTTCATCCTCTCACTTGAATAACAATTTTTAGTAAGCATATTTGAACTGGAAATGAGAAGGAGTACCCAGAGCAGTTAAACATGAAGTTGCCTGTTGGGGGAGCATATGGCAGTGATCTCCTCAGGGTCATCCACTGTGACAAAACACTTTTGACCCTCTGTGCCTCACAGAGGGTTTTATTCAAAGAATAAAGCAGTCTCCTTGTCAGAACCAACAAAAGAGCTGTCTCTGATAATTTTCTGGGCTAGTGCCTTTTCTTGTTCTGTACAATTGCTTTGAGGTCCAAATGTAAAACTCAACAATTACCAAGTACCTTACCCTGCACTTTGACTGCAAGAATATTGCTTTGATCAGCCATTACAAACGTGCACACGTTTCTGCAATGTGTGTTCCTGGAAATCCAGGAAAACTCTTTGTCTCCGTGTTCTTGGCACCAAATCTGTCCTGCTCAGCTTTGATTTTAAGGTGAGAATGTCTGCTTACCTTCATCTAAATTTGTGTGTCTCTTATATCTAAGTCTTGAAGTCCCCAGGCTGAAGCAGCTGTGAAACAACTGATCGGTGCTGCAGCTTGAAAACCTCATCTGGGAATTGTCAGGGACTCAGTTCCTTTTCAAGTGGGTGGAATCTGTCTTAAATTCACTGGAAATACACCTATGAGAGCTTCATACCCCATTCTTATCTTCAACTGGATAAGAATCCAATTTCTGACCCTCCTTTTTTTTTTTGTTTCGTGGCATCCTGACAGGATCTGCTAGGCTTAAATACTTGTTTCCCTTCTAAACACAGACTTTGCCCTTAGGTTTTCTTTCTTTCATGACAGAGTCATCCTACAGGTGTCTTTGTGGTGGAAACTGGGGGCTTCATCATCCTACTAAACTGGATGTTCTTATCTCTGAAGAGTTTGATCTCTTCTTTGCTTGCTGGATGGATGTGAATGTGTAAATGAGATTGAAATGGGTTTGATTATATAAAATCACATTTAAACTTAACTTGACTCCCTCAAGAGCACAAGGCTCTTCCATGTGAGTGCACCTCTGTGCTCAGGTGAGGGATGCTGGCAGGAAAAAAGCTGTGGCAGTGTAAGTCCCCTTGGGGCTGCTGTTGGTTTCCATATATTAATTTCTCCCTCAGGACTGTCACTTCCTGAACTAACAGAATTCTGTTCTAATGTTCTTGTCTCTATGTTTTGTTTTCCAGCTGGATGAAGCTGTGGCTGCTGCTCACCTGGACAAGCTGAGTGTGAAGCTGACGAAGCTGAGTGACAAACAGGCCAAATACCTGGGCTTGCCCAGAGATGGGCCCTTCAAGCCAGACCACTACAGATACTGAGCAGGTGGCACTACCCAAAGACCAAAGTGCAGGGATACAACCTTCCAAAGCTCTTGTGTGTGCTGGGCTTCTGAGGACAAGCCTTTTGCCATTTTCCTCTCAGTGCTGCACAACCCCTCCCCTTACCAGGGAACCTTCAGGGCCCTGGCAGTGGATCACTGACTCCTGGAATTAGAATTGGTTATTTAGTTTATGTCACAGTGAAAAGGATCCTATGCACCTTTTGTTGGTTTGTAATGCTCCAAGAAGGGGAGCAGGACAGAATGTGGCTGAATGAGAGTGTGTAATCTTGGCTGACAGCTTTGAACAGGCTCACCAGAGAGGTGGGGAACAATTCCTGCAGGGAGATGCTTTTGCCATGCCCTGCTCCAATCAGGTGAATCCCATTGGGAGACTGGCAATGTCAGGCCCCTCTCCACAACAGTGCCCTACTAAAGTGCATATTATGAAACTGGAGGAAATAGGGAGGATATGGGTTGCTTGGTCTCCTTGCTGTAAAATCAACTCAGCCTCCTATTCAGAGATTAGGGTTGGAGCTTTTTCTGGATTCATTTACTGCATCGCTTTTGGTCAGAACAAAGTTAATTTTGTGCTTCTGCCATACCAGCTTGAGGAGGGGTGAGGCAAGAGAGACTTTTAGCAACCTTCAAGTGTGTTGTGAGCAGCTGAGGAGCCACTGAGGGAATGGTTGGGTTTAGGGACCTTGTTCATTCCTCTGCAGACACCAGCAGCACACTGCTACCCCCAACTTGATTTCTGAGTTGTCATGTCTGCTGTACCATGTTTGTCACTGACTTCAGGTGCTTTTATTAAAGATCTGACTGTGGCCTGACTTGTTTTGTGCAGTGAGATGTTTTGGGGTTTGCCATGGGTTTCTTTACTGTTGTGTGATCTTTAAGCTGCTGAAAATACTTAATGTACCCACGTGGGGTGTCCTCACAAGAAAGACACTGAGGGGCTGGAACGCATCCAGGGAAGGGAATGGAGCTGGGGAAGAGTCTCTAGAGCACCAGGAGAGGCTGAGGGAGTTGGGAAAGGGGCTCAGCCTGGAGCAAAGGAGGCTCAGGGGGGACCTTGTGGCTCTGCACAAATCCCTGACAGGAGGGGGCAGCCGGGGGGGTCGGGCTCTGCTCCCAGGGAACAGGGACAGGACAAGAAGAAATGGCCTCAAGTTGTTCCAGGGGAGGCTTAGGTTGGATATTGGGGAAAATTTCTTCATGGAAGGGGTGGCCAGATGTTGGCACAGCTACCCAGGGCAGTGGTGGAGTCCCCATCCCTGGAGGGATTCAAAAGCTGTGTGGATGTGGCACTTGGGGACTTGGGTTACTGGCAAACTTGGAGGTTCTGGGGGAATGGTTGGACCCAATGGTCTTAAAGGTCTTTTGCAGCCTCAGTGACACTGAAATCACTCAGCCTTATTGCTGGCTTGCTCTTTATTGGCAAAAGCACATCTGCTGTCACTCTGTTTTGCTAAATCATTCACAACTAATTTTACCACTCTTTTCTCTTTGTTTTCAATCCACATGCAATTAATTCAGAGTTCACTCTAGCCTGAGTTTGTGCATCCAGATTGCCTAAACACAGATTGCCAGACCCATTGTGGCTGCTTTACAATAGTTTTAGCAGGAGCTAATGAATGAAGAATAGCACGGAGGGGAGCCCGGAGTCTGTAGGTACCCAGGCTGGGGAGTGTCTCCTGCCCAGCACCAAAACTCCTCGAATGGGCTCCTCTGGCATCCCACATCTGGCTGGTGAGTCAGAGGATGGTGACAGGCTCCAGCTTTTCTCACTTCTGGGCCTCTGCACAGCAGATGTCCCAGCACTGGGGTGAGATTTGAGCACAGGGGAACCCGGAGAGGGGGAGCTGGGTCACTGTCAGCACAGAGGGCTCAGGGATGGCTGGCAGGGGAAGGGAGAACTGGGGTGAGATTCAATGTCAGACTGGTGAAGCTCAGCAGGTCTGGTGTCCAGGTGAGCAGGGGATGGATGCACAGAGCAGTGAGTTTGCGTGGTGAGAGGCTGTCCTGGGGCAGCCCTTGGGCCCCTGTCCCAGTCCGGCTGAGCAAATTACCAAAGCCCTAAAGCAGCCCTGCCTCCAGCTCAGCAGCCTCTTCCCCCAGCCTTGTTTGCAGGCTCCTGAGGGGCAAAAATGCAAGAGGTGAGATTTCCATTTGTGCCCAAAGGAGGTGCAGTTTGGAAAAGCATGAATGGTGTGTGAGGAATGAGGAAAGCTGCTATGTGTTCTCTTTCATGCAATAGCAACTGGCTCAGATTTGCAGCTTCCTCCCACCCTTTATCTCTCCAATACCAGCAACCACTGGTTGAGAACTGGGAAATAGTTCAGTCCACTCTAGTTAATAGCTGTTCCTTAAATTTAGCTGTTCCTAGCAATTAAATTAGCAAGACTTTTCCTATTTCTTTCTACTCGATCAGGAAAAAAACCTCAGTAGTAAAGTAGTGCTAAGGCAGACCTGTTTCCACACTGGGAAAGCTTTTATTTAATGCTATGTCCAATTGTAGGTTGTTATTTATCACCTTCAAGTGGTCCCATTGCCTTCAGTGAGGCTGTTCTGGGTGGTGACAAGCACTGACATCCTGGGCAATCTGTCCCTGCAAATTGATGGAACCTGGTGGTCAAATGAAATTGATGATGAAAGATTGTATTCCTGATCTTCAGACAGCTCTGATTTGGCCAAAAGTGACCAAGAATTTCCTCAAATGTCTTTCAGATTAACATTCTGTTAATGCTTTCCCTATTGTTACCAATGAAAATACATTTTCTCTTGTAAGTAAGGCACCTCCTGCCCCTATTTTCTCTCTGCTGTTGAGTCAGAAGTGATAAGAGAGCACAGGCTGCACATTTTTCTCCATTTATCTCAACCAGAAATGCCAGACTCTGGGATGTTTGAATTTGCAATATAATCTTCCTAGGCCCTGCTCTTTATTTTTTCTCAAGGCTGGAGTTCTGTGAAATGGAGCCTGATGGAAGTGCACAGGTTGCCTTGGGAAATGTGGATCAGTGCAGAGGAGAACAAGGCACGGCTGAATGGATGCTGCACTGATCACTGTGGTTCATCACTGAGCTTGTTTTCATAGCAGTGGTTCTTCCTGCAGATGATATGAAGCTTCTCAGAAGTTCATCACAGTTGTTTTAGCCTGTGGGACTTTTTGCTAAGACAAATCAAATGTAGTGAATGCAGCCTGGGAAGCCTCAGCAGGATTTGCAGTAGCATTGTTTGCCACTGCACAGTTTTGCACCACTGTAACAATTACAATTATTTTTCTTGTCTTTTAAAATCCCCTTCATGCCTGTGGTTTGCACGCCAGCTTAAGGAAAGCAAAAACAAACAAAAGGCTGACAGAATAAGAAGAAAATAACTCCTAACCCTGTGAAAAAATACTTCCAGTAGTGAGTGGGATGAAAAAAAATGGATTTAAGGTTCTGCAGCATCCTTTTTATGGGATGGGGACACCTCAGCTTCTTGTCTAATTCCCTGAAACTGTACAGCAGAGAGATTAAATTCTCTAGGATATTTAGAAAGTTTGTAGTATTCACTTCTTGTTCCATCTGCAGAGTCCAGAGAGACTTTTCAGCAAACCTGGTACTTTTCTGTAGCACCCTGGTTTTGGTTTCATTAACTGAAAAATCATTTCTGTGAGGGAATATTTAATGGCCCACAGACAGAGGTGTGTGCTTCTTTTCCCTGATGGAGCAGCAGCATTTTGGAAGTACACTGAACAGATTGCAGAGGTTCAAGCACCTTAAATACTTAAATTGGACACAACATTTTGGGTTGGGCCAGGGCTTTTTGTCAGCATCTGCCTTTTTATCAACTTGTTTTCACTAAGAACAAACATTTGGTGGTCCTGTTCTTCCCCCTCTCCAAAACATATTTCCAACGTGTGTTTTATTAACAACTGGCTGCAGACTGACACATTTTGGGGTCTGTCCTGCCACTGAGATGTCATTTTGGAGATAAACAGTGACATCTCTGACCACACTCCAGACTCAGAGGAAAGGAGCAGTGATGAAGGATGTTGAAGGGAATTCAGGGAAGCAAACCACCTGCTCTGCTCATTTAGTGCTCCAAAGATTTGCTTTCCAAACAGAGAAATTAATATTATTTGAATCTCAGCTTTATAGCAAGGAAATCTTTGAAACACTAAAACCTTCATGTTTAAAGTGCTCTGGCTCTGTCAGAGATTTCTGAGGTCTTTTCAGAGGAGGAGAAATCCCTGGCCATAGAATTACTTTGAATGTTCCTATTTCTTTAAAGACTCCAAATTTTGTTGTCTTTCATCCACAAGTGTAAGAGCATTATTTTAAATGAATTTATGTATATATTTATAATATAGATATATATTAAATGCCACTCTTACTTGTTATGGAACACAAGGAAGAGTGAGGCTGTGTATTCATTTCTGGCTATTACTGTTGTCACATAATACTGTTGTTCTTCTATTTGACACAGCTGTGCACAGTGAAGGGGAGCCCAGATGAGATCCCAAATGACATTTTAGCTGAGGAAACTGCCCAAAATGGCAAAGGTACCATGAGAACACTGTTAGGTAAATCTAATAGATTAGCTAAAATGTAGAGAGTGAGTGATGAAGGTTTTATTAAAGTGTATTAAAGTCAATAGATGATTTCCACTGATTCAGAGGAGTCTGCAGTGGGTCACTAGGGAATGGTGTATTGTAGTCTTTTCCTGCCTTTATCTGTATTAAATGAAAGCCACATGTGAGCTGTGTTATGACATTAATACAGCCATTTTAGGGCTCCCATATTTCAGGCAGGGTTTCATCTCAAAGGATTTCCTGAATGGAAAGATGTGTGCATTTGCCATGCAGCAATTGAAATAGTTTCTCATTTCACTGAAAAAAAACCTTGCAGATATGACTAAAGCCTCCTTTTTCCTTCTGACCATATGTTGGCCATCTGCACATCATCTGAGAAGTTTGCCAATAAAATCTTTGCATTACCCCAGAAATTAATCTGTAGGCCCCACAGATTTCAGTGGGGCACTTCCAGGCAGCCCCGCGTGTCCCTGGCCTGGTGCTGCTCCTGCAGGTGGGATTGGTGTCCCACAGGTCCCATGTCACATCTGCCAGCCTGGCGTGGGTGCTCCTGGTGTGGGGACGCAGCCCTGGGCACTGGGTTCCTCCTGTGGGAGTCAGGAAAGGGGCAGGATTTCATCTCCCTTTCCCAATCCTCCCCAATGTGCAAGAGGCAGAAAATATGGTGATTCTGAAGGACCAGAAGAGCTTAAACCAGCCCAGCATGCCAGACTGTCACTGGGAGGTGTCTTCACCCCCAGATCAGGGGTAATTTGCTGGTAAGGGGGAAGAATATCCCACCAAACCCCTTTTCTAGCTGTGAAACTCCATTTTACGGGTCTATTATTGTGAGTGGCCACGTGCCCTGGCAGCCAAGGAACCCCCCATGTGCCAGGCTCACCCCACAGCATGGGCAGGGAGGGGACCCTGCCTCTCACCCCACCTGCAGGGCTGGGGACCCAACGGGACCAGGACATGGAACTGGTGGAGCAAGTCCAGAGGAGACCACAAAGGTGAGCTGGGGATGCTCAGCCCTGAGAAGAGAAGGCTCTGAGGAAACCTAATTATGACCTTTTAGCTCTATAGGAAAGATGGGGCCAGACTTTTTAGCCCAGCCTGTTGTGGCAGGAGAAGGGGTGGTGGCTGTAAACTGGGAGAATGGAGGTTTAAACTAGATGGGAAGATTTTTCCTTTTCGTGCTGAGGGTGGGCAGGCCCTGGCACAGGGTGTCCAGATTTGCTGTGGCTGCCCCTGGATCCCTGGAAGTGTCCAAGGCCAGGCTGGATGGGGCTTGGAGCAGCCTGGGACAGTGGAAAGTGTCCCTGCCCATGGCACCAGGGTGGCACTGGAGGAGCTTTAAGGTCCCTTAAAACCCAAACCATGCTGTGATTCTAAGAGTGAGGAAATGCACTGTGGGACTGTTGTGTGTATTCCTGTTCTTTGTGCAATCCCAGAAGCTACTGGTGCATTTGAAAGATCCCTGTTGGGATCCAGACACCGGCAAATGAAAGCTGAAACGGCGGAGGTTGTACAGAGCGAGGAAGGAATTATTCATGCAGTGCCAAGGTTCAGCACTGCCTGTGTGTGTGCCCGCCTGTGATGTCCCCAGGTGTGTTTTGGTGACTACCTTGTGACCTGCAGGCTGTTGTCTTTCTAAAGCTGGGGACTTCACTTATTGCCTTTGGCCTGAGCTTGTCAAAAGAGACTGGTGACTTTCTCATCCTCATAGTCAGAAAAGCACACAGTGCTTCAAGAAGTTTGCATCTGGCCCAGGAAGCAATAATTTCTTTCCAACTATTAAATGTACTGCAAAGATGTAAGATTATATTTCTGGTTGGCAGTGAGTAGCTGCTTGCTGTGCAGTCTTGCTTTTGGAAATGAGGTGCCTGTGGCAAATCTGTTGCAGGTATTACAGGGGTAGCAGGGGTTTTGGAGTGCAGTGATCACAGCAGGACATTCCTTGTGTTTCCTGCTGGGTTCTGGAGATCACTGTCCAAGAGGGCAGCAGGTTGGAGCTCAGGAATAGACAGGAAAAAAGAATGTTCCTGGGTTTGTTAGGGGAGTCCATTGTTAATTATTTTCTTTTCCTGGCCTGAGTGTGCAACTCAGAGCCATGTCTTGGAGTGAAATAGATCACTGGATGTGAATGTGCTGAATTGGTCTGTTTAGCACATTTATAGAGTCACTTCCGGCCATGGAATGGTCTAATTAATCTTAAAATGCTCTACTGAAATATGTTATGATTTAATGTTTTATTTGCCTTGGCCTTGAGTGCCATTTAATGTCCACACCCAGCCAGGGAGGGAGCTGGAGGCTGCAGTACCTCGTGGGGAGCTCTGAGAGGCACTGGGGTGGATGTCATTTGTGCTCTGGAAAACAGAGCCACAGCTGGGCACAAGGTCTCCCTCAGCCCTTGGTTTGGTTGTACAAATCTCCTTCTGCTGCTCCAACAATCCATTTCATTGCAGGTTTAATGCTGTGCTCATCTCAAAGGGGCCTCCTTCAGTCTTTCACCACCGTCAGCCAAAGCAGCATCACAGATACTGCTGGCTCTTCTAGAGAGCTTGGAGAAAGCAATTTTACCTTCCATCAAACCTTCCTTTCTCTCAGAAATTCCTAAAGGCTTTGGTTGGTTTCCTTTTGGGATCTTACACAGAATGTGAGTGATTAGCTTGGAAAACTATGATGTGTTTAGAGGTAGTTTGGTGCAGCCATTAAGGTGTTAATTCTGTAACTTGTTTAATCCATCAGGATAAACTTGGGTGTGACAATAAGCAATCAAGTCAGGAAAATACAGTATCTGTTTTAAATTCACACAAGACAGGCGATATTTGGAAAAGCTAACAGTGGTTTATTTGTGTTTCATCCTACTAACCTGTAATTGGGGTAAGATTTCCATTAGTCTCTAGGAGCACAGTGACTCTGTCATGGAGCATTCCTGGGGCTGTCTCCACTCTTGATTCCAGTAAGTTTTCAGTGAAAACATTTTGGTGTGTGGCAGGTAAAAATTAAATACTCCATCTTTGCCATGTGCATGTTTTATCATCTGTGTGCTGGTGACATTTCAGAGGGGACCCTGGGGGACTCCTGCACTGCCAAACACCCCCTCAGTGTAAAGAATTGCTCAAACTAAATACTTTGAAGCAAATATTTGGTGTACGTATTTTACTGATTCCTGCATCCTGAGTCAATACCTCATGCAGTGTGATCTTTACCCAGAAAAGTCGAGTCACTAAGGCTAATAACAATTTCAGAGCACTGGATTATTTATATATATTCTTAGGTGTGATAGATGAACAGCAAGGAAAACAAAGCCTCTTTCTAATCAATTCCAGTTACAAAGAAGTCTTATTAATAAATCAAATTTAAAAACACACTACAGATAGACGCTATATTAAAAAGTATGTGCATATATGTTGGAAACCAAATCCCCCTACTGTAATTTACAGCCTTTTTTCCTTTTCCTTCATTGCCTGTGTGTGCCATCCTGTCCTTGGCTGGCTCAGCTGCTGTGTTCTAGGTCCTTGGGTGGGTCTTGGCACTTTGATGTCCTTGTCTGAGAGTCCAAGAGGCACATGTGGGATATCCATTCATCTTTCGCTGATCTTTCCTTTCTTCCTCAAAGTCCCAGACGCCTCTCGCTGCTTTTGGGCTCTGTACACGCCGTGTCCTTGGCAGCAGGAGAGGAAGGGCTGAGGACTTGATTCTTATGGACAAGGCTGGGGGAAAAAAAGTCTGATTTTTATATTCCAAGGCACAGATGCATTTAGGGTTTAAGTATATCTGTATATCATACCCCTGGGAGGTACTGCCTGCTGGCAGAATGACTGAAACACCTGAAGGTGGATGCTCAGCTGAGAATGACTAAAAAATGGCCTTGGGTCTGCATTTTCAGGTGGAATAACCTACATAAATTCTTGTCCTCATTTTTGTTGAATGTGTGAAAATGGAGTCAACCCCAAACCCTGCATTTTCAGCCTGATACTTTGGCTGTGCTCTAGGCTGGGGATGTCCCTGTGGGCAAAGCCAAGCTCTAGCCCTTACTGGCCTAAGCAGTCCTATTTCAGTGGCCATTTGGGTGCCATGGGGGCAGGTTTTGTGGTGCTGGTTAGACAATTCTGCAGGCTGGCATTAAAATGACCCTTCAAATAAACCCCCAAACCCACAGGAATCCAGAATTAATCATAAAACACAACTCTTTTGCTAAAAATGCCTCACGGGTACCAATCTCCCCAGTTGTCTGCTCCCTGAAATAACATCCAGCTTGTGATAAATGTTAACCCCATAATAAAGACTGTCCATTAAATTTTAAGAGGGGCAAATCCAAGCTCCAGAGCTCTATTTTGATCACTATACACGTGGGGCAATTTGAAATATCCGCTTGAGAATCCGATGAAAGACAGAAGCCTTGTTGAGTTTCTGACTTGGCTTTAGCACTTGGGGTTTAACATCAGGCACTGGCAGATGGTCTGGAAGATTCTGCATTTGCACAGAGCACAGTAGTGACAGCAGGAGTTCAAGTGTGGCTTGCAGGCTTTGAAGGTTGGCACACAGTTGGCAGCAGGTGGGGGCCTGGGCTTGGGGGAAATCTTGCGTTCAGCGTTTTTCTGGAAGACAAAAACGTGAGACTTCACAGACAGGTGAAATGAGGGTGGGGAACAGAGGGGAATGGACAGGTGGCAGTGGGAGTTGTGCTGGCAATGCAGAGGTGTGGTGGGGCTGGGAAATGGGGAAGGGTGGCTTGAGGCTGACCTTCTGAGCGAAATGACAAATTTCATTCTGATCATGACTGGGTGGAGCTTTGGGAATGGTCTGCAGGGAAGAGCGTGGGGGCAGTGAAGAAAAGGGTGCAAAAATGTACACAGAGGGTGAAGTCACCAGTAAAACCAGTTAAGGTGTAATGTTTGGATCTCCCAGCTTTCCCGATGAGTGAAAACTCCCTCTCAGTCTCTTGTTTGCTGAGCTGTGACACTGAGAGAGCAGGGGAGTGACTTGGCAATGCTCTACCTTGTGAACCCAGTGATCCTCCATCCCTGGGCATCCTCACCTGCACACACAGTTCAGGCTTTTTCAGCCAATTATCCATCCTCACCTGCACACATAGCTCAGGGAGTGGGAAAAGACTTCTCATCTCCCCCAGGAGTGCAGCTTCTCCTCTGCTGGGGACTTGGAAAAGTGGGAAATTTTGGGTTGCTCAGCACGTGCCTGGGACCTGGGAGGGATCTCTGGAGCCCAGCAGGCACCCTGTGCACATCTGAAACTCAGAGTTGTGGAATGGTTTGGATGGGAAGGGATTTTAAAGCCCAGCTCATCCCATCCCACAGGCAGGGACACCTTCTGCTATCCCAGGGTGCTCCAAGCCCTGTCCAGCCTGGCCTTGGACACTGCCAGGGATGGGGCAGCCACAGCTTCTAGTTTTCTTTCCACCATTATTGTTTCACATCTATTTTTTACAACATTTAGAGCTTTAAACTGTATGTGAATTTTTAAAATCAGGAAATGACAGTAAAAGCCTTGCAAATGAATGCACTGAGGGAAACTCTAGAAGTAATGAGCTGTTCTAATGCAACCAAGTTTTCTGAACAACCACCTACCTTGGAAGATTTCCTGTTCTCTGCCTCTTTCCTGCTGACTTTCTGGGATCTTCTAGTTAAATCTTCAATGAGAACAGCACAGCAAAATATGAAATCAGTTTTACAGAATGTCATTTCACTGAGATAATCCTATTTTTGTGTGAGAGGAGGCAGATAACCTGCATTGCCACTCATTGCTGCATGTTTCGCAGTGATGCTCACCTCAATTCAGTGTCTGAACTCTGTCACTGCTGCTTGTGCCAAGCAGAAGAACAACTGATATTTGTATTTTGGAAGGGATTTTTTACACATTGTTTGTTAGATGAAAACAAGGAATTATTTCAGAGAAAAAAAAAATTAAAGGCCTCTGTGAAAAAGACTGAGGTGCTCATGAACAAAAAGAGGAAAAATCTTTAGAATTCTGTAATTTCTTCTGTTAAAAGGTGGTGCTACGTGCATCATTTTGGAAGGAATTAACAAGTGTACACTGCTTTTTTAGGGGCAACTGTTTCTCCTTAAATATGTGTTTTCCTGAGTGATAGCATGGGGAAAATACAGGAAACAAGGTAAGGAGCAGAGTGCTTTAAACTAAAGTGCTAAAAGCCTGCAGAAAGGAGCTAAACAACAGAAGCTTTATTTTTGTAATTATTAGCATTTGGACACAGTTAGGAATGGTGTTATGTAGGTGATTATCTCCAAACACCTGTGAGTTTGGTGTAAATTACATTGAAAGAGTTAAGGCAGACATGAGGAAAGAATTCTGTGAAGAAAAGAGTTCAGCATCACCCTAAAGAGGCTCTTCCCAACCAGGACGGGTGAACATCTGCCAGTAACTGCAGGGACAGAGCTGGTCCTGTCTTGGACAGATAAATAAATCCCAGGATAAATAACCCTGGCTCTCCCTTGCAGTGCTCTTTTCTTCCCCCCTTTAAAGACCTGAGGTTACATTAATACCTGTTAATGCTGTTGATTTCTCTACTGCAAGAGCAGACCCTCAAAACCCTCACATTATGTTCTTTTCTTCTCATATGCACAAGATTTTCAAAGGAAGGTTGTTGCCCATATTAGCAGAAAAATACTTCTCTTCAGTGTAAAAAGTCTTATGGTGTGATAGGAGCTGAACTGAAACCTGCAAGACTCAAATAATTCCTTTTTTCCCCCTCTAAACTGAGGTTTCCCACATTGTCATTCTTGGGTGCTGCAGCCACGACAGTTCTGCACCCTCTGAAGTTTAACAAAGTTATTCAAATAATCCGGAATAATCAACAGAGCAACGTTTCCTGCAAATCTTGTTAATGTGGCACTGAATGGCAGGTTGTACTCACCCACTATGGAGATGGGTGGGAGATCTGAGAGGTCCATTCTGCTGCTCCTGGAGAGGTTGCATTCTGCCTTCTCCTCGAGGACCAGGTGGGAATCAGCAGCTCTGAGCAGGCTGTAGCAGAGCAGGAGGCTGAGAAAGAGATTCTTCCTTTCCATCATGGGGAGGAAAAATTCCATTGTCACGAGAACTGAAGTCAGTCAAAACCTGCAGAAGTGATGCAGGGATGTGAATCTTAGCAAGGGTTTTCTGTCAGGTTGTGCAACTTTAGCAAAAAATCTCTGACAATTATTTTATTTCCAGCACCTTGCCTCTGGTACTGGAATATCTAAGATTCCCTAATAATCCCCTAGGATTGTGGTTGTAAGAGTGGGAAAATGCTATCTCAAAAATACAAATACAACTCCCCAGGCTGGTCTTTGTTCCTGATTCTTTCCCCAAAAGGTTTATTTCCCCCTAAGATGTGAGGGTCCTCCCAGCTGAACTTTACAGTGGTTACTGGGTGGCCAAGGGCAGAAGCTCAATCACATAATCAGATTTTTCCCAGAAAATCTTGTCTACAAATCTGTGCTGGAAAACATAGAAAAATAATGACAATTTAATCCCCCCCCCTTACAAATCATGTGTCCTGTTAATTTTCTTCCATTAAAAATAAATCATGAAGTAAAACCTTGTTTTATTACACCTCCAAGTGGCTGCTCTAATCCCACATAAATCACAGCAATAACTCATGTGAGTTATAAAAGGCTGTAAAGTGTTTATGTGCCTTGGGGTTATGCACTGAATCTCTTCCAAGATGTGGCAAAGTCTGGGATTTGAGGGTGCTCCTGGAGGCACCTGAGCTGTGGAGCATCCCCCTGAGCTGAAAGTCCCTGCAGGGTACACAGTGAGTGTCACCAGCCTGGACTCCTTTCCTTGTGCTTGTTTTTTGTGTTTCAAAGCTGATTTTCATTTTCCATGTGCGTCAGTTTTCTGCAGTGTCAGAGTTCTGGGAGCCTTGCTCCCCCAGAGGCACTGCCAGCCTCCAGATTTATGGGTGGCTTTGTGTCAGTGAAAAGCTACTGGTGGCAGTAAAAGGAGCGTGTGAAACCAAATGTTTGGGGCCGTTCATGGGATTGTGATGACTTCATTACTGGGGAGTTAAAAGATGAAGAGTTTCTGCATTGGGAGGGCTTCAATCTGGTCACTGCTGCGACACCAAATCTGTTCTACACCTGCCTTTATAGCTCCCCTGACCCACTGTTCCCTGAGGGATGGTCAGTGAGCACCTGTGACCCCTGGGGGATGGTCAGTGAGCCCCTCTGAGCTGGAAGCTGTTTTGTTTTGTACACAGTGGTGTTCATGCTGCAAATTTTGCTTTTTTAAGCAGCTTTTCAGCCTCGTTGCAGGAGATGCTCTGTGAGATACCTGTGGTGGTACCAGTGTGTGCTGCCCACCTGGCACAAAGCTCTCTGATGGACACCACGTTGACCTGCCTCCCCTATACTGTTTAAACAAGCTTCCACCCCAAAATGTTGTTCCTATTGCATTACCTTGTCTGTAGCTCAGCAAAATTGCCAGTGGATGTGGTTTTGTCTGAGCAAACAGTAAAATTTTACAGCTGGCATCTGTTCACTTCAAACAGCCACACCTGAACCACAGCCAGGCTGGAAATGCAAACCTGGCTGGGTCTGAGCCCTGCTGCATGTGGGGGTTTTCAGCCACAAGCACTTGGGTGGTGGGGATTCCACAGCCCTGGAGGGAGTGTTTGAACCTGGAAATTGCACATATTTGGGGAATTATGCATTTGATCTGCAAAATTCTATCTCCTGGCTGGAAATGCAACGCTTCCTGGAAGAGCAGGAGCTGTGAGGTGTGAGCAGCTGAGTTCATGGAGGGGGGAAGGAGGAGGAAAGTGGAATCAGAAGTAAAAAGGTGTTCATGGCCCCAAACCTGCCAGAGCTCCAGAAGTGTTTGCACAATGCTCTCAGTGGGATTGATGGGGTCTCTGTGCAGGGCCAGAAGTTGGACTTGATGTTTCTTGTGGGTCCTTCCAACCTCAGGATATTCCATGATTCTATGATTAATCTTGGGTTTCCTCTTTTGCATCGTATTGCAAAACTCTTCCTTAATTTGTTTCCTTTTTCTGGCATTAAAGGGAGGTTACTTTTCCATTTTGCCCATTATTTCCTTCTGGGACTCATCAAAGGCTGATTAAAGCAATCAAACTATTTTCCTTACCTCTAGCTGTCTTCACATCTGTTTCCCTCTGAGCATTTAAATTTAAAAGTTTATTTTCCTTTTGAGCTCCAATTTGGAAGTAAATTGCTTTAAAAGTGGAATCTTTAGAGGAGGGTTCCCATTCCCTTAATGTTGCTAAAATGGGCGAGGAGAACTTTAACATATGATTTTAAAATTTTTGGTTATATAGACTTAGTCTTGCCCAGAGATGAAATTTAAACAGTGAACTTGAGTTGCAGTTTAGCAAATTATGTCAGGAAATAGTTAACATGTCGCAGTGGTGTCAAAGGAATGACAGAATTTCATTTAAAACTGAAACAAAGGCAGACATTTGAAAGTTTGTTGACTGTCATCAGAAATCACAGAACCCTTGTCTGCTTTGGATTATTCTATTCAATATGTAAATAAGGGATTTTAATCTTTACCCCAATTGTTGCCTTTCACAAGCATTTTTCCTGAATGTAAATTTGGAAAATGATAAATGATGGGAAACAACTTTTTTCTCTTTTTAGTCAATTTTTTTTGTGGTGTCATATTAAAAGTCTGCATGGATATTTGGTTTGCCTGGAAACAGCCTGGCATATTCAACACTTTTGAGGAGAACTCATTTCTTGTCACAGCTGATTTCACCCTGTTCAGAGATTTCTCTTCATCCACAATAGAGTGAAGACTATGAGACATTCATCCAAAAATTCTGCCATGAACACTGGAAGGAACAAATTGAAATTTTCTCAGATTTTCTGACAACTTCACCATCTTTATAAAGGGCTGAAAACAGCTGCTTGGAAAAATGAGATGTTAAAATAGGTGAACAAAGACCTATGAAACACAGAAGACCATTTTACAGCACTTAATAAACCTTCACCTATCCTGGGCTGCTGAGCTTCTGCTTTGAAAAGGATCCTGGAATCTTTAAGGCTGCGAAAGAGCTCCAAGATCACCAAGTCCAACCTTTGAACAAACACTATGATGCCCCACTAAACCATAGGAGAGGACAGGGAAAAAAAGGGAATGCAAAAAAACCAAGCAAGAATTAATGGCTGCCCTGAAAAGTGTTGAGATTTTTAGAGGGTGAGAGACTGAAAAATTTGGGAAATGAAACCTGGAAGTTAATGGGATGCCTGGAGATCTCCTGGGGGAATTCCATGGTCACACACATGGAAGTTAATGGGATGACTGGAGATCTGTAGGGTTACACTGTGTGTGTTATAGGAAAGCAGGCCTGGAAGGCCCAGAGGTGCCCAGGAAGCACATCCAGGTCACCAGGGATGGACATGGGGAAAGAGGATCATGGCTTTGTGGCCTCTGCACCCATTGTGTGTGAGTATTGTACTTGGTGACCTTATAGGGTACTGTTTATCTTTCCTGTTTATATGGTGGCACATCCTGTGTGTGGGATGGGATAAAGGGAATTTTCACTGTGTGGTAGAGGCAGTAGCCATAAGGGAGGAGCCATTAGACAGTGGCCATGGGGCAGTAGCCACAGTAAAAGCAGTCTTAGCAAGCAGTCACAGAGTGATCTGTAGTAGTCTTAGTCTCTGTCTGGATAATAAGGAGCTTAACAACATCACAGTCTTGTGTGAGAAGTCCAATGCCCCTGTGCTAAACATTGCAGAGACCTCCTGGGAGAATTCCATGGTCACCCACTTCACATGGTCACTGTGTTTGTGATGGATTTAGAAGTGACTACCAAACCCATAATTTAGAGGAACCTTGGGAAAGTAGCCTGAAATGCTCAGAACAGGACTGGATAAACAAGTGCTGCTAAATACCTAAGAGGGAGAAAAGCTGAAATGAAGGCACAGCTTGAAAAGAAAATGAGAGCACTGGGATCACATGGACTGATTTCTTCCAGGAAAGGCTGGAGACCCCGCCTGGATTTCAGTACCTCAGGTTTAATTGAACCAAGTGATAACATCTCTGGTAATTAATTGCTCTAAATTTGTCTTATTTCAGTTTCTAGGAACTGAATCCTTCTAAACCTTCTTCTTCACTGTGGAAAATGCATTTACTTTCTTTTTCCCTGTCCTGAGAGGTGCTTGGATGAGCAAGTGACTTCCTAATAATCTCCCAGCTCAGGTGAACAGGTTGAGCCTGTCCAATTACTAAATATAAATTACTTCTCTTCCAGTTCTTTGGTTATCCACAAGTGCTCCTGTTCAGCTTCCTCATTTTTCGTTTAGAAGCAGAAGTAGTGCTCCTTCAGTAACCCTGACTGTGCCAAATAATCTCCTTACTCCACTCTAGTCATCTTTAACCAAGTTCTCTACTTTCTACTCCAAAATTTTGCTAGGATTTGAGTCAAGCCAATGCCCACACAACGGCTTAATTATCCACAGGGTCGTTAAGTCAGTGATAATCACCTGGCTATTCCCTGGCTTACTGAAAACGAGCTTCTCACCCAGCTCCACCAGTTTAACGATTAGCACCTAATTTGAGATGGCCATTTAGCCTTCGCTCTAGGGGCAGCTTGGAATTTAAGATGTCTCTGAAAAGCATCATTTTGTTTCCTGTTTTTAAGTAAATCGAGTATAATTTTGTTTCCTGTTTTTAAGTAATTCTAGCATTCTGTTTTAACACCATTAACCTCTTATAACATTTTGCCCATTTGAAATGCCACGTGTTCCTGGCCCCAGGGCTGCTTGGAGCTGAGGGACAGGACTCTTCCATCGTTTGAAAACGTACTCCTGCCTTCATACTGAGATTTAGGGTGTTTTTTTAAAGCATTGTTTAGGTGTTCTCTCCTGTTCCTCATTTTCGGGATGTTTAAGTCTTTGTAGCTCGTTTGGGGGGAAATCTCAGTTATGATTTCCAGCTCTACAGAACTGTCTCTAGAGGGGTGAGGATGTAAAGAAGGGAAACCAGGGAAGTGCCTTTGAATATTGTATGAAGGAGGAAACTGTTAAGCTATTGCTGCTCCATTTTCACTTTCTAGAGAAAGCCTTATTTTAAATATTTATCCATTTGTTATCTCGTAAGAGCTTGCACACTGCTTTGACCCAAGACATGACTTTTTTGATACGTCCTCCTCTCTTCCAGTGCTTGACTGGATCCAGGCTTTACAGACATGGACTCGTGAGATTTCCTGTTTGAAGCCTCTGTTCTCTTGGGGTTTGTTCTATTTGTACATCCAGAAACAAATCGGCTTTTATATTATATTCAAGACATCTAAAAGGTGAAGTTGCTTTTTTTTTTTTTTTTTTTTTTTTTTTTTTTTTTTTTTTTTTTTTTTTTTTTTTTTTAAATAGGATATTTGATCTGTGACTGCTGGAGGCTGCTGATGGATTCCCCTCTGAAATCCTTTGGGCAACAATAATCCTTCTGGCCATGGGGGTAATGTGATAACTGAGAAGAATGGTCAGTTTAAATCTGGTGCTAGAAAAAAAATAATAAATTTGCTGTCTGGCTTTTCCTCCTGATCAGTTTTAAGCAGCTTGCTTGGCAGTCAGAGGATGGAGCTGGGAGAGGTGCTGAGGTCCATGTGATCCCTGTTTGCAGAGGGTGGGAAGCAGAGTGAGGAGCAGGAGCTGAGGTGCTGGCAGAGGCTCCCACTGTGCAGAACGTGCCCAGGGGATGAGGTGCAGCTGTGTTGCTCAATCCAGGATGTTGGATCCCGGGTTTTTGGGGCCCTGAGGGTCTCTCCCCTGCTCCAGGTGATGGGGCTGGCTCTGACCCAGCACAGCTGGACCCTGAGATCAGGTTGCTGGGGCAGAGCTGGGAGGTGACCCCAGGGGCTCCCAGCTTCCCTGGGATGTCGTGGAAAAGGGAGGAATTCCTGCTTAGCTTGTGGCAGCCAGACCTGCTGAAGGGAAACTTGAAGGGGTGAAATTTAAAAGAGAATGATAAAAGCCTTTAATTTGTGCTCCATGTATAATGGGGTTTCTAAAGATCCTATTCTTTTTTTTCTGCCTTGTGTCCTTGACATCCTCAGGGAGAGGGTCTGACTCCTATTAATCTTGGTTTGTAAACGCAGTTTTCTTCTTGAGGGCACCACTTGCATATTGGTGACACATGTTGGCCAATTCTGTCCCAGCTGGGAATGCTGAGTGGCAGGGAGGGGAGACCTTCCCGGCTGCAGAAAAGGAGGTTTCTGAACGTCCTGGCAAGGTTGTTTTATCCTGGCTGTGGCACAGACAAGTGAGAACATTTGGAGCCACTGGATTTGCATGGACTAGCTGCAAACTTTATCTGCTACACTCGTGTGCCCTTGCTGGAAACGAGGAAATAGAAAATAAGAATATTTGCGTTGCTCTTGTCTGTGTGTGTGGAAAATCCTGGGATCAGGGACTCGGATGTTGAGTCCCATATGGAAGGAAGACGTTGGAGCAGTCTTGGGTGTTTGTGCAAGACCAGTGAGAGATCTGGGCTGTCTCTGCAGAGCTCTGTGAGGCACAGCTTTTCCAGGCAAGGAGGGAAATCCACATGTAGTGGGACATAAAGGTGAAGACAAACGTCTGGAAGTGCCGTATTAATGTCCTAACCGCCCACAGGAAAACAACAAACTAAGAGCGACGTAATGATGGACAAACATCTAAGAAAAGAAATGTATGTTGTGAATTTGGGCTGGGAAACGCTGCTCTGGGAAGCAGGAATGCCAAAGGGTTTGGGAGTGTGGTGGAAATGAGCTCACAGTGTAACACTGCTGTCAAAAGGGCTAATGGAGCTCTCAAAGGGGAAAATTGGAGCAACTTCAATAGGAGGGGGAATATTTATTTGAGATTGGTGTGGCTGTGTCTGGAAGGCACTCCAAGAACACCACTAATTTATTGGAAAGCCTTTGGATAAACCAAAGAAAGATCAAAGAAATTGAAAAGTGTGCTTAAAAAGAGCCCTCAAGGCTCAGTTCCTGGAATTCCAAAGGGAAAATGGAGAGTGCCTCAGTTCCTGAGTGTGCTTGGCAGGACTGGAATGAGAATGGGGTGAAAAATGGGTTTTCAAGCAAGATGACAAAGCTCTAACGAGATGAAGCTGCCAGCAGGAGAAACCAGGCCCAAAACATTTCCAGGACCATTCTGGTTCAGTAACAACCAGAACTTCAGAACTTCTGTCTGTGGAGTTTCTGCTACAGAAACTTGTTTTTTCAATTTCTTTTTCTAAGAAATACAGTGTCCAAGCAAAGCTGCTGGAAATTACATTGTTGTCTGTATTGTGGGCTAACTAATCACTAGAACTTCAGTTTTATTTATGATCTCACCAATCTCTGAAGCTGTGCCAGGAGTGTGGATGTTCACTTGAGCTCTGGAATTTTGGGGACACACAATTGTGGAGACAAAGATGTTGCTTTTACACTCATGGCACTACAGTTTTCCTACCTACTTGACCTACCTCTCTACTTATTTATTTCCATGTGTTTTGCTTTATTTATTTATTTTTAATTTTTATTTTCTTTTTAGTTTTTTTTGAGGAGGTAGTTTGTTTGGGATTTAGGTTTATTTGTGGTTTTTCTGTGGGTTTTTTTTTTTTGGTGTGGTTTGTTTGTTTGTTTGGGGTTTTTTTGTTAATTTTTGCTTTTAAAAATCTTTTTATTTTTAAAATCTTTTGTTGTCTTGCATTTTGATATCTCTGAAACCACTTTAGGTCATGGAAAATAAAAAAATACCACCTCAGTGTCAGGTATTGAGTCAGACTTATTGAAGCAGCCCATTCCAAAATCTGAGGAATACACTGAAAGAACAAGCTTTGAAATTCAACATATAAACAATTAAAAGCTCAGCATTAATCTTAAATAATATATACACAGATATTATTTATATGTGTATACAATATCTGGTAGCATATTTTATATCTGAAGATTCCCTATGGGCCACTGGATGGTTCCCCACTGAGAACTGGCCACTTTCTGAATTTTTCTTTTAAACAAGGACATTTCTGCCCACAAAAAGCATGGATGTCTCTGCCAGCTGTGCCTTCCCAGAGTGCTCCCCCAACAGAAGGTCCCTGCTGCCATCAGCAGCTGGATCTGGGACCTGCAGCTGCTCCCAGCAGAGCTCCCCCCTCCAGGAAATGCCTCAGTTATTGGCACTTTTCTAAAGTTCATGGCAAAATTAATTTAAAATTCTGCTCTGCAGGGAGATAAGAAGAGACTGTGCACACCCAGACGTATTTAACTGGGATATTTGTATTGTTGTATTTTATATTTTGCTAAACAGTTAAAATTATCATGTTGAGTGGATTTGAAATGCTTCATTCAATGCTGTTTGTAATGCCATTTTTCTCGTTATCCCAGATTGTTTTTTTAATGGCATGAACATTTCAAAATGCAGAGAGAAGCAAATGGGAAAAGTATAGTGAGTGTTCCCTGCCTTCTGCTTCCTAATCACACAAATTCAATATACTTATTGCAAATTGAATAAAAGTTTAACCATCAGAGTAAAGAAATTCAAACAGAAATTGTCTGATTTGAAAGAAAAAAAACAAGACTATTCTACTTAGGCTGAGATTTTTTCCATTAAATTTGCTTTTTTAAAGGAATGCTAGTAATATTTGAAAAATAAGAAAGTTAATATTTCTTCTATGCAAATATCCTCCATGAGCGTGCACACTTAATTAACAAGGTGTTAATTGTTTAGTCAAGGGTTTTAGTAGGTGTTTTGCCTGCAAAATACTGGGGACTAATTCATGTGTGTATCTCTGCTTCTGTGTCTGTGTGTAACAGATTGAAGGGAATGCTAAGGAAAACATTTGTATTTAAGCTGGCAAAGTTCTTCAGTTTTCAGTGAATCGGGTTTTTTTTATGTACATGGAAAAGGGAAGACAATTAGGAAAAATACTCTGTTATCGTTTGTGTATTTTTGCATTTGGACTGGAATGCTGTGAAAGCTTTCTGAGCCTGCTTCAGTGAAGAAAAAAATAATTATTCTGTGAAGTGGGAGATGCATCGGGAAGTGAAACTCTGCTACTTGTAAAGCAAACATGGGATGTTCTTGGGGTGGGGAGGAAAAACCCAAACCAGAACAAATAACCAAAGAAAACCCAAACCCAACTAAAAACAACAACAACAACAAAAGGCTCCAAAACCAAACGAAAACCCCCTCGCAAGCCCTAATAAGCATCAAAAGGTTTTTCTGAAAGAGATTGATTTAAGTGCCTAAGATGAGAGATTTCAGACTATCCAAATAAAATGCCTGGAATTGTGAAGGGGCAGGCAGGGGACAGTGCAGGGACGCCTCTGCTGGACCTTCCCTGGCTCGCTCAGGGCGTTTCTCACATTAAGAAGATGCCCAGAAACTGTGGAATTTCCAAGCACAGCACCAAAGGCGCTTTAGAACACATCGAGCTCTCCTTTGCCTTCGTGGCGAGGCTGAAAGGCAGCAGAACGAGAGAGCTGTGAAGTGTAGATGAAGGAATAAAGCAGGGAGAAGTGGACAAAAATCTGGACAGCAGAAATAAATGAGACCTTTTTGGAAAATAACAACGGTAATAAAATGACCGATAAAATTGCTCATTTTCCAGTGATTGCAGGGACTATAAAATTGATAGAATTGTTGAAGGGAAAATTCTGGTGTTGCAAACAGCAATCAGAAATGATTTCTGCATTTTGTATCTCGTTAACTGAGTAAAACAACCATTGCTTACTGAAGTCACAAAAAAATAAAGAATATTAAGAATACTAATGGAAGACTGGACAATGGGATATGTGTAGTGTAGGATTAATTTTTGTGAGGTGCTAGATAGAAAACTGACGGGGCAAGTCAGAAAAAATAATTACAGTGCGATGTTCAAAGAGAAACAGTATCGCTCCCAAATAGATAAAATCTAATCCCTTATCTTTCTGGTGTAACGAAAGCTTCAGGAAAATAAAGATTTGTTTTGACGTTATATCATAATTTTATTTACTGCACTTACGGGAATAAAATAATGTAGCTAATCGATTTGAATCGGTTGTTAAAATACAGTTTAGGAAATGTACATTGCTAGTGTTAAAATCGTGTAATAAAAGATTATTTTAGATGCTATATTATCTCGTGGAGAGCGATAATATAGCATCTAAAATAATTTCAGGGGAAAAACTTAAAAGTAGACTAAACGAAAAAGCAAAATTTGCAACAAAAATAACATAAATCGAAGAGGCAGAAACACCAAACAGAACAGAAACAACCTAAAGTTCGGGCAGTGCCTGGAAAAGAAGGATTTGGAGTCGAACAGAAAAACAGAGCAAATAAATGCAGAAAGAGAGAAATGGTAAAATAACAAAGTTTTAAGAGAGTTTTAAAACTTTCCTGCTTGCCAGTCCCGTGCGGGAGATCTGCAGGACTGATGTGAGGTGAGGGAAGGAAAATCCCTCGGGCGCTGCGCAGCAGCAAAGCGGGATCGGTTCGGTCCGGGAGCGGAGCGCACGGAAAATGCCCTGAGCAAGAGTTTAAGGGGTTCGGTCCTACCGAAGCAGAAGGATGCTGTCCTGCTCATCAGGCCCTAAGGCACAGCCAGGCGCTGCTCTCCCTGTGCTGCTGCTCCGCGGGGCAGCGCCGGAGCCCCGGGAGCTGCGCGCTCCCGCTGGACCCGCGTTATCCAGGATCGCACCGAGTCCGTGTGAGGATGGTCGGTCTATCCTGCTTCAATTGCTGCTTTTTCTCAGTTCCCCCCCCTCCCCGCCCTTTCCCCCCTTTTTTTCCCGTCCTTCTCTCTTTGCTGTCTCATGGGAAAAAAAAAAATCTAGTGGAAAGTTGACCCTCAGCCCCTCCTTTTTCCTCTCGTTCGAAACCCACCAGGGCAGACCCGGTCCCGCCGCCCTCAGGCAGAGGCGATTCCAGCTGAGATTTTCCTGTCACTCAGGTAGAAAAGGATATTTAGTAGGGGAAGGAAAAGGCCTGCTGGTAATAACCCCATCTGTTGTGCTCTACAGCGCTTGTTTCAGGCTCCTTGCTGCAGGATTCCCTCGCCCCCTGAACATCCCTGCAAGCGCTGGGCATCAGCCCGAGCAGCTCCTCAGCCGCTCCCGAGAATCGCAGGAGAACTGCGAGTTTTTCATCGATTAACTCCACTCCAACGAGATAGTTCTGTGCAGTCACTAAAAGTCAAAAAACCACGGAGGAAAGGTTTTGTTTTTTTTTTTCTCAAGCTTGATAAAGGCGTGTGTACGAAGACCAGATGAGTTTACCCGAATGTGGCCACGATTATTCAAAGCACATAAAAATGTCCCTTTATAATTTCAAGGGTTACATTTACATCTCCATGGTATATTAATGCTGTTTTCTGGCCATTTTGCAGACATGTGCATGTCATGTGTATCACGAGGATTGTGTTTTTGTGTTTTTTATGCCTACTTGAGTGAGTTCTGTGCGAGGGGATAGGCAGAAACAAGAGATGGGTGAGCTCTTTAGCTGCTGACAGCACTGCTTGTGTTTGCAGCCTGGGGCACCAAAAGCTTCAGACTGGAAGGAATGACAAAGCAGCAATGGGTTTTTGGAAAGGTGAATGATCAAATTTGATTTAACAGCCTCAAGAGTGGTTGTATAATAAAAGTTGATCGAGGGGTTGGAGCTCTGATATAAAACTACATCCCCTCCTTTAATTTCTCTGTCTTATTAACAGGTCTGTATTTTTTTAGTGCTGAGGATCTCATCAGAACTGTTCTGGGGTAGGAAAAATGCCACTTTAGGAGGCCTTTTTTACGTTTCTCTCAGTCAGCCTCCCAAACTGTGGCAGTTTAGGTGAGCAAGATGATGGCAAGGCAGCATGACCTGACTTTACAGGACTTGAAAATTTTGCAAAAAACACAGGGCCTGGAGCACGAACCACCCCTTACAACCTCAGACTGGAAAATTCTGTAAATATCTAAAGTTGTATTTTTTCTTGTTTTACTTCTGATTGAAGGCACCAGCAGTTTGTGATGTTGCAGTGTTTTAGAGTGCAGAATATCTCCTGTTGAGGGAGACACAACAGTGCTTAGCCTGTGTTTTTTCCTGTGTTTTTTCTGCACCCAGAATGTTGGCTTGGATCTTGGGACACTTAGGGGTTACTCACCAATGGAATTCCTGCATGGAGGAAAGATGTGTCCAGCCACCAGAAATATGGGGGACAAAATGGGACTTCTGTGAGTGCTTGAGAAGCAACGTTAGAGGGACCAGGTGGAGAGGAAGTTGATGAGGAAAAACACCTGAGTGGTGCTCGGAGCAGCTTCTCACAGGAGCTGTGGAAAGACACCTGGAACAGCAGGGGGGACACAGACTTGCATGGACACATGGAATTTCTGAGGTTCTTGAGAGATGTTTTTCCCTTGTTCTCTGCTTCACTTTTGTTGGGTGATGGGTTTGAAATGTGGCACAGTGGTAGAACTGGCTGAATTTCAGAGGGTTGCAATGTTAGTTTCTAAAACTGGCATTTATCACACAAAAAACTTCAACAGCAACCAAATCCTTCATCTGAAAGCATTTCAATTACAGAATTATGTGCTGATACGTGCAGGGGAATCTACAGCATTAGCAGCCTTCCTTTAGAAAGTACAATTTCAAAGGTCATGTTGCAAATTTCATGCTTTTTTAAAATCCCATTTAAAAAAAAGCTTAGTCTAATTTTCCCATTACAAGCTCCCTACTTCTCAGACACTTCTGTTATCTAAATTAGGGCCAAATTCTGTTCTTAGCTTCCCTTCCAGCCTCAAGGCCCTGAATTTAGGTCTCATTCTATTGCAGACATTTATGTGATGCAATTAATTTTCTCATTTAAAAGAGAAAGAAATCCCAGGGATTTGTTCTGTGCTGCTTTTTAAAGAAACTCCACTGTCACGGTGCACTGTGGTTTGGGTTGTCAGACGTGATACAGAACACCTGGTTTGCATTCACTGTACCAGTCTTGTGAAAATTTGGTGTGTGAGCATACTTGGGCCTCTTTTCTCAGCTTTACCTCAGTCAGTGTTTAATTTTCTCCCTGTTTGGCTCTTTTTATTTTCCATTCTTTTGCATTTACAACAAAATCAACGTATTTTGCCTTTTCTTATTCCCCTTATTCCATAGTTAGCACATCTCGGCTTGTATTCCTCCTCTTTTGTACCTGAATATTTCCCTCTACAGTATTTATTCCCCCATTTTTCCAGCCAACAGTTTCCTTTTCTCTCTGATACATTTTTAGCCTCTCCTTTATCCACCTGTCTTTATCTGTCTTTTCTTTATTCACCTCTTTTTTCCCAATATCCATTCTTTTTGATCTCTCTCAGTTCCACCCATTTTGTCAACCTCTCCATCTTCTCATAATTCCCTGTGGCTCCCTCACCATGCCCTTCATCACTCTTTTTTCAGTTCTCTGACTCCTTCATGCCACCTCCTCCCTGCACCTTCCCCCTGAGCGTCTCCCTGCAGACACAGTTGGTGGCATTAGGAATGTGATGAGACAAAAAGAGTCCCCACAAGGATCTGGGTACATGTGGGGTCTGTTTGATTCATGCACCTATCATCTACAAAGCCCTTTGAATAGTCTGTGGGTTGTTACTGATCATGTGTTGTAGTGTTTTAGTAAAGGATTTGATATCTTTCATGGGTGTATGAGCTCTGACTTCTCTCAGCAACATCCCTTTGATTTCTGGAGTCACATTCCTGTGACAGAAAGCAGCTGAGCCATCCTTGGTTTGCTGCATTTGTACAGTGCAAGAATCTAATTTATTAATAATTTATTGACTTTAATCTCAGTTGCAAGTACTTTTATTGGGAAAACATTGCTATTCTGGAAACTTTCCCATCTAGGCTTAAAAGGTGGGGTTTTTCAAAAATAGTAAGAAAGTTAAATTAAAATTGCAGTTGTTTACAAGTTTGCCACAGGTTTCAGTAGGCAGAAGGTTCTCTGCTTCTGTGACATATCAGTATCAATCAGCAGGTGATCTAAAAGTATTTACTGGCAGGACCATCTGAAGGGACAGTTACAGATTTCACATGATTGCGCTGCTCACTCCTAAGAGGAAAAAGAATGAGAGTCTTTGGGCAGCAGAACAGTGCAAGGGTGAGGAACCCTGGCTGAGCAAAGTCAAATTTCAGCATTTTCACTCTTTGAGATTTGTTTTGGTTTGGTTTTTAAAATCCTGACTGAAATCTTCTCCTGGAAGAACAAGATTTAAAACCTCTGTATTTAATAATAACTTTCTTTCATCCTCTAATATTAAATGACACCACTAATAACAGGCAGTATCAAGTTATGGAGCATCTTGTCCTGGTCATCCAATGAGTCTGCTGTGATGTAAATAAATCCAGCATTAACTCAGATGAGAAATTCACTGCAGTTGAGATAAGCAAAGCCAAAGAACAAAAGCTCCAGTTGATGAGAATGAGATGAAATTCATATCCAGATTGGTGTAAACTCTGGGTAATTGGCTTGAAATATTATCCAAAGAAGGCATGGATAATTGGGTTCAGCACCCCTGAAGATCACCAATGTTCCTTGAGACAATAAATGGTTTGTGCTTTGAAGCTGCTTCCCATTTTCTCAATCAGCCCCATCTGAGAAGGTCTATTCATCTGATAATTTACTTGTCAAAACTTGCTAGTCAAGCAGAACAAGAGCAGGACGTGTGGGTAATTTAAGAGATGAATTTGTCCTGGTGGCTTTCAAGAATCCCAACCACTGTAATGGAGATCAATCACATCTCTGAAACAGGTCAGTCTAAGCCAGGGATCAAATGGCAGAGGGAAATAAGCGGGCCAGGAATTATTATCTTATTTTATGCCAGGTTTCTAGAGAAAGATAAAACCTATATATGCACTCATAGAGCACTGTGCTTCAGACCCAGGTGTGATGCAGTCCTCTCCTTAAAATCCTTGTGTACAGAACCATGGAACAGAATCACAGAATGTCCTGAGCTGGGAGGGACCCCCAGGATCATCCAGGGCAGCTCCCAGCCCTGCACAGACACCCCAACAACCCCACCCTGGGCATCCCTGGCAGCGCTGTCCAAACGCTCCTGGAGCTCTGGCAGCCTCGGGCTGTGCCCATTCCCTGGGGAGCCTGGGCAGTGCCCAGCACCCTCTGGGGGAAGGACCATTCCTGATCTCCAGCCTGACCCTCCCTGGCACAGCTCCAGCCATTCCCTGGGTCCTGTCCTTGGTCACACAGAGCAGAGATTGGAGCTGCCCCTCGTGAGGATGTTGAAAACTCCAATTAGGTCTCTTCTCAGGCTCTTCTTCTGCAGCTGAACAGACCAAGTCCCCTCAGCTGCTTCTCACATGGCTCCTCCAGATCCTTCCCCACCCTTGTGGCCTCCTTTGGATGCTCTCTAAGGGCTTCATGTCCTTTTTTATATTGTGGTGCACAAACTGCCCCCAGGACAGGTGATGCCTCTGCAGAGCAGAGCAGGACCATCCCCTCCTTTGCCTGGCTGGAGATGCTGTGCCTGATGCCCCCAGGACAGGGATGTCTCTTCTGGCTGTCAGGGCACTGCTGACTCACATCCAACGTGCCTTTGACCAGGACCTCTTCCTGCAGCTGCTTTCCAGCATCCCATTGCCCAGTGTGCCCAGGGTTACCCCATGCCAGGTGCAGAATCCAGCACTGCCCCTTGCTGAGCTCCACACAGTCGGTGATGGCTCAGTTCTCTCGCTTGCTGAGGTCCTCCTGCAGGGCCTGCCTTTGCTTTAAGGGAGCCAGCAGCTCCTCCCAGTTTTGCATGATTTGTAAACCTGCTCACTTTGCCTTCCAGTCCTGCATCCAGGTCATTTATTGTCCTGGGTTAGGCACTGAAACCACTACATTTATGAAGGAGTTGAAGAGCATAGACATGAGGACTGAGCCCTGCAGAACCCCACCAGTGACCTGTGCCAGTCTGATGACACCCAGTCACTGTCCCCCTTTGTGCCCAACCCATGAGCCCGTTGCTCACCCACCCCATGATGTGTTTATCCAGCAGTGGGATGGATGTTTTCCCCAAAAGAATCCTGTGAGAGACAGTGTGGAAAGCTTTGCTGTAGTCTAAAAGAATTACATCTCCTGGCTTTCCTGGACTGACCAGGTGTTGTTCCACACTTCCATAGAAGTAAATCAGGTTGGACAAGCAGGACTTTCCCCTCGTGAAGCCGTGCTGGCTGTGACCAATGGCTGCATTGTCCTCCAGCTGTTTTTCAATACTTCCCAGAATAACCATTTTCCATGATTTTACTGGGCACTGAAGAGACTCTGACAGGCCCATGGTTTCCAGGATCTACCTTCTTGTCCTTCTCAAAAACCAGGATAACATTTTCCTACTTCCATTTAGATGGGATCTCTCTGGATTGCCAAAATCACCCAAAAATCATCGGGAGAGGCTTTGCGATCACATTAACAGCTCTTTGAATATTTTTGGACAAATCCCATTAAGCCCCATGGATTTTTAGGGATCCAGCTGGGGCAGCAGATCCCACACAATCTCAGGGTCAGCTGGGATTTGATCCATTTCACAATCAAGGTCTTCCAGCAGAGGGCCCTGAGACCCCCCCCGGTCCATCATCCATTCTTTGCCTCCACCTTCAACAAGATTGACTGACCAAGGGAGTCCCAGTGCCCTCAGAATCAATTTAAGTGCCTGGAATGGATTTAAATCAAATCTGACATTCATTAGAGACCTGAGAAGGCAAATGTGAAATAGCTGCCAAACAGCAAAAGCATTTCAGCAGAAGGGACATCAGAATAGAAATTTGCAGATTTTACACATCATATTTTAAAAAGAGAGCGAATTATCACTGTCAGGCAAATCCTTATCCATACGTGTGAAAATGGATAACAACAATCAAAGCTAGAGAAGTGAAGTGTCTGAAGCATAGTGACAGGATGATGTTTGAACAATACAATGAGTCATGAGGGTTCCTTTGCAGAAGAGCTACCAACACTCAGTGAGGTCTCCCATTCTCTTACACCTGAGCTCCTGATCCCTCCTGACAGCAGCAAACTTGGTTAAACAGGTTATATCTGATTAGTTCTTACCTTTGCACGGGAGTAGATGTAACAAATACCCCAGAAATATCAGGTTATGCACATCTGTCTTTGCAAAGGTCAGTGGAAAGCTGTTTAAGACCTTTATTATTTCAGTGGCACAACTCTTGCTGCTGGTTCTGCAGAGTTGCACTGCTATAAAATTATTTTTTTCCTGTGATAAGTAATGGAGAAGATGAGCATGTTTGGAGACCATTCAGAGAAACCTCAGTGCTGGCAGTGGGGGAAGTGACACACGAAGTGAAAGTGAAACCAATCCAATTGACACTTGAGCAAAACTGTGAATTGTTGCACTGCATTTTGGTGTAATAATGCTACAGCTCAGGGCAATGTCTCACCTTTAGGCTCGAGAGGTCTCCAAGTGCCCAATGGTTGCTCTGAAAGTCTGTGAAATCAAAGGATTCTGTTTCACTAGAAGCAGTCAAAAGGACTGAAACCCACACGGCTACAGGTTGGTACTGGATTTGCTGCTGGGTTTATGCAACATAAAAACCCCCAACCTCCCACTGCCTGTTGATATTCTCTGGTTACTCTTTCCCCAGCTTCTCTCATTCCTTCTCATTGCTTGCAAATTCATGTGAGTTGTCTTTCACTTTCATGATGATCCAAAGTATTTCAGCCAGATTTTACTTAATTTCTTCACCCCTCATTTTTAAAACCTTGTGGCAAATATGAGATAGGATTTTGTTTTGCAATTTAAATACTTTAAATCTCAGAGACAAGAAATAGAGTGTATTGATGATGGAAATACCAAAAATGTCAGAGCTTTTGGATTGGAACAATTATAGGCAAAGTATTTATTGAAAACTTTATCCATAATGCCTTTTGTTATGTAATTTAATAATGGCAACTGCCCATGAACAGTTAATCCTAACCTTCCTTTTTACTTTCATACGTAATCAGGAGGAGTTTTAGCAGAAGACTGAATGTTTTAAATTTGTATTATAAACTTGTCTGACTTGATCCTGCTTCCATACAAAAAAAAAAAATAAAAAAATATATATATATATATAAAGGAAAAACTTTAGAGGATGTGTTCTTAGTTAAAAGTTTCTTCACTTGGCTGAAGAATAAAGGCAGCAAGAGTGGGGCATTAGGAACAGTGAAGGGAAGAGAGGAGCAATGGTAACGTGAATGGAAAGGTGGCAGATGCACTTTTTGGCACTTTTTGTTGTCAGTAACGTTTCCAGGACTTTAAACTGTAAATGTTTTAGGGAAGGAATTTCCATTACTCTGTGAAATACCTGCTGTATTTCTGATCACTGCAAAACCTGCTACATCACTATGGCTCAAAAAGTCAAATACCTTCACTATGTGTGTATATTCTATAGATAGAAAATGAGGTTTCTAAGTGCTTCATTATTTTACATTAAATTCTTACATTCTTTGCACTTTCAGTAAGTTACAGGCTCTAATGGTTGTCATGACCAACTCAATAAAAGAAAAACAACATTTTAATTAAATAGCTGATTTACATCCAGCATTTGTTAGTTCATGTTACGTTCGTGATATTTTTCATACCTTAGTGAGTTACTGTGCTGTGAGGGATGTATCTGAACACTAAAACTGTTGGGATCTTTGAATGCCCTAAATCAAATATAATTGTTCTGCTGCAGCTCTATTCTAACTAATCACAGAAAAGGATTTTAAGGACCCCATAATATTTAGTAACGGTTGCCATTTTTTCAACATCAGACATTTTTCTATAGTACTGCTGTATGTTTTGAGATTAAATCATTACATTTTTTTGTTGCAACAGAGTTTGAAATAGAGGGGGAAAAAATCTGCTACAAAACCAGCATCACGATACATTTATTTTTTATTTTAAAAATTATTTTGGTTTTTACTTTCCCACCATTTAAAAATCAAGACAACCGGAAACAAAGATCCGTGGTCTAACTGCCCTACAAAAAATAATTATTTGGGCTTGCTGGAATTAATCTGGAAGTGCAAAACTTGCTCAGTGCTTGCGCAAGAGCCTCGAAGTGCGTGGAGGTGAGACCCGGCAGTGGATTCAGAGACCGAGGCTCTGAACTCTTCAAATATTCAGAACTTCCACCTTCTTATTCTCTATACCAGAAAAGCAGCAGACATCTGATCCTTGTTAATGCTATCAATGTGTTTACAGGTTTGGGAATTCTGTGTAGGTCACAAAAACATCTTGTATAAATCTGAGCACGCATGATGATGTATCATGTTAATAAATTTATTAAGAGTTGCTGGTGCAATAACAGAAATATTTTGGAAGTGGTTTAAAACAACCCAACTCAACATTCAATGAAATGTATCCTTAACCAGAAAATTAAACTCTTGACAGTAAAGAAGCTGTTTATTCTCCCCCCATAATATAAGGAATTTGAGGCTGGTGTGTGACAAAACTCTCTAAGAAGTAAAAGTATGTTTCATATGAAAAGATGTTTATAAACCTTAGCTGTCCAATTTCTAAAGGCAACCTTATAGTTCAAAAAGAAGAAAGAAAACACTATCTTGCCCATAAAGGAGATTAGCAGAAATCAATAATTTAATTCAATGAAAGCTTGTCTCTTTGTTTTATATATTCAGTTTTTATTTCACAAAAAATGATGGGTAGTTTTAACCTCCAAATTCCAACCAATCTGTGCTGCTATTTTAAAAGTAAAAAATATAAATCTATTTATACCTACATATATGCAGAATATTTAAACTATAGATTATTCTGGCCCCTGAATTTTTTGTTTTAGCTTGCCAAACAATCCACATCACATCTAGAGTTCTCACTGGAGCTGAATATTCTGAAAATATTTTGTTACAATTTAAAACAATAATGAAAAATACAAAACCATCGATAACTTACGAATAAAAGCAAAGCAAGCACTCACACCACGAAGAACTTACTCACCCCAGGAATGTCGCTGAGGAAACTCTACTTCCAGCCAGGCTGGAATGTCATAAAAGTGCTGTACATTGACTGGAAGCTCTGGCTTTCCTCATGACAAGAAATTCCACTGCAAGTCAGGTGAAACTAATCCTACTAAATCCTTTGATTTATCTAGAGCTTCTTAGGTAACTCTGTTTTAAGTCCTCCATCTAGATTTATTTTTCCTGAGCAAAGGAGGGAAGGGAAGAGTGCAGGGAGCGCGAGGGCTCCTGGCACCGCGGTGTCAGCCCAGGGGAGGGAGGCACAGCAGGATGTGCTCAGTACATCTTGTTTTTAGCTGCATTAGGAATGAACCTCCAAGTGCATTTACCACCTACCCTGCTCATAGGCCTTCCTCTGGCTGCGCTTCGAACATCCTGGCCCGGGGTCCTGGTTTTGTAAATCAGATGTGAAGTGAAGGAGGAACGTGAGCAGCCTTACTTATACTGAACATCCCAAACCCGCTGGCAGGGGCTGTACTTTGGAAGGGTTCTGATTTATTGCCTCCCTCTCCAATCCAATGTCAACTGGGAACGCTGCTGTCAGTTCATCCCACCCTTTCCTTACATAACAGAGGTTTGTACATCAGGTATGTAGGGCACAGGACACCCACCCACGGGCACTTCTGGCCAAGCAAGAAACTTCTGACTTGGCTCTGCTTTGTGGGTTGTGCTGCTTGTTTTGTGCCTTTGGTGTTGGCAGCTATCACATGTTGAAAGCAAAGCCCCATCATGAAAGGAAATCTCTTGGTTGGGCACCTTTCTCCCATGGATTACAAAGTGATCGAGTGGCTGGGTTGAAAATCTTTCCAGTTCCAGTTCTTCCACTGTCCCAGGCTGCTCCAAGCCCTGTCCAACCTGGACTTGGACACTTCCAGGGATCCAGGGGCAGACACAGCTTCTCTGGGCACCCTGTGTCACAGGGAACAATTCCTTCCCCATATCCTATCTGTCCCTGCCCTCTGGCAGAGGGAAGCCATTGTCCCTGTCCTGGCACTCCAGGCCCTTGTTCAAAATCCCTCTCCAGCTCTCCTAGAGCAACTTCAGGCACTGGAAACCTGGAATAAAATCTCCCCAGAGCCTTCTCCAGGTCGGACAATCCCAATTCTCTCAGTGTTTCCTTATGGAAGGGGTGCTCTAATGATGAAATGTTCCACTTGTACGAACCACGCTCACAGGAAAGGAAGGTGCAGATCACAGCACAAGAAAGAACTCTACCTCTGTCTTGCCCTTGGGCATCACCCTCTGTTGTGTGAGTCAAGGACTGGGAGGAGAGGCCACCAAATGGGCCTTGTGTTGATGACACTCAAGGTGATGACACCAGGACAAGGGGAGAGGAAGAAATCTGGAGCTACAGCATCAAAACCAATTCCTGCTCCCCTGATGCCTGGGCAGGGCACTTTGGAGAAGTGAGCCCTGCTCCTGCAAGACCTACTTGACCATCACCTCTGCTGCCAGGGCCTGGGGTAGGTTCTTTTAAATTTCCCTTTCTCAGCTCTTGCCTTTCTCAAGTCTAAGGGCATTTACTTGAATGGAAACTTTTATTAAGCAATTACTAAGCATGAATAAGCATTGTGCAGCCTTTAAAACCTTTTTTTCTGCATGCAACACTTGTGCATTTTTATTTTAGCTGGCGGCATGCCAGCAGTGCTGGGCTGAAAGCATTGCACAAGGAGAGCTGTGCTTTTTCACAGCCCCAACTGTGCCACACACAGCCTGGGAGGGCACGGTGGTCAGAGCTGAGGATGGGCACTGCAGCCACACATGTAAGCAATCTGCTCCTTCCAGTTCTCCCAAGAAGGCAGTAAAGACACAGAACCACTCGAAGCAGATAAAAAGCATAAAGATTGGAACCACAGAAAAGATGGTGAAATAATGTCTCGGGCATTATTTCAGTGGGACGAAATGTCAAGGGTCTTTTTCACAAGTTTTGGGGCAATGCAGGCCCTTGGATGAATGACAATCTAGAGCTGGAAGTGAGGCTTTCAATAGATGAAAATATTGTTTATTATTTGGTTATGAAATCGTTTTGTAGTAGCTTTTGTTGTATTTGTTGTATGCAGTCAAGATAGAAAACCAAGAACAGTTAATCCTTTATAATTTAAAGCGTAATTGGTTTTGAAATGTAACCACAGAAAATCTTTACTTAATTTTTAAGGAGAAACTGTAATTTTATTTCCTTTTCAGTATTTTAAGTGTTTTTTTTTTGCTGTTGTTCAAATTTCTTTCATTTGCATCAGGCTGAGCCTGGCCTTATATATGGTTAGCAAATAACCTTGCCAGAACAAGCTGGAGACTCCCTCTCAAACCTTCTGATTCTTTCAGCTTCCTATGCCAGTGATCACACAGGGAATCTCCCCCAGGGAATGCCTCCTCTCGTGCACAGGAGTTGAAAATTGAGCTGAGAAAGGTAATTATGTATTTCTGTCAGTGAAGTTGTTTTAAGAAAAATGTATTTTGCTTTTTCCTAAAAGTGTTTTAATTCTGACTGAAGATGCAATATAAGATAATATAATAATAATAATGAAGGTAGCATAAAAGATAATATAATATTATGTAAGATGCAGTCTCTTCTCACTCAATCTATATATTTTTCTACCATCCCCTTTCAAGTAACACAATTCTATTATGTAATTTTTCTGTCAGCCTAGAAGTAATAAAGTTCAGCACTGAGTAAATACATTTCATAATGAGAACCAAATCTTCAGGTCACTGAAACCAACAGGTTGAGTGGAGTTTGGTTGGTCATTTTAAACCATCTGTAAATCTTGACACATGGCCCTGTGCACCCGGTGTAGGAACTCCCAGTTTGAGCAGCCTATACAAATGGGCACAAAGGACCAACTTTGCAACAAAAAACTAACTCTGAATCAAGGAAAAACATTATTTTCTCAGGATGTGTAACCCTAGTTAACTCCACAGCCCCATCAAGATGTTCATGAAGGCTCTTACCTTTGTGCTCACTTCAAAACTAAATGGCAAAATCCTAATGGGTGGGAATCTCAGTGTTGCCTATCCTTTTGGATCAGTTCTTCTTGCAGTATTTACCATCTTTGCCTAATTTCTGGTGTAATTAGAGTGATGGCACTAAGATAAAACACAACCTCTATCAGAACAATTGTGCACCCAGTGAGGGCAGCATGGCTCAGAGAAAACTTTGGTGCCTCGTCACTAAACACCTTCAGAGATTTGTTTTGGGACCCAGCACAGCCCCACTGTCACTGTCACAGAGTGACAGCCCACCCACGTGTGTGGAAGGCACAGAGCTGCTCTGGGGACACGTGGCTGCCCAAGTCATTGCAAATTTGGAAAAATCTGGAAAATGCTTGCAGCAGCATCAGAACAGAGGGCAGATTAACAACTGCTTTATTCTAAAATCTGTTATGAGACAAAGGAATGTGGATTGTTTTCATCAGCTCAAAGAAGGCACAGAATTCAGATGAGGATGTGAAAACTTAGAGGATAAATCAGGGACCCACAGTTTGGATCTTTTCCCTAAATGGATGATGTCAAGCAACTGGTGGACACTACTGCTATTTATCCATCAGAGCTGGCCGCAGTTGAATGGCACCACAACACTGCCAGCCAGCCAAAGGAGCTGCATCTTGGACAGGGACAATGTGTGAAGCATTGCAGAAGAGCTGAGTGATGGTGGAAGTGCTGCAGGCAGTGATCTGCACCTTGCAGCATGCTGCTCCACTGCAGCACAGACCTGGTGCTCACAGCTCCTCTCTCTTTACCCAACATGTTCTCCTTTGCTTTATCCAGGCAGTAAAGAGCTTTCTTTTTAACTTCCCACTCCTGCTGGCATCAATTTTATCTCAATATTAAAATGTTCCATTCCTCTAGTCCATGTCATGCCCTTCTGCTTTACAGCAAAAGTGTCCAAGAAATCCTTATCTTTTTTTTTTTTTTTGCACAAACCTCCTGTCACATAATTTTTAAACCCCTGTGGTGTCAGAGTGCTGAGGGGTCCCCACCCTCCCAGTGCTCCCAGTGGGGGCCCCATGTCTGCTCCAGCCCTGCCTGGAAATGGGGCTGGACTGGGGGTGCCTGTGACAGCTCTGTCCCCCAGCCCTGTGCAGGGGTGGAACTCGTGTGACAGTGAAGGCAGAAGAGCCACGTTTTTGGGAAGCCCCACTCCAGTGTGGCCATGGGGCTGGGGGGGGTCCAGAAATGACCATGGTGGTGCTTGCAGGACACGAGAAACTCGGCTGTTCCTGCACCCCCTGATGGTGCTGACACACAGGAGGGATCGCCCGTCACCTCTGCAGGACCCCACACTGATGTGTCTCCCAGAAAGAGCAGGCACAAAACACCTCTCATTTACCTCTCCTATTTTCCATCCAACTCTTCTAAGAACCAGAGGAGCTCTTCTGGGAGGACTGGCTTTGGCCAAACCTGCTCCTCTTTGCCTCCTGAGCAAAAGTTGTGTTCCCAGAAGTGCTCTGTGAATGGGATGTGCTACTCTGAACTTCCATAAGTTTGGTAGGGTTGTCAGTCTTATTTATAACTAGTGTCACCTGAAAAGTCAAATTTCACTTAATGAAAGGTTTTACATAAGAGAAATGGATGCTTGGGGTTTTTTTGTGCCTATGGAAAAAATGTTAATCATTGCCAAGATGAAATTTATGTGGCAGGTGGCAGGTCCTCCCTTGATGCTTTTTTGGGAACTGGAAAGAACAAAAGCCTCACCCAAGGCTGGGACACCTCACTCAGCTGTGGAGCAGCTTGTGAATGGACAGAAATGCTACAATAAAATGATAGATTTCATTGAAGGGGGGTTTCTCGGTTTTGCTGAGTGGATGGACTAAAGCTACTCTTCTCTTTTTGTTTAGGACAGGGTGTCTGTATTCCTGCCCATAAATCCTGGACAGAAATCCAGGAGGAGCAGAGGGGAGTAGGAGGTTTGAGATGAGCTCTCCCTGGTTTTGGGCATCTGAGCCACGACGCTGCTCCAGCTCCAGCTGAGCTGCTGGTGCCTGGGACATTCTGTTCCTGCCAGAGCTCCACCACAAACACGTTCCTGAGCAGCACACAACATCTTCATTTTGCTGCTGATGGATGGCACAGGCTCAGCATCTCCCTGGCTGCAGTGGGACTGCACTGAGGGAATTGCCAGCTCTGGGAAATCCATGGAAATCACCCGATTCCTTCAACATCTCTTCCTTATCTTCCACCTGAAGTCAACTTGTAGTGGAAGAATAGGATGTGTGCGGCCCCACAGACCTGGAAAAAAAGTCCATTGCTTAGCAGAAGAGTCACTGGATCCAGTATTTTCACCAGAAGTTTCGTTTTTCCCCACAAGTGCAGTTTTCAAGCACAATCTTGGTGTTCTCAGCTGTAATGCTCCATCTGTCACTTGCCTAGAAAATGCTGTGGCATTTTTATGCTGCACTGTGACTTACCTGTGCCAGGGACTCAGGGAATTTTGGTTGTCTCATCCTACTCAGAGAATACAGAATTTTACAATGCTCCCAAATTATAGCAATTGTGTTTAACATTATACTGTATTCAAAGTGTTTGCTAAACAGAAAAAAAAAAAAAAAAAAGTGGAAAAAGGCTGAAAAATATATGACTTCTTAGGAATATAACATACCCTAGAGTTATTTTTCTAGTGTCCAGAGAGGGTGTGGCTGCCCCATCCTTGGAAGTGTTCAAGGGATGGGCCTTGAACCAACTTGGTCTAGTGGAAAGATCCCACTTTTACTGTCCAAAGACAGAAAATGATGCATTTAGAGCATCTTTTCCTCAAAGAAACTTGGGAACTTCCAAGACTACTTGCAGTGAGTGATCATCCAGTTTTACAGATGCACAGAATTTTGTTTTGTCAGCAAATATTTTGGGAAGTCTTAAGCAAATGTGTGCTCACTAATGAAGCAACAATGAGCAAGACTAGGAGGAATTTTCTGTTGGGCAGACATTGAGCAATAAGCAGTTGTAGTATTTAATCTGGTTCTCCAGGACAGCATTGATCCATTGTGTGTGGAGGCATCTGTGCTCATGGGCTTTCTATGAACACTATGAAACTTGTAATAACTCAAACTTTGAGTGTCTGACAATGCAGATAGTGAGTGAATTGCAGAAAAACTTCAAAGGCTGAATCTCCAGACACAGAACAGTGAGTTTGTTGGAACACATTTAGCAAGAATGCAATTTCTTGATTCTGCAGGATTTCCAGGATTCAGAATAAGATTTGCCCCATTTATTTTAATCCTTAGAATGAAAACAATATTCATATATTTGGATCAGGTTTTGAAAGGCTTGATTTATCAAGGCTGATTGAAGATCTGAGTGCTTGAAAAGGGCCATGGAAGGAAAACACTATCACCACTTAAGGCTGACTATCCACAGCAGCATCTGGCCTTGATATCCTCTTAGATCTAGGAGGGATCAATTCTGGTGCTTGAAATCCTGCAGTGGGAAGGTCACATTCCCCTCCAGATGTTCCATGAAGTTTTTCTTTCAATTGGCTTTGAGATGGGAGGTGGCACCTCCTTGAAATTGTCAGTTTGAAAGGTTACAGTCTTTGGGGCTGAGGGAAGGTTTAAGGCAAACGTCTGGTGAGTCCCTGAGAAATAATTCCTACATTAAGGATGTTCTTTGTTCTTGTACTTTGGTTTTTTGCAGAAGTCAATGCTTTATTGTTGTTCTCTTAGCAAGTGACACTTTTTATTTTCTTGTTTCCCCTCCCCTAAGGGCTCAGTTCTGTGCAGTGCTGCAGGGTTTTGTGTAGGTTGTCTCTTGCTCCATGTGGGTGCAGGTTTTCCCAAGGATGGGCAATGGACCGAGGCAGATCCTGTCTCACCACAAAGGGCACATGGGGCCCAGCAGCACTTCTGTGCTCTCCTGTCCTCAGCTGGACACAAGGATGCTGTGGCAGTCAGTGCTCTCTGCTCTTCCCTTACCCACACATCAACTTCCTGATTCCTATTTCACAAACCTGAGTATTAATTATTTGAGCGTGGCTACCTGAAATTAATCCAACTAAATTAATAGTACATAATACTATTACCCTGATGTGGTGACCAGCAGGTTGAAACGGCAGTGAGTGTTCCCTTCTGCTCCTGGCAGCTTTGGCTTTTTAAAGGCATCTGCAGTGGAGAACATGAAATCCTCCCTGTGAGGGAGGTGAGGCCCTGGCACAGGGTGCCCAGAGAAGCAGTGGCTGCCCCTGGATCCCTGGAAATGTCCAAGGCCAGGCTGGACAGGGCTTGGAGCAGCCTGGGACAGTGGGAGATGTCCTGGCCCATGGCAGGGGGTGGGACTGGATGGGCTTTAAGGTCCCTTCCAACCTAAACCATTCTATGATTCCATGATTTTGTGATTCTGTATGTCTCTGCTTTTGCTAGAAATACTGAGTTTTGTGGCTTTTCCTTCTGTTTGTTATTAAAAGTGAATTAAAAGACCATAGACCAATACCCGGATTTGTTTCCAGTGTTCAGCTGGATGAAGGAGCATCACTGACATTGGCCTTGGTATGATTTGCTGGTGTAGCCTTCATGCAGGGAGAGAAAGAGGCTTCCACATTCCTGTTCCAGCTTAAGTGTATTGGTCTGGCAAGAACAGATATTCTCCAGACACAAAAACCTTACTTGAAACGGAAAAGAAAAGCAAGAAAAGAGGCCAGAAATGGCATCCAGACCTAAGGAAGATCCCTATGCAGTGCAGGCTGAAAAACACTTCCAGGAGTTTAAAAAAATCACCAACAAAATTAGAGCAGCAGCTGAACTAACCAAGTGTGTGTTTGTAAATCTGTGGGTTTGTTTGGCATTTCTCTCTTTCACTCCTCTCCCTAGATGGAGCTGCTTGTAAAACAGTCCAGGAAACCGATTAAAATATGTTTTCAGTTTGTTCTGGTCACAGTTATTCTGATTATGGAATTTAATCTACATTCATATTTTTCCAGCCTTTGTGCCTTTGAAGTTGCTGTGGTTCATAACTTTGGCATCAAGGAGATTGACCCTTGGAGGAAATCAGAGGAGTAAATCCTGCCTTGCTCAGCCCTGCTCAGGGTGAAGCCACAGGGACCTGGCACCTCCTCCTGAGCTCCAGGTGTCCTCTGGCAGCTCCTTTGTGCCAAAATCACACCACTGGCCCACAGCCAAGCAGGACAACTTTCCCAGGGGCTGCCCTGGCTTTGCCCCTTCTTGCTCTGACCGTTCTCTGCTTCAAGGTGAGTGTAATAAAGAAGTAGGAAATCAGGGAGGACAACTGCAACTTGTTATGATGGATGTCAGAGAGGAAAACTGATCTCTTGAATCAACTTTGCTCAGAGCTCCAGGGAATGAGCAGAGCAAGGGGAAGATTTACAGAGCTCAGAATGGGCAGAGCAGGTGCTCACAAGGGATAAATCCCAGAGTGATGCTTGGAAAGAGCTGAAAGTGTCCAGAGCAAAGCAGGCACCAAAGAACACCTGAGCTCTGGCATGGGATTCAAGCTGCTGTGTCATTGTGTGGGCTTAAGGGGGGGAAGAGAAAGCCAAAAGTTGGGCTCTGGAATTTTTAAAAGATGCCAGAGATGGGATTTTGAGAAGATCTGCACAAAAGCCAACGTTTGTTTTTATGGCCTGGTCCAGTCAGTGACATTTCCTTTCCTAAAGGGTCCCCAGACTCACAAAGATTTAAAGATAAAGTCACTTCCCCAACTTGCTTTGGGCGTGTTTCAGTGCAACACCTTTTATCTGGTAAATACTTGAAATGTTAACTATTTTTGAAGGGGAATTGTCTTTGACTTCTCTCAGACTGCATGAAACTGCCTCTTCTCAGCTCCCAAAGCAAGACCAGAGACAGTAAAAGTCTGAAAATATCTGGATTGGTTCAAAGAGGCTGCCCATGGGACTGTAGTTGTGTATTTCTGTATTGCTGCAGGAACTCAGCAGCCTCTAGAATTTTCTTCTCCTTGTTTGCATAAATACAACTTTGATTATATGAAATAATGACTTGGGTTTAAGCCTAAATATTCAGAATTATAACTTTTCACAATGACACTTTGAGAGGTTGCAGTATTTCCCTGGATTTAGAGCAACCAGCTGATTATTTAAGAACAGTAAACATTGCCATTTAGAAATAACAATAAATTCATTTATTTCATCTGTTCTTTAAGTATTTATTATGCAGATTTGTCTGTGAAGAAATAGTAAAATAACACAAAGAAAGAAAAAAGAAGAAAAATGTGTCATACATTTATATTTCTGGTGAAAAAAAATGCACTGTTTTCTGTAGAAAATTCTTGCTGAAGTCAAGAAATTGAACTTCAGATATAATAAGAAATATTATAAAGCAAGGGGAAATAAATAAAATTCTAATAAGTTAAACTCAATGGAAATATATTTAGTTGATTCTTTTATTTGGTTTATTTATTTACCCCCTGTTATTCCTATTATTTTTAGTAAGAGCTTATGATATGAATAACTTATGAGAAATTTAATAACTTACTGGAAATTTAATAAGTTATTAAGCTTCTAATAATTTATTAGAAGTGGTTTTTTAATAAAAGATAAATTAAAAAGCTTCTGAAGCAAGTTTAATGAACTTCAGGAAAAATAAGAATAGTGTAGGAAATAAAATTCTAATTCATTTAATAATATCTGTCTTCTAATATCTTTATTAAAGACCTGTTTTTAATCAAATTGTGAAGGAAATCCTTTCTCATGGAGATGGGAAAACCTCCTAAAGTGGCTGTGGGATGCAGGTAGTGGCATCAAAGAATACTCTTGTGTTATTTCTCTGAGCTTGTGTTCAAGGAACAGCTTTTCGCTGTTTTGTGTTGTGTGCTCCCTCAAGGAGAGAAAAGTTCTAGGGGTTGAAATGTGCATTTTGCAAAGTGATCACTGACTGCAATTTCAGGCAGTTTTGTAGCAAAGCCCAGGCTGAGCTGAGAGATAAAGAGGTTGACAGTGACATATGAACTAAAAGAGAAAGAAATTACAGCTCTCTGCTTCTCCTTGCAGATAGAAACACACACAGGACTGAAAAAGAAATCAAGCAGCTCTTTGAACTTCAAAAATGCTGCTTAAATAGATTTCTGCTGAAGGCAAAATGTTTACAGACTGTGGCATGAAGAGAAACATCTGCTGGGGGATGGCAGCTGAGAACTGAACATGGCCCACAGTAGGACAACATCTGGAAGTGACAGAGCAAGGTCTCCCTGTGAGAAATGAGATTTTATGGTATCTGTGGATCAATGGAAAACTGCTCAGTGCTGGGACTGCTTTTGTTGCCCTTTTTCCATTGGCTCTTTTGCGTGTGAACGAGCAAACTCCAAAACCTTTTGGTGTTTCCCAGTAGCTTTTCCACTGCTGAGGATGAGTGAAGTTCGCATAATTTATGAAGCCTTCTGTCTTCAAAACACAAACTGAAAGGCTTTTTGGTGTGCTTGAGGAGCTGCACTTGAATGAGGCTCAGCAGAGGGGTTGAAATGAAATAGTGGGAGCTGAAATGTGTGGGACTTGCCCAACAGCCCAGGCTGAGCTGCAGCAAAGGAACTCTGCCCAAGCCTGACAAATAACTCTGGATCCAGCAAGGAGTGCTCCTGTCCAAACTGTGGGCTGCAGCTTTTCCAGGGAATGATATAGGAGACAGTGTCCAAGGCCTTGCTGAATCCAAATAGACACATCCACAGCCTTTCCTGCATCCACCTGGTCATAAAAGGAGCCCAGGTTGGTCAAACACTACCCACCCCTCCCAAATCCGTGCTGGCTGGGTCTGATCCCCTGGCCATCCTGTAGGTGCTGCCTGATGACACTCAGGAATATAATCACTGCTGTCTGTCTAATTCAGGATATTGGACTGTGGGGCTTGTATGGGTGAGAGAGAGATGAACTGGGTGCATCAGTCAGCTGGGGTGTTTTGGATGTACTGAAAAGCAGTTTCCTGGTTTCCTGGAACTTCAGAGCCCTGCACAGATTTCGTGTGACCTGAAGGTTTCTGTGGCAGCAGCTGTGCAGAAAGTGGAATTCAGACTGAAGGATATAACACAGCCTGCAGACTGTGATCCCAAGCAGCCAAATTGATGGTACCTCCTTCAGTACAAAAGGAACAAGAGAAGAAAACTTCCTTTCCACGGAATGTCTGGTTGGCAGAAATGCTTTCCATGGGCTGGGATTGGTATTTCTGGCACCCTGGGCATTCAGAAATGGCCTGATCTCCATAGAGAAAAAGGGTCTTGTACACATGTAGCCAAAGCTCTAATGCTAAATGAAAATACCTGTGGGGCCAGAGGGAATTTCTTTATCAGAAAGTGCTAAAGACAAAATTAAATGGTGTTGAGAGAAGCTACTGGGGATGGCCAGTGAAGAAAGCTGAACTAATTTTGAGACATCCTTACAGGAAAAGAAAAGGTGTTTGGGATCACCATGGCTTTTGTGCCTTCTGTAAATGCCACAGCACCATGTGGGGATAGGAAATTTGGCATTTGGGACTGAAACCTCTTTTTACATTGTTTGAACACATAATTAGGGAAAAAGGAAGCCTGTGGTGAGAATCGAATCAGCTAGATAAAAAAATGAAGGGAAAACTTCAGGTCTAAAATCAGAATGGATTCGAATTATTCTGTGTGCTTCTCACTGCAAAGTCTCACGTGATGAGAGCTGTGGGTGTGGGTTACTTCCCTTTTTCAAACACACCCATCTGATGGGTGCAGGGAGGAGGAGGCTGGATATTGTCTCCATCGTTCAGGAGGGGCTCTGGCAGGAGCAGAGATGGCATCCAGCTGTGCAGGAATCAGCCCCTGACTGCTGCGTTTCAGCTGGGTTTTTTTTGACCTGATAATTTCTCTTCTGTCTTCTCTCTGTCTTATCTGGGCTAATACAAAGAGACAAGGAAACCCTGCCACGTACCTGACTGTGGGCATTGAAACACCCTCAGCTCCAAGATCAAAGTCAGACAACCCGGGGTGGGGGAGAGGTAAAAGCTGCAATCACTGCTGTGGACAGACAGGGAAATGGGAATAAAACCAGACATCTGCAGGATTGATCTTAATACAATTATCCATCTGCAATGGCTGGTGCTTCAAGGGAGAAACAGCTCAGAATTCACAGTGAAATCATGGGCTTTTTGAACAGCAATTCAACAGCGAGGAGATGCTTTTGAACCAGCTCCTGCTCCTGAAAGCTCTGCCGTTGTTGCAGCAATGGGAAAGCAAAGGAGCATCTTCACACAGCCATTAATGAAGGTAAAACCTGTGTCCTGATTAACAGGAGAATGAAGGCAGGCAGAGCAGGGCAGGGGTGAAGCTTTGGACCCTGCAAGTGATCTTGTGATGTGGACAGGCAGGATCTGGACCCCTGTGGGATGTCATTATGAGATGTAATGCTGGAAGATGCTGGCTTTTAAAATGGTGCCCTTTAATGACTCTAATGACTCTAATGACAATTTTAGATGCTGCAGAGGCAGAGTGACACTGCTGTGCAAATTCCAGAACCCACCCCTCACCCTCCAAGATTGTGATGCTCACAGCAAGCAGATTTGGGGATGTAAAGTCTCTAAGTGAAATATTCTGTTTGCAGACATGTGTCAGATTTTCTCCAGTAGATCTGCATTGATGTTAATTAGTTAATATGGTGACATTCATTGGATCTGGGAAATTAAGGTCTGTGACTATGATGTAGCTCTTATTTCTTTTACTTCCCTCCTGGCTAGGAAGGCAGATTATTTTAATTTTTTTCAATAGTTCATATTATTTTTATTTATTTACTGAGAAAACGTGTGTTGGGGGAAGAAATACACCGAGTTTAGCTCTTTCTTATGAATACAGAAAATGTGGAATAGGTTTCATTGAACTCCTGTTCATGATGTCTTATTTAAAGTACTGTGGGAAAAGCAAAGGAAGGGGAAAAACCCCTTCTTTGTTGGCTTCCTGAGGCAGGAATAGAAGAAGGGAGGGATGGTGATTGTACCCATCCTCATCCAAACAGGCAACCTGCATGGAATTTTATCTCTGTAAGGCAAATTTTAAAAAAAGTACTGTCCAGGTCAGGTGATTTCATAAGCATGTGTTTGCCAGATTTAAAGAGAAAGAGGTATTCTTTTAATGTACATTTCCTACAAGGATTTAGAGTCTTTTCTGAAAAGAGAACCTGTAGGAAAGCCAACACTGAGGCTCTTCCTGTGGCTGTTGCTAACTTGCCAAAAAAATCACTTCGACACATTATTGCAGGCACCTAAAAAGAACATTTTGGCTCCTCCCTTACCAATATGATGACACTGCTTGAGGACCATTATTTCCAAGTCCCCTAAAAGAAAATGTCTTTGGTTTCTTACAAATCTTCTGCTATTTCTTCTGCCAGCGGTTCTGGTGTTTATGACTCTCTGGACTTGCAGAAATAATCTGTAATTGTTATTACTTTCCACTCCCAATCTTAAGACACTTTTCCTTTGCGTGCTTAGCACCCCATCTCTTTGTCTTTTGATGTAATTTTATATTCTGCCGTTCTTTTCTGTTTTCAAACCAGCACTGGTGGAATCATTGTATCAAGCAGCAATCACTTGAAGAGATTTGTTTTATGTTTTTCATAATGAAGAACTTTGAAGCACAGAGGTTCCAGGACCTTGACTATTTGGATGCACCGAACATGAGGGCACGAAAATGCTGTGTCAGTTAAGCATAAATCAGAAAATGCTTCTTCAGAAAATCAAACAGTTTTACAGAAACCCATGAACTTCGATGAACTTTCTCCAAGTCTTGCCTGCTTCTTTGATGACTTCTTGCTTTTTTGGGAACAGTGATCTGAAATGCTTGACTGATTGGTTGGTGGTGGTGCTTTTGGGTATTTTTTTCTTCCCCCTCTATAAAGAGGCTTTAGGGAAAATACCGTTTTTCTGGGATCCATCCTCACCTCTGTGCAATGCAATCCACAGGACCCATCCTCACCTCTGTGCAATGCAATCCACAGGACCCATCCTCACCTCTGTGCAATGCAATCCACAGGATCCATCCTCACCTCTGTGCAATGCAATCCACAGGATCCATCCTCACCTCTGTGCAATGCAATCCACAGGATCCATCCTCACCTCTGTGCAATGCAATCCACAGGACCCATCCTCACCTCTGTGCAATGCAATCCACAGGATCCATCCTCACCTCTGTGCAGTGCAATCCACAGGATCCATCCTCACCTCTGTGCAGTGCAATCCACAGGATCCATCCTCACCTCTGTGCAATGCAATCCATGGCTGCTGCAGCTCCACCAAGAACTTCTGTCTGTGCTCTCTCACCTGCTCTTGCTCTGTTCCAGTTAATGTTGTAGCAATGCCCAAGGTGATAAATGATCATCCCTGTGAACCTGGGCAGGCTTTTGGTAGAGCTCTGTTGTGCCTCTGAAAGTTTAATTTCTTAAGCCAGTTGTTTGTCTCTTGTTTCCTGGGAAAAATTGTAATTAAATCTGAAGGCCCCTTATAAAAATTTCCCTTATTTCTGTTCAAACTTTTGTTACAAGCCCTGCTAACTGCTTCAATCTGGCCCTGCGTATTCTTCTGCCTATTTCTGTGTTGTGCTTCATTTATGGAATTTTCCCATGTTATTTTCATTTGGTTCAGAACCATGGAACCACTGAGATTGGAAAAAGCCTTTAAGATCGAGTCCAAACATAAGCCTAACACTGCCAAGGCCACCCCTGAGCCATGTCCCCTCAGTGCCACATCTTCATGTCTGACAAGTGCTGAGGTTTTCTGAGAGGCTCTTTTGTGTCCTGCACAGACAGGGACCTGCTGATCATGATTTGTGATCATGATCTGTGCTCAGCTCTCTAAAACCACCTTGGATGGGTCCTTCTCAGCTCCATCTTGTCTTGCACCAATTATTCCTCCTCTGTCCCTCTCCCTCGTCCTGATCTATACTTTCCGAGTTTACATACTTAAAATAAAACAAAAATATGGCCAGACTTAAAATTCTCCATTTCCAACTGCATTTGATTCTAATTTCATTACTGCTCATTTTAAAGCTATTTAGTGTCCTACTGCTGGTTTATATGGTTGTAGTTTCTCAGTCACTGTTTTGCACCATGCTGCATCTCCCTCTGAATGTGTGAAATTTGGCACTAATGCTTTAGGAATAATCTGTACATATTTCATCTGTTTCCCTTAGGTTGCCAAAGGCTTTGCACAGAGGAATCAGCTCCACTGCAAATAGGCAGTGGAGTGACCTTGATGTGGAAATGCAGTGATGGAAACAGGCAGGATCTGCTGATTCCCAGTTACAGGTCAGAACACTGAGTCCCATGAACAGAAACTCACTGAAAACAAATGTAACTCATATTATGAACCTCAAAGTTGCCTGTATATTCTGGTTTTCCTCTAGAAAACAAAGCAGTTTGACTGTTTAAAGTCAGTTAATTCAGTCCCCTCCCGAGCGCTTTAATGGAAGGGCTGGCTTCAATCTGGTCACATCTGATAGAAAGGGCTGAGGAGAATGATAGAAAGCAATTAATTCTTACTCATTAAATCTTGGGATCCAGTGGGATTAGAAGTTTATGTTTTCAAGTGGCCTGGTTGCTGTGCTTGGATGACAGAGTAAAAATGCCACAGCCTGAACACAGGAATTAAAAACCCACTAATGGATCTACAGAGGGGCTCCAATGTCCAGCTGTGCAGCCCTTTCTGCTGGGCAAGTTAAAATTCATAGCAATAAAATCTCTGCATGGCACAGTCCCCTCCATGCAGGTACAAAACTGAGTGAATCCATCTGTTCCTGGGAGATCTCCAGCTCCAACGCTCAGGATCCAGAGGGAGCAGGGGATGCACCAATTGCTGGGCTTTGGCTCAGAGCTGGCAGCATCAAAGAAATCATCTGGAATAAGGAGGGAAATGTGGAACATTGCTGGAATTTTTGATATTTTTTCTTATTTCAACTACAAATTTTTTCCCCCTTTTTTTTTTTTTTGGGGGGTTTTTTTTCTTGTTTTTTTTTTTTTTTTTTTTTTTTTAATTGGGAAAGATCTTGGGCAAGAAGAAATGCAGAGAAATGCAGTGAATGTCAATGCTTTCCCTCTGGTCTGTACAGTGCCTCCAGCGCCAGCAGTCAGAAATACCATGGGAAAAGCACAAATAATTAACTTAGAGGTTTATTTAGTAGCAGTCACTCACTGATTGCAGGGTGGCTAGTCAAAACTCCATGTGCCACTCACAGACCAAAACAGTTCCTTTTAATCACTAGTGGAGCCCAGTTTCTATTGAAAAAAATAATGATTTTATTTCTTTCCCATTGTCAGATTTGGCAACAGATGTTTTTGCCAGTTACTGAGAAACACCCCTAAAACTCTCTCAGTGGATCTTCCCCCAAGAATTAAAGTCACCTGTGGTTATGGGGATGATTTTATCTTCCTGCAATACTCCAAGCAAGCAAAGTCACCAAGCCATTCCTAAGAGGAATTTCTAAGGAGCTTCAAAAATGCACAGAACATCATTCCTGCAATTATCAGGAAAAGCACAGTTTTTATTAGCAGAGGATTTGGAGGAAGTTCAGCTGGTAAAACACAGTCACTTCTGACACTGAGCTGTATTGTCACATGTTTTGTCACATTCTAATTTGAGGCGAGAAAACGAAGGGAAAAAAGAAATCCAAAACCAAACCTGGAAACACATTGTTTTTATTGGAGCTTTAGAAAGGTGCTTTTTGTGTCTGAGGGTTGCTTTGACACATTTAATACTGATCAGTGGTTTGCATTAGAGCTTGACTTTATGACATGAAATAAATGAAATGGATGATCTGTAGATGCTGCAATACTGGAAACACTCCAGGCTCATTAAGTAAAACAGTGTATGTTGATTTTGCCAGATTGCCAGGGGAAGCCTGGAGCTGGTGCCACAGGGGGTCACTAATTCCTGCAGCTCTTCCCTCCCAGCTCCTCAGCTCCAGCTCATGGCTTTGCCATTTCCAAGCCATTTGTCACCTCTGCACACCTGGCCTGTGCCCAGCTGGTGCCACTGAGAGCTTGGCCTAAGTTAAAGCTGGCCCTAATGCTTGGACAAAGAGAATTGTTATGGTTTCAGGCTCTTTCTGTCCATTTTAAATACAGTCTCTCAATTTTAAGCAAGAAGAAAACCAAGCCTTCAGCAAATATTTCTCACTGATGGCTGAAAAGGCAACTGGATGTGCTCGGTTTTCTCTTCCTTAGCTTGGATCACACAGCTCTTGATTAAAATGTTAAATATTAATGTGATTTCTTTGGCATATTGGGATTTTGTCCTGGTTAAGGTTGTGTAATTTCAGATACCCTGGAAATTTACCCCTTCTGCCCCACGTTATCTTAGGGGACACTCTGAAAATTCTAATTTATCTGATACTAGACAGGTATAATCTAAGTGGAGGGATACAAGTAAATAATGTCTGAGCAATTACAGGCTAATTATATTTCAAAAGATAATTCACCTTTTGAGCATAGTCCACATATAAAAGTCATCTACAAGCTTTTTCATTAACCAGCTCACTCAATCTGCTATTCCAGACTATTGTACAAAAGAATCTCTATTTTCTCTCATTTTTTGTGTTTCCAGCAGTGCTGGGAAACACAAAACAGCTTAAACACAACAATAACAGGGGAAGCACACCATGGACAAGGCGTGTGGAGATGGAATTGTTAAATGTCATCTTGGGAGGTTTTCTAGGATCAGTAGAAATAGCTGCCTTTATTAACTGGCACACAGAAAAAGAATTAGTTTGCTTAAACCCAGAGAGATGCAGTTATCCACCTTTTCCCTCTTCCTTCATAGCTGCTTCCTCCAGGTTTGTAAAGTGCACTGTGGGTTTCCCTTTATCCATGTAACTCATTTGCTATGGTCCATGCACAACACCAGTTAATGCAATGCATATTCCCAGATAATTTGTACATTTACAGGGAACTAATTTAGTCTCAAAACAAAGAATTTTTTCCACAGATGTCAACAGCAAGAAGTAGAGTTGTTCCAGTCTTTGTTGTGAATGATGGGGAGCCCAGGATAAAGAACTGTGGTGAGCAGGCTGTGACTGGAGGAGCTGTGGGTTGTACTGGTACCATCCCCAGCACCCTCACTGGGAAATTATGGGCAGTTAAAATAAAAAGAGGAGAACAGAAATTTTAGCTTTGAATGTTAAAGAGTGCTGAACATAAGCTAAGCAGAGCACTGAGAATCATGGAATCACAGAATATCCTGAGTGGGAAGGGACCCCCAGGATCATCCAGGGCAGCTCCTGGCCCTGCACAGACACCCCAACAACCCCACCCTGGGCATCCCTGGCAGCGCTGTCCAAACGCTCCTGGAGCTCTGGCAGCCTCGGGGCCGTGCCCATTCCCTGGGGAGCCTGGGCAGTGCCCAGCACCCTCGGGAGGAAGAACCTTTCCCTGATCTCCAGCCTGACCCTCCTTGGCACAGCTCCAACCATTCCCTGGGTCCCGTCCCTGTCCCAGAGCAGAGATTGGAGCTGCCCCTCGGGAGGAGCTGCAGCCCCCGTGGGGTCTGACCTGAGTCTCCTCCAGCTGAACAAACCAAGTGCCCTCAGCTGCTCCTCCTGGGCTTCCCCTCAAGGCCCTTCATCCTCCTCCTGTCCCTCCTTTGGAGACTCTTGAACAGCTTTAGATCTTTTTTATATTGTGGTGTCTGAAACAGCCCCCAGGACTTGAGGTGGGACCATCTCAGTGCAGAGTGGGAGTCACCCTCCACAGCCAGCCCCATGCACTCGGGACACTGGGGACCAAAGCAAGGATTGTGCTCTTCGAGGGCATGCCCAAGCTTTGATTTTCACCATAAACAGCATTTAAACCTTTGTTATTGTGCCCCCATCCTTCTCTCACTGCATGTCGCTGGGTCTCAGCATTTCCTCCTGCAGTGCCATTGTCAGGGCTTGTTTTTGCACTTCTTTCTGTCTTCTGCTTGTTTTATTTTAAAATAATATTTTCTGTGGGCAAACCCATGCTCTCTTCTTCCTTGCCTCCTCAAGGCATCACCAACCCTCCCCGAACTCCAGTCCTGGCCATGCTTGCAGAGTCTGCCTGGGATTGGGATGTATTCAGCCTGATCCCTGCTTCCCCAGCTGCAGGTGGGGAGCCCTGGGCTGTCCTGCCCCAGCAGCTGTGAATTCCCATGGTATCTGGTACCAAAAAATGGAATAGAGGGAATCTGCAGATCTAGCCCTAATTACAGAAATTTCACCATGATGTAGCAACACGGTCTCACCACTATTTTAACAGCTCTGGGGCATCCTGGATGGATCCTGGAGCTGGTTCTTTGTCCAGGACTGCTGATGGATCTTTGCACCCTGTGGGACTGCACCTCGCCACTGAGGGCATGGCTTGCACTGGAGCCACCCTTGGCTTCTGGCTTGGCCTCCTCCTGGGGAAGCCCCATCCTTGCTGCTTGCTGATGCACCTTGTTGCACCAGAAATCCTCATTTTGGAGTTTCAGTAAATTACTGCTGCCTTCCTGTGATGTTACAAGCTGCTTTCTGGCCTGGGTTTGCATGGAGCATGAGCCCACAGCTGCTGGGGTGGAAAACACAAGAGCAAGCATAAAAGTGATGTTTTTGTGACCAGTCCCCCTCTCTTGCAGCCAGCAGGGTGGCAGCTGGAGCAGAGACAGCTGAGATGTTCTGTGGTTCTCATTCTCTCTGAAGTGTGCTTGGCTCACCTTCAGGCTGTGCTGCCACTGTACGGGGAGCAAGAATTCAAGCTGAGCATCTCCTCAGGGTTCTGACAATGATCAGAGGTGTCACTTGGTCACTGCAGAAGACCTTTGAGGCCCCTGTCACTGAGCCTGTGCTGGGTGAGGACACACTCCCCCAGCTGAGCCTGCAGCAAGTGTCACTCAGGCACTGAGGAGATGCTGAGTTGGTCCAAGCCATCCCCAGAGCAGTTCCCAGCATTGTCTGCCTGGTGCAGGGTGCTGGGACAGGCACAGGAACCCCCTGCCTGTGAGGAAGAGGAGGAGGCCTGGCATGAACAGACCTCAAGCCTCAAGCTCTGCACATCTCTACTGAGTGTGCAGATGATTTTGCCTGAGGCTGATGAAGTAAAGCTTACGAAGAATATTTTTCCAAATGATGAAAGATTGCTTGATTACATGACCTGCAAGAGGTGAAAGAAAGAAAGGGATGATATTAAAGAAATATGGAAGGTGTGATATGGCCAGAGAATGGAATGGTTACTTTAAATTTTCAGTGTTATTAAAGGCATTTATGATAAAGAGATTAAAGGATGGAAAAGACTTAAAAAAACATGAGAGGAAAAAAAAATCCAAACCCAACAAAAACCAAACAAGAAGAAAACAAAGTTGACTGCCAAGAGAAGAATACTCAACCCTAGACCAGAAAGTAGAATTGCGACAGAAATTATCCTAAATACAGAGACAGTCTGACTTAGAAATCATGAATGGAAACAACTGTCAAAATTAAAGTTCAGTAGGGTAAAGGACAGTCTAAACATTAGAAAAGTATTTTCATAAAGTGACTCTTGACAATGCAATGATGGATTAAGCTCAGCTCTACCCAGCTACATCTATAGTTCCAAGGCGATTTTTTGCTGTGGTATTTTGGAGTTGTTTGTCATGCAATTAGGAATGCACACATTCTTCTTTAAAAAGCTTTTAAAAGTGGATATTTTACAGCACATTCTCTCTACTTTCAGCAGTCATTGCTTCCTGATGCTCTGGACTCTGAGCTCCCCAGTGCTCAGCTCTGCTGCTGTGACTCTCACACAGCATTTGAAACCCCTGAGCTCTCCTGCCCCACATGCCAGGAGCTCAAAACCAGGTCAGGACTGCTGTCCTCATGAAACTTCAGGTTCCTCCAGGAGGAAAATAACAAATTTCTTTGTTAGGCTTCTTCTTTCCAGCAATTTTGACAAATTTTAAAAGCCATAGAGGTTTTCTGTGAGAAAGTCAGTAAGAACCTATCTCCACTTAATACAAATATTATTTTGAATTGCTGATCTGATCCCAAAACAATTAAAAGCCTCAGCTCAGCAGTTAAGGCCTTTAAGCAGAGCCAGATGTGCAGTGTGCTGTTAGGTAAGGAAGGAGCTGCAGGCGTGACCCAGGGAGCCCTGCCAAGGCAGTGCTACTGCTCCTGACCCACAAGTTGTAAAAACTCAATTAAATGCAGCTCCTGCGGTAGCAAATGGTCAGAGAGCCACGTGAGCTTCAAAAGCAAGAGCAGAAATAGAAAAGAAAGGGGAAAAAACTATCTAGAGGAGCACAAGTCCAATGAAAGCAGAGAAATAGATTTGTGATTGAAAGCTTCTGTTTGTGGTCTTTTAAATAAGAGCTGGACCGGCTCCAAATTATAACCAGGTGGCATCTAAAACAACTTTAGTAGATGGCCTGACCCCAGAAATGTGTCCATGTGTCTGTCCTTAGGGTGTGTAGATGTGGGAACAGCATGGGATGTGGTAAAAGGTCTGGGACAGGCAGGAATAGATTGAAATAATGAATACAGCTGTAAAAAAATTAATTTTAAGGAAAAGGAATAGCCTTTGCTGGCACATTCCTTGAGGAAGGGCAGAAAAGGATGGTTACTGGGTAAAAAGAAAAATGTAAGGCTTTGGGGAGCTTTAGAGAAATAATGCAGGAATGGATCTGCAACAGGAGGAACATCAGCTCAGCATGGCAATGGCCCTGAGGGATGGGGGAGAATATGAGACAAAGCTTCAGGATGTGTCCTACTTGATCCCTGGGCAAGAGCAGCAGTAGAGGTGAATTAATTTGGATGTGCTCTGCTTTGTCAGATAACCCAATCCCCTCAGAGAAGGATAAAATTCAAGACTACTGCCCTGACCTGTGCAGCCCAAATAAAAGTGATGGGGGAGTATCTGTGTAGGTTGTGGCACACCTTAGGGTTATGATATTTGTTTCTCCTTCCACTGGTTCTCAGTTTCTCCTTTTTAATGTTTTTTCCTCTTAAAAAAGAAAAAAAAAACTTCAAGCATAAACAGAGCCAAAGTCCCATGCCAGCAAAAAGCAAAGTTCCAGCTGTTTCTGGGCACAGCCCAAGTAATTTCATTTGTCCCTGTCTCAGAATCCCCTCTTGGGTAACTGATCCTTGGGGTTTTTTTCTGATGGCTGCAAAATTAGGAATAGGGAATATGAAATGGAAGCCTTCACATTTCAAACACCTTGGACAGTGCAGGAGCCTTGCAGAGGCTACACCCAGGATGGAAGATGCTCACGAGTTTTTCAGACAGATCTAAGTTTGGTCTGTTTGCATATCAGGGGTTAATGCTCCAATTACAGCTGCAGGTAATGAAGTCCCATTCCTCCAGTTTGCTCCCCCCAATTCATTTTTTGTTTCTACTTTTGGGCCTGAAGCTGAGATGATGACCTTGGTTCCCATGTGGGAAAGGATTGTTCTGTCTGACCAAACTGTGAAGAGAGCTCACTAACACTCTGTATGGAATTCAGTGTTACAGACTAATGCAGGACAGAATCCGAAAAATTTAACAGCTAAAACTTAAGGTATGAGCACAATAAGGTCCTCAAAAGAGCAAACACTCCTGTCAGTCTCAGGAGTCACCTGAGTAAAAACTCAGGTCATAATTTGAAACAGGGTGGCTAAACTATTACAGCCTGTATGGGCTTCAGTTTCAATGGCTTAAATTCAGTTTTGCTTGATGAATTCTCACAGGATGAACTAGAAAGCTGGGTACATAATTTTCTTACTTCCTCCTTCTTCTCAACTTCAAATAGGTCCAATTAGAGGCACATTTGCTAGATTTAAAATAATATTTTTTTTGTTTCTGTCCTGCACCTCAGGCAAGAAATTCTTAGCTAAAATCTCAAGGAAAGTTGGCAAAAAATGTACCCAGTTCATATCTTGTTTCTTACCTAAATGGAACAGTTCAAGATAGACCATAGAAGCCATTTGGGGCAGAACCACCACCAGCAGAGCCTCAATACCCAAACAGCCCCAGCCCTGCTGAGCCCTTGAGCTTCATGGATGGTTCCTCTCCTGTCTGTGGCGCCCCAGAGGCATCCTGACACTCCTAGGAAAGCCTGTGCCTGCCCTGGATCTGTGGTAAAGTGGGATGAAGAAAGGGATTATTTCTACTACAGGAATTTGAGTCTGCCCTGGCTCCTCCCTGGATGAGCAGGTGGGAGGCAGGAGCAGAACTGCAGAGCTGCAGTGCCAGGACACTCTGGTTAAACCTTAATGGGCAAAGAGCTCCCTGGTCCCTTCTGGATGTTGATTTTTCAGACTTGTAATAGGACCACAAATCAGGCAGGGAGCACTGGAAACTGGGAACAGAAATGTCACTTCCATTCACATCTCCTGCATGCCAAGGGGAGGAGGCACTGGAGGCACCAGAGGCTTTGGAAATGAGGGGTGGAGATGTGGAGAGCAGCAGGGTTTAGGGGGAACGAGAAACCTTTGCAGCTGGGTTTCTTTTCCCCACCTTTGTTTCTACGGACCCAGAAATTTTCTTTCTTCTCCTTCCTAGGAATTCATTAGATTCTCTAATCTGCTGGGATTTACATTCATTACCATTACAGAAAAACATGTCTGATCTTCCCTTCTTCTTTTCTTTCTTCCTTTCTCTCTCCTTTACACCATCCATTTTTTCTCTCTCTTTTTTTTTTTTTTTTTCCCTTTCCCGTAGAGACTTGGATTTCAAAAATCTGCACTTACCTGTGCAGAGATAATATATCAGTGCATCTTGTTCTAGGCTCTTTGCCTTCTCATGAGTGGGAGACAATGGTCTAATGGCTGGAGGAATTCCCACTGGGTGATTTACCAGGCTTCATGATTTTTCATCTGGGATTGATCTGATTCCGTGAGGTTTTGCTGCTGACAATTCTGTCCTACAGATAAAGATGGAAGAAATTCTTCCCTGTGAGGGTGGGCAGGCCCTGGCACAGGGTGCCCAGAGAAGCTGTGGCTGCTCCTGGATCCCTGGCAGTGCCCAAGGCCAGGTTGGGATGGGGCTTGGAGCAGCCTGGGACAGTGGGAGGTGTCCCTGCCATGGCAGGGGTGGCACTGGATGATCTTTAATATCTCTTCCAACCCAAAGCATTCCAAGAGCTTCCAGGTGCTTGATCTCAGTAAATAAGGATGAACTCTAATGCAGATCTATTCAGTTAACATTGATATTTCCTTCCCCTCCTGTGTTTTTCCCTCGCACATTGCAAGAATCAAAACGTGTTTTGCTGCAGCCATACTCAAGCCATGCCAACTGCATTAAAACCAAAAAGTCAACTAAGAGGGATATTACATCATAAAATATTTAATAAATATGGAGGGAAGGCTGCTCCATCCTTTGTAGATAATATCTAATGTATATAATATGTTGATTTAGTTCTTTACTAAGCTATAAAGACCACTTTTTTCATTCTTTTGAAATATAAGATTTAAAGGTCATGGGGTGGGCAAACGTGTACTTTTAAGAATGAGTGGGCAGTGAAGAGCAAACCATTTCCAGGTTATGTTTGGAGAAGCCTCAGGTGGTGCACAGGTCTTAAGTTCTTTCATTCCAGTGCATGCTATTTTTATTACAGGCTTCTGCTCTCAATTCTCTGACCTCTGCACCAGGAACAGAAAATTAATTTTTTCCCTGCATTACACTGAACAAATTTATAGGAGCTGCTTTTATGTTCCCTATTTTGCTCTAAATAACCTGACCAGACCTGAAGTACTGAAAACCCACCTGATTTATAGGGTTCCTTTGAAAAATTCAGATTATACCTTAGTACTACTGCTACTGCAAAATCAGTGGCCCAGGAGGTGATACAGACAGTGAGGGGGTGCTTCTCCCTTATCCAAAAAAATGGAAAAGTGCAAAAGAGTCAGCTGGCACATAATTTGTAAACACATAAAATGAGCTGCTGTAGGCAGGGGACTCAGCCAGCCCAGGTGCCATCACCAGGTCACAGGAGCTTCATCCTGACACCTGAAGAGGGCTCAGCCCAGGGACCAGAAGTTCTCAGTCAGCTTCTCAATGTCCATCCTCTTCTTAGTAAATGCAAATATTCCTGTTAGTCCTGTGACTCTCTAGCCCTTTTCTGGATCCTCTTCAGTTCTTAACTACAGTTTTATTTCATGTCTGTGCCTCTCAATCTATATCACTGAGGTAAGAAAACACTCTTTATCTGTTTGCAGCCTGCTGCCTTTCACTTTGTTGTGTCTTCCTTTGATCTTCCATTAAATAGAACAGAACCTGAATCACTGGGGTTGGAAAAGACGTCCAAGTTCATCAATCCAAGTGCTAACCCAGCACCACTGTTCACCAAGTGCCACATCCATGCTTTTTAACACCTCCGCTGCTTCCCTGGGCAGCTGTTCCAATGCCTGACCACCCTTTCCCTGAAGAAATTTCCCCTAATATCCAAACCAAACCTTCCTGGCCCAGTCTGAGGCCGTTCCCTCTCTTTCTGTCCCTGTTCCCTGGGAGCAGAGCCCGACCCCCCCTGAGCCCCCTCCTGTCAGGGACTGTGCAGAGCCACAAGGTCCCCCCTGAGCCTCCTTTGCTCCAGCCTGAGCCCCTTTCCCAGCTCCCTCAGCCTCTCCTGGGGCTCCAGCCCCTTCCCCAGCTCCATTCCCTTCAGACATGCTCCAGATAACTTGATTTTCCCCAGTAATAGGCACAATCTTGTGTAAATCTGTCACATTTCCACCTGTTCTTTCCTTTAATTTCTGACTGTAATGAAGGAATGAATTAGCACAGCTGTACCTTTGCAATTTATGTAACAAACATGTGAAAGATATTTCAGTGCAAAGAACTACTGGAAACGGCTATTTTCATCTTTTTCATCATTTGTTGGTCTAAACATTCACATTTCTTTGAACACAAGGAACATATTTTATAGTCAGAAATACTGTTTCTGCAGATGGCTCTGTTTCTGTGAAATCTCAATTAAATAAAGCTTTGTTTAGGATTGCACTGCAGCAAACAATGTGGTTGGAATTTCAGAGAAAAGAATGCAATTAAAGGAGGAATGAAAATTGAAGCTATTTAACTTCATCTCAACTTGAAAATCAAGTTTCATGTTTGGGACTTTTTTTGTCAAATCAGAATTTTTCAATTGTTATAGAAATCTTACGGAGAATATTTCATTCCCTTGAAGTCTTTCTGGTAGAAGAAGAGATGTCACTGCCTGGAGAACCATTTCCTTTTGCAATCTTTCAATTACAAAGCCATTAAATCTTTTCTCGACCCTGAAGGAATGATTTGAGCCTACTTTTAATCATAAGGGAATAATTGTCCAGAAACTCAATAATTTTCTGTGCTTTTTACAGAGAAGACACCCAAACTTTATAGACCCTGATGGCATTTGAGACTGAGGGTTGGGCGGATGTTTTTTGTTGCAATATTTGTGATCAATGATCCATTCTATTTCCAGGCAAACATTGGGAGGGGATGCATTGCTTCACATTTCTTTCTTGACAGACAGTTGGAAACGTCTTGAGTTTCCTGGGTGCAACAATCTCAAGGTGTGATTATGAGCTTGTTTCCAGCCTGGAGTGTCAGCGGTTTCTTAGTCCTTTGCTTCTCAGAGCCATTGGCAAGGATTTGAGCAACAGCACCGAGTCATTAGTGAGACAAAACCTCACAAGGAATAATGTGATAATCCCCAAAATGGAGTTTTGCATCAGTGCACAGAGTGCTTGCAGATGGGATAAATTACATCAAATGTCTTCAGGCAGAAGGACAATCTGCCTTACCAGCTCCTCCTGCTCCCCAGACATGCCACCCCTGTTTCTGGTTTCCTCTCACTATATTTAGAGTTTCCATAGGAGTATTATTTTTCTATATCCAAGATCCCTCTCCTGAAGTCTGCCTTTTGAAGGTTGCATTTTTGGCAAAGAAAACCAGCACTGTTTGTCCAGGACAGATGTGTCTTCTCGTTCCATCTTCTGCCCTCATTCCTGTCCTTTAAAACAATGCCAGGGTTATTACTGCAACCTGGGATCCTCTTCAGTGTTGCAGATTATCCCGAACACCATTAATATAATTTTAAGTTATGTGAAAGCTAAAGGAAGAGCAACAACATTCAAAGGAAAAACTGTGAAGCAAAGAGATAAAAATGAAGGAACATAAGTAAAAAAAGGAATGTGGAAAATGGCTGAAGAAGATGGTACCTAGCTGCTTGCTGAGGGATGTTTCTCCTAAACGGCGTCACCTTTTAGGATTGCTGTGTCCCAGCATTCCCAAGAGATCCCCACAAATGGCCTGAAATGAAAGGGACTTTCAAAGCCTTCAGGTGCCCCACCACCCCCTGCCCATCTTATGCATCTTTTGTCTGCTGATGTTGAAGATGAGCACCCAAATTTTCCCTGGATGTGCAGAGTGGGACTCTGTGAAGCAGAGCTATGACTCACTCGAATATTTGGGCAGAATGGTACTGCAATTTTTAAGACATTTGGGCTTTCCTTCTCACCAAATAAAGAATTTGAAATGCAGCAGCCTCATATTAAAACATATCTATGGCTCAACCAAGCAGATTGCAGGAGACACTTGGAGAAGTACATTTTTGTGTCTCTCCTGTCCAGAGGAGCCCAGGGCTGGACACAGCACCCCAGAAGTGCCTCCCAGGACTGAGGAGAGGGGCATGATCACTCCCTGACCTGCTGGCAAAGCTCTTCCCAGTGCTTTCCAGAATCCCAGTGGGGGATCCCCCTTGGGCCTCAGGGCACAATTCCGAACACTGCTGGCTCCTGGTTAGTGGTCAAGGACCAGGTGGGTGGTTATTTGCTGCTGTGATCCTTGTTACAGAGCAACAGAAGCTGTTATTACAGGTGCCCTGATTGAACTGACCCATTCACAGCCAAACCTGCAGCAGGCAGGGCTGTGCTGAAATGCTCCTGTTGCTGGCAGAAATGCTGCTCTGGAGATTGGCCAGGTGCCTGCCTTTCAAACAGCATCAGAAGGTTCAAAATATGGGAAGTGTCCTGGCTGAGAGTGAAGTACTTCCAGTTTTCCTTGAACAGCTACATCCTTTTTTTTTGTTTTGTTTTTTGTTTTTTTTTTTTGGTAAGGACTCCAAGTTGCATGTAAACCTCATGAAAACCACATAATAGATGTATTAAAACTATAGCAAAAAATTGTCTTGTGAGGCCCAAGATGACAAAAGAAAGAGTGAAAAATATTCCTTGGTAAAAAAATTGACTTCATTACCAGATGATGAATACCACTCACTGGGAATTCTCAGATCTCAGATCACTGAGCTGCAATTTTTCATGGTGAGGTTTAAGACTAGTTCTTGGTGGCAAGTGTGTGGAAAGGAGCTACATTTTTTTCAGGAAATCTGCTATAAGTTTAAGTTGTAGAAAGCCTTTGCTTCCTATCTGCAAGCTGCAGTTCTCCAGGGAAGTGTATGATCAGGATGTTATTTCTACTTTCATTTCAGGTACAAGTTTCTTGCAACAAATGGCTTCAATTTTCACTGTAAAAGAGAATTTTTATTTTCTGATATAAAGAGACTTTGTTCTAGGTATTCCACGGAGAATTACAAATCACAGCAATTGTCAGAATTTTTTAAATGCCACTTCAGGTAGAGCAGGCAGGTAAACTGCCCCATCCCAGGATCTATGCCTATGGATCAGACCTGGATGAACACATGGCTGCAAGCACAGGATGCATCCACAAAGAGAAAATGGTTGGAATGACTCTACAGATTTATTCCTACATCCCTCAGGGTATTCAGTTGTCTTCCTATGTACTTACAGAGCCCATGCTGTGAAAAAGCCATGGACATGAGGCAATCAGTCTAAGGAATTACCTCATGGATTACTCCATGTGGATGCTGCTCAGGCAATTCCAAGAGGCTTGGTGGGCATCTGGTGTCCAGCCAGGACCAGCCCAGAACGTGCTCGTTCATCTCTGGGGGTGGGGAGAGCTCCAGATTCTGCTTAAAAGAGAGGTATGTGCAAGGGAAAGGCAAAAGTTAAGGACAAAAGAAGTCTCCAAGTTAGCAGTGAGCCGGTGAGCTAAACATGACTTTATGGGCTGGATTTCTCTCTTTTCTGGGTTACTGTTCCTTGTTGTTTACCGTGGTTTGATTTTGTCACCGCTGCAGCAATAATAAAGTCATAAATTAGGTCATGACACAGGACAGTCTGTTTCTCCTAGAAAAAGGCAGTGATAACAATAGGCAGCAAATTGGATTTTCTGTCCTGGCAACAAAGTAACTTTGGCATAGCAGATCGCTTACTGCAAGGGACTTGAGTCAATTACTGGAGAAATCTTTCAACAAATGAGGGATTCCCAGCTCCTCCTGTGCAGAAGGGACAGCAGGAGTTTCTGTCCCCCTCAGACACCTCTTTCCAAATGGTTCCCTGGCTGAGTTGTCCCTTCCCTTCCACCCAGTGTCTTGAGTTTCAGCACAAATCTGTGCTTGCCCCGTCCGTGTGAACTGTGGCACCAAGCTCAGAAAATCACTTGAGTTGTGTCCTCAAGGGGGGCCAAAGAGAAGGAAATGCAAACAGCAGGGAAGTGCTGAACATGAGGCTCTGCAGCCTGTGGTTTGGGAGCAATGTGTAATCCAGAGCAGAACAATAGCCACAAACCCAGGGTCAGCTGTGGCAAAGCTGGGGTTTGTTCTGGCAGGCAATGGAACTGAAGTGAGATGGTTGAAGATGCTTTAGTGCATGGGATTGCCAACTCTGGGTAAATTTTTCAGGAGGAAGAGGCATTTGGAAAAGGGATTTTATTCCTTTCCCAGAGCTGCTGCAAGGATGTGGTGCTCACAGGCCAGGGAGGAAAAGGCTCGAACAGTCACATGCTGGAATTCCTGAAAGTCAGGCTGTCTCTAAAGGGGCTTCTCTGGAGAAAGGGTTTCATGAATGGAAAGTCTCTCTCCACTGAGCCAAAATCTGCCCCTTCACCAGGGCATGACTCAAACCAGTCTCCTGGGCTAAATCATGAGTGTTTCAAGTAAATATCAGCCTCTTGTAGGACTTGGGTCCAGCCTTAGCCATGACTGTTGCATCCTCATTTAGGAAGTCAGCAAAGATGAAAGGTGCTCCCAAGGGTGCTGTTAGAAGCCTTCAAACTGTGCAAATTTCCCAGCCTCTTTACAGCATATTTTAGTAACTAAATAGCTTGATCCTTTTCAAGATGTAGATGGGGATGGATAAATCTTCATGGCACTCATATTCTTATACTCAACTGAAAATTATAATCTATTGTGTGGCGTGGAAAATGCAGCCAAATGAGAGTGTAGCTTGTGAGGGCAACAAAGCAGCTGGGTGTGAGTCAATGCTTCATAAATCTCCAAGCACGTTTCAGCTGCTTTGCCCATGCCTTCAGATGATTTAGAGATCAAGATATCTGGGGGAGAAATATGGTTTTCACTTCTGAAACTTGGGGTCCTGACTACCTACTAGTAGTCTTTTTTGTTCTAGTCCTGTGGAGTAGACAGTTTGTCCAAAGCCTTATGTCTGTTAGTTTAGTCTCTACTGAATGAATCATTCATTCCATAATAGACTGAATCAGCCATTATTAAAAAACTTGAGAACGAGAGTGGGCTTTGGGGTGCTGGCCATCCCAATAAAGCTACTGCCTGCTGCTGGGGGCCTGGGAGAAAAGCAGGGACTTATCTAAGCTCTCATTAATTCATGACAACTAGGTCCAGCAACTCGTCTGTGTCTGGAGCAAATCAAGTGTTATTTTTCTTAATCTGGATTTTAATGGTAGCGGTGTCTGCACGCTCATGCTGTAAACAATCTTTGTGCATTTCTTTTCAAACTGCTCCCAAGAAACAGAAGCAGCCTTCTTGGCCCAACGGAGTTTGTAAATTTTTTTAGTATCTTGAAGACAGGTTGGCCTGAAGTTGGGATTTGTAAGGCAATTCCATGAATCTAACAGGCTAAAAATGTTATTGTTTGTAGAGGAAGCCCTGTCTGATCTTCATCTGAGACACATTTATCCTGTTTCATTGCATAACTGAATCTTCTGCCTATTCTACAAAGCTATTTTTCTTATTTTCAGCACCTTCTCCTGCCTCTCAGATCCATCTGAATTCCTGGATAATGGAAAAAAATCTTACATTTTGTGCCCATTTGTCAGAGTTTTTTCCCAATGAAGGCTGAGCACTGGTGTACCCTGTGCAGGGGCTGCACAGCCCCCACGTGTGAATATCCAGTGATACTCAAGTGGGAAATTAATGGCAATTGGGCACTTAAAATCTTCTCAGAGCCTGGGGCAAAGTGTCAGCAGTTCCGGGTGTTTCCTTCTGGCTTCACGTTTCTAAAGGCCACTGTTGTAAGGAGCATTGTGGGGGAGGATTTAGTCCCAGGAGCTGCCACAACATTCATGCCACCCCACCACAAAGCTCTGACAGATCCTGTCCTGGCTTTCCAGGGGCACCAGCAGCCTCAGAGGGGCAGAACTCCGTGCTCCCAGGCCAGCTGAGGTGTTGTGTGAAGACAAAGGTGTTTGACCGGGAATGGCGGAGGGAATCCTGGTGTCCGTGCCCCGGGGATGGAGGAGGGAATCCCGGTGTCCGTGCCCCGGGGATGGAGGAGGGAATCCCGGTGTCTGTCCCCGGGGATGGAGCAGGGAATCCCGGTGTCCGTGCCCCGGGGATGGAGCAGGGAATCCCGGTGTCCGTGCCCCGGGGATGGAGCAGGGAATCCCGGTGTCCGTGCCCCGGGGATGGAGCAGGGAATCCCGGTGTCCCTCCAGGGCACAGCCGGCCCCGCTCCCGCTACCACAGGCCCGGACTGCTGAGCACGGGCGCCCTCTGGCGGCGGTGCTGGGCGCGGCCTTCCCTCGGGATTCCCCCATGGATCCCGATCCCGATCCCGATCCTGGGAGCACACACGGATCCCCGGGATGGGGAGCGCTCCGAGCTGCGGCACCCGGCCCTCTGGGATGACTGTTGTGCCCATGGCTCCTCCCGCTCACGATCTACAGGGATCACAGGATTCCAGAACGGTTTGGGTTGGAAGGAACCTTAAAGCCCATCTCGTTCCACCCCCTACCAGTGGCACGCACACCTTCCACTGTCCCCGGTTGCTCCAATCTGGTTGTTCCATCCAATCTGGCCTTGGGACACTTCCAGGGACGCAGCAGCCACAGCTTCTCTGGGCACCCTGTGCCAGAGCCTCATCACTTGTTCCTTCCCCATATCCCATCTAACCCTGCCCTCTGGCAGTGGGAAGCCATTCCCCCTTGTCCTGTCACTCCAGGCTGGAGCTGTGCCAGGGAGGGTCAGGCTGGAGATCAGGGAAGGTTCTTCCCCAGAGGGTGCTGGGCACTGCCCAGGCTCCCCAGGGAATGGGCACGGCCCCGAGGCTGCCAGAGCTCCAGGAGCGTTTGGGCAGCGCTGCCAGGGATGCCCAGGGTGGGGTTGTTGGGGTGTGTGTGCAGGGACAGGGGCTGCCCTGGATGATCCTGGGGGTCCCTCCCAGCTCAGGACATTCTGTGGCTCTCTGATTAAAGAAGAGTTGCCTGCAGTACCTGAAAATCCGCAGCATCCCTGTGACACAAGAGCAAGCAACAAAGACACAAATGGAGCAAATACCCAGGGAAACAGGGTGGTACAGAAGCAAGAAAGGAAAGTAATCTTTTAAAGTTGGGTTTCAGGGATTTTACAGAAAAGTATTGTAGTCATCTTGGGAAAAGCTAGGTTGGAGAGATGAGCAGACAGGAACCTTCTAACATTCAGCAAGGGCCAACAGAGGGTGCTGCACCTGGGGAGGAACAGCCCCAGGCACTGCACAGGTTGCTGGGAAGCAGCTTTGTGAAGGACCTGGGGGTCCTGGTGGACAAGAAACTCTCCATGAGCCAGCAGTGTGTCCTTGTGGCCAAGGTGGCCCTTGAGATCCTGGAAAGTACTGGGAAGAGTATTGCTGGCAGGGTCAGGGAGTGATCCTGCTCCTCTCCTCAGCCCTGGGAGGCACCTCTGGAGTGCTGTGTCAAGTTCTGGGCTCCTCTGGACAGCAGGGACAGGGAGCTCCTGGAGCAGGGCCAGCAGAGGCTGAGGAGACAAGGGGCAGGAGCATCTTCCTGCCCAGGAGAGGCCGAGGAACCTGGGACTGTACAGCCTGTAGAGAGACACAGCTGAGAGGGGCCCTCAGCCCTGGCTGGCCGTGTGTGTCCCTATCTGCAGCGAGAGCTCAGAGCAGGGCCCAGGCTCTGCTCCCTGGGGCCCAGCAGTGGCACCAGAGGAACAGGTAGGAACCCATGCCCAGGAAGTTCCACTTGAACATGAGGAAGGAATTCTTTCCTGTGCAGTGACCGAGCACTGAACAGGCTGCCCAGGGAGGGTGTGGAGTCTCCCTCACTGGAGCTATTCCAGAACCGTCTGGACGCAATCCTGTTCCACATGCTCTGGGATGGCCCTGCCGGAGCTGGGACCAGATGCGGCACCGTGGTGCCTTCCAGCCCAGTCCGTGCTGGGATCCCGGAGTTGTGCGAACCCGGCTAGAGTTCACCTCCCCTCAGCACCGCCCTCAGCACCGCCCTCAGCGCTCCCCTCAGAGCTCCCCTCAGCAATGCCCTCAGCACCGCCCTCAGCACCGCCCTCAGCACCGCCCTCAGCACCGCCCTCAGCACCGCCCTCAGCACCGTCCTCAGCACCGTCCTCAGCACCGCCCTCAGCGTTCCCCTCAGCACCGCCCTCAGTGCCGTCCTCAGGACCGCCCTCAGCACGCCCTCAGCGCCGCCCTCAGCACCGCCCTCAGCGTTCCCCTCAGCCCCGCCCTCAGCACCGCCCTCAGCCCCGCCCTCAGCCCCGCCCTCAGCGCCGCCCTCAGTGCCGCCCTCAGCACCGCCTCAGTGCCGCCCTCAGCCCCGCCCTCAGCCCCGCCCTCAGCGCCGCCCGGCGCGTGCGCAGCGCGGGAACGCCGCAAGTCGCGCGAGGCGGCGCGGCGGGCGCGCGCAGGCGCGGCGCGGGGCGGGGCGGGCGCGCGGCGCTGATGCAAGAGCCGAGCACGGACTGACCCCGCGGCACCGACCGACCCCGGCCCCTCCGGCCCCGGCCCCGGCCCCGCCCGGCCGCAGACATGTCCGGCGACGAGGTGAGACCCGCCGGCCGCCGCCGCCGCCACCCGCAAGAGAGCCGCGCCCGGGGGCTGCGCCGCGCCGGGGCCGCCGCCATGTGGGCGCCGGGCCTGAGGCCTGCGGCGAGCGCGGCCTCCGCCCTGCGCGGGGCCGGGGCCGTGGCCGGAGCCGGAGCCGGGGCCGGAGCCGGGGCCGTGGCCGGGGCTGGGGGAAGGCGGGGGTCCTGCCGGAGCGGGCGGGGGGCGCGGGCCGGGCCGGGCGCGGGGTCGGCGCTTTGCCCGGAGCCCCGGCGGGCCCGCGGGTGTGGGCTGGGGCCGCGAGTCCTGGCCAGGCCTGGAGCTCGCCTGGAGCTCTCGCTGCGCTGCCGGCGGCCGCCTGGCTCGGAGAAGCCGGAGAGGGAGACAGATGGCCCCGCCACCGCTTCTTCATCGTTTTCTGCGTTCTTTAGCGAAACGCAACGCTTAGGCAGTTACCGCTCGCTTTCTGGAGCTTTAATATCTTGGGTTTCAACCTTGAGAGGCCAATAGCAACATCTGAACAAATGATAGCTTCACGTTTTCCGGATCTGGCGGTGTTTGTCTAGGCACAGTACCAGGGAAGTTGATACATCCGTGTCTGAGAAGTTTTTCAGTTACTGTAAATGCCTCGTGTTGCGGCTTTACTGGCCCCATTTCCATTGCTCTCGTGGGGAAAAGGAAAGGTTTCCGTGTGTGAGGTGCTCATCAGCCTGGTGTAGCTCGTGGGAAGCTGCCCTGGCTGGATCCAGGAGATGGCTGCTTCTGGCCTTGTATCTTCTGTCTGGTGTTTAAAATACCTGTGTGGCTTGTTTCCTTCAGAGCAAAGTGATCACTCAAGCCTTGGAGACAGGCTTGTCCTCCGTCACAAAGGAAAACTAGTGTAATTACCACTTACCTTAGGGGTAGCTGTGACTGGCTTACTCAGCTGCTTTAACATCTAGAATGAATACGTTGCGTTTTTGGGTCTAAATGTGTCATGGGAGCTGCAGTTCCCCTGTCTGGGCTGTTCTCTGCACTCAGGAATGCTTGCATCAGGTGCTGTCTGACTCAGGTGATCACAGGGCCATGAAGCAGTTCACAGAGTGTCCTGGTTTGAATTGAGTTTGTATCAGTGACACTGGTTTTCTTGCACAGTGGGTTAATTTGACATAGAGGTGATTGCTGGGATCTGTAGTGGAGTTCCACCTCTGGGCTGCATTATGTGACAGAGTAAAGATGAGGGCAGATGACACAGTGGAGCTGGCACTGTCCTTCAGGCTCGTGTGCTGTGAGTGTGAGAGCAGCTGCCTTCCAGAACTTCTGTGTCTCTGGTTGCTGAGAGCCAAATACTTTGATATTGGTGTTAAGTTGGTGAAACTTTCTAAAGCCTGTAAAGTTGAGGAGGGTGAAGGCACATCCAGACAAATTACCACTGGAAACTGGGATAGATGGTAAGAAATTAATTGTGTTGAACTATAGCTTAAAGTTGTTAAGGCAGTGTATGAATGAAGGTCGTTGGTGGGAACATCTGTGAGTGCTGCCCGGAGCTGGGGCACAGCAGGGCAGTTTGTGGGGGGAAGTGGTCTGTTAATGTCCATTGAGAATCCTACAGTGTACACAGTCCCACTGAAGATCTTGAAGTTCTTTGAATCCTGCAGTTTTGTGAAGCTTCAGGCAATAGTATTAGAGAGTGCTGTGTTTTGAGCAGCCAGAAAACCTAAGTGCTGCTTGGTCTTAGTTAATTTTGCCCCTCGCCCTAGACATAAGTCAGTGCAGTGTAAGGACACCTGAATTGACTTGATCAGGGCAGGGGTGATGTCTGCTTCCTAGACATGCCTTTGTTTATTCAGACTGAGGAAATGGGATTTATTTGTGACTTCTGTTGGAATCCCTGCCATTTGCCACTGTCACAGCAGTTCAGAGGCTTCAGTCTTGAGTTACATTTGGTCTGTGAAACTTCGATTCTGTTTCCCCCCCTCTGTTTGTTCACTTGCTGATTTTCTGTAAGTTGGGATTTTGACTGTGCAGACACTTGAAGTAAGGAGCAGGTATGTGGAGATGGACGTGAGAAGGAGCCATGTGGTCTACAGAGGAGAAAACCCCATATGGGAATTTGGCTGTGAGAGCAGGAACAGGACGGGAATTTAATACTTTTCACACAGGAAAGGCGTCCAGGTTTGTTATGTTTGTGCTGGGGGCTTTGGTTCCTTCAGTACAAAACCTGCAACTTTGTAGTTTGTCTGCACTAAATGGTATCACAAAGTTTGGACTGAGCCAATGTGCTGAGCAGAGAAAAGGAATAAAGAAAGTTTGGAAACACTTGCCTCAGAAAGCCAGAACATGACCAGTTGGGTTATCAGGCTGGTTCATTTATGTAATGACTTGTTAAAGCAAATGTGAACTAAGGCTCCTGCTGAGTGCTTGTCAAAGCCCTTGGTGAACAAAATATTTCAGGCTTAGGCCTCCTCCTCAGGCTGTGGAGTGTGACATGTTCTGAGTAGACGTTGGGTGTGCAGAAGCCTGGCCTGCCCTGCCTGGCTGGGGTGGCCCTGCCCAAGGCCACCTGGGTTTAATGCTGAAAACCAGAATCCTGCATCCAGGAGTTGTCTTGGTGTGTTCAGTTCAGTGTGGTGAGGCTGCAGACACTGTGTCTCTGTAGACACAAGAGATCCTTTCTGGTGGTTCAGATGTCTTTTCCTTCACAAAAAGGAAGGCTGTGGGTGGGCTGGTTCCTTCTTAGAAACTGTTACATCTGATCAGGGCATGATCTGAGGTTTGCTCCGCATGGGACAAAGCAAACCTCTTCAGAGTCTTGCAGAGCATCTTCATGGAAATGAGTCAACCACTTGTGCTTGTTCCTGAGGCTGTGGACTGTGCCCATGCAGGCAGCTCTCCTGCTGTCCCAGAGGCTGGGGAGGTCCAGGAGGATGCAGATGTGTAACCAGTTGGACACACTGTGATTTCTGTGCGTTACAGCAGCACGATTCACACCGCTATCTAAGGAAGCAGCAGAGGAAAGCCCTCTGGCAGAACTCTTGAAGATCATTCCAGCACAGCATCTGCAGCTAAAGACACACTTGAGCAGTGTGAAAGCCTCAGTGGCCCATATATGTGCAGACTTTGGGGATGTTGTGCTTCAGACATCCATAGGAGCAGTTTGGTGCCTTTAGTAGAGCCTTTATGAAACGTGTATGTTTCAGAAAATGGAAAGAATATCACAAGAACAGCCTGTGTAGGAAAATGAGAAGTGCAAGGAAAGGTTGTGTTGTGGGGAAACGACCAGACTTCAGGGTGTAGCTGGAGAACTGCTCCTTGGTGAAGTGCTGGTCCTTTCCTGAGTGAGGTGGTGAATTACAGCTCTGTGAGAACATTCTTCCATTACTGAACAAGAAACATTGGGAAAAGTGTCTAAAATGGTTGTATTTAATATATGCTATAGTGTGACTGTTCAGGCAGATGTGTGTAACAAACTGACCAACAGCTGGGATGTCAGCTTGTCTCTGAAGTAAAACAAAAGGCTTCAATGTGTTGGGAAAAATCCCAGATGATGAATAGGTTAAAAGTGAGTCTGGGGTTAGTGCCTTCTTCACAGCCAGACAAGGTGAATTAAGCTGCTTTGCTGGCTAAAGAGCTCATTAACAGCTTTTAATCACTTGGTGTCTGAAGTTCAGTTTCTCATGTCTGGGGAGGGAGAAGGATGAGACTTTTGTCATTTCACAGTGTTTGGAGCTGATGCAGGTCTTGCTATATCACCAGCCCCTTCTAGGCTTCCCCCTCATCAGAGTGTTCTTGTCAAGAGAGTTGTTGGCAAATCCTGCCTTGAATAAATCTGGGAATTAATGTGTTTCACAAATGGAAGTGGTGTGTGATCAGAGTAGGTGCTTTGGTGGGGTTAAATTTTCTTCTGATGTTGAGTGGTGCAAAATTTGAGTCCATAAAGGCCATGAAATAGAGCTGGTAGCCAGTCTGTCAGAGTCACAGCTTTAACGTATTTTCAGCTGCACTCATCAGTAGGTGGCAGGGAACTTGGACTACAGGAAAAGTAGCAGAAGCTGTGAACTCTGTCAGTTTTCCCTTGTAGTAGACACAGTTGAGGCTGAAGCCATGGAGCAGTTTGGGAAAAGTGTTACAAATAATAAATGGGGGGTGATAAATAAATGGGGCTGCTCAGGAACTCTTTGACTTTTACAGATGATTTTCGATCCTACTATGAGCAAGAAGAAGAAGAAAAAGAAGAAGCCCTTCATGCTGGATGAGGAAGGAGGAGGAGACCTACAAACGGAAGAGACTCAGCAATCAGAAACAAAGGAAGTTGAACCAGAGCCAACAGAAGACAAAGATGTGGAAGCAGATGAAGAAGACAGCAGGAAGAAAGGTAAAGTGAATCCATGTAGATAACTCTCAAAGGTGCTGTTTTGAGACTACAAGCCCTGTTTCAAGAATTTGGCATCCCAGAGTATAATGCCAGAGCCCTGGTTTGTTCAGAGATTTGTGAGTAATCTCTGCTGCCTGTTTGGAGGGCAGATTGCCCTCCTGCTTGGAATCATGTTCACAGACATCACCAAGCTCCCAAGGGCTTATGTAATTTCCATTTTTCCAACTCAAACAGTCCTTTGTGTGAGGCACTGAAAAGAGACTCTCTAAAATAGTGTGAAGTTTTAAATCTTCCACGTGCAGTTGTTGCAGTAATTACACAATTGTGGCTCTTTTTCATTCAAACAATTAAGCAGTAGTATGAATAACAGAAACGCGGTTAAAGGAGTTTCTAGTTTTTGGACAATTATGAATGTGATAACCAGTGTTCTTAGGAGTCTTTCAGGAAGTAAGTGTGATTGTGTATAAAACCTTTCTTTTTAAATTGAGGCCAATGTCATTTCAAGATTACCTAATTCAGGAGAGTGCCATTAACTTAAATCCAGTTTGTTGATAAAATTGGCTCCTGCTGTAGGCCAAAGAAACTGTACCTTTCTCCTACACTTCTCATTTTTGTCCAAACATCTCTAATGACAAAAGTGACTAATTTATCTTGTACAGCAGAAAGACAGGTTAAACATTTAAAGACTCAAAAGATACAGAAGATGCAGAAACTAAAACAGTATTTGGGGGCAGAGGGGAATGATCTCTTCAAAACCCGAAGGATATCCACAGGGGCTACAGATTGTTGCTCATGTCTTACTGTAATGTTTTAAAGATTTGGATGTAAAGTAGAAACCTTAATATCTGAACTGTTTCTACAGTTACACTTCTTTAGGCAATTGTTTGTTTTTTAGATACAACAGATGACTTGGATGATTTAAACTTCTTCAATCAAAAGAAAAAGAAGAAAAAAACAAAAAAGATTTTTGATATAGACGAAGCAGAAGAAGGTGTAAAGGTTTGTTTACGTTACTTGACTATGGCTGAAAACTCTTGCTTTCATTTTGTTGAGATTGGCAGTGCAGGAGTTGTCTCAAGTATGTCACTGTGTCTTGGTGTCTTTAGTTCATAACTAGACTTCACACAACTTTCATTGTTTTTTGATGAACATGTTGATCCTGCCTGGGCTTTTTGTCCAGAAGTGGAAAAACCTGCCTGCTCTGCACAAGAGTTCACCAGTCTGTAGGAAGGGCTGATTAACCTCAAGGTTAATTGTGTTTTGGGGTTTGAGAGGTAGCTGGATGTCAGAAGCCACACACAGAACAGTCCTCTAAAGGCCAGCCCTTCAAATAAAGTGCACATATCTGCCAAGAAATCTGTTTCCACTCTGGTGTTCCCTTTAGAAAGGATTGGCTACTGTGCTGTGTTCCAGAAGGTGTACAAGATATTTTTACTCTTCTCAAGTTTTATTCCAAGTAGTGTTTTTGTATCACATGTCAGTGTAACTGGCAAGCCCAGAGAGCAAGAGGACAGAGAAATGTTATGTTATGTATAAACCTCCTCTTCAGATTCTGCCTTTTGGGGAAGGAAATGTTCCTCTGATCTACCTCAGAAGAAAAAATACTTGCTCTGTGTTCTTTCAGTGTGCATAACTGTGATAACAAATTAGAGTAGCATAGCTTGGCTTTCCCTCACTGCCTGCCACAAAGGGTGTTGTGTTCTCTCCTGCCCTCAGATGGCTGCTGCCTTTAAGTGTACTCTGACCTTGTTTCTGGCTAGCCAGAAGTGAAGCCAGAAGGTGCAAATCTGGCCCTGCTCATGGCAGTACAGGGTTCTCTTGAACATGCTGAAATTCCATTCTCACCTGTTGGGTTTCAGGGCTGTGGTGAATGTCACCAGTGTTCACCTCCACAGTGTGCAGCTGGCCTTGTTTCTGATGCTGTGCCCTGCAGGTCTGTGTTTAACACTGCATGAACTCCAACCTTACTTCTTTGCAGGATCTGAAAATTGAAGGAGATGTGCCAGAGACAGTAGAACCTGAAGATGACCTTGATATCATGCTGGGCAATAAAAAGAAGAAAAAGAAGAATGTGAAGTTTCCAGATGAAGATGAAATAATGGAGAAGGATGAGGGTAGGAGTAAAACCTAGCTCAGTGAGATGTTGAAAGTGAAATGTAGTCCCCTTTGTATGTGAATAAGTTCTGTTCAAGTGCCTTTTTTTGTTCCAAAATTTATCAGAAAAATGTTCTCTAAAAGCACTGTACAGATTTCCCATGAGTGCTGGTATCCCTTGTTGACAAACAGAGGAGACTTGAGTCCACATCTTGGTGGAATTTTCTCCTGTGTACCTTTTAGAAAGCATGTAAACATGAGGTTAAAGAATGTTTCTTAATGAATCCCCAAAAACTTTCTTTACAGCATTTGAGGATGAAGATAGCAAAAAAGATGATGGAATTTCTTTTAGCCTTCAGTCAGGACCTGCGTGGGCAGGCTCAGAAAGGGACTACACATATGATGAGGTAATGTTCCAGAGACTTTTAAAACATATTTTCCATGTTCATCTGCATCAGTAGAGCCTTATGCTCATATTTCCTATTTCTGACTTCAAAGTAAAGGACTTGTACTGAGAAGCTCATAAGCAGAAAGCTAACTCAGCATGTCTTTGATCTCAGTAATTTTCATATGGGGCAATATTGGTCATAGTTTGAACACCTCTGCCATGGGCAGAGCAAACCCTTGGGGAAACTGTTGGGATTTTGCATTTGTTGGAACATTTTAAGTGTGCTCTGAAGCAGGTGGGGAAATGCTCTTAGGCAGAGGTAGTCTGATGCTCACTGTGAATGCTGTTTCAGGTGGCTTTTAGAGGTGAGGTACTTTGAGAAATGGAAATGCTCATATGGGTGTGAATCCCTTGTTTTGCAGTTGCTCAATAGAGTTTTTAACATCATGCGGGAAAAGAACCCGGACATGGTGGCTGGAGAGAAGAGGAAATTTGTCATGAAGCCCCCGCAGGTTGTGAGAGTAGGGACCAAGAAAACATCTTTTGTCAACTTCACAGATATCTGCAAATTGTAAGTGTCCCCTTTGGATTTCCCAGGAGTAGCAGATGGATGCACTGCTCCGTGCTTCTGTGTTGAAGGCAGAGTTTTCTGGCAAGTGACTGTGGCAAACCAGGAACGGAAGCTATTTCAGTCAGAGAGCTCATTACATTTCTCTGTGAGAAGATATTTCTGAAAACGATTTATTGAGATAATTTCTAATTTTATGCTTAAATTAAAAAAATGGTACATGGGCTGAAACTTGATGACTTCATTGGCTTCTAATGAGTTGGATCACCAGTGATATTTATGTGCAAGCCTTGAGGAGAAGGGTGGGAAAAGTTCTTTCTAATATGAGCTGAGTACAAATACAGTTCTCTCAGCAAATGGTATGAGCTCCAGTAGTGTTTTCCCGTTGTTTTCTGCAGTTATATCTTGTGAAGGCAGCTCTGTTCTTGGTGAGCACTTCTGGCAGTGTAGATGTGCTGGGTATCACAAGTGTGCCAGAAAAATAGGCCTGGTGAAACCCTGCTGAGGGTCTGGGTTGTGCACTAAGGGCAGCTTTTAATGGTAGCTGCTGCCGTCTTTTCAGGGGATGGTTCAGTAAGAATGAAAAATCTCTCATAGAAAACTTCTTTTCACTAATTACTGTAATTTTGAGCTGGGGATGATGGGAGGGTTTTTTGTGTGGACTATTCAGGTTTCTTGTGTCCTCTGTCACTGTGTGTGTGCTCTTTGGTGCAGACCCCTGGCACTGCTCCCTTTGAAACTTGGTAACTTCAGTTGGATTTACCCTGCCAGTCCTGTATAAATACCAAATTTCTCTGAAGGGGGAAGGTTAAACATTTCCTTACTTTATTTTTTAGATTACATCGTCAGCCAAAACATCTTCTGGCATTTTTGTTGGCAGAATTGGGTACAAGGTAAGGCTGCTGGGCTGGGAGTGTGTTTAGGGGTGATATTGGTCAAATATAAAATATTTGGGGTTAGATCTGTATAGACGTGCTGGCACATGAGGCTTTTGTTCCCTGTACTTCAGTGCTGTGCTGGGTGGTTGAGGAGAGAACATTTTTGTGAGGAGGTACAGAGGGAAGCTCCAAGTCCTAGGGAATGGTTTTGTTCACTCCCATGGGATAGGCAGGTGAGGGTTGTGCCTGGGCAAAACTTCCTGTAGGAAGGAGCTCTAAATACCTCAGAATTTTGCATTTTTTCCTCCTACAATGCAGATCTGGCTGTGCTCTTCTTGAAGAACGCATCCTTATCTTGCTTCATGTTCCTGATTTGTTTTAATGCTTCACACCTGCAAATCAAATAATTAATTTTCTCTTTTCAATCAGTGGTTCAATAGATGGTAACAACCAACTGGTAATCAAAGGAAGATTCCAGCAAAAACAGATAGAAAATGTCTTGAGAAGATATATCAGTAAGTAGAAGTCCCTTTTCTCTCAGGCCCCTTGTGATGCCCAGGGGTTCATGTGTGGGGTAAAGGAGCCACAACTTCCCTTTATCATGGAATAATGCAAATACAGGTGATTGTGCTGTGGTTAGACCATGGCTGTACTCTGTCCTGCACTCAAACGTGCCAAGGAAAACAGAGCTGCTTGTTTTCATCTGAGCTTCACCTCTTGGCTTTGATGAGGACTGTGGAAAACAACAGTAATTGTTGATTTTGCAGTCTGTTGTACCCGTGAATTGACAGATGCAGTGTTTTTGTGCCACAGCTGGTCAGAGGACTCACATTATTGGTCACAAAGCTGCTTTAGTGCTGGGTCAGTAGCAGAGCTGCTGACACCTGGGAATGCTGCTTCAGCAGAGGAGCTCAGGGAGCACCAGTGGGGAGTCTGCCCTGGTTATTAACTTCCCAACACCCGAGTCAGTGCATGATGTACCACGCTCCTCCTCTTCATTAACCAGGGGCAATTTTTAGGTTTTCATAATCAGCCCCTCTGAGCTGGGTGGGTGTGTTTGAACAGCTTTCCCAGACAGCAGCTGCTGCTCCTGGATTAAGTGCCTGTTTTCCCTGCAGAGGAGTACGTCACCTGCCACACGTGCCGCTCCCCCGACACCATCCTGCAGAAGGACACCAGGTTATACTTCCTGCAGTGTGAGACCTGCCACTCCCGCTGCTCCGTGGCCAGCATCAAAACAGGCTTCCAGGCTGTCACAGGCAAGAGAGCACAGCTCCGTGCCAAAGCTAACTAGGTTTGCTAACCAACACTGGAGCTGGCAAAGAGTTCTGGGGAGATGGGACTGGACAGGTTTGCGCTCGGAGTGGATTTACCATTGTATTAAAGCAAGGTTGTAAAAAACGACAAGAAATTTGGCTTTTGATTGATTGGTCTCTGAAATCCTTGCAAGATGCAGATCCTCAAGCTGTTCACATACATTTGCTCATTGAATATATTTTACCAACTGTAAGGAGCGTGGTGGGAAAGGAGGTGCTTTTTAATCCGTTCAGACTTCTGTAAAACACAAGATAAATTAAAGATACTTTAACAGTGAGTGTCTTGGATTTGGATTTTTCCTTCAGTTTCCTCTTCAAACACTGGTGGGAATGGTTGGTGTGTTGTTCTGCAGATCATGTCACTGAACTATGTCCAAGACCCAGAATGAAGTTTTAAGATAAAGGTTATTTTGCTTTTACATAACAGGCTTATTTTAGTTATGCTGTCATGAAACAGAGAAACCAGTCATAGAGTCCCAGGGCTGACAGGCCAGCGTGAGCCCTCCTCCTGCTTGTACAGCCATGGGTGCCCTGTGCACAGACAGGGGGGTCAGGGCATGCTGGTACTGCTTTAATTTGGCAAAAATAGCTCTGAGAGTTCAGACACCAGATTGATGCTGAATCTTAACACAGAATCAATAAACTGTACTGTAAGTTTTCATAGTGTCATAGTACTAAATTTTGCAATTTCTAATAGAGAAACGTTTATATTTCTGAAGTCCTGCACTCTTCATCACTTTAAAAAGAATCTAAATGCAGCAAAAAACAAAGAAATGGTAGGTCTAAATGTCATTGTATGGTGGCTGCAACAGTCTTCTATAAATCTTGAATTTGCAGGAGACACTGCCAAGTAATTTGGGTTCCAAATTAACACTTTTTGCTTCAGGATCTTCCCATGCCCTTCCTGTGCTGGCAGTGTCAGTGACCTGGAGGGGGCACCCGATGCTGTCCTCGCTGGGTTTTGTGTGGAAATTGTTCCAGCTGGGGAGCACAGAGATGCAGATGGGGAGTGAAGGTCCCCCCTGGGTTGCAGAAGTGGGGACAGTTGTCACTTGATTGCCAGAATGTCCCAGGGGGAGGGAAAGGTGCAGCAGCTCAGGGCCCTGGGCAGCCACCCCTGCAGGTCAGGGGAGCAGCCTCCTCCCTCCCCAGGGGAGCTGGTCCTTCTGAAGGCAATACAGCAAACACCACAACTTCAAGGGTTTCTACTAAGTTTTAACCTTTGTATGTTAACACAGAGCACAGTATTGCTGGGGAGTCACTCACTTGCTATTTGAAAACTAAGGTGAAAAATGAAGGTTTTATGGTTGGTTTCTTAAAAGCATTTTGAATTTCAAGTGAGCTATAACAATGTTGGATGTATCTTAAAGTGAATAAAGCCAGGATCAGTGCCTCTTGTAACATTATTGTTGTATTCTTGTTTCTTCCTCTAGCGAAAAGTCTCCTGTTGGGACTAAAACCTTGGAGAAGTGCAAGTTGCCTTATTGTTTTGGTGACTTGCTGGTGGGACACCCTGAAATAGCTGAAGAGCAATGATACTTTGTTTTTAAATGCTTGTTTTCCCCTGGGTCAAATACCTTTTATGTACTTTAAAAATACAGCATGGCCTTGACCTGGTGCTGTATTTCAGTGCTTTAAATGCAAAGTTTGATTTAGTGAAATTGGATCAAAAAGATCCAAGTTAATAAAGGAATAATTGTTCCAACCTCTCAGCTGGGAGCTCTAGCTTGCAGGAGGGTTTCCTAGGTGTATTTTGTAGATGTGCTTTGAGTCTGTGCATGAAACCCTGAAGGCTTAATGACTGATGTTTGCAGCATCTTGAGCTGTAGGCTCAGATCTCGCTGTGGAATCACTAATGCAGGAAAAATCTGTGTCTAGGAGCAGCTATTGGTTGGGGTTTGTTTTTTTTTTTTAAGAAAAAGCTTCCAGAGTATATTCAAATAATGTATGAACACAAAAGCCTCTTAAGGAGGTTGATGTGAGTTTGAAGTGCAGTTGTGTTCAGAGGTAAAGAAGTTTTTACTTGAGCTGGCTGTGAGAAAGCAGCTTAAGGATGGAGTTGTTAACAGAGGAGGGGTAGCTGGGTTGCCCCAGGTCTGTGTGCAGACACCTTTTTGGAGGCAGAGCTGGTTTTGTCCATGTTTTGTTCTCTCTGAGCTGAAAATTGGCTGTGTGGAGATGAGTGACGGACACAGCAGCTGCTTCTCACAAATTCCCCAAAAGACAGTCCTGTTACAGCTGCAGTGACCGAAATGTTCCCAAAGTGCTGCCCAGCCTGGAACTGTGATGCTCATCAAAGCTAATGGGAGTTATTAAAGTCAGAGGGGTTTTTGTTGCATCTCCTGGCTCAGACTGAATGCAGGATTGGAGGCATTTTGGTGATTGTTTGTCCATGTCCAGAAGCAATGGAAGGAGCATCTGGGACTGGAGTAGCCCTGCTCTGCTGCTCTAATGCTTGCCCAGGGAAAACCAGAGCACCAAAGCTTCCTGGACATCTGCTCCTCCCATCCCAGGTGTGTCAGCAGCCTCAGACGTTCCCGTTTCCTTTGCTGAGGTGCAGCCAAGGCAGCAGGGACTGAGACTTTGGGGTTGTTTCTGACCAAGACCATGCTGCTTTTGCCACTGCTGGGATGGCAGCAAACAGCAGCACGAGTGAGAAGCCAGGTGAGGCCCAGGACACTTGGGAATGGGACCTTCCCTCTGTGGCTGGTGGGGAAAGCCTTTAACAAAAGCTTTATTTTTTTTTCAAGCTCACACCGTGGCAACTGTGTGCATTCAGTTGAGCTGCTCAATTTATGTTGGTCATTTTTCTTCAGAAAATGCAGATACTGAATTAATTGTTGCCTGTGGGGCTGTTCTGCAGAGAATGGACTGGCCCAATCCTTGTCCTCCCACATCCCAGCACGGCAGGAACAATTGACAGGGAGTGACTCCAGGGGGACACTGGGCCATGGAAAAGGAGGTTGGGTGCACATAGGGTGGGACCCTTTGCATTCATTCAAGAGCTAATGGGATCTGACACATCTTTTTATGTCATGGATGTTTAAAGGGCCTTGGGGAGGACCACACCTCTCTTTCTGTTCGGCAGGACAACCCTAAAGGCCCAGGAGCTGGCTGTGCCTGTGTGCCAGAGATGGGGAAGAAAACTGGCTTGGCTGAACTTCTGCCTGGAACTGAGGAAAAAAGTAATTTTGGACTTTTGGAAGAACAGGGAGGCAACTTAGGACAACTACAAGGGTGTCGTGGGGTTGTGCAGGGGGAAAATAAGAAGGGTTAAAGCTCAACTTGAACTTAATCTGGGTCCTGCCACAGAAGGCAGTAATAAATACCTCAGCAACAACTGTAGGGCTAAGGAGAATCTCCCTCCTTTAAGGGATGTGGCTGGGCCCTGGTCTCTTTTCCCAGATAACAAGAGGTAGGGCAAGAGGAAATGGCCTCAGGCTGTTTAGGTTTAGGTTGGGTATTACAGAAAATTTTTTCACTGAAAGCGGGGTCAGGTATCGGAACAGCTGCCCAGGACAGTGGTGCAGTCCCCATCCCTGGAGGGATTTGAAAGACATGATGTGGCACTTGGGGACAGGGGTCAGTGATGGCCTTGGCAGAGCTGGGGGAAGTTGGCCACAAAGAACCCATCCAGGCTGGATGGACCTTGGAGAAGCCTGGCCCAGTGGAAGGTATCCCTAGGAGATCATCTTTAAGGTCCTTTCCAACCCCAGTCATTCTGGGATTCTGAGGTTCTCCCCATGTGGTCACTGGTCCCTCCTGACACTGCTCTGGTGCTTAAGGAGCAGTTTTTAGCACTGCTGGCTTGTGCAAACTGGCAAAGCAGCCAGATTTTTTTAGTCTGTTATGAGCTGGACCAGTGCGAAGTCCAGAGATTAAAGGGCTGGATTTGGGCCCTGCTCTCCTGCATCAAAGACGTTTCCAAGCCTCCAGGGGAAAATCCCAGAGCTCCTGTGAATGCAGGTGTTTTGCTCAGCCCAGTGGGAGTCACCTTGTGGAAGGGAAAGAAATCCTGCAGGCAGAGCTGAGGCTTGGAAAGGGAATAAAGACTTGTCTGAAATAGAAGAAACAAATCTGTGTGTGTGGCAGAGAGAAAAGAGGGGAAGCAAATTAGATTTCTTTCTTTTATTATACAGGATTGTATGTACAAGGTCACCTCTCTCCCAAACACCAGCAGCACAGTCAGTTCACAGCCAAACCTGCAGCTCATCTCCCCAGGCCTGGAGAACAGCTCGGGGCAGACCTTGCACAGGAACCGGGCACGGGCGGGGCAAGCACGGGACTCCCTCCGACCCCTCCTCAAGCAGCCCAGACTAAGAAATGCAAAGAAAACTTTGTGCTTCAAGAGCCACGCGTGCTCCAGGACGGCGCCAGGGGCAGGGCAGTGTCACCCCTGGAGCTGCTTTCCCTTCACCCTTCCAAGAGATGCCGTGGATGAGGTGGGAGCACTCGGGAGCGCCCGGGTGTTGTGTGGGAGGGACTGGCCAGGGGAAGGTGTGGACGCTGCTCTGGGTGTGTTTGTGTTCTGGAGGGGAAGGGGCGGGCAAGACACACCAGGTGTGAATAAAGTGCTGCGGGAGTTTCAGCTCCAACTCCCCTGGGAAAACAGGACGAGCCCAGGAAGGAGAAACGAGGAGGAGAATGAATGGCTGAGGCCTCTCGGCTGCAGGGGGGTCCCACGAGGAGCCCTCTGCTCACAGCACGGGCAGGGGGCAAAGCAGCTGAGTCTGGGGAGCAGGGGAGGTGCTGCCACACCCACACGTGTCATGCTCAGGGTGCTCCCTGTCCCCAGCCTCGGGCACGCTGTCACCCTGGCGATGGGGCTCAGGCAGGAGCTGGAGCTGTCCCGCCACTCTCCTGACGTGTCCTGGCTGGGGCAGAAGATGTGGACAGCCAGGGTCTGTCTCTGGCTTCAGGCTGCATGAGTGGGTGCTCCACATCCCTTCCAGGGAGCAGCTGGTCCAAGGAAAGGGTCTCATCCACCCCTCACTCTGCAGGGGCTTGCTCAGCCCTTACACGGAGAATGAGGACACCAAACCACTGAGGGTGACGTGTGCTTGCTTCCTCCTGCTTCGGATCCCTTGCTTTCCTGCAGCTTCCTCTCCCCTTCCCTCTTCCAGCAGCTTCCCAGAGCACAGCAGCTGCTCCAGCACCGACTCCTTTCCACCTGAAGTGACCCTGGACACACAGCAGCTCATGGGGCACAAGAGAGGTGACAGGAGGTGGCCGTGCTGGAGGTCAGCTCACCCCACAGCCTCTGACTCCACAGCATCTTCAGCACAAGAACACAAATTGTCCAGACTGAGACACCACTCCTCCTTCAGTTACGAAATGCTCTGGCTCTCACCTCGCACAGGAAAAACGTCTTTTTTGGGCTGGGCTGGGCTGAGTTCTCTCTGCTCTCCTGCAAGCAGCTCCAGAACACCTCTGGCTCCCTTGGGGACACACCTGCTCTCCTGATCTCTGTGGTGGCTCTGGGTTGTGCAGATCTGGCTCCTGCCTCCTCTGCTGGCTGCAGAGCTCTGAATCCATGGCAGGGGTGGTGGGGATCCATTGGGAGGATGAGTTTTCTTTGCCTTTGCTTTACAGATGGATGGAAGATGTCGGGCCATGTTTCTCCTTTGAATGCCAGGTAGAGATGACAGCAGCACTTCCATTAATTCAGCTTGTCTTGCTCAACGTGCCAGGACAGGGTTCAGCCTCGTGCTTTCCTCACACAGTTGTTCACAGCTGCAAGGAGAGAAGGGGAAGTACAGCACTGTCCTTGAACCCCACAGATTTGTCACTCAGGAAAGGGGTGAAGGGCTGGCCAGTGACCCAGCTGAGCAGCCAAGCTCCATGCTAGGAAAACACAGAGGATCAGTGAGAAAGAGCCCCTCCTGAAGCAGGAACCCCCCAGCCCAACCCGCAGAGAGCAGAGCTTTGGCTCCAGCAGCAGCACGGGAGCTGTACCTGGTTACTGTAGCCTGGCATCCTCCACATCTGTGTAATGGCTGTTCTCCTGCAGGGAAAAGGGAACCACAAACAGTGAGTCACCCAGGGTCCCTCCTGCCCTGCCTGGGACACCTCACACGTGGTCACCAGCTGGTCCCCTGCTGTGGGAGAGCAGTCCCAGGCTGCTCAGTGTGATGGACGAGCTGCAGAACATACCTGGGATGGACACCAGGGGCCAGGGCTGAGCTTTCTGGCACCACAGAGGCCCAGGCAACACCACAACTTTCCTCCGGCTCCTTATTCTGAAGCGGCTCTGCTAAACAGACCTGGGATGTGCAATTCCCTATTGGGCTTGGATGCAACAGAATCACAGAATCATTTAGATTGTAAAAGACTTCCAAGATCATCAATTCCAGTCATTAACCCAGCACCTCCATGTTCACTTCCCTGGGCAGCTCTTCCAATGCCTGACCACCCTTTCAGTGAAGGAATTTCCCTGATCTCCAATTTAAACTTCCCTTGGCACAGTTTGAGGCCATTTCTTCTCATCCTGTTTCTTGTTCCCTGGCACTGCCCAGTGATGCCAAGGTGCATCAGCCCACAAAGGCCAAATCAGTGTCCTGACTCTGCTGCTGAGCACAGGAACTGCTCCCAGTTTGCAGCAGAACTCATTTTCCTGAATGGTAACACTCATCCATCACTCCAAAGGCCACAATAATGGTGCTGAACTGCTCCTGCAGGGGTTTGGAAAGCATGGCAAGTTGGACTGATTTGATGGTCCTGGAAGTCTTTTCCAGCCTTTTTGGTTCTCTGTGGAATTTCCTTCTGGGGCTGCTGTGCAGAGCAGCATCACTGGGGGAATGGGGTACTCAGCAGAGCACATGAGACATCTGGAAGCCAAGGAGGTCGGGACATCTGGACCCCTATGGTGTGAGACTTCCATTGGGCACCCAGTACCAACCCCAAAAACCATCTGGATGCAGACTGGGCAGATAAATGACCAAAACTGCATGAAAACAGAAGAAAATCCGACTGTAAATCAACCACTGTGTGCTGTAAATAACTGAACACATCAGGACACCTTTGGCTCTCCCTCCAGAGCAGCTGTCTGTGTGCAAGGATCTCCTCTTGAGCAGGGCTGTCCCTCAAGACACCCCTCAGCTGGCACCAGGCAGTGGCAGGTGACGTTTTTTGCACACGTGACATTTAAGGCACGTACACAACAATCTCTGTATCCCATACTAAGCTGAGTAAATAGTACTGACCATCAATCCAGCTGCACTTAATACTTTTCATACCCAGATTTATGGCTCAGGATTCAATAAACTCCATCAGCTCAGTCTGAGTGACCTCTGACTCTTCTGCTGCCCCTCCCCCGCCCCTCAGAGCCAAAGGGATCTTAGGGACCCCATTTGGGTGCCACATCCACAGCAGGTGGTGACAGCCACACTGGGGAGTGTGAGCCAGAGGGATGTGGGACAAAGGAGTCACTCACCAGCAACTGGGGGACCTCAGACCTGCTCAGTGCTGTGGGCTCTGCTGAGCTGCCCTGCAGGGCTTGAGGAGCTCCCTGCACACGACCTGCACACACTGCCCTGACCATCCACAGCACCTGGGAGCTTGGCTGAGGCTGGCAGTGAAATATTTCTGGTCTTGATGCCACACCAGGGCCAGGGAGTTACAGAAAATGGAGATGCAACTGAGCTGAAATAGTCATCTTGCTCTTCTCCTCTTAATGAGGATCAGCTCTTCCCAAACCATTGCCAGCAGATGTCTCTCCACTGTTTCCTTACCCCAGCAAAGGCAGGCAAGTGCACATTTTTTGTTGACAGGCTGTGTGCTGCTTTATCATCATTAACATCAGCAAGTTTGCCCCTAATTTCTACCATCTGTTTGCCTTGATGTAATTCAAACCTGGCCTTGCTTTTCCTGACAGAGCTCATGCCTTTCCTCTTCCCAGTGCCTGGTGTGATGTGTCCCCTCCAGCAGCTCCCCCCAGCAGGACTGGTGGGCTCCAGCCACAGGGCCCCAGACCTGAAACAGCTCAAGGACCCTGTTCAGAGCCCTCATCCCCCCTGGCTCGAGCAGGACAGAGCAGGAGAGCACAAACCAGCTGGGAGTGTTTGGAGCTGGAGGAGCTTTGAGGCCTTGGGAAATGCTGTGGATGTGCAGCATGGCCACCCCAGGGATGGGAGATGAGGAAGAGGAGAGGGATGCTGAGCTTCATCCTCACTCCTGCTGCCACCAGTGCTGGGGTGGGAAGGGACTGAAGCTGTGCCAGGGGCCAGGTCATGTCCTTCTACCCTGCAGCCCTGTTGCCCTCAGCCTGGATCTGGAGCTGATCCTGCTCTCAGCAGAATTTTCATTTGGGATCAGTGCCAGTGCTGCCAGTGGTACCACAGTGCCTGGAATGACCTGTGCTGTACCCAAACCCTGGGCTCCTATAAAAATGCACAGATTTGTCACTGGGTTCACCAGGAACACCCTTGTCTGGGGCAGGATTGGAGCAGTCGGGCTGATGGGTGCCCCACACATGGTTGGGGGTGCCCTGGCTCGGTCAGACCTTGGTTTGTGCCATGGGACAAGGGCCTCTGGAGACAGACTTTGGACAAGGGCCTGGAGTACCAGGACAAGAGAATGGCTTCCCACTGCCTGAGAGCAGGGTTAAATGGGATATGGGGAAGGAATCCTTCCCTATGAGGGTGGGCAGGCCCTGGCACAGGGTGCCCAGAGAAGCTGTGGCTGCCCCTGGATCCTTGGAAGTGTTCAAGGCCAGGTTGGACAGGGCTTGGAGCAACCTGGGATGGTGGAAGGTGTCCCTGCCCATGGCAGGGTTTGGATGAATTCTCTAAGGCTCCTTCCAATCCAAACCCTCCTGTGACTCTGGATGTCTGGTCAGCTGCAAGGGCACTGCAAATGCAGCTCATCTAAGACAGCCTTTGCCACGTGTTTAAATCCATCTAAGAATCACTTGGGAGCAGAGCAGCTTGGTTTAAACCAGTCCTAGCTGTGAAATGAAGGACAAATGTCTGAATTTCAAGAGCCAACCATGTTTCTTCAGCACCTCCACACGTGTTTGCACAGGCAGTGCTTCTGCAGCAGCAGAGCGGTTTGGAAGAACAACGATCACATTTAAACACAGCAATGTCTTTGGACGAAGGGAAAGCTACTTTTCCCAGGGATCTGGCAAGTCCCAGTAAAACTGTGGCTCCTTTGTGCAGGGGTGTTCTAGCCAGGCTCTCTCACCAGTTCATCTTCACACTCGTCCCGTGCCAGCCCCTCCTCCTCGCCCTCGTCCCCGTTGAGCGGCTCCTCCGCGGCGGCCTCGGCCTCGGACGCCGTGTCCTCCTGGGACACCTCACTCTTGCTGCTCTCTGCCTTCTTCCGGGCCTCTGTGGGGCAACAGGGGGGTCAGGGCTGGCACTGGGGCACAGCCTGAGCCCCTGGGCTGGCACTGGGGCACAGCTTGAGCCCCTGGGCCGGCACTGGGGCACAGCCTGAGCCCCTGGGCCGGCACTGGGGCACAGCCTGAGCCCCTGGGCCAGAGAGCCCCCGAGGCACTGGGTGGGGAAATAACAGTGAGGGAAATGCTTCCTGCAATGGGGAGCTCTGCTGATTCTGGGGAGGCAACCTGGGAGATTGTGGGGAGGGAAGAGAAGGTTCTGCATCCCCCAGCAGGACTGGGAGCCAGGCAGGATGGGATAGGATAGGATAGGATAGGATAGGATAGGATAGGATAGGATAGGATAGGATAGGGATAGGATAGGATAGGATAGGATAGGATAGGATAGGATAGGATAGGATAGGATAGGATAGGATAGGGATAGGAATAGGGGTAGGATAGGATAGGATAGGATAGGGATAGGATAGGGATAGGACAGGACAGGATAGGATAGGATAGGACAGGACAGGACAGGATAGGATAGGATAGGATAGGATAGGATAGGATAGGATAGGATAGGGATAGGGACAGGGATAGGATAGGATAGGGATAGGGACAGGGATAGGATAGGATAACAATAGGAATAGGATAGGAATAGGAATAGGAATAGGAATAGGACAGGAAAGAAATAGGAAAGGAATGAGAAAGGAATAGAACAGAACCAAACAGAATAGAACAGAATAGAGGAGAGGGTAAGACAGGACAGGATATAACAGAGTAAAATAGCAGAACAAAAAAAGCAGACTAAAAAAAATACAAACTATGTGAAAAAAGAAAAAAAAAACCCTCATCATTTTAAACCCCAACTCCATAATTTCAGGCATTCTGGCGTGTAATTTTGGCCTGTGATTCTACCCTGGAACCTGGGGGTTGACACTCCCCTCTCAGAGCCCAGGGTGAGTTGTGATGCCCAAGGCCAGCCCTGAGGCATCCCCGCACCCCACTGACCTGCAGACAGCTTCTGCTCCTCAGCAATCTGCTCCAGCCTGCCCAGCAGAGCATCGATGTTGGACTTGATCTGTGTCAGCTCTGTTTTGATCGTCTGCAGCTCGCTGCTCTTCACTTGGGGGGAGGAAGGAAGGAAGGGAAGGAGGTCACTCAGTGCCCTGCAGAGCACCTGCGGAGCAGCCCCACCCCGTGCCTGGCCCCGGGCACCTCCCTCAGCTGGCAAAGACACAGAGCAACCCCAGGCTGGAACGTGCAGGGAAGCTGGCAGGGAAGCTGGCAGGGAAGCTGGCAGGGAAGCTGGCAGGGAAGCTGGGGGCTGCTCCCTGTGGAGAGCCTGTGGCTGCAGTGTCCAGGCCAGGCTGCACCTGCACCCTCCCCAGCCGGGCTGCTGTCCCCAGGCTGTTTGGGGCTTCCTGAGGGGTTTTTTGGGAGGTCCCACACGCGTCCCCAGCCCCGGGCACACACTCACACTTGAGCTTGGTGGAGCTGTTGGCGATGGCAGCAGACCTGGCGAAGAGCTTGACGGGCAGCGTGGCCTTGACGCGCCGCACCAGGGGCAGGGTGACCCTGGGCCGCTTCACCGGCACCACCCGCGGCACCGGCGACACCCGGCCCCGGTACTCGAACAGCCTGGGGGGACACCGGGGACAGCCGTGTGGGGCAGGGCAGCCGGGCCCTGGGGTGCCCCAGCCCAAGCCCCTCAGCGTTCCCGGTCACTGGGGCCATTGGATGCCACCCCACAGGCTGGGCTGGACCCCCTGTGCCCCAATCCCCCCTCCCCTGCCCCTCATGGATCCCCTGTGCCCCAATCCCCCCTCCCCTGCCCCTCATGGATCCCCTGTGCCCAAATCCCCCCTCCCCTGCCCCTCATGGATCCCCTGTGCCCCAATTCCCCCTCCCCTGCCCCTCATGGATCCCCTGTGCCCCAATTCCCCCTCCCCTGCCCCTCATGGATCCCCTGTGCCCAATCCCCCTCCCCTGCCCCTCATGATCCCCTGTGCCCCATTCCCCTGCCTCCCCCCCAATCCCCTGCCCCTCCATGCCCCCTCATGGATCCCCTGTGCTCCAATCCCCCTTCCCGTGCCCCTCATGGATCCCCTGTGCCCCAATCCCCCCTCCCCTGCCCCACAAAGCTGCTCAGGCTGGTGCCTCACCTGTCGTAGAAGTCATCTCTGTAATAGTCGTAATCGAAGTCGTAGCCACTGCAGAGACAGCCAGGGCATCAGGGGTTAATTAGTGCTGCTAATTCATTATTATTGCTCCCTCATTGCCTGCTGAGCACCCCCAGGGCCATCAAGGAGAAATAAATGGATCCCCCTTCCTCAGGGGCTCTCCTGGCTGCAGGGAGCTGGGCTGAGCCCAGCAGGAAGATCTGGGGGGCTGAAGGCACTGGAGAAGGTGATGTTGGCAGGAAGTGTTAACCTGGTTATCTCAAGGAGGAGCAAGGAGATGTGTGTGGAGAAAAGCTGGGACAAAGGGGATATTTATTTATGGGGATATTTATGGGGATATTTATTAATTCAAACCTCTCTCCCACCAGCCAGCTAATGTCCACGTCCTATTCTCTTAAGCTTGAGCTGCATTTTAACCCAAAGCAGGAGCACTCCCCACTCCCAGCAGACCCAGTAACAAACTTTCCCCCTTGCTGCAGCTGGTTTTACACAAGGCAGCACAAACCAGGTGGTTTGACCACCTTGCCCCAGCTGAGCACAGCAGCCCTCCCTGCAGTGCTGAGGCTCAGTGAGCACTGGCTCAGCCAGATGTGATGCTGGTGGTCTCCTCCCTGCTCTGAACAAACAGAATTTGTGCAGCCCCAGGAAGCAAAGCCTGTCCTGCCTCCTGGAACTGAACAGAATGGGAAGAATAACAGATTGATGGGGGAGAGGAAAGGGCTCAGCCACCAGGAACTGGGGAGAGGGAACAGAGACCACCCAAGTTTGTAGCTGAGAGTTAATTCAGTGTCCGGCCTCTTTGACAGAAGTGACAAGAACAATGTGTGGCTGACTGGGATGGCTGGTGGGAAGCCTGGTTTGGACCAGGAATTCCAGGCTGGACCCAGGAGGTCTGTCCTGCCAATGCTGAGTTTCAGTAACTGCCTGGCTTCTGGAATGTGACTTTTCCACGCTCCTTGGGTTCCCCAGATGCCTCTGGCAGCACATGGAGACCCAGCCCTGGAGGGACCTGAGCACCTGGGGATGCTTGGAGACATCAGAGCTGCTTTGGGGCCGAGGAGCTGGTGCCAGGGTTAAGGACAAGGAGGGTGCTCGTGCACCTCCTGCCCCAATCATGGGGACTTCATGGGGACTTCAGTGAGCAGATATTCCACAAGGCTGGGCCTCACCCGTGAGCAGCTGCTGCCTGTGGCATTCCCAGCTGGCTCAGGATGGGGATGCAGGGTCTCTCTCCTGGGCAAGGAGACTGCTGGGGACATGTGACTGCGGAGGTGCTGTCACCACAACCCTCCCAGCCTCCACTGCATGGAGGAAAAGGGCCATTTCTGACAGAGGAATTCAGATTCTTTTCAAGCTCCCTCTCCTGACCCGAGCTGTAGCCAACATTCCTGCTGGGCTCAGCAGAGATAGGAACACCCCACTGCCTCTGTCCCAACCACTGCATGATCTGTGCTTGTTTATTTCTTCCCTCTTCTGGACTGAAAGGGAAAGGCAATTCCTCCCAGGGCAGCTGCTGCTGGGATGAACCCTGCTGCTTGTGGGGCTGAGGGAACTGATGGGTAACTGGATTTGTGTTCTAACCTGGGGTGAAACCTGCAGACACAAAAACTCTCTGAAAAACAGCTCCCCTCAGCCTGCCAGTTCACTTTGATCACTGAGGACATTTGACTCCAGGTCTGTTTGAATCCAATAAATACAAAACACCGCTAAAATAGAAGCCATTTGAAAGGAAAATTGAAGTAGGATGCTTCTATGCTGTCAGACTCTCCCTCTTCAATTTTTTCCCCCTCCTCAGATGCAACTCAAATGAAATTGCTCAAAGATTTTCAATCCTGACGGGCTCTCTCCAGCAGAGCCAGTGCTCTCCCCAGTCCCAGACAAGAGGAGCTGGGGGTGTTTGGCAAAATTCTGAGACACCCAAATTCCTTTCTCCTGACCCCAATTCACACTCCTGCTCTGAGCTGGCTTCTCCTCCAAGCCTTTTCTCCCTGGCAGAGCTGTGGGATCAGCTCATGGGCAGCTCTGTGGGGCCATGGGGATGGAGAGGAGCTGCAGCTCCAGCCCAAGCACACAGCACTGCCCTGCTGCTGCCAGCACTGCTGTGGGCAAAGCCTGGTACCTGGGGACAGGGAATGGAGCCCTGGATGGGGTGGGCACCTCCATCTCCAGCACTGACCCTGCCCTGAGGTGTTTGGGCACCCCTGCCCTGCTCCTGGGCTTGGCTCCAGCACCAGCAGGATGAAGCTCAGCCTCAAATATCTGTAGATCCAACCTGGAGAAGGCTGGAGAAGGACAGAGACACCCAAAGGCTCAGGTGAAGCCCTGAGCCTCTTCCCAGAGCAGTCAATGTGCTGGATGAAGTGGCCAATGAACCCTGTCCATGTTATTACTCTGTGTCATTCCCTGTTACTGTAGGGAATGAGGGAGCAGAGCTGGGCAGCCCTGTGGTTTCCTGGTGGGAATCACTCCTGGCATTCCCAGAGGCAGTGGGGGGGTCACACCACACCTGGACTGTAAGGCAGGGGCCTCAGGGCATCTGTGGGTGCAGAGCCTGAGGGTGAGGGGTTCTCCTGCCCTGGCCCTGAATCTTTATGGGACTGGAGACACTTCCACCCTTTCAAAAGGAATTAGGGCCATAATTATCCCAGGGAGCTGGTCCTGACCTCCCAAAACATGAACCCCCAGGCTCTGCAGTGCTGCTTCAATCCCTGCTGACCACGGGACAGTCCCCAAGGAAAGCAGGGGGCTGAAATGAGGGATTTGGGGCAGCCTGTGGCTGTGGGACCCTGCTGTAACACACCAGTCACTCAGGGCTTAACAGATGATGCCAGGGAGGCAGGGGCTGGATGGTTTGAGAAGCACCCCTGGAATCAGGCTTTGAGCACAGGGCAGGTCTTCCAGGAAAAAAAACCTGAATCCAATAAAAAAAACCCTGAGTTTTTTCCTGAATCCAGGAAAGAAGCTGGTAAAAGGGAGTGCCTCAGCAGGGGTGATTTACCCTGAAAATTCCACTGTATGTAGGATAAACCATCCTGAGACTGAGGGATCATTCCTCAGTGACCTGGCAGCTCCATCTTTGTGCACAGGAATAGTTTTTGCTGTTTTTCATTCAGCTGGTGACACTGCAGCCTTTCAGAACAAAGCAGGGACAGCCAGAGTGAAAGTCTGGAAAGCAGGAAAGCTTCAAGGAACACCGAGCTTCCACCTCACCTCTGCTTTGCTGACCTTTACCAATCAAACAACATTTCCACTGACTCAGGTTCAGAATGCAACTGTTCCTAACTGAGGGGGGATTGTTTGCACGTGCTGCCTCTCCATGGCATTTGTGGGGCCACTTGTGAGCCTGGACCTGAGCAGCAAATGTGCATTTGAGCATCTGTGCTTTAATTACTGCCTGCTACTGCTGATCACGAGTGCCACAGTGAGCTCAGCTCCCACCCTTCTGTCCTGGCACTGCTGCAGCAGGCACAGGATCACCTGCTGGAAAGCTGCTTGGAAAACGTGGCACTGATCAAACACTGATCCTGTGGAGCTGTGTGAGGCTCCTTCCTCCTGCACACTGCCAAGGCAGTGGGAAATAAAGGGATGTGGGATGAAGCCTGGCATTCCCAAAGTGCTGGGGCTGCAGCAGGCTGGGACATCACTGCTCACCTCCCCCTCTGCCCCGGGGCTGCTCTCAGCCCTGTCCATGTGGGTTTGGCACTGGGATGTCACTGCTCCAGCAGCAGGGCCTGGGAGGGGTGTTTGGGGATGGTGACACCAGCTTGGGTGTGAGAGGGGGGGATGCCAGGGCTCACTGGCTGCGACAGTCAGCCAGCAGTGGTTTGTCCCTGTCACCATTTCAGAGACCCCTCCTGGGGCCACTGAGCTGCAGACACCCAGCAGCTCTTGCTTGGGTTATCCTCCCTGTCCTTTTGGCCATGGAGCAGCTTTAGCCCCAGCTCTGCAGGGCAGGGCAGAGAGTTGTGCCTCCAAAAGCTCAGAGGGGCACTGGTAGAGCCACCTTCCCTTCCCAGCCAGATGACAGCAAGGTGGGAGAGCTGGCACTGACCTGAACATGGCCCCAAAAGCCCCAGGAAATCCTGCCCAGACACTGGCTGTGCAGGGAAAGCAAAGTGTTGGCAGAAGGCAGATTTGAGAGGCAGGGAGTGACTCCCTGGGGACACAGGGAGCAGCAGCTGCTTTCCCAGCCATCCTCATGGGGTGCCAGGCAGGAGCAGCCGGGGACCTTCCCTGTGCAAAGGGATGCTCTGGGAAGTGCCAGAGGGAGGGAGGGAGGCTGAGAGATCCAGGAGTGAAGGAGTGATGGCAGCAGGGCCGTGTAACAACTGGAGGTGCCTTGTGCTGAGAAAACTGACAGGCAGGAGCCTGGGTGGAGGTGGATGGGAGGCTGCATCCCCAAGGATTTCTGCTGGACACCTGGACACCCCCTGGGCTGGTGGACAGGTAAAAATGTTGCTTCCTCTGTGTTCAAAATGGAATTTTTCCCTTGCCTTGCCTTCCCCTTGACCCTCCCATGCAGACTGGGAGCAAGGCAAAGCAAAACCCAACCATTGGAAAAATAATCCAGCGCTGTGGATTCTATAAATTACAGTGTTGTGATTTCTGGAGTCTAACGTTTAGAAAAATTGATGGTGGTTTGGGAAGCTGCAACCACAGCTCGCTGCAAAGCTGGATTCCCTGTTTTCCAGGAGATATCGTAAGTTCTGCCAGCCCAGATGGCAAAGTTTTAATCTGACAGCCAGTCTGGGATGAAATACTGCTGGAGCACAGAGCAGTGCAGCTCTCTGGCCCATATTTTAGCATATCCATATTTGTGGGAGGGAGCAAACATCTCTCTCAGCAGTCTGAGAGTCTGAAATATTGGTCATTCAAGAGGAAGGGATTAGTGCTGCAGGCACGGGTGAGCAGTAGATGAAAAGCTCGTTAGTGCAGGATGTATGGAAGGAGCTGATGTGTGTTATGGCCCCAGCCCCACGTGAGCAGTGCACGTGAGCAGCTGAAGAGCAGGATTTGTGTCATCCCTGCTCCTTCCCCTCAGGCAGCACCCCCTGGGAATCCAGAGGGCCACGTCCTGTGCAGGTCCAAAGGGTCCCAGGGTGGGAGGGGAAATGTACCTGAAAGCTGCACAGGGGGAGCTCCTGAAGGAACCCAGAGATGCCCTGGGGGTGGTGGGAGGCTGCTGGGGCTCTGGTGGGGGGGTCTGGTTGTGCCAGAGCTGCATTTTCTAACCAGGATTTACCTTTCCACACCACACCAGTGCAGGACCACGTGGCTGGGTCTGAATCACAGGGTTCTCTTCATTTCTTTTTGTGGAAAAATCTCCAGTTCTCTCATGATTTCCCCTTTTGCTACAACCACCTATAACCCCAATAATGACTTTAGCCTTTTCCTCCCAGCCTCACACCTTCCAACTCCTGACTCAGTGCCTCAGTCTCCTCACCACGAGACTGGAATCAAAACTATGCCAGTTTATACATAAAACACATTTAGGGACCTTGTTATTTCATTTTGGGCTCCTGAACCTGCAGGGCACTCCTGAAATACCTTCTCAAGTTTCCCCTTCTGCATCCAGAAGCAAGAACTTAATGAATTTCTCCCACATTCCTCTGACTCCAGAGTCTGGGGCTTAAATGAAAATCTTCACCTCTTGTGGAAATAAAGATAAATTCTCTCAAGCTGAGGGCTCACTGGCATCTCTAACACGCTCCATGTGCCACCACAGACCTCTCCATGTCCCTCCTGTGCCCTTGATCACTGGATTGCTCCTCAGAACAGGCCCCCTTGGGACTTTCCCTGGCCACCTCCTTGGTTCACCTCCATTTGTCACCCCAAGGACTTCCTTTCCTTTACCAATCACTCTTCTCTTTTCCTAAATTCCCCCTGTTCCATTTTTCCCCCACACCCAGCATCTCTGTGCCCACTCCTGCTCCCTGGCTGCAGGGGGGTGCTCCTCTTGCTACCCCTCCTCTGGTGTGGTTAAAGCAGGTGCTGCCCACCCTTCTCCAACCCTCCCCAGGTCCAACACCTGCACAGGTGGGACCATGCCCAGGAAATCTCCCACAACACCACAGGCACTGGCCAACCTTGGGCTGCCACTGCCCCAGGGGCACTGCCAAGGGAAGGAGCCCTTGGGAGAAGCTCTGGATGCGCAGCAGTGCCCAGGCTGCTGGGGGCAGGGAGCTCAGGGCAGTGGTTGGGGGGTGCTGGGGGGCAAACACCAGCCCAGAGACCTCACTGCTGTGGTGGACACCTACCTGTACAAGGCAGAGGCTGCTCTCTTCAGCCCTTTGGGTCTGTTGGGTTTGGGCTCCCCAGCCATGTTGATGTCTGCAAGGAAGGGACGCGCAGCTGTGACACGGCACATCCCTGACTGCCTCCATCTGTACCTGGGCACGGAGCTGGGCAGGATGCACACAGCCCTGCCAGAGAGAAACCAGCTCCCCCACACCCCCACCCATCCCCACCTGCTTCTGCCATGCCTGTTGGGTTTTTCAGACAATTATAAGTTTGGTCTGTTTGCATATCAGGGGTTAATCCTCCAATTACACCTACAGGTAATGAAGTCATATTCCCCCCGATTCACTTCTATTTATACTTCTTGGGGCCTGAGGCTGTGAGGTGTCCTTGGATCTCAGGCCCAGAGGGGTTGTTTTGCCTGACCAAAATGTGCAGACACTTAACTCCACTTTGTATGGAGTTTAGAGCTGTGCACTGTTACCTACACTTTGTATGGAGTTTAGAGCTGTGCACGAACAGTTAACTCCACTTTAGATGGAGTTCAGAGAGATGTGCACTAACAGTTAACCACACTTTGTATGGAGTTTAGAGCTGTGCACTAATATAGCACACAATCTGAAAAACACAAAAGCTAAGCTCTCCAGGCACCCCCAGGCCCCTCGTGGCCAGGGGCTGCACTCACCGAGGTTCTGCCCGGCCAGCACGCGGCCGTTCTCGCCCAGCACGGCGGCGCGCGCGTGCCGCTCGTTGGAGTACTGCACGAAGGCATAGCCCTTGTGCACGGAGCAGCCGACCACGCGCCCGTACTTGGAGAAGATGGTCTCCACATCTGACTTCTTCACCACCGCCGTGTTCAGGTTGCCGATGAACACCCGCGAGTTGATGGACTTGGGGTCATTCTTGTTGGTGATGTTGCTCGTCTGCACCTTCAAGGACATCTTGGATGCCTGCGGGGACAGGCGGGGGGTCAGGAGGGTGAGCAAGGTGATTCCCAGGAAAGTGGTGGGGGACAAAAGCAGCTCCTCAATTTCACCTGGTCACAGTGGGGCAGATCTCATTTCTGGGAGCCCCTGCGTGTTGGGAGACCACTGGCACAGTCAATCCTAAATTGCTATAAAACAACTGATCAGGCTGACCCCTGCTTGGTTCTCTTGGTCCTGCAGGGCCAGGAGCTGAACTTCAGTGATGCATGTGAGTCCCTTCCAACTCAAGGTATTCTGTGATTCTAAGGTTGCTTTTAGGGCAGAAACCAAGATTTAAATCGGTATCACATCTAAGTAAAAGCTTTGACGCTGTCATACCAAAGCTTTTACCTCTCTAGGCTAAATCACAATTCAAAGAACTGCTCTTTTTGAAGCAGCCTGCAGGCAGCACCTTGGTTCATGCCCATTGTTTCAGGCTTTCCCCTGACAACACCTCCCAGCCCAGCCCAGCCCAGCCCTCACCACACTCAGGGATGGGTTTGTCCCTGTGGGGTTACACTTGCACATGGAAGGGTACTTGGGATTTCTGGCTATAAATGAAGAGATTTAAGCAGTGATCAGCCCATGTGCTCCTGCTGGCACCTGCACTGCACTGCCTGCACGCCGGGCTTTGGGCTGGATTTTGTGCGAACAGGAGGTGTCACTGTTAGCTTGGAAATCACCATCAGCCACATCAGCTGGAAGCCACTCCAACCCCCTTCCCGTGGCTGCAAGGCAGGATCCTCTGAGCTTTGTGTCTTGTGGGCAGCTCCTGGGAACAGGTTTGCCCTCTGAGCACAAGGGACAGGCCTGGAAGTCGTGTGAAATCCAAACCAGTGAGCCTGCCTGCTCAAACTCCAGCAAAACCCAGAGCTGTGCAGAGAGATCAGCTTGATCTCCACCTTGCAGAGCCACAGGGATGCTCTGGGATCCTGCTGTGCACACACAGGGTGTGGGATTCACCCGGGAGCTGTGGAAGGGGTTTTGTGATGCACATCGAGGGGCTGCTCTTCCCCAGATGCTCCCACTCCCAAGGGCAACTCCACAGGTGTTCCCAACTTCTGGAGGTGCCCAAGCCTGGCACAGGGGTTGCATTGCTACCACAGGGCCTGGTGTCCCTTGCCTGGTGGTCCCCAGCACCGGGCAGGAGCTGAAGCCCTGCCTGGCTGTGGGGTTTTGGCTCTCTGGGCTCCCAGAGGTGGCCGAGGTGGGACAGTGGCAGCTGCCTGACTGCACAGCTGCAGCCCCTGTGGCTGCTGTCCCCTGACAGGGCAGTGTGGGCTGTTCCAGCTTTGCTGAACCCTAAAGCACAGAGTTACCTTTCCTACACCCCTGCTCTGGCAGGCAGAGCCTGGCAAAAAGCCACAATATTTTAGGGTTGCATCCAACACTTCCCAAAACCCCAGTCCTGCTTCTTCCTTGTGCTCTCCTGCACAGAGGTTCCCCACAGGACACGAAATCTCTGGTTGCTTCTCTCTCCTCTGTTAGAGGGGAGAACATCACATCACCCTTTGCCAGGGGAGCCCCATTTTGGCTCCTCAGGGGGTGGATGTTTTCCCCTCTGAGCTCCCAGTGCCTTGGGATCTGCTCCTGCCACAGTCCCACTCTGCCTGAGGATGCCCACACAGACAAACATCGGGGTGTTGGGGCTCACAGCACTGCTCCAAACCCCAGCACCTGAAATTTCAGTCCAGGACAGGGACATGGGAGGAGACTGCCCCATTCCCAGAGGCAGAGGGTGTTCGCAGCCTGACCTGGGAGCCACAGGATGCTGGAAGAATCCCCCAGCAATGGCTCTGTGCCCAGCTGCCAGGGGCACACCTCCACCTTCCCACTGGGAGCACAAAGAGCTGCTCCATTTAAATTCGCCATTTAAAGCTAGGCCACACAGTACAGCTCGCTGGTTCCTCTGTCCAGCCTGGCGTTGCTGTGACAGATTCCAGCTGGCCGTATTTCCAGGAGTGCCCCTGTCCCCAGGGCGCTCTGGCAGCGTCCCGTAGACACTGAGCCAGAGAAACTGCGGCCTGCGGTGTGGTGCAGGAACGGTCCAGTTTAGCTCTCAGCTGAAGAGAATAACGAGAGGGCTCTTGGAGTGCCTTTAATTCTGAGTGGATTTATTGCAGGATCTTCACACAGAGGGGAGGCAGGAGTCTAAGAGGGCGAGGGGCCCTCAGACACAGCCTTAAGAGTGATCACGTACCACCAATCACCAGGGGGTCTGGGGGAGGATAGGGAAGGTCCAGGGTTACTTGGTCCTATGGGATGGGGAAGGAAAGGGGCCCAGGAGATAACATGGAATAGAACAAAGGCTCTTGGGGGGAGGGAGGAGATGATGGACACCAGCAATGGCTACTCTGGTTTGTCCTGGGTTAAACCATGGTCACTTCACCTTCCAGGGGTTTCCTATCTCCTTGGGACTTTCTCCACCAGTTATCTTTCTCCTTTTCTAAGTCTTCTCCCCCTGGGGTCTCTAAGGACACATCCACGGCAGCTACAACACAGAGCACTGGAGGCACCTGGCAAGCCTGAGCCTCTCTGTGAGGATGTGACTCCACAACAGAGCTCTGGCTCCAACCCCTGTGACTCCATTAACCTGCCACTGAGGCAGGAAATAATCTTCCTGCTAAATCCAATAATTATAATAATAATAATAAAAAAGTTAGACTTCGTCTGAGTCTGGCTCGTTGTATTTTCCTTTTCATGCTTACGGACTAAAAGAACCAGAGACTTTTGTTTTATTACTTTAAAACCAATTCCTGGCAGACAGAGTTTTCCTGAAAACACGGGGGAAAATAGCCAAAGGACAGGACTTTTAAAGGAATCTGACTGAATTCAATTCTCAACCTTTGGCAAGTGCTGCCCCAACTTCCACCCCTGTATCAGGCCTTGTTTAATGCCCTCTATTTAAACTTATTTTTGCAGTGCCACCTGGAAGAGGCTCCCAAAGGAAACTGCTCATTCCTGGTACAGACGGGGAGAAATGGAGGCTTTTCCCAGCTCTTTGGTCACTCTGGGTGCCCAGCTTAAGCCTCAAGGACTCATTTCACAGAAACCCTGAATACCTGCACCAAGCCCAGCTGGAGGCTGCTCCAGGGTCCCCAGAGAATCTCCATCCTGAACATGGCCAATCCCCAGGGAATCTTCACCAGAAACGTGTGGGAGTGCCTGAGGCTGTGCAGGACCTTCAGAGAGCTTGCACCCACGTGGGGTGTCAACAACCAGGTGGCCCTGGGTGGCCTTGCAGCCCCGAGGACACATCAGACCTGCAGTGAAGCCCTGGCCCTCCTTTCCCTGGGGATTCAGCAATGTCACACCGGTGACTCCAGCATGTGGCTTCACACCTGGTGACTCCTGGAGTTTTCAGCTCCTGAAGCTCATTATTTTCTTGTTCCAGAGCCAACCTGCCCTGGCACCTCTTTCCCCCACCCCAGGCCATGCCACGAGGACACCCCTGGTCCCTCTAAGCTCTACAGGATGCACTCCCACTTTTCCATCCTCACCTGCTGCAGTCTGTGCAAGTCTCCAACCCATTTTCTACCCACCCATGGCTCTCCTTTTCCCCAGCCCCCAGAGAATTCCCCTGGTCCCAGCGAGCTCCCACAGCCCAGGACAGGCTGTGCCCATCTGCACATGCCCCTGTCCCATGCTGGATGGATGCCAGCAAACTCCTCTTCCAGTGACAGCACACCCGGCAGCAATGCCACACGCTGTCCCTGCTGCTGTGCTGCCACTGTGCAGGAATCCCTTCAAAACCCTGCAATTCCAGCCAGGAACAGCCCAGGGCTGGCACTGGAGTGCTGATGAGCTGTCCCCTCCCTGCTCTCAGTGCCTTGTTTCCCAGATTAGCCGGGTAATTGAGAGCCAGGTGGCTGTGAAGCCCAGGAGTGAGGAACTGTCACGGAAGGAGAAGGGAAAGCAAACCCAGAGCCCCCCCTGCCTCCTGCAGGAGCTCTTTGTGTCACTGCGATGGCAGCAGCCAGGCTCTTGTTCCCCTCTGTAAGAGTCTGGACGGAAATCCCTACCTGCCTCACGACCATCGACAGAAGCAGAGGCCGAAAACCCAGAGACCCTAAGAGGGGGAAAAGGACTTTTGCACAATGAGGTCCAGCCAGATCTTGGTGGGATGCCTGCCAGGTGCCTGGGTGTGCTGCAGAGCGGTGCTGCTGAGCTGTGCTGTAGAGAACCGTGCCGCTCGGCTAACGGGGCGGAAAGGACTGCACAAGAACAATCTGTCTAGTACCGCTGTACCTGTACCCTAAAACAATGGGCCCTATTTCCCCACCTGCTGGCTACTTGCCCCTCGTCTCTGGAGGGATTGCCTCATTTCTTGGTTACCTGCCCCTCGCTCTCGAAAAGACTATAAAGAGACTCTCAAAATGTACCCCTACGAGATCTCCCTACGGACGAGACGAATCCATCGGATCCGGACAACGAGGACTTCGTCGTGCCGTGGTAGCTATGCCCCTCCTTTTTTCTTTCTCTCTTTCCTCTCTCTCTCTCTCTCCTCTATCGCATAAGCGTGTTGTTGGCACTCAATAAAGTGCTTTTGATTTTGATTGAAGCAAAAATACTTGTCCCTGTTTTCTTTTGCACTCTGAGATTCAAAGTAACGAACCATCACGACCCCGGTTCCTACGAGCGGATCGTGACACCCTCACAGGAGGGGAGATGTGGTTTTATACCCTGCCCACATTTCCACCCAGTATCACCAGTAACACCAGTAACACCAGTGACAGGTTTTTCCCGACTTGGAGGTTTGACAAATGCAGACATCCTGCAGGGACCTCCAGCATGGGGTGCAGAGGGACAAGCCTGTTCCCTGCCAGGCTTGGGGCAAATCTGGCATTTGGAGTATGGGAAAAGCAGCAGCAATGTGTGTCTTGCCAGCACGGATGGATGAGCCAGCCTGTGGGGCTCCAGTGTGAGTGGGGTCTTGTTGGGGTCTTTTTAACCACCCCAGATGCCCCTGCATCCCTGGAAGTGTGCAAGGCCAGGCTGGAGATTGGGGCTTGGAGCAGCCTGGGACAGTGGAAGGTGTCCCTGCCTGTGGTGAGAAGCCCAAAATGAGCTTTAAGGTCCCTTCCAAGCCAAACCATCCTGGGATTCTAAGAGTTTAAAGGCTAAATTAGCAGCACTACCTGGGAAGTAAAAAACCCACCAAGGGAGTGATTTGCACTTTCTTGCAAGTGGGCAGAAAGATGATTTTCAGAGAAGGCTGGGCAGTTAACATTCCCCAGCACAAACAAACTGGCACGGTTGTCCCACAGGGAGGATCTCACTTGGGGCAGCCAGCAGGCTTCTCCTTGGCTCTGAGGGGTTTAGGAGAACCACAGGATCACAGAATGGGTGGGTTGGAAGGGACCTTAAAAATCTTCCTGTTCCATGGGCAGGGACACCTTCCACTGTCCCAGGCTGCTCCAAGCCCCAGTGTCCAGCCTGACCTTGGGCACTGCCAGGGATCCAGGGGCAGCCACAGCTGCTCTGGACACCCTGTTCCTGTTTGTTTTTTGCTTTGTTTTTTTTTTCCCTTTAAGCTGAAAAAATGCAGTTTTGAAGAGAAACACAGGCAGCTGTGAGCCAGGGGATTGCCCTGCCCAGCTCCATCAGCAGCCCTGGGAAGCACAGCACAGCCCCTGCCACCTCCAGTGCCAATCATTCCTCCCTGGAGATCCCTGAGTAATTTCCTAGTGAGTCCCCAAACACAGGAGTCGAGCTCAGAAGCATTGGTTTAATAACCAAGACAAACTCTGCACTCTTTGCAATAACTCCTGAGTCCCCAGCAAGTCCTGCTCACAAACCTGGAGGGCTCAGCAGGAAGATGCTGCTCACTGCTGTGTGCTCCAATAAACAGAATAAACCGGGAGGAAACCAGTGCTTGGCTTTCCTGGGGAGAACAGCTTCAATCCTCCCAAACACGAGTGTTAAAGGACTGGGAAGTTATTAGAAAGGGGGCAGACAAAGATGACACAATTATTAGACTGGTTCTGCAGGCCCAGGGCTGTCTTTTGGGGGGATATCTGCTGTGCTGAGAGCTGGGAGGGCTGGAAGGATGGAGATGAGCTCAGCAGGAGCCAGGCTGTGAAGCTGAGGGGTCCCTCTGCAAACACTGTTCCCCCTGTGAAGTACAGCCAAGAACATCCCAGTGAGGGAGGATCCTTTCACTGCAGGAAGAGCAGGTCCTGGGGTCCCTCGAGTGCCATTCTGGGCTGTCCCCTCTCCCATGGGACAAGGGGCTCCTCCTACAGGGCCTGTGAATATTCCCCAACACTTCCTAGGGCTCCACCCTGCACATCATGGAGTCATTAAGGTTGGAAAAGACCTCTGAGATCATTAGGTCCAAGCACCCACCAGGCCCACCACTAAACCCCATCCCCACCTGCCACTGGCACAGGTTTTCTGATCCCTTCCAGGGATGATGGCTCTGCCCTGCCCTGGGCAGCCTGTCCTAGTGCTGGACAACCCTTTCCATGAGGGAATTTTTCCTACCATCCAATCTAAATCTCCCATGGCACCGCGTGAGGCCATCAGCATCCTGCCTGTCCAGGCTCAGGCTGTGCCAGTGGCAGTCCCTGACCAAGCCCCTGCTGGGGACCCCTGGCTGTGTCCCACCCCTGCCCCTCTCCACGGCCAGCCCACCCCAGCAGGACTGTGTGGCTGGAGCTGAGATGCAGAGGGCACCAATGCAGCCCTGCAGCCCCTGTGCATCCCCACTGTCCCCAGGTACCCCTGGAAATGCAGGGACCACGTTCTGCCCAGGGACAGGGGATCCCCTCCTGAGCAGGCAGGCTCAGGCTCAGCCCAGCTGCCACCCTGGGCTTTCCTTGGGAGAGTGAAATGCTGCTCACACCTGAGCTGCAGGGTCAGCTGTCATTGCTCAGGCTGGGGACAGCCCCAGGGACAGGGACAGAGGCTGTGATGCCCCTGCACCCCTCAGGTCATGGGAGAGCACCCAGACATTCCCAGACATTCCCAGATACTGCTGCCTCTGCAAGCACCTGGGAACCCCCAGGGAACTGGGGCTGCCATCCCTGCTCATACCCTGACCCCACTGCCTGCCCCACTCCCTTTATGGGGTGGGTGATGAGGGGAGCCGCTCCCACCCTGCTCAGGTGGAGGCTGCACCATCCCAAACTCGGGCTGAAAACACAAAGGGGAGCACAGAGCCAGCTCTGCCTCAGCAGGGCACACGTCCTGCAGCACGTCAGCAATAATCCAGGCTGTCCCCAGAGCCCGTGGCAGATGTGGCTCTGCAGGAGGGGCAGCCCCAGCCCCTGATCCTGCCCCGGCTGACGCACGGGGAATCTGCACTGGGAGCATCCTGGCCTGGAGCTGCTCCAGCAGCTGTCACCAGGCACCTGTACTGCTGTCACCTGTGCTGCTGCCTCTGTGCCAACCCTCCTTCAACCCCTTTTCTTTGCAGTGATGTCCCCACAAATCTGGGATTCACTCCTGGCTGTGCCTGGGCACTGGGGACAGAACTGGCTCCCCCCCAGTCTTCCTTCAGCTTTCCACCTCGCTGTGCAAAGAGCCTCCTTTTTTAAAATTTTTAATTAAAACAACTCATTTCAAACTGGAGAAATCCTGCCAATCCTTTGAAAAGCTGGCTCTGAGCTCCTCCATAACAGAGCCATAAATAATCAATAGCTGTTTAAATAAGTATTTAATCAGCTGTTAAAGGTACAATGGTCACAAAGTCTATCAGGTCAGCACTCAGTTTATAGCTGTGGCTCGTTACCATCTGTCCCATGTATTATTTATGGCTGTAGAAGCTTAAAAATCTATTCATTAGAGCTTTAAATCCTTGCTAATAAGTGTGATGAAGGATGACCTAGAGCTGGACAGTGACAGCCCCTGCTCCTCACCCTGCCCTGTCTCCACACATCTGGGGCTCCCCCAAATGCTGCACAGGTGGGGGTCACCCCAGAACTGCTCATCTGCATCCCCCTTGGAGACAGCGTTTTACCCCAAAAAATCATGGAACAGTTTGGGTTGGAAGGGACATTTAAATTCTGAGTTGCTCACGGGCAGGGACACCTTCCACTATCCCAGGCTGCTCCAAGCCCCGTCCAGCCTGGCCTGGAATACTCCCAAGAATGGGACAGCCACCATCTCCATCTGCTTGGCAAGGCTGAAGTTCTGTCTTTGAAAGCATTTTCTCCACGAAAATGTATTTTAAATTAAGGCACTTTTCTCCTCAAAGTCGTTCCCAAACAGGAGCATCCTTTGACTGCAGAATATGCAACAAGTGGAGTTTTCAGGAGTCTCTGCTTCCAATTATCACAGAAATCTCTCGTGAACAGGCCAACATTCTTTTTGACAGCAGCAAAATAAATTTTAAAGGTCAATTGAATCAGATAAGCCCAGTCTGGCAGGCTGTTCAGATGCAGAATTCCATGAACAACATTTAGGTTCTGTTCAAGAAGAGAAACAAAATTCTTTGGAGGAAAGAATGTTCAAAAGAAAAGAAAAAAGAAAGGGGAAGAAAATGAAAAGGAAACAGCAATTAAATAGAATGTCATCCGTAATCCCACCAGTGCAAAACCTGATGATTACCTACCAGGCACTGGACAATGCTACATGCACTAATCTAATTAAAGGCCTTTTTTACAGGCAGCTGAAGCCAGCTCATTAGTGTGTTACCAAAATGCTCATTAACGGCTGGCCATGACTAATTTCTTGAGAATTATTCTTTAATTCTTTATCACTCCCAGCCTTAACAGAAAAGCAAAATGTTTCCATCCCCCCTCTCCCACTCACACGGGTTCTGATGTTCCTTAATGAACACCCCCCCAGCAGCCCAATTGTTGTTTTAGCAGCAAATGATTTCTTTATTTATGGGGGAAAGCAAGGGAAGTTTCTGGGAAGTTTCTGAGCTGGTAATGAACTGGCATTGCTGCTGCTGCTTTCAGCATCTCCTGCCCCCATCCATGAGCCCAGGGCTCTCCTGCTCACACAAACCCCTCTGGCCATGCCCAGGAGCTCTCCCAGGCTCCAGTGCTGGATGCAGGTTCCTGTGGCAAGGCCTTTGTGCATCTCTCACCACTGGGAAATGCTGAATGAGAGGGAAAATCCAGGCTCCAGCAAGGCCCCCATTTCGTGCTGCCAGTGAATTTAATTTAACCCCCTCCAGGGCCACCCAGCTCCCAAAGAGGAGCTGCTGGAGGTGGAGCTTCACTGATGGAATCCCCTTTCTGAGCTCCACTGGTGTTTTAAATCATTATGGTTGGAAAAGACCTCCAAGAACATCCAAGTCCAACCATTAACCTCACACACTGTCCTGCACTGTGATGCCCCAGCTGCTTTAGCACTCCAGTGCTGCTCTTCCCAGCCCCAGGTCACCTCTGCCAGGCCAGGAGGGCTGTGGCTGCTCCTTCTGAGCGACTGAGCAGAAATCAGCAATTTCCTGTCCCTGGGGATTCCAGCACAGCCCCAACCACCAGACTTGGAAAAACCATGAGCTGAGGACAGCAGGACAGTCACCACCAAATCAGAGGGGTCCCAGAGACCCAGACCAGACTGATCCTTCAAAATAAATGTCTGTCCATGTTCTCCTGCAGAGAAAACCACCTGCCTGTCCTCCCACCTGCTGGAAGACTTCATGTCCTTCACCAAAATTTTGGGTACCACCAAAATCACGCAGTTGCTCCCCGAGATTGGGCTCGTTGGCAGGACATGGGATGAGGAGCCTCAGGGAGCCTCACAGGAACCTTCACCAGCTGAGGGTTTTGCCACGCTCCTTTCCTCTCTCTGAGTTAATTACCAGCTGATTGCCTTCCACAATTATCTCAGACACTTCCAATATGCAGAATGACACGAACGTTTAAGACACAAATCTCTGTGGAGTGGCTGGGATGTGGCTCCCACCACTTCTGGTTAGATTTGCTGAGGTTTGGTTGTCTAAATGCCAACTCTGCAGCTTCACAGAGACTGGGGAGGCACCTTCTCTCCAGGGAAAGCATCTCAGGTGGGACAGGGAGACCTGGAGAGGGGCTGAGCTGCTGGAGGAGCCAACTACAGCAAGGTCTATGGTGGTAGCCATGCCTTTTCCTCCTGGAAAACAACAAATCCTGCTCCAGATCCACTGGCCGCTGCCTCTCCAGCTGTTCATGGGTGCAAGGACAAGCCTGGTTTTGCAGAGGGTGCTGCTGGTCTGGGGATTTCCCTCTGACATCAGCAGGCTCTGGGCCAAAGCTGAGATCAGAGCACCTCATCCCTGCTCTCCTGCTCCAGCAGTGCCAGTCGTGCATGCCAGGATGATGGGCCATGGGAGGGCTCTTGGGACTCTCTGCTTTCACCTCTTCCCTCCCTGCCAGCCCTTCCTGGGGACAGCACTCAGCTCCCACAGAAGGGGCTGAAGACACAGACCCCCTTTTAATAACACAGCAAGATTAGCAGCCCATCATTGTTTGTTGATTATGGTCATTCTTCTCTGTAAATGAAGTTTAAAAGTCATCAGCAGATTTGTCAGCTGTGACTTATGAGCCCTCCTTGCTCAATGCAATGACAAATCCCTTCCACCAGCCTCATCTGTTCTGTGTTAGAGAAGCTGCCACGTTCCAATTACCAGGGACCCACAGAACCCATAAACAAAGAGCTACAGAAATGTTCTCCCAGCTCCTGGGACCATTCCTCAGAGCTGCCACAGCCCAGGTTCAGGGACCAGGGACAATTATCAACGTTAGCCATGCCCTGGGCCCAGATTTGGGGAGGTGGAGCATGTCCCAAGCACGAGATGTAGCTGAAGGGCTGCAGGAGCTGAGGGCACTGGGAGCATTCCCCGTGCAGGGAAGCTGCTCCTGATGATGATGATGATGAGGAGTGTGGAGAGCTTGCTGGGAGAGCAGCTGGTGGTGCTGGGGGTGCAGGACCTTTGTGGCTCTGCTCTGGGAAGGAGGTGGCTCCCCACAGATCATCCTGCTAAAGCCAAAATTCCCTGCCAGGTTAGGGCAGGCTCTGTGGGGATCCTGCAATTCCTCACCAACACGGGATGCTCTACTCTGCCCTTCCCAGGGGATGCTGAGCAGCCTCCCCACACCAGGCAGGCTCTCCTTCTGCTCCCACTCATACCAGGCTCCAAGCACCACGGGCTGCTGGCCCCTGGGTCCTGGCCAGGAAGGTAGGAGCTCTCCAGGTCTCTGCAGATCCTTTCTCTAACCCTGCCCTGGGTCCAGCCCCAGTGTGGGGGCTGCACACAAAGCTGGAGCCTCCCAGCCACTGCCAGTGCCCCTGGGGAAGGGCACACATCACATGTCACAGTGCCTGGGTGGTGCCAGGGGACACTGGAGAGCTGCCTGTTAACACAACAGCTTATAAAATCAATTAGATCCCATTAAATGGCAATTTGGCCCTCATCACACTCAGCCTCCTCTGAGAGAGGGGTAATGGCCCATGTTTGGCTTTCATTTGTTGGGCCTGGTGGAGGGAGCACTCAGAATGGCAAACCTTGCTTTTCCAGGCAACAAAACCTGTCACTAAAACCTCTGAGACAAGCTTCTCTCCAGAATTCCATCTCCCAGAGCCCTCTGGGGTGTCCTGGGGGAGCCACAGCAGAGCAGGGATGTGGCACTGCAGTTGTGGGGCTGCCACGATGGACCGGAGCAGTGTCAGGAGCTCTGGCCTGTGTCTGGCAGTGGCCAACACCCAACTCCTGCCGGTGCCAGCAGCAGAGGTGACAGAGAACAGCCCTCGCCTGCCCCGTGTGTCCCTGACATGGCCAGAAGCTGCTCATCCTTCACTCACCCTCACACAGAAGCAGGCAGGAATGTATCCTGTTAACCCTATTTTCTCCTCTATAACCCAGTCAAAACTGACCTTTTACCAGCAAACCTGGCTGCCTGGGGCTGAGCCTTCCTCACTGATGCACAGACCCTTGGGGCTCACCTGAGCCAGCATGACTTGGAGCTCTGTTTGCTCTCCTGGCTGTGCAGGGCTTCTCTGTCTGTCACCAAGAGCTGTGAGCAGAAACAGATCTGTCTGGACATGGCTGCTCCACAATTATTCACTTTAACAGCAGCAGTCATTGGGAAAGCAGCAGAAGAAGAATGATTTCATTTTCATAACCTTGAGTTCCCCCTGCCCTGCCTGGATGAGTCTGGCTCTGTTATTTCCATCCCCCAGGAACCCCATGCTGCTCCTGCTCCAGAGCATCTTCCACATGTGCTGAAGGCTCAGCCTCAGCTCTCAGATGCCCAGGGCTTATTCCAGTGTGATGGATGATGAACCCCTCAGGGAATCTGTGATTGACCCTCATGAATAAACCCTGAGCAGCCAACCCAAACTCATTTCCTCTGGTGAGTGCTCATCTGCAAGTGCTAAATGAGCTGCTGTGAACTGTGCCCCCTGCTCCTCCACACCAACACCAGGGCTTGGGGATGAACTGCAGCTGATGAAGTTGAATGGGGAATTTAAAGTGGTTTATGGAATTTTGTGGTTCATGTAGTGGGATTTCAGCCTTTCCCTCATCTCCCACTTTGCCAGGGTGCTGGCTGTGCATGGAAACAGCCCCTGATGCACCCACAGCCACAACACCCACGGAACCTTGTGACACTCCTGGGCACGCTCTGGCTCTGGGAAAGGCAGGAGGTTTTATAACATTATGCATTTCTATTTTATACAGGAGTCTGAGACATGCCAACACCTCCGTGCCACACGTGGTTACTGCTCAGGACCTCACTGCTGCACGCTGCCAACACCGGAGACAGAAAATTGAAGAAAATTCCATTTGGAAGTGTTCTCCTAACCCCACTCCATCCACAAGGCTTTCATTTTGTTAAACCAGTGACAGCTGCTTGGTTCTTTGCAGCTGGGGTCTGCAATGGCAGCACTTGGCACTCCCATTCAGTGGCTGCACTGGGAACCCAGTGGTGACCAGCACTTTCTCCTGGAGCCAGGGGATTCTGTAAAACTCACTGGGATTTTGCCAACCACAACTCCCACCACGTCTCTGCAGTGGAGAACAGCAAATGTACCCCAAACACTGCAGAATCTTCGGATCATTTGGGTTGGAATGTCCTCTAAGATCATCGAGTCAAGCACTGTTAGACTCACCCCTAACCCACGGCCCTCAGACACGGCAGGAATAAAGAGAAAACAGTGTTTATTTTAAAAATGCTCTTTTCTTTTTTTTTTTTAGAGGCATTTCCCACAGCACTCCCTGCCCAGAGCACCACTCACTCCTGAGCAGAGAGGAGGAAACACCCCTGCAGTCACCTTCAGAGTTATTGAATTCCTTGTCTCTGTGGCTCACACAGGCTCTGTGACTGGCTGCCAGCTCAGGAGGATAATTCAAACTGGGAGGGCTCTGCAGGAAGGGCATTCACACAGGGAGATGAAAACCTCCCCCTTTGGAGCAGCCATGGGAACACCAGACATGGGAAAGCTGGGAAAAATTCCCTTTCTTTCACTCTGATCTTTAACCTCCCCATGCCACAGTCCATGTGAGTTGCTTTCTGGGTTCAAGATGAAGCCAAGAAGGTTTGCTGTGGCTGTGAATCACCTGAAAAGCAGTCTGTGAATGCCAGTGCTGGCAGTGATATCTGCTACAGATAACATCTGTAGGGTCACTAATGCCAACCACCCCACACACATCCAATACACATCCTGTAAGGTCGAGAGGGATCACTAGATCCCAAGCTGGCTTTATAGAGATAAAGAGGTATCAATAAACTCAGACTTCTTTAAGATGTTTGACTTGGGGCATGTGATTTCACTCTGAGATCTGAACTTTTACTGAGACCTGCCCAAGGGCTGGAAGTGCCACTAGAGAGCCATGACAACACCCAGCAGCTGGAGGATGAGGCCAGACAAAGTCAGATTACAAACCAGGTACAAACACTTCACGCTGGGGGTAATCAGCCTGAGAGGCTTCTTGCTCTGACAGATCCTCTGCTGCTTTTAAAGCAAGGCAGGTAATCTTCCTAAAAAAACTGCTACCTCTCATGTGTTCCTTTCATATGGAATTCAGGGCAGTCCTGGGGCCTGATTTATACAGGTGGTCAGATTAAGGGATAATTTGACCTAATAAATTTATGCAGCAACTTATCATACACATGACAGCTCATGCACATGGTGCTGTCTCCCTCCAGTTTCACATCCAGAGGAGTTCTCCCGTTGCCAGCACCAGGACATCCTGGCAGAAGCAGGGGGTCCAGCTGCCTTGCTAAAGCTTGTGGTAGTTCTAACTCTTCATCTAGAATATCTAAGAATGTGCCTTTGGCTGTTAAACTACAAGTTCCCCCATTTAAAGGATGTTCAGGACCTACTTTCCATTCCCTTTGAAATCAGATCCACATTTTTGTTCATTTTTTGACAGTCACTATCACCAGATGAATCCCAGTTTCAGCCCAGCACCAGGAAAGTTGGCATCACTAAAACTGAGCAGGGAAGGGACACTCTGGTATTTTGTTCAGGGTTCAATGCTCATTGTGAACCAAAACCTAGGAGTTTAATCTTGAGGTGGTCAGGTACAGAGTGTGAGATGGGAGCTCTGAACTGCCCCTTTCCTGGCTTATGAGCTGTCACCTCCCTGTGTGCCCACACTGAGACTGGCTCCTGATGGGATTACAGATTCTGCTGAGATCACAGAATCAGACTGGCTTGGGCTGGGAGGGACCTTTAAAGGTCATCAAGCTCAACCCTGTACCATGGGGAGGGACATCTTCAACCAGACCAGGCTGGCAGTGTCCAAGGCCAGGCTGGACATTGGGGCTTGGAGCAGCCTGGGACAGTGGAAGGTGTCCCTGCCCATGGCAGGGGGGTGGAATGAGATGATCTTAAAGGTCCCTCCCAACCCAAATCATTCCATGATTTTATGAATCTCATGCTGTCAAACCAAAGGACTGAGAGGACTTGTTCAGAAGCTCCATGGCTAAGCCGTGGCTGACAGAATTCATGCCACCATCACATTTCATTTCTACTCTTCAGAGTTGTCCATCTGGGCAACAAAACTTCTCTGGAAATTGCACAATTCACTCTATTTAAATCACCAGTTACAGCCTCTGGGAAATGCAATGGAGCTCAATGAGGAGGAGATGTGCAAATACAGGCATTAAATGGGTACAGGTGGAAAAATTTCAGCCAAGCTCAAATCTGGCCACTCTGAAGCTCTGCACAGGTTGTGCCTTGAGCTCCTTACATGGGGTTTGTGATGTGCCAAGGGCAGCTCAGCAGCACCATCCTGGCCCTGTGCTGGTGCCAGGCAGCCAAAGAGGGGCATGGTCCATCCAGAACGGGGTGGAGAGGGGTAAAAATCACAGAAAGTGGGAGAGGAAAGGGCTTAGAAAGAGACCCCTTTCTTCTTGAGCAGCTTTCAGCTTCTGAAATCATTATCCCACCCTTTGGGCACTGCCCTTCCCTGCTCCCCCTCCTGCAGTTGGGGAAGGTGCCACAGCAGAGCAGGAGGGCATTACACAGGAATTTGGGGAGATTTCCACACCTTTACAAAGCTCCCTGCTGCCTGGACGCCTCCTGACTAGAGAGATTAAAGGGATTAGAAGCTTATAAATGATGAGGCAAGGAAGCGAGGGGCTTTAGAAAATACCAAGGTCTTAATTTACAAGGAATGTTTAAAAATGAATGGAGTGAGGATTTTCTCCCACAGGGAAGCGGGAAGGTTGGATGGTGAGGGAAGGTTGTGGCTGGCCCATGCCATGTGGAAGTACCAATGTATATTTTATACAGTGCAGACAAAAAGCATCTCTCCTTTACAAGCAAGGTGAGCAGAGTGAAGGGGGTGGTAGGAGGGCAGAGGACATGGGTTTATGAACACAGTGAATAAAGCACTGCTGGAGCACATTTCCACATGAGCAGTTCATTGACTAAAAATTGTATTTTGGGGTAGGCTGAGCACTACTCCCAAAACGTCCTGGTGGAGCACTCACAGGAGGAGTAAAGTGCAGATATTTTATATTCACAGACACGTGGGCAGTGTTTTCATTCAGCACTGGCAGCACCCTGCTGGGCTCTCTCCTTGTTCTCACCTCCATCCCTGCCCTGAGAGGGCTGTGCTATTCCCACACTGACTGGCAGCTTGGGCCAGTTCAGCATCCAGCCCTGCTTAAAACAAAATTGAACCGAGCCTGTAAGAAGGAGGGGGGTGGAAAGAGCTCTTGGAGGCTTTCCAAAGAGGGGTTTGCAGGTCAAGAATCTGTTCTCTCTCCATTCTCCCCAGGCAGAGAGAAGGGAAGGGTGGGATGGGTGCTGCTGCAGAGGCTGCAGGATCCTGGCTTTGGCTTACAGATCCCAGACACTTGGATAAAAGCTCCCCAGGCCTGTTTCTGCAGGTTTCTCCTTGGCCATGGATGCAATTCCTGCAGAAACAATTCCCAGGACAGTGTGACTTGTCAGAGCACTTCCCAAACTTTCCAGGCTCTGGGCAAGATTTACAGAGCACTGGGTGCAGGGAAGTATTTCTTGTGGAGCAGAGGAGTGAAGCCAGCGAGCACCACGATCCATCAGCGGGGAGAGCCAGACAACTGATCTGTTTGCTGCAATTCCACTTACAGCCAAGAAAAATGAGCCATCATCACAGGAATTATGTGTGGCAGGGAAGGACAAACTGCTCTAATCAAATCACCAGTGGTTCAGATAACTCCTGGAAGAACCCTGGCACCCAGCTCCATTTGGAGCGAGATATTGGGCTGGAAGGATGATCCTGGCAGGACAACGAGGCACAGGCACTGCACAGCCTCCCCTCCTCCAGGATGGATAAATAAGCACTCAGGGAGCAATGCAATGCACCTCCAGAATACTGATTCCCTGGTGCTAATATTTCCTGGCTCCCTGCTACACAGCCAAGGCGATTTGATTTAAGCCAAAACATAAATAAAGAACTTCCCAGCTGTAGGGTGAGGTGAGGCAGAAGAGGATGGTGGGGAGGAAATACGGAAGCAATGAAAACTAAAGCTAATCATGCAAGTTGCTGGGACTGACTGGCTCCCAGAAATGCCTGAACTGGCTCCTGAAGGCAAAGCTTTCATCTGGATCTCCACTGCTCTGTTATTTTCCTCAAGAGAAGTGTGAACCTCGGGGTCAACACCTTGAAGCTCCTTTCAAGTTTGCTGATCTGAGCAGCAATGAACTTCCTTCTTCGCCTGTTGGCAGAGATCAAGCTCCAGACTCTGAGAGGCTTTTTAATTCCGGGTTCTGGGGTCCCCACCATCAGAAGAATGTGGAGTTGCTGGAGTGAGTCCAGAGGGGACCACAAGAATGCTCTGAGGACTGGAGCCCCTCTGCTCTGGAGCCAGGCTGGGAGAGCTAGGGGTGCTCACCTGGAGGGGAAAAGGCTCCAGGGAAACCTTAGAGCCCCAAGGAACAAACAAATAGCTTCATTTAGGGACAAACAGGGCCAGCAGGACTCTGAAGGCCTGAGCAAGCACCCCTCTATCAGACCTCATGTGGCTGCAGGTCCTGCCCAAGGGAGGAACAAGCCTGCTGTGCCCACAGCTCCCCAGTGGGTTTGCCAGACCATTCCCTTCCTGAGGCAGGCAGCACTGGCTGTCCTCACAGCTCTCCCTGCTCCTGTGATGTACGACAGCTGGGAACTCTCATACATCCAGTGGGCAGGCTCATTTATACAGTGTTTGAGAAATAGATGGTGTATGAAGTGCAATTTGGTGTTGTAGCAGAGCTCTGTCCCCCTTGGGGTGTCAGGGCGTTTGATTAAAGCCCTTTTATGGGAAATCAATATTTTCCTCATTATAACTTTCATTCTCAGGCCTAAAAACTACTGAGATGGACTTGTAAGATGCTGCACTACATGCATGCACACACGGGTCTATTCATTAGGGGACTAATCCCACAGCATTTATTTTTCTTTCATAAGCTCTGACAGAGGTAAATAAGCAGTGAGGGGATCTCTCTCTAATGGGTTAGACACCATCTGCAGCAGGCATGCACTGTTTACTGCTGGATTAAAGGATCCTGCTTCCAAAAAAACTGGCTCAGATCTCCCCAAGGTCCCAGCCAAAATCTTGGACAAAACTCTTCCAAGGCCAGAATAGCCCAAAGCATTGAGTTACACCCAAGGGCTGTAGCTGACTCTCCTCTGCCCTTTTGAGACCCCACTGTGTCCAGGTCTGGGGTACAAGGACCTGGAGCTGCTGGAGAGAGTCCAGAGAAGGCCATGGAGATGCTCCAAGGGCTGGAGCCCCTCTGGAGCCAGGTTGGGAGAGCTGGGGGTGCTCACCTGGAGAAGAGAAGGCTCCAGGGACACCTCAGAGCCCCTTGCAGGGCCTAAAGGGGGATTGTGAAAAAACAGGCAGAGCAACTTTTTACACAGGCAGAGTCATAGGGCACAGGGGAACAGTCTTAAACTGAAAGAAGAGATTTAGGTTAGGTGTTAGATGGCTCTGGGGGGCTGGGCAGGCCCTGGCACAGGGTGCCCAGAGAAGCTGTGGCTGCCCCTGGATCCCTGGCAGTGCCCAAGGCCAGGCTGGACAGGGCTTGGAGCAACCTGGGACAGTGGAAGGTGTCCCTGCCACAGCAGGGGGTGGGGTGGGATGGGTTTTAAGGTCAGAATAAACTTTATTACCTTCTGTTTAAAGCAGTTCAGCCACTCCACCCACCCAGTGTGACAAAAGGACAAACTTCTCAACAAGATGAAAGGAACAAAGTGACCGTGATGGCAGAATGAAGGGACAGAGTCACAGCATCAGCTGGGGAGGGAAATGTTTCTATTTGTTACTTTTTTCTTTCGAAATACAACATTTCATTAACATCTGAAAGGACTGAATATCTTCTGCTCGATCCCTGGAGGTTAGCAAGAGGGAAGGAAAAGTTTGCAAACATTGCCCAACTCTCCTACTGTTTATTCTTGGAAAAATGTCAGATGTTTAAAATACATGTGAGGGTTTTGTGCCCAACCACACATGGATAATGACTCTGCTTTACAGTGGGATGAGTGTGTATGAGAAATGCCTCCATTTAGAGGAAATGCAAGTGGGTTGGGGTTTTATCCAGGATGAATGGGATCAGACAAAGGGAGTTTTCTGAAAGGGACCCAGCTGGTTTTGTGGGGACAATCTCCCTGAGGGTGAAAGCTGGCAGGGCTCAGATGGGGATGTGCTGCTGGGAACAGCCAACACCAGCCTGAATCTGATCCAGAGCTCATCTGTGCCCTGTTATCTTCCACAGCTCCACTGCTCAATCAGCCACACTCTCACAAAGCCCAAAAATGAATTAATTTGTCTGGGTAAAGACATCCAGACAAGAAATCCGGAACAAAGCCAGGCGTTGGTGCTCCAAGGGAGAGCAAACCACATCCCCAAAAGCATTCCTCAGGTCAGCCTTCCCTTTGTGTCTGTGCCCAGGAGGAAATGCCTTCCCAATGCTGGCATGGCAAAGGGCAGCTCTGCATTTATAGCCCACGTGGCTAATGGTGGCCATGGGCTTGTCCTCCTCTCAGAGGTGCTTGGGACACATCCATCCATCCATCCATCCATCCATCCGTCCATCCATCCATCCATCCATCCCTCCATCTTCCATCCCTCCATCTATCCATCCATCCATCCATCCATCCATCCCTCCATCATCCATCCATCCATCCATCCATCCATCATCCATCTATCCATCCCTCCATCCATCATCCATCCATCCATCCATCCATCCTCCATCCCTCCATCCATCATCCCTCCATCCATCCATCCATCATCCATCCATCCATCATCCATCCATCCATCCATCCATCCCTCCATCCACCACCTCCTTGCCAGGCAGGATAAACCCCTGGTGCCTCCTGACCCTGCACATGACACTGTGGATCTGCACTGCTGCTTGCACTCCCCCTGCCCCAATAATTTTAGGATTTGCCTCTGAGGGATTTTCATCATTTTGAGCAGCTTAGACACCGGAAGGGAGCCCTGCTGCTTCCCAGCACTGGCAGGATTTACAGGCAGGGGTAGGGGAAGGAAACTTTAGGAGATTTATACACTTTCTTTTCTTTAAAAAGTGTCATTTTCTGTTTCCTGACCTCATTTTCAGCCTCACATCTGCACATGCACTCACAGGAACCCGGCTGGAGGATTAGAAGCAAGAAGAGTCTTTAATGCCCGTATTTGATTTTAAAGGTGTCAGGAGTAAACCCAGATGTCTCTTCTGAGCACCCCACTGCAGTATGTCCATCAGGGACAGGCACATCACCTGAGAGCAGTGACAGTGGAGATCCAGAGCTGTCACAGGGAGGGAATCCAACAGATGGCTCAAGCAAACACATGGAATCCCAGAATCCCAGAATGTCCTGGGCTGGAAGGGACACACAAGGATCATGGAGATCTCACTGAGGACCCTCCTGAGTGAAAGAAACCATCTTCTCTCTCTCTGCAGATGGTGAGGAATCAGGGTGCTACATTAGAAAATGCTTCCTTGAACAGAGGTGCTTTCTGATGCCAAAACAATTGCTCCTAATTCTGGAAACTTCTGAAATTCCTGAGAGGCACTTGGTAACTGTAATAAAAAAGCTAATAAACACCTTCCACTCCTACAACGTGCTGTGTACTGGGGAGCAGACACATTCCCAACAAAATCACATTATGTTCGTTAGAAAGATCATTACTTTGCTTTTGATTAAGTGTCAGGAATAAACTGTGGATGAATGATGGAGTTTTTTTAATGAGTTCAAAGTCCATGAAATAATTTTCTTCCCTGGGTCAATTAGAATTTCAAAGCAAAATTCCTATGGGACCAATTTATTGGGAGTGCAAAGAGGCTTTTGTTCTGCATTTCCAGACGCTCCATAGGCTGCCTGTGTTTGGATATCTGGGATTTCACTGACTCAGATAAGAGGCTGAATGGCCCAGCTGAGAGCTCTGGGGAGCAGCTTTCCCTTTCTGCCTGATAACAGATTTTGGTGCTGGTACTCACAAAAGAAAAAGATAAACGTCCTGCACAGTGAACACTTCTCCATGACTCGCCAAGCTATCCAGGGATCTCTGCAGGCAGGGATGTTCAGCACAGTCTGGATACAAGGAGCTCTTCCTCTTTATCTGGGATCCTTCCTGGAATACCCACCCAGGTCACCCAAGTGCCTTTCGCAGTGTGATGTGGGACAGCACTGGACCAAAGCACACAGAACGTGCCCATGATTTCAGACCCTGTGTAAACCAGACAATCCCAGTAAGGATGACTGGAGAAGGTGGCCATGGACAGGATTCAAGCTGCTCTTGGGTGGCTGCTGTGACACAGCCATCAGCTCCCCGAAATTCCAGCTGGAAGACATCATCCAAACCTCTTAGAGAAACGTGACAACTGCTGCTGGCACCACCAAGCACAGGAACACCCAAACTGCTGCTTCAGGGCAAAGCAAAGATCCATCCCACCTGTCTCTGTGGGCAGGGGACTTTGTGTGCAGGGTAATACTGAATAGATCCAATTATTTCATAGAGGAAGTGAAGAAACATGGTTGAGAAACATTCCCATCCCTGGACGAGCTCAAGGACAGGCTTGATAGGGCTTGGAGGGCCTGAAGAGTGAAAAGTGTCCCTGTCCATGGCAGGGGGTGGAATGAGATGGGCTTTAATGTCCTTCCAGCCCAGACTACCCTGGGATTCCATGGAACATGGCCCAGGTGACTGCTGCCCTCTCCACTCTGCCCTCACCCACAGCACTGCCTCACACGAGCCCTCCCCTTCCTGCTGCTCCTTCTTGGACTGTCACCCAGAGAGGCAGGAAAAGCCTGGGAACTGCTGGCACCAAGCCTTTGGAGGGACCTGGGCTCCAGCCTGCAGTTCCTAAACCACACACATGGTCTTTGATTTAACCACCTACGAGTGCAGGTGCTGCTCTGGCACATAACACATCCCATGCAAAGCACCACGGCATCAGTTCTGCTCAATTCATTCCATGCACTAAAAACCAGGACATCCATTCTTCAAAACTTCCCAGCATGTCAGATCCTGCAACTTCCACAATAAAACACAGCACTGGACTCAACAGAAAAATAAGATACGGGCACAAGTGATGCTTGGTCCAAACCTCTCCTTGGGGGAGTGAATTCCCAGATTTCTGGTGTTCTTGATTTTCCATTCAAGGCAGCTTTATCTGTGCCCCCACAAGGACAGGTCTGCCCTCGGGCTGAAGGCTGAAGCCCATGAAGTGGAGGGGCTCTCAGGGAACTCTCTGTGAGCCAGCACAGCTGCAGAAGGGAACCACAGGAAAAAGCATGGAATATCCCAAGCTGGAAGGGACCCCCAGGATCATCCAGGGCAGCTCCTGGCCCTGCACAGACACCCCAACAACCCCACCCTGGGCATCCCTGGCAGCGCTGCCCAAACCCTCCTGGAGCTCTGGCAGCCTCGGGGCCGTGCCCATTCCCTGGGGAGCCTGGGCAGTGCCCAGCACCCTCTGGGGGAAGAACCTTTCCTGATCTCCAGCCTGAGCCTGCCCTGGCACAGCTCCAGCCATTCCCTGGGTCCTGTCCCTGGTCACCAGGGTCCATTCATGTGAACTCCTCTGCTCCACAACAAGAAGGAGGAAGGGGCAGTTGTGGAAGTGCTCAGGATCCTGGTGCTGGTCCAGGCATGCAGTTAATTATTTGTTTAAACCTGAGCCTAATTAGATGCAACAGGACACTCCTCCAGCTTAAGTGTTTAGCTGGACCAGCTCCCTGGTATAAAATATAAAGCCAGGGGCTCTGTGCAGAATACAGAGAGATTTTGATTAAATTCTTTTGATGGGGAAGGCAGGAGGCAGAAATGGAGCCTTTATTGAATGCCCTCCTCAGATTACAATTTATATTCCAGAAAGCTGAGAGCTGTGGTCTTAAGGCAGGAAAGAGATCAGCACTGCCTGCAGCAAGCATCCTCCCCTGCCCACCACGCTGTGCTGACATGGAATCTAAAGAGGAATCAACCTTATCTCATCTTTTCAGTCCAAAAGAGAAAAATGGGATGACTGTGCTTCCTCGAAGGAGAGACAAGACTGTGTGACTCAGGCTCTGCCACTGATGCTGGAGGCCCCCAAAGGACCAGCACACACCTGCAGAGAGCTGATCCTTGAGCTGCTGCCTCGCAGGAGCAGCTTCAGCTGGGCAGAACCACCTGCAGATCCAAGCACACCTCACCTGGAGCCATGCAAGGGACAAAGGGAAGAACAACAGGGTTCCTGCCCAGTTTAGAGGTGCTGAATTTGCCCAGCTCTGGGCTCAGCCACAGCCCCAGGTGACCTGGGCAGGTATTTAACCTCTGCAGGGCCGTCTATAAATGGAGCTGGCCCCAGTCCCTGCTAGTTCATGAAATGCTTGTGACTGCAGGGCACTGCCACCCTGCACAGGGAGGGCACAGCCCACTCAGGAAAGGTTTTTACAGAGGTAAATAAGTGAACAGCAAACCCACAGCAGGGGCTGCTCAGTGCTTCCTTTCTTACTTTGGACACACTTCTGTGCAGATCTGAACCTTCTAACACACCTGCCCTTTAAATGAGTTGTACATTCTGGAACTGGGTAGAGAAGGACAGAAAGTGTCTGTTTCCTTCAGGAACTAAAAAGGCCATTTTGGCATGGAGCAGGAACACTGTTCCCCTCCAAACCCACTCCCGAGCCTCCCTGCCAACGCACACACACGAGCAGGGAGCTCTGAGAGGAGCTGTGTGGTCTCAGCAATCCTCCACCTCCAAACAAGTCAGAAATATTCCTCAGGAGCAAAGACAGCAACCAGAGACGCTGATTAGACCAAGAAACTAATAAAGAAAACCTTTCCCAGATCACAAAGGCTGTGACTCAGAGGCAAAGCTAAGCTTTAGGATTATTCCACTTACAGCTTCAGAAGAAAATTCAATTAAGTGACAGCCTAGCCTGAGTGCCCCCTTTGCAGAGATACAATGGGCACACCAAGGAGGGCCCCTCTGGCATGATCTGGGCAGGGAAGAAGAGCAGGAAGGGAAAGTGTCCAGGGATGGGAGATAGGAGATGTAGGACCTAGAGCAGATATTGGAACAAACCAGTTGCCAAGACGCAATTTAAAACAAGGAATTATGAGATAGACAAGGAGAGTCCAGAAAAACAAACCCCAGGAATTCATTCCTTTCAAAAGAGAAGGGGAGACAGCAAGTGGTGCCCAGCAGGGTGAGCAGCACAGCCTGAGCTCCAGAGCACACTCAATCTGAGCAGCCCTGGGGAGCAGAAAGCTGGAGAGTCAATGCAGTGGCACTGGCATTTCCTCAGGGATCTGCCTCTGGTGCCACCTCTTGTGTTGCTGGCCTGGGGCTGAGAGAAATGGGGCACAAACACCCCTGCAAAGACCTCCCTGCCTCACTGCCCTGGAGCTCTCCCACTGCCCACACTGGGAGTTCCGTGCCATCCTCTGCTACTCCAGCTCCTGTTTGTCCTGGGACAGCTCATTTTGGGAACATTCCTTTGCCTCCTTCCCACAGGGCAGGCTCAGCACAGAGCACAGACCTCTCAGATCTCCTGTCCTGTGCTCTCCTGCCTTGCTGGTTTGCCTCAGGAGCTGATGGAAAAGCACGGTGGGGTGGAGGAGTAGCCAGGTTGGTGCATTTTGGCTGCAGTGTCCTTGCTGCACACCCCAGAACTGCCCACGTGGGACCCACAGGTGCCTGACTCCCACCTGGAAACCTGGGGACACTGGCCCTGAACGCCTCCATGCCAGACAGATGGAAATACTGAAATTTAAACTGCCCACATGAAAAACATGTTGGCACCTGGAGGGAGGCTCCTTGTTATGCAAATACACGAAACAGTCTGCAAAATTAAAAAATAAAATAGCAAAACCAACAGGCTACTCGAGCATGCAAGATAAAAATCCTTGCTGGTCATTAACTGCTGCCTGCTGAATGGCCAGGCAGCCTTTATTAACCAACAACTGCAGCAGCAAACTCCAGTGACAGCAGAGCTCAAGAGCTAAAATAAATCTCAGAGACTTCCCAGCCAAGGCAGTGGAAACACCAGGGTTTGCAGCAATCTGGATGCCTGGAGAGAGCAGGGGGAAGGACATTCAGAAATTGGCTGGGCAAGCTGTAACCACACTGCACAGATCACCCCAGGTTAGCAAAGCTGGAGTCAATACCCAAGCCTTCAGATTTAGACTTTCAATCAAGTGCTTAATTAACGGAGCCTAGAAAAGCAGGGTTCTGCAATTTAATGAGACACTCAACGCAGAGCTAAGTGCTTCAGATATCCAAGCTTTCAAAAAACATGAGAGAGCGATAAAAGAAAGTGAAGACTATGCAAATATAACCCCTCTTTGGGTCGGCTGCAAGGTTTGCTGCAAAGAAATGAGGATGCACCATTGATGGAATGGCTCTGAGACAGTGACAGGAATATTGATTAAGGGGCTTGATCCTCAATGGCTTCAGCTTCTCTGATTTCAAGAGGGTATCCCAGATTTCCATCTGCTACAGGGAGAGCTGCCTCCTGCAGTTCACTCCCCTGGGTTCTGTATGGACCAAGCTGGAAGAGCCAGGGAGTGGCCAACAGCTGTGGTGGGAATTCCAGCAAAGTTTCACAGAACTGAGTCCCTTTAGGTGTCTCTTTCTCCTCTGCATGTGCTGGTAGGAGGATCAGAAAGCCAAATGACCAAGCAGAGCTGGAGGTGCCCTCAGGGAAGGGAGACATGTCAGGAAGGCACCAGGAGCAAGGCTTGGAGAAACGAGCTTCAGATCCACAGGAATCCTGTGTGTACTGGCCTTTGGCCTGAGCCAGCCTTGCCAGAAGGGGAGTGCTGGGTTTAACAGGACATGGCTGGAGAGTTTGGGGAGGCACCAGACCAGACCTTGCTGAGAACTGCTCTGTGCAATGGCCACTCCTGCTCTGGGCAGTGTCCACTCTCCTGCTCTGGGCAGTGCCACACTCCTGCTCTGGGCAATGTCCACTCCTGCCCTGAGGGTGATGTGTTTGACTGTGTGGTGAACCACACAAGGAATCCCAGATTGGTTTGGGTTGGAGGAACCTCAAAGATCATCTCATTCCACCCCCTGGCATAGGTAGGGACAACTTCCACTGTCCCAGGCTGCTCCAAGCCCTGTCCAGCCTGGCCTTGGGCACTGCCAGGGATCCAGGGGCAGCCACAGCTTCTCTGGGCACCCTGTGCCAGGGCCTGCCCACCCTCCCAGGGAACAATTCCTGCCCAATATCCCATCCATCCCTGCCCTCTGGCAGTGGGGAGCCATTCCCTGTGTCCTGGCACTCCATCCCTTGTCCCCAGTCACTCTCCAGCTCTCCTGGAGCCCCTTTAGGCCCTGGAAGGGGCTCTGAGGTGTCCCTGGAGCCTTCTCTTCTCCAGGTGAGCACCCCCAGCTCTCCCAGCCTGGCTCCAGAGCAGAGATCCTCAATCCCAGGCTTTGGGGCTTCCTGCTTGCAAGCATCCCCAGGGGACTCTGTGGAGTGTGAGGTCCAGGGCATGGGTCAGACCCTCAACTCAGGGCTTGGGGCTTGGCAGGACTTTTGCACTTCTGATTTGAAAATTGAGACACTCAATTCAAGACTGAAATTCTATAGATAACAAAAAAAAAAAAATTACAAGGTACAGCATGTGGCCCAAAGATGATTTAGGGCTGGAAGAAAATGCTTGACAAAGAGAAAATTAAAGACTTTGTTCTGTTTAGCTTATCAAAAGGGATATGAGAAGGTGATGTGATTACTGTGTGTAAGAACCTTCATCTGCACACAATACGAGATACCAAAGGGCTCCTTAATCAAAAGGGTAAAGACAGAACAGGAATAAATGGCTGCAAGCTGAAGCCTGACCAATTCAAACGGGATAAAGGGCACAAATTATAGCAGGGAGATGATTAACCACTGGCACGAGTGACAAGGGGGCAGGCAGTCTGACTGCTGACATCTTAACTGCATTTCTGTCTGAAAGAGACACTTTAATCACGCTCAGGCTCCCAGGCTGGGCTGGACTGGGAGTGAGCACCAGAAGGCACAAACACTGGTGGAATGACAGTGATGAGCTGGTCCCAGACCCTCCAGGCTTCTCCTTAAGGAAATCAGGGATCCCTCCCACTGCTCAGGGGCAGCAGGTTAACCCTGCACTCGTGGGAGATGCCAGCCTGCCGTGGGATGCTCCTGGAGACCACAGATCTGGGAACCCTTGCACAGCCCACCCCCTTTGCAGAAGCAGCTGTAAGACCCTGCCTGTCTAAGACGGCAGCACCAGGTGCAATGTTTTATTCGCTCACTTAAATCACAGCGCTGCTTTTTACACGCTGCTCCAAACACCAGCTCCAGCCCCCAGCTCCGTTATTCCTCGCATTTCACACCCGGAGAACATATCCTGGCAATTCCCCCTGGTTCTGGTTTTTAAGCACAGTGAACAATTACACTCAGCTGCACTCGTAAGGCAGCGTTAATGAGGCTCATCCACACACTGCACAGACAGCAGCTGCTGCACAAACCCCGCACTGAGCCGGGAGCTGCAGGGCTGCCACCCTCCCCTGGGATCCTCCGGGGTGTGAGCTGGGTCTGAGCCCTGCCCCGCTCCGAGCCCTGCCCTGGTCTGAGCCCTGCCCCGAGACCGAGCCCTGCCCTGGTCTGAGCCCTGCCCCGAGACCGAGCCCTGCCCTGGTCTGAGCCCTGCCCTGGTCTGAGCCCTGCCCCGAGTCCGAGCCCTGCCCTCGTCTGAGCCCGGCCCTGGTCCGAGCCCTGCCCCGGTCTGAGCCCTGCCCCTGTCCCGAGCCCTGCCCCGGTCTGAGCCCTGCCCCTGTCCCGAGCCCTGCCCTCGGCTCCGAGCCCTGCCCCGAGTCTCAGCCCTGTCCCGGCTCCGAGCCCTGCCCCGCTCCGAGCCCTGTCCCGAGTCTGAGCCCTGCCCTCGGCTCCGAGCCCTGCCCCGGGGCTTCTCCTCTCCCCTCCAGCACCACCAGCTCCCCCTCATCCCCAGCTGCAGTTCTGAGCAGGCACTGCCTTCCCACTGAGATCAGAGCACGGTCACCACCGGCTCTGGGCACTCCCTGTCTGGCACAGAATCATGGAATCATCATGGAAAAGGCCTCGGAGACCATCAGGTCCAAGCACCATGTCCTAACTGGTGTCCCCAAGTGCCACAACCACAGCCTTTTCAATCCCTCCAGGAACAGGGACTCCATCACTGCCCTGGGCAGCTGTGCCAGTGTCTGACAAGCCTTTCCACGGAGGAATTTCCCCTGATATCCAACCCAAACCTCCCCTGGCACTATTTGAGGCCATCAGCACCCCTGAGACACTGCACACGGGTGCCACCCTGCACCCAGTGACATCCTGGGAGCACCAGGGACTGGCACAGGTGAGTGGCTCTACACTCCTGGGGAGAGCCAAGTGAAATAATCTGGCATCTTGGGGTTCTCCCCTCTACAGACCATTCCAGGGGTGATATCCAGGTCATTTCTCAGGGGCTGAAGGAAGAGGAGGATGTATTTTCCCTGATCCCCAAGCACCCACTGAGGGACTGCACGTGGCTCTGGGTGGAACTGGGAGCCCAGCCCTGAGCTGGTGGGGCACAGGCTGCTCTCCCAGCCCAGGACTCCTTCGTGCAGATGTGTCCACACCACCGCTGGGAATGCACAAACAGAATCACTGCTCCAACAATATTTACCTGCAGGCTGCCAAGTGCTTCTCGACTGAGCAAATGTTTGTTTGCTTCACCCTGACAGCCCCACTGGCTGGGAACAGCATCCTGGGGAGATGGGTCAGTGGGGGGCTGCACAGCTCAGGCTGCTCCTCCACAGCAGAGCCCCAGCCAAGGCCAGCAGGGCCTTTCCCACAGGTGTGACAAGGGCATGTGCCCAGGGACACCTCAGGCTGCCTGCCTGGGGCAAACTGAGGCTGCTCCCTTCTGCCAAGGAGCTGCTCCTGCATCCTGCTGGGATAACCCCAAATGCAGCCCTGAGCAAAGAGGACACAGCTAACATCCACTAACTCCCTGCTGGAAAAGCCCAGCTCAAAGTGAGAGGCTTCAGAAGTGTTTCTATGGACATGACCAACGAAGCCTCCTGGGCAAGGCTGTGCTTGGCTCCTGAACCAGGAGAGACAGCAGGTTTTGGGGAGATCCAGCCTTTCCAGAGGGCACTGCTGGCAGCAATGGGATCCATCCCTTTTTCCTGTGTCTGGGAATGCTCCTGCCCACTCCTGCTGATCCCTGCCTGGGGTTGGAGCAGCCAGAGCTGCTGGATTTGGGCATCACAGGCTGCCCCACACCAGGCTCCAGCCCTGCCACAGAGGCATGAAAACCTATATTTGGGGTCCAGGGCAAACTCCAGCTCAGCCACCCCAGAGATCAAGCAATTACTGCTAATTAGGAGGTGAAAATAGAGAATTGTTGAGCAGAAAGGCCCCCAAACATTCTGTTCCTCTCTGTCCATCCCACCCGAGCCAGCGCCTCTCTCCCTGCCAAGAGCAATCCCTCGGACACAGCTCCTTGTTACTCGGAGTTTTATGGAATATAGATCTGCTTCCTCCCCAGCTCTGAACTCTGCTGACTCAGAGGAAAGGCATCTTTAACGATTCCCTAGACAGCTGTATTTTTCTTACCTAAGTGCTCACAAATTGCATCCTACGACCAATTAAACAGACGGTCTCTCATTTTTTCACAACAAACATAATTTGTAATTCCGAAATGTCAATAAAAAGTCCTTCCTTCCTTTTTATATTCCACAGCATTTGCAACTCAGCTCTGTAATTTTGGAGTCAATAATTAAAAAAAGGGGCAATTAGGATATTAACTGGGAATCACCACGTTACTTCACAGAATATATTCTGGATTTATCCACTGCCTGCTCTGCCCAGACTGCTCCCACCACATGGAATGCTGCTCCATCATCACAGCTGGTGTTTTTAGAGCAGCCCATCCCTCCCTCCCAGCCCTTCATCTCAGCTGAGCTCCTGGTTAGAAAGACTTGACAGTGAAAAGTGAAGGATCTGGTACAGGGCAAGGGAACCAGGAATCCTGGAGGGATGAGCAGGATTTACCTTGAACTAAGCTGTGTTTGCTGTTTGGAACCAGGCAGGGAAAACCAGCCTGGTCACTGTGGAGAATTATAGTGAGAAAAGGATTTTCTGAAAATGTTATTGTCCACCATAACCACAACAATTTCATTTTATAAATGATACATTTTGTTTCCTGCTGACTGTTCTGGGTTATTCCCAGAACTGAAAAATAGAAGTGGCCCAACAGAAAGCAGGTTTTTGGTACTAAAATACCAGTGGTGTGGTTCTCAGCCCAAATCACACTTCAGACATCCAGGCATCCCTTTCCCTGCCCTGGGAAAGGGTCTGGATATGGGAACCCTGAGCCAAGCAGGGTCCCCAAACTCTGGGGAGCCTCAGGACCCCACACTGACCACGGGGTCATGGCCTTGTCTCACTCCAGGGAAGGGAGAGGATGGGTATGGAAGAAGAGTAAGAGAGAAGATTGAGGAACAGGGAGTGAGCACCTTTGTTGGGTGGGGGTCCCTCCCCGAGTGTCCCCAGGCCTGCAGACACAACCCAAACCAGCTCCCTCAGCCCTGTCCCTCCCTTGCCTCCTCCCTCGCTGCCTGACATTTCTGCAAGTGGGGTGCTGCTCTCTCATTTCCTGTCCCAGCAATACCCAGAGTCACGGGAGGCATCCTGGCTGTGCCACACTGGGCAGGTTCAGCCCGAGCCAGCGCTCACACACGAGCCAGGCACACAGGCAGTGCACTCTGCTTCCCCCAGCTCTCCCTTGCAGGGATCTTCCCGCTATCAGGAGGGATATTTCTGTTATCAGAGTGCTAATGCAGCCTGGCTTTACATGGATTGGCAGCTCACCACCTGCAGCATTAAGGCTCCATCAGCTGACCCATCACACGAAGAGCAGCGTCTCCATCAAATCCCACTACCCGGTGATTCTGCAAGTTTGGGATTAATAGCAAGGATAAGGAGGAAATGCAAGTCAGCTGAATGCAGGGGGATGTTATCCCAGTTTGGGAAAAGCTCCTGTGCAGCAGCACAGCAGCCCTGGCACTGAGTGCACACAGAGGATGCAGGAGATGAAGGAACAGGAGCACAGACATCCTGAGGGACTCCAGGACTTCTGCAGGCACTCTGGAAATAGCTCTGCAAGTGAAATGAGGTGAGGCAGAGCACGGGCAGTGAGGGACAGGGGAAGTTCACACGTGAGAAGGTCTCACTGAGCCTGTCAGAGGTGGTTTGAGGTGCAGCAGTGCCCTTCTTCTGTAGCATGAGGCAATGGCAGCTCATCATCACCTGAGGAGAGGGAATTCTCCTCCTCTGCTCTGCTCCTCTCTCCAACTGCAGAGCTGCCTGCAGCCTGGGCCCCCAGTGCAGGAAGGAAATGGAGCTGCTGGAACAAGTGGCAAGGAGGCCACAGAGATGCTCCAAGGGCTGGAGCCCCTCCACACTGGGACAGGCTGGGAATGTTCACCTGGAGAAGGCTCCAGAGAGACCTCAGAGCCCCTTCCAGGGCCTAAAGGGGCTCCAGGAGAGCTGGAGAGGGACTGGGGACAAAGCATAGAGGGACAGGACACAGGGATTGGCTTCCCACTGCCAGAGGGCAGGGATGGATGGGATATTGGGAAGGAATTGTTCCCTGGGAGGGTGGGCAGGCCCTGGCACAGGGTGCCCAGAGAAGCTGTGGCTGCCCCTGCATCCCTGGCAGTGCCCAAGGCCAGGTTGGACACTGGAGCTGGGAGCAGCCTGGGACAGTGGGAGGTGTCCCTGCCCATGGCAGGGGGTGGCACTGGATGGGCTTTGAGGTCCCTTCCAAAACCACTCACGATTCCACAACCCCACAGTCACAGACCTCGGGCACCCTTGGGGCTGCTGCAACAGAGGCATCCAGGGTGGAGGGACTTTGGGATCAGCCCTCAGGACACTCCCTGCTCCTCCCCAGCTCTGGAGGGGGCTCCCAGGAGGGGCCAGAGGCAGGAGCTCCATCTCCACTCCCCATCCCGCCTTCAGGAAAGGTTTCCACTGCAGACACCACGACACAGGACACTTCTCCAAGGTGCTGTGCTGGCCCCAAAGCAGGGCTGGCCAGGGACACTTCACAGAGTGCAGCACACTGCTGCCAGACCATCAGACCTTGACCTTCAGCACCACAGACTCCAGCATTTACACTCTGCTTGTGAGCATGAGAAAGAGAAAGTTCACTGAAAGACTTGCCTGGGTCCATATCAAAAACTCCCCATCCCTTACACACTTTTTCCCTCAAATTACAAAATAATATCACCTGATTTTACAGTTCTGCAGATTTCACGTGCCACAAAGCAGCATCTATGTGTGTTCCCAATTTCTGCCTGGCTTTGGCTTGGAGCATCCTTTAGGTGCCCATTTTTATTTACAAGTACAAAGGCAAAGCTCCAGTGCAGCTTTTCACCCCCTGCAAACAGAGATATTGGTGTTTATTTATAGCTCCTTGTTTGCAGAGAGCCCATGGAGAGGGGAAGAGGTGCCATTCTCAGGGGAAGGCAGAGAGATTGAATCAATCACCACATGGAGGGGCCTGGGGTGTTCCACAAAAGAACCACAATTCACAATAGAAGGTAAATTATCCAAACAGATCCAAACACATCCTTGTCTGCCAGTTACTGTCTCCATAAAATCTACACAAAACACAGAGCAGGATCCCCTCTTTGAGGTCCATCAGTAAAGCACAGCTTTCCTCTCCAGTGTTTGAGTTTGCTTAAGTTGGATTCTGACTTTGAATCTCGATCTGTGTCACTGACTGACCCCCAAATGGTCTCCAGCTTCTTTAAAGGATTCCTTTGACAGTTGGGAAGCAAATCCTCCCCAAGTGCTGCAAACTGCTCTGCCATGGACTGTTGGAAGAGTTTGGGCTGGAAGGAGCCTTAAAGCTCATCCCATCCCACCCCTGCCATGGGCAGGGGCACCTTCCACTGTCCCAGGCTGCTCCAAGCCCTGTCCAGCCTGGCCTTGGGCACTGCCAGGGATCCAGGGACAGCCACAGCTTCTCTGGGCACCCTGTGCCAGGGCCTCCCCACCCTCATAGGGAAGAATTTCTTCCTAATATCCCATGTAACCCTCACCTTCTTATGTTTAAAGCCTTTCCCCCTTTCCCTATCATTCCACACCTTTGTAAAAAGTAAAGTAAAGATGGGTAGGCTGGGGGGCTGTTCCTATATGAAAAAAGGATATTTCTGTACCTGGAGACAGAGGGAGAAGGGAGCTGGTCTCCTTTGCTCAAGCATTGATAAAAATTGTCCAAGATGGACAAGGAGAGCTTCTTAATTTGGAAAAAGGGTCAGCACCTCCCAGACACCCACAGATTTCCCTGACAGGATCAGGGAACTGACCTACCTTCAGGAGCTATAGGGTGATCCCACCTGCAGTGCCAAACTCAACTGAAGAGTGAAGAATGGGAAACAGGGAGAATGAGGAAGAGAAAAGAATAAAAGAGAGATAATAGAATAAGATCAGTGGAATGAATGAGTTCCCATGTTTCCTACACACCTCTGCTGAGTACAGCAATTCCAATCCCATAGCTCCCACATTTTATTCCCTAACCATGCCAATACCTCACTGTGGAGCTACAGGTATTTATAAACAGCCACCAATTAAACCAACAATGTTCCCTTGGTTCCTCTGAGTCTGCCTGAGGTCTTCTAAGCTCTACATGACCCTTTGCACTTCCTCATTTTCCATATGGTGCTAATATTCCAGGGCTGTTACACTCAAGGGATCACCAACTTGATGCCCTGGGAGTTTAGGAGGTGGAATGATAGAATGTGGAATATCCTGAGCTGAGAGGGACCCACAGGGATCATCCAGTCCAACCTCCCAGCCCTGCCCAGACACCCCAACAACCCCACCCTGGGCATCCCTGGGGAGCCAGGGCAGTGGCCTGGGGGAGAAGAACCTTCTCCCAATATCCAAAACACAACCATGTCCATGGGCAGAGCCAGTTTCAGCCCCTCTCTTTACACACCCTGCTCCTCCATCAGACAGACCCAGCTCAATGTCCCATGCAAATGGAAACAATATCCCATGGAATATGGGACAATCCCATGGAAATGGAACAATATCCCATGAAAATGGAAACCCCATGTACAAGCACAGCTCTAACCAAAGTATTTTTTAGCAGGAGCAGGGAACTATGTAGCTATCTGCTCTTTTGAGCCTCAGCCTGCTGTGCTTTGTGCCTGTTCTACACCAGGGCAGGTAACAGCTCGTGGTCTTGCCTTGCTGTGTGTTTTTAACAAACACATGGTTCCCGTCCTTCGACCCCTTTCCCACTTTTGGGCTCAGCTTGCAAATCACACGGCCACAGATGACAAAATAACCTGAATATCTGCAGTAATGTGCTTTCCAAAGCCATTGTGGTAATGGCAGGGGCTGCTCTGTAGGGAAATGGACCATTTATGGTGGCAAATAAAAGCTCGAGTTCCTCACAGCCATGGAGCAAAGTGGGGGTTCCCTCTTTGTCTGAGCTCTGAGCTGCTGGGCTGTGGCAGCCACGGGGCAGCTAAAAGACAGAAGAAAAGTCATTTATTCCCTCTTTCCTTCCACAGTTTCCTCAGCATTTAAATGCAGACCAGGAAAAAGCTTCAGAGCAGCAGGAGAGCTGGGCTGGGAGCAGCCAGGGCTCCCCAGGGCAGCACATCCTCATCTCCAGGATAATGGCAGGAACAAAGAGCTGCTGGGAGCAGAATTCCCTCCTTGCTCAGAGCTGGAACCAAGCAAAGCCCAGCCCAGCCCTGTCCCTGGAACACCTCCCTGCCTGCAGGGAACTCAGCACAGAAGCTACACCTGGTCATGGCCACCAACCCCTTCCATGTGGGAAAGGAGCTTTTCCTTATCACAGCAATGGGATGGGAATCACCCAGGGTTCATTTTGAGACATTTATGGTGGAAGCCAAGCCCAAGAAAGGGAGGGATCCAACAAGCAGCAATTCCAGCCCTGTTGGGCCAGGAATTACAATGCAGCAAGGTCATGAATGGGTTGAAAACTCATCCAAGCAATTCTGAGTGGGAGGGAAGGGTGGGAGACGATGCTGGCAAGTGCAGGGTGAAATCAAACTGGAGAAATCAATAATGGGAGAGGACAGAGGGGGAGGCACAGGACACAGGAGGAGATAAATTAAAGGCTTGCCCAGGTGTTGTGATGGCTAGTGAGCAATAAATTAAATCAAAAAGGGCAACAGGGACGAGCAAGGCACTGTGAAAAATTAATTAAAAGGAAGGGAGGCATAACCAAGGCATAAAACATGGGTACTCCTGGAAGGATTAGAAGAGCCAGGCAATGAAGAGGCTTTGGGAAGTGTAATGGGAGCCAAGGCAGGGGCTGTAAAGGCTGTGACTGCACGGGAGGTTCAGGTAAACAACACAGACTCATTTCCAGGCTCTGAGAAGCAGGAAAGCATCGGAGAAGAAAAGGAGATGCTGGCATAGCAAACGTCACTCCTTGCCTTTTGTAGCCAGAGCGCAGCAGGGCACTGACTCCCCCCGCTGCCTGCTGCTGTCCCCTGTGCCCCACGGTGCTGCTGCAGGGGGGGCACTGCCAGGGGGCATTTCCATTTCCCTGGGTGTGCCCCCATCGTGCACAGGCACAGGGATGACTGCAGCTGGCTGCCCCAGGACTGCCCTCAGGGTCTTCCAAATTGCACCCCCGGGCTCCCTGCAGCCATCCCTGCAGGCATCCCCCAGCTCCTGAGCAGAACCCCCCAGCCCTGGCTGCTGCAGGTGGGGCAGGTGCATCCTGCTGCCTTCTGCAGGCTGGTGGGACAGGCAGGATTTGGGTGAGGCCACAGGACAAGCACAGACTCACACCCATATCCCCAACAGGTCCAGTGGCCATCAGGGCTGGAATGCCAGGTCTGAGTGCACAGGGGACACCCTGCTTCCCTCTGGGATTGTCCTGGCCCGAGCCCTGGGACACAGGAGCTGCTCCACTCTGAGCACAGCAGCACCAGGCACTGGCAGAGCCAGAGCTAGTGAAGGGCTGGGTGGAGAGAGAACAGCTCAGGCACCTCCCTCGAGCACGGGGCGGGGGGAGCAGAACTTGCCTGAAATCCCATTTGTGTCCTGTGCCCATCACCCAAGGGCTGCATGGGGTCAGCCCAAAGCCCTGCAGTCCATCCCCTGCATCACCTGGCAGGTAAAGGTGTCCCATGGAAGGTGTCCCTGCCCATGCCAGGGGTGGAACAAGAGGAGTTTTAAGCTCCCTTCCAACCCAAGCCATTCTGGGATTCTGTGAAATGATCACAGGGATATTTTCAGGCTCTTCAAGCCTCAGGGGAAAAGAAAGAATCGGCCAAGTCTGGCTCACACCTGCCTTTAAAGCAGCTTTCTTTGAAATGAACAGGCTGCCTCAGTGCTAAGGAGATTATAAGCAGAGACACCTCTGCCAGAGGAGGGAAGAAGGAATAATAAAGGCATTCAAAGCTATGACAAGCAAATGGGAAAAAAAAAACCAAGAAAGAATCTAACAGGAGGGGTACAAGGAAGATCAAGGCACAGACAGTCAGACAGGAACAGATTCAGAGCATCTCCCTGGGGCTGAGCCACCCAGCCCCAAAGAAGCACAAGGACTTTCCCAAGTCCCACTGGACACTGAGCAGGCAGGGAAGGCTTATAGGGAAAGCAGGGCAAGACGTGATGGATAATTAACAACATCAGAGAAAGCTCACTGGCCCATAAACCTCTCCCTGCCCCGGCAAACTTCTCCTTGGCTTTGGAGCAGAACTGTGAGAGGCCAAGGGATGGTTGATTGCACCCCACTCCTGCAGGCTCAGGGAAGCTGTGATGCGCAGAGAGGAAAACGGGGGACTTCTTCCTGCTCTCCACAACTCCAGATTCTGCTCCCAGGACAAGAGGAAATGGCCTCAAGTTGAGCCAAGGGGATTCAGATTGGATATTGGGGAAAATTTCTTCATTAAAAGGGTGGTCAGGCTTTGGAAGAGGCTGCCCAGAGCAGTGGTGGAGTCCCCATCCATGGAAGTATCCAAAAAACATGTGGATGTGGCACTTGGGGACATGCTCAGTAAAGAGCTTGGCAGTGCTGGGTGAAGGGTTGGACTCCATGATCTTGGAGGTTCTTCCCAACCCTACTGATTCCAAGATTCTCTGAGGAGATACCCCATGGGAGGTGATCAGGGAGGAGATGTCCTGGCTCCACACAGCACAGCAAAGCCAGGCTTGTAGGGAAAGATGTGGGGAAGTGGAACAAGGTTTGATTACAAGGCTTTTCCCCAGCACAAGAGGAAAAACAGGCAAGAGACCAAAGCTGCCACGGCCCCTTTGTGTCTCTCTCCTGGGAAGGGGGTAGGAACAGCCCAGGATCAAGTGTTTGTCCCAAAGAATCATGGAATGTCCTGAGTGGGAAGGGACCCACAGGATCATCCAGTCCAGACAGCCCCAGACCCAACAGGAAAATAAGACATGGGCTCAAGTGATGCTTGGTCCAAACCTCTCCTTGGGGGAGTGAATTCCCAGATTTCTGGTTTTCTTGATTTTCCATTCAAGGCAGCTTTATCTGTGCCCCCACAAGGACAGGTCTGCCCTCGGGCTGAAGGCTGAAGCCCATGAAGTGGAGGGGCTCTCAGGGAACTCTCTGTGAGCCAGCACAGCTGCAGAAGGGAACCACAGGAAAAAAAAAACATGGAATATCCCAAGCTGGGAGAGACCCATAGGATCATCCAGTGCAGCTCCTGTCCCTGCACAGACACCCCAACAACCTGGGGGTGGGTTCCATCCCTGACAGCACTGCCCAAATGCTCCTGGAGCTCTGGCAGCCTCGGGGCCGTGCCCATTCCCTGGGGAATCTCTACAGAGTTTCCCTACCAGAGCAAATCTGGGGACCTACATCAGCCCTCCAAACTTGCCCAGCACATCCCAAGGTCAGCCTTGCTGATCCATTGGCCCTATTTTTCCAGTGGAACCTCCACCCTCAGGAAGAAACTAAAAAGAAAGGATTTCAGCAGGAAAAAACCCCAACACCCAACCTCAGCCAGCTCATCAGGGGGTGTGGCACCATCTCCCATGCTCTGGATGGCACAGCCCAACCTCTCCAGGCAGCACAAGGTCCCTGTGGCTTCACCACATCTTTTGTCACAGCATGGCCTGTGAAAGGTCAGTGCCTCAAGCAAGCAGCATGTCTGATGATGAAATGGCAAAATAAGCAACTTTTTGGCTCATTTCCTGAAATCTCCAGTTCAGGCTGAGCTGGAAGCAAATCTCAGGCCTGGATTCCTACAGATGAAGGACTGTGGCCACCTCACTGTTTATCTCTTCTGCATTTCTTGCTAACCCTTATCTGTCTCCTTAAAAACCCCCCAAAATCCACGCTCACGTGTCGGATTTGATGAGTCTGCCAAGGCCAGAGTCATCATCTCCCATCCAGCACACGTCACTGCAGCCTTGGAAGGGGAAGCTGAGAAACCATGTGCAGGGAGATCTATTTTTGTACTTTCATTTGAAAGCACCCCCTTGGCTCCCTCCTTTCTGACTCACATTCCAGCTCCAGAACTCAGGGATGCAGCCAGAAAGCTGCATCCAGCCAGGAGAGGCCATTCTGGCAGCATTTTCACCCAAAGTTTGAGCACAGCCATGGCAGAAGAAGGCACTCGTGCCATCATCTGTCTGGTGTTTGCACAAGCAGTTGTTTGGGAAAAGACTTTACATTTTCCATTCACGCACCACCTTAATCCAAATTAACCTCCAAGTCTGGAGAGGCTCTGAGAAACAGATGATTTTGGAAAGGAAATCCAGGGAAAAGAAAAACAAAAATCTCCCAGTCAGATAATTTAAACTGACATCACATTTCAATAAGATCAAACTGCAGAAAACTGACTGCTCACTAAGAATCACTTGCTCAGCTCTTCAAAGAATCAAACATTTGGGTTGATCACAGAAAACCAGCTCAGCTCTGGAGATGAATCATTGGCTTAGGAAGGTGATATTTTAACCCATGGCTTTCTTGGAGCATGAGAGTTTTGCCTGAATGTGGAGGTTTACAATTACACACATGCTCGAGTTTCTGTGGCTTCTCCAGGCTTTACATCCCAAAGCAGGTGTGCTGCAATGCACTAGATCATGTTTGCTGTGGGAACTCGTGTCTGAGGGATCAAACATGACTGCTCATTTTCTGTTCAGCCTCACAGCCCTTAAATAACACCCAACACTCTGCTCTTCCCAGATTCCAGGAGACAGCTGAGCCACACAACCTTCCACTCACAGACTGCACCATCCAGGTCCTGAGCAGAGGGTCCTGTCCTGTATCCATCACTTGGTCTCTCTCCCACTGCCTTGGCAGAGCAGCTGAGAGCTTCAGGCAGTTCATTTGCTTGTTCAAAAGCCCAGGGACAGAGCCTGAAGGTGTTTATAAAGGGTTAATTAGCAGCTCCTCTTCCCTCACTCATCCAGTGCCCACCTCTGAAGGCTCCATTATCAAGAATGGCAGCTTGGTGTGCCAGGACTTGGCTGTCACTGGAAAACCGGACCCTTGCTGGGACTGCCTGGGTCCCCACTCCCAGGGAGTGGATGGCTCCATCCCTGAGAGCTTCAGAGCTGAGGGCTCTGAAGAGGCTGAGCCTGCACATCCCACTCTGGGTGTATGGGAACACTGAATGACCCCTAACCATCCTCAACAAAAGCCACCCCTCATGCTGGGAGTGTCCACGGCCAGGCTGGCTGGGCTTGGAGCAGGCTGGGACAGTGGAAGGTGTCCCTGCCCATGACAGGGGTGCCACTGGATGGGCTTTAAGGTCCTTTCCAAACCAAGCCATTCTGGGACTCTGTGCTTTGCTTTCACTACAGACTGTGTGTCAAGAACATCCCAAAACTCCTCTGCTTCCCTGCAGAGACAGGTCAGGGACCAGTGAGGAGAGCTCCCCTCCCAGCCTGCCTTTGCTGTGGGCTCCCATTTCCATGGGGCAGGAGTGAGCCAAAACCTCCCCCAGACCCTGGGGAACCTCCAGCCAACCATTCCCAAGTACTGCACATGCCATGAGATCATTCCCAGCACAGACAAGGGCAATCCTTCCAGGAAGCCTACTCAGAACATGAGCTTTTAACTTTGAATATCCTTTTGTCTTTGATTTTTTTTTTTTTACAGCAGATAAAGACTGGGGACAGCGTGTTCTGGGGGCAATTTCTCCTTGTGCCCTCCACAGACTGATGGTCTCTGATGGTTCACAGCACCTGTGGAGCCTCTGAGTGACCCAGTCACCCATTCCTTGACAGGGACACTTTGGGCACAGAGGGGAACCCTCAGAGTTTGGCTTTTTTAGGCTGGACCACGAGCCCTGTGAGGGTCCTGTCCTGCAGGCTCCTCTGCCCTGGACACTGCAGCCCTTCCCAGCTCCTGCCCCCACCAGCTTCCAGCACCTGCAACCTCCTCCTGACCTGATGTTCTCTAAATTAAGAAGCTGTTACATCGCTTCCTTCCTTGGCCCACGGGGTGCTAAGAAGGTCACCACAGATCGTAGCTTAAAGAGCCACCAGTGCCCCCCTAATCCTGGCCAGACAGAGCTGCCCAAGCTGATAACGACCTGAGCAGGTGATTAGAGCCTGGATTTATCTGTGCTCAGAGCCCTGATGGCTCCCTCCACCCTGGGCTTTTTCTGAGATAGGCAGAAAATTTCAGCCATCCCGTTTTTGCTGAGCCACCTAAGGATGCTCCTCTGTGTCCTCTCCTTGTGGGGCACTCCCAGCCCTGCAAGGATGGACTCAACAGCAGCAATTTCCAACACCTTCCCTGCATTCCCAGAATAATGGGCATTGTCATCAGCCTTCCTTGTTCTCCAGTTACTCTCTGTGTTCTTCTCCAGCTGCCAGATGCTGCTCTGCTCCCCCTGCCAGAGAGCACCAGAGGTGTGAGCAAACCCTGGGCTCCCCCAGCCCCACACACACCAGCTCTGTCCCATGCCTGTCCCAAGCACAGCACTCCCCATGGGCAGCACTCCCACCCTGCTCCCTGCTCTGGGGTGTGCACAGGAGTCAGGAGCAGAGGGCACCTCTGGGTTACTCACAAGTCACACTTGTGCCACCTCCACCACGACCAAGTGCAAAAAGAACTTCAGAAGCAACACAGGCAATGAACCTGAAATGCAGACATGGCAAAACCCATGTCCAGAACAACCCACAGGGTGTAATCACAGACTCACAGAACCACAGAATTAGGCTGGGAAAGACCTTTGAGATCACTGAGTCCAACCTCTGACCCAACACCTCCTTGTCAACCAGCCCATAGCACTGAGTGCCACATTCAGACTTTCCCTGAACACCTCCAGGGATGGTGACTCCACCAGTTCCCTGGGGTTGAAGTGATCCCAACTCCATCACCAACAGCACCGGGGACAGGGCCAGGTCCTCAGCAAATCCATCAGCCTCTGACTCCCTGAACACTCACACTAGGCCAGGGTGAGGGAAAATCAGCTCCTCCCAGCAGGCTCCAAGGGAGGAATCCTCAGAGCGAACCCAGAACGAAGGTACCTGTCCAGTTCATCCTCTCCTGGCAGGCTGGTGCTGCCCCAAATCCCACAGCTGAGTCCCAGAGCTGGGAAGCACAGGCATCTCTCCCACCACTGCACACCTAAGGACACACAGACACAGTCACTCACCGGGGCTGCCTGGGCACTTGGGCTGTGTCACTGTCCCCGTTCCCGCAGCGGGAGCAGGCGCAGCTCCTCTCTGTGGTTCTTCACCCTGCAGGAACCAGGACATGGAGGGAGGGTAAGCAGATAATCCACGACTTTCTGTGAGGGTGTGCAGTGCTGGAAAGCAAAGCTGCTGCTGTCTGCAAGGATCAGAGCCCGGCCTTTCCCAGCTAAGACTCTGAGCTGCTTAGCACGGAGCTGGGAGCGGAGCAGACAGAGGTGCTTGTGTTCCCAGGGCTGAGCACTGGGGGGGTGGCTGGGGCTGGCTCAGGCACCAGAAATCCCACAAAAACTGCTCCATCAGGTTAATGCTGGCAGAGAGCAAGGACAGAGGCAGGCAAGAATTTCTGGTCATGATGGTTGGGATTTGCTTGGAAAAACCAGAGTTTCTTCACAGTGAAATATCTTTCGAGCTGCTGTGGAGCCTCCACAGAGGTTCAAGGCAGCTCAGTTGGCTCAAGCCCACCCAAAAGAGCTCCCACAGCTGAGGCTTTTCCATCTCAAGAAGCTCCAAATCAGAATCCTCGCGTTTGTTCCTCCACGCTGAGAACTCCAGCTTTCCATGTGAACTGGGAGCTTGAATCTGATTGTGTCCCACCCTCTCCTGGGCATAAAACCAGGGGGTGAGCGTGACCCCTGAGCACTGGGAGACACTGGGAGACACTGGCAGGAATCCTGGAGATACCAAACCATTTAACTTCATGCCAAAGGCAGAGTGGCTCAGCTGAAGTGTGAGTGCTCCTCCTGGAAAAGAGATGTCTGAGGCATCAGAGCAGAGGTCACTGCCCTTTGTGCTTCTCCAGATGTTATCTGTAACACCCTGGATTTATTTAAATCTATTCATCTAACAAGTACCTTTTCTGCACCTCCTCTCATGGGAGACAAAATAGGGAGGCACCCCGTTTAATTGATGCACTTTAATTAACTGCCTGTCCTGTCAAAGCATTGCTCCTGTATTCTGATGCAAATTCCCAGCCTTCCATTGTAAAGCAATACTTCAGTTTGGTTTCAGTCTCATCTTTAAATGCCATGTTTTCTCCCTCGTGGATCCAAACTCACAGAATCCCAGCGCAGTTTGGATTGGGTTGGAAGGGACTTTGAAAATCATCTCATTCCAACTCCCTGCCATGAGCAGACTACTCAGACCCTTCAATTATCACTTCTCTGCTCATCCCACCTTGGGCTGGGTTTCTTTAGCCACTGAGCACATCAGACACTTCTCCTGACCGAACTTTTGGGCCAGGATGCTGCTCAGGGCATGTGCTGGGAGCTGGTTCTGCTCTCACCTCTCTCCCAACTCTGTTCTGCTGCAGGAGCCTCTGGCTGGGAGCAGGATGTGCCTTGCATCTCCTGTGACAGATATGAAACCCTACACCACATCCCAGGCCAGCATGGGAGCAGGGATAGGTTTTCCTGTTTCACTTCAAGGGGCAGACACAGCTCCCCAGTGTCCCTAATTTTGTATCTTGACATCTCCACCTTCTGTGAATTCTCTCCTGCTGTCAGAAGGTCACCAGGCCAGTTGGAAAGCCATTTTTCATACCGTGGCTAATCCAGAGGCACCTGGCTGCCTCCTCCCACTGGTAAAATGCTGACAACGAAACTAATTAGTGGGCAGCAGGACTGAGGCTGGGTGACAGCACTGGCCTCTACTGCACCAGCCAAAAATTCAAGGGATTCAGGAGCAGCTCCTGGCATGACTGAGGGCTCCAGCTCTGTGCTCTACTCACTGAGGCTGATAACACTTCCCAGATGTGGCCATGTAGGTAAATTAATTTATGGTGAGGAAATTATTCATGAGGATGGGCACAAAGGTCCGTTTAGGATAAAAATGTAACTTGGTCAAGCTTTCCACTAGATTTGTGCATTAGCTAAATATTCCCAATATTCTCACAATGTCTGGGCTGAGCAGATTGAACAGGCTGCCCAGAGAAGCTGTGGCTGACCTATCCTTGGAAATGTCCAAGACCAGGTTGGATGGGGCTTGGAGCAGCCTGGGACAGTGGAAGGTGTCCCTGCCCATGGCAGGGGTGGGATGGGATGAGCTTTAAGGTCTCTTCCAACCCAAACCATTCCCTGACTCTATGGAATGTCCAGGGCCAGGGGATGCCCTGCAGCAGGAGATGGGTCAGGAGGGATTAACTCCTCCTCACTCAGCTGTTCTTATGACACAGATGAAATCCACCACTGGAGAATGGTCCATGGACCACCATTCATTTTGAAATCAGGGGTGGCAGAGTGCCCTCCCTGTCCCAGACAGAGCACAGGCATCCCCTGGAGCCCAGCTACTTTCCCTGCATTCCTCCCCAGCACTGACCTCGCCTGTGCTCCAGACACCCCCACAGCTCCTGGGGAGCTGGGATAACCCCAGCTTGGAAAGGGAACGACAAACATCTCAACATCCCCAGCCAGATGGCTTTTCCTGTCTCTAAGACATGAAGGGGGGCTCAGTGAGCAGGGCAGTGTCTGCTGAATCCCAGCACACAGGGACACCCCAGAGACAGGCAGGAAAGGAAAGAGAAGCCCTGAGCAGCCTGTCAGAACTTCAGCAGTGGGGATAATTGGTTTGTACACATTTCTCCCACACCCAATTACCAGCTCGGTTTGGTGTTTGATTGTACACGACTCCGGTCCAGCAGAGCTGCTGCTGTTTCCATTCCTGCACACATCACCCAGTCCCTAAATCATCTTTAATAGCTGCTCTCCTCGCGTGCCCTCCCGGCTCATTCCAGCCCCATCAGCACGAGGCAGGTTGCAGATATAGAAGAGCTGACATTTCTCTTTTGAGTAATTTGCAGTGGATTTCTTGCCCGTTTGATGTAGTCATTTTGTTCTCGGCGCTGATGTGACATTAATTATTGTTAAATATTCTTATCTGTTACACACAGTTCTGTTTAGATAAAGGTCAGTGCATGAACCCCTGACAGTGCTCGTTGCTGCCATGCTCCAAAGCCAATTTGTCATCCTCTCCCTTCAAATACCTTCATCTTGGTTTCAGCCCGTTTTTCCATTAATTCAGGCACAGTAGAGAGCCATTAAAAAATGCAAAATCTCTCAGCTGTTCGGCTCAGCACTCGGACAGGGAATTATGAGGCTGGGGAGCACCAGTTGCACAGGGAGGGCAGGGAAAAATGCCAAGGGAGACCCAGCAGCAGCCTCTTTTAAGGAACTGCATGGCTGCCCCCCAAAAATCCGTACATAGCTCTGCTTTAATGAAAATTAGCCAAGCCTTGTGCAGCTCACAGTGCCTTATCCCAGCCTGATGTGCAGTGGGGTAACAGCACAATCCAGAGGCCCTGGCACAGGGTGCCCAGAGAAGTTGTGGCTGCCCCTGGATCCCTGGCAGTGCCCAAGGCCAGGCTGGATGGGGCTTGGAGCAGCCTGGGACAGTGGGAGGTGTCCCTGCACATGGCAGGGGGTGGCACTGGATGGGCTTTAAGGCCCCTCCAACCCAAGCCATCCTGAGGTTTATGATTCTCTGCTAAGCCCACACCACCCTCTCTTGGCAGAGGACAAGAAGGGCACACTCAAGCTGCCAGAATTGCAGTAATCCATCTCCCCAGAGACCTGAGGAGCTGTGGGCCTGCTCATGGTGACTGAAACCTGCACCAGCCTCTGCTCTGTCTTGCTTTTTATCTCTCTGACCAAATAATTCCCCTCTGCCACGCTGAGGCGTCGCTTCCCACCGTGTCACCTGCAAGGTGGGGACAGGAATGCAGGACTCACTCCAGCACCCGCCTTGGGACCCCCTGAAGAGCCAGAATCGATCTCCACGGGCTGTCAGGAGCAGGGGAGCTGAGAGCCTCCAGCAGCCTGTGCCCTCAGATGGCTGTCCCTGGGGACAGGTCACACAGTCCCACAGGGACACACACAGCAGAGCAGGGCTGGCACAGCTGGCAGCAGGGACAATCCCAGCTCAGCTCACACTGCAGGGAGCAGGGCTGGAGCCCTGGTGTTGTGACAGAGCTGTGCCACTGCCCAGCCACACCTCAGGGCATTCTGTGCTCCATAACCCTCAGACAGCCTGGATCCCACCCACGGAGTCCTTAACACACTTAGGCTCAAGTCCAGGCCTAAGGGGGTCTGAGGGAGCCCCTCAGAGCACTGGCAAAGAGGAGCTATGCCCTCAATCCAACCAATCCAGTGACAAGGACCAGGGTGAAGACCAGGAAGTTCCAAAGCCAGGACTAGGATAATCCCAGGGCTCAGCTGCCAGGAAAGGTCTGGGTTCTGCTGCACAAGTAGAGAAGGATGCAAAGGTAGGTTCAGCATGACTGAAGTACCCACACCATGAATCATGTGCTCGTCCCAGCACTTGGCATATGGGAGAACATTTGGACCTTTATCCAAAGTGACATTTAATTTTGCATTGTGCTAAATCATTCTGTACTTCTAAATAAAAGAGAATAAACTCCCAGACTCATCCCCCTCTCAGTGAAACACAAAGAAATAGTGCATTGTGCTGAATGTAATCAAGTGTGGGGTGTTTTCCTTCACCTGGAATCACAGAATCATTAAAGCTGAAAAGGACCTCTACAACAACTGAGTCCAACAAAGCCAAGCCCACCACCAACCCATGTCCCTAAGCCTCATACCCACATGTTTATTGGACACTTCCAGGGATGGTGACTCCACCACTGCACTGGGCAGTGTGTTCCAGGGCTTGACTACCCCTTCAGGCAAGACATTTTCCGTAATCTCCAACCTAAACCTCCCCTTGCACAGCCTGAGGCCGTTTCCTGTCATCCTATCCCTTGTCACCTGGGACAGACCAACCTGGCTGCACCCTCCTGTCAGGGAGCTGGAGGGAGCCAGGTCTCCCCTGAGCCTCCTTTCCTGAACACTGAACAGCCATCTTATCCATGAGAACCATAAATAAACTCCAGGACAAAGGGATGTCCACACAGCAGGTCCCTGGCTGTGCCAGGGGGAAGCAGCAGCACTGCCCCCCTCCCCTCTGCTAAATCGGGAGCAGGGCAGGCTGAGAGCTGGCTTCACACGTTGGCAAAGGTATGAGACAACGCAGGTCCCCTCCAGCCTTGGGGACAGAGTGTCCTGAGGCTAAAAATACAGAGACAAGCCAAAAAGTCAAGGCTAGCAAGAGGCATTAGCAGAGCCTGTTTATTTCTGTAGCCAGTGAGCATCCAGAGAGAGCCCGAGCTCCCAGCACTTGTTGCCTGCATGATGGACAGGCTGCTGCAGCTGGAGGAGTCTGGTTTCCTGCACACACACGGGGCTGTCCCCTGTCCCCAGGGCAGCCTCACACCTTGCTTGCCATTATTTTTAGCTGCTGCACAAAGGAGGGTAATGTGCAGGAGCAGAGGGACAAGGCAAAGGATGGAAAGCACAGCCCTAGTGAAGGCTCTCACCTCGCCACCACCACAGGGAGTCAGGATCCAGGTTCATCAAGGTTTGTGATCAAACTGGGCCAGAGCCAGCAGGATCCAAGATGGGAATCTCTACCAGCCTTTACCAGCAGCCTGGGATGGGTGGCAGATGTCCCACACCCAGAGCAGGACCAGGCTGCCCCGTGCTGCTCCTGCCACAGCTTCCCCAGGGCTCCTGCCCTGCACCACACCTGGATCCACCTGCCACAGGGGGGGCCTGACCCCTCCCCAGCCCAAAGGGCCAGAGCTCCAAGGAAACTTTCCACTGCCAAAAGCAGTGGGATGCAACTTCACAGCTGGCAGTGGCAGCTGTAAGGATAGGGATGCTCCCTGAGCCTGCTCCAAACTGCATCACCACAGAAACCCAGAACGGTTTGGGTTGGGAGGGACATTTAAGACCATCTCATTCCACACCCATTCCACACCTTCCCCTGTCCCAGGTAGCTCCAAGCCCCATCCAACCTGGCCTTGGACATTCAGGGATGGGCCACCACAGCTTGTCTGGGCAGCCTGTTCCATGACTGGAGCTGTCAGAGCTCAGCTCCCCTCACCTGGCATAAAAAAACCCCAGGGACACCAGGATGGAGCCACTGGAACATCACAAGGAGCTTCTGGCGCTGGCTACATGCCAGGCTGAGCCTCCCACACAGGGCTCTTCAATTCAATTTGCCTTCCTTCATTAATCACAATGGATTTACACCCGAACCAGAACTGAAAACAATCAATTATCTGTCCATTTAACCTCACTTCCATGTTATCATTCCCTCTGTCCCATGTTTGGCTCCCCTCTGATATCCAGATTCTCGCAGGGCTGACAGAAATTTGGCAGTCTTCACGCTGCAGGACAAATTTCCAAAGTAAAGAAAGGATAACATCCCAGTTTCTTCTGCAAGAGTGGTTTCAGCAGTAACTACTGCAACAATATGAACAGAAAGTCCTTGCCCAGCATTCAGCTGCTTTTTCACGATCCAGAGCTGGGCTCTGCCCTGGAGAGCAGCAAAGCCCAGCTCTCCAAACACACCGAATTAATTGGGGTCTTGAATTAGTGAGGTCACAGCCAATTAGCTCAATTTGACCCAGCTGCTTGAAGCAACATTTTTCTGGTATATTGGAGCTCGTTATCACACAGATTCATCTTGGTGTCAGGTGAAAAATGAGCTGTCAGAGCAGCTGTGACCCTTTGGGATGCATTTTCATCCTTCCTTGGGGGGGACAACAGGAGAGAGCAGCCTGGTGTTCACAGCCCAGCACTGCAGAGCTGCTCCAGCCTCTGTGTGTCCACTGCTTGTTGAGGGAAAAAATGTTCAGACACCCCTTAGCTCCTGCCACCCCACCTGCTCCACATGGAACCTGCTCAGGACACAAAGTTCAATAACTCTGTGTTATTAGTAACTTATTAAACTTAATGTTTAATAATGTTGTGCCAGAGCAGGGGCAACCACAGAGCTGCCAGGTACCATATTAACTCCAGCAGTGGACCTGCAGTTGACCAAAATTCCTTTTCTGAACACATTTAATCCACAGGAAGAAAGGCCAGGCTGGATAGTGCTTGGAGCAACCTGGGATAGTGGAAGGTGTCCCTGCCCACGGCAGGGGGTGGAACTGGATGAGCTTTAAGTCCCTTCCAACTCAAACCAGTCTGGGATTCTGTGAAAGAAATAATCCTGCTCTGTCCCTTTGCACTGTAAGAATGAAAGATGCAGATCAGAGAAAGCCCAAGCCACAGCACCCACGTGTGCAGCAACCTCAGCAGCTGGAGTGTTACAAAAATGACAGAATCCTCAACAAAACTTTTCCTTTTCTTGAAAGAAAATGTACAGTTAGAGGGGTTCTTTTCTAATGAGAAATGTGAAAGCAAAAAAAAAAAAAAAAGTTTGATTTTCTTTTGAACCAGTATTTCAAAGCATCAAGATAAGCAGCAAAATAACCTCACTTTATGTGTCATTTTATTGACATCCCCAGCTCTGTGAATGGCACTGCAAACCCCCTCAGTGAAGTGGAAACACCAAATTCTCCAAATTTGTTTTTATTCTGTGAGCACTGCTCTCAGTCTGTCGGATGTTCTTGTCAAGATGTCACACACTGAAGCATTTAGAATTTCTTCAGACAAATCCCCAGTTCCAGAAGCTCTCCACAGGCAGCAGGGGGGTTTGCTCATCACACCTGGCACCAGCAGCAGCATCTCTGGGGGAGATTCAGAGGAATGCAGGAGAGGTGACTGAAAAGGTTTCCCTCTACATTAGAGGCCATTCCTCACTGCAGCTCCAGCCAGTTTGGTTTGATCCTTACTGGGACAGCCCAAGGAGGTGCCACAACCAAAGGGTTATTGAGTGGTTTAGGTTGGAAACGACCTCCAAGATCATCAGGTTCAACCATTTCCCAGCACTACCACGGCCACACTAACCCCTGTCCCCAAGTGCCACATCCACATGGATTTCAAATCTCCCCAGGGATGCCAACTCCACCACTGCCATGGGCAGCTGTGCCAATGCTTGACAATCCCTTCAGAGAGATTTTCCCAATTTATATCCAATCTAAACCTCCACTGGTACAACTTGAGGGTATCTCCTCTTGTCCTGTCACTCATTCCTCAGGAGCAGAGCTCGACCCCACTCTGGCTGCAGCCTCCTGTCAGGGAGATGTGGAGAACCACAGAGCCCCAGAGGTGTCAGGTCCTTTCTTCTGGCAACCAGAAGCAGTGATAATCCCTAATCCCAGGGTTTGGGGCTTGAGATGCCCTCTTAGGGCTTCCCAGATCACCCCAAGACTGGAAACATCTTGTGTCTCCCCAATAACTGCAGCAGGGAAAGCCCAGCTCTCCACATGAACAGCACCCACCACATGAAGAGTGACTGGGATATGTCCCCTCTGTGTGCCCACAGCAGTCAGGGGGGGATCCCTGGAAGTGGTGGACAGGGCTTGGAACAGCCTGGGATACTGGGAGGTGTCCCTGCCCATGGCAGGGGTAGAAGGGGATGAGCTGTAAATTCCCTCCAACCCAAAACAGTCCAAGGTACAACTGAGATGGCTTTTTGCCCCTCTCACTAAATATAAGATTGTTTAAAATAAATACACTGATTGAATAAGCACTCACTACTAAGAAGTGTTATGGAATCAGCCATGAACCCTTCCTGCCTACCTTTGATTGAAATAATGGATTTTTAAAATTCATCTTTCCCTGAAATTCCCTTATTATCATAACCAAACTTAATGAATCTAATTAAAGCTAGAAGTCTCTCACTTTCTTTCCTTTCTGAACAGGTTCCATTTATTTATTTATTTCTTTTTGAAGCCCTGGAACAGAGGAGCAGCTGAAGTCACATCTCACACAAACAGAATCAGGAACAAAACCCCAGCCCGAGTAGCTGCTCCTCCAGGATTCCCAAACACACAGCCTCAGAGATTAGGGAAATGGACGGGGTTTGTGCACAAAGCTACAAAAATAAAAGTTAAATGTTGAGTTGGGCCAAGAAGAAAGCAAATTCACCAAGGAATAGCTCTTTCTGCCTCTCTTAGTTTCAGCAGGCTGTGGCGCTTCCCACAAGCCACTAATGCAGCGTAATTGGGAGGGGATGGATGGAGCTCAGCAGCTGCTTAGCAAACTTCATCATTATTTTTCACGAGCTCCCAATTTTCCCTGCTGCCTTGGATTTGCTTTGCCTCTCCATATTTCACTGTCCTGTGCTTCATTTTCTTTCCTCTCTTCCTCCTCCTCCTCATCTCTCTCTGTTTTATCACAACCCCCAGGGCTGGCTACTGAAGAAGAGCCTTCACAAGCCCCTCACAGCCCGGCAGCAGCAAATCTCCTGCAGGACAGCACATTCCTGCAGCCCCTGGAGCTCCTGCATGGCCAGCAGATGGCTGGCTCAGGGCAGGGTTGGACGGGATATCAGCAGGGAATTCTTCCCTGGCACAGAGAAGCTGTGGCTGCGCCTGCATCCCTGGAAGTGTCCCCCAGACCAGGTTGGGATGGGGCTTGGAGCAGCCTGGGATAATGGAAGGTGTCCCTGCCCACGCAAGGGGTGGGACTGGATGGGCTTTAAGGTTCCTCCAACCCAAACCATTCCATGATTATCAGGGCCAAAGGCTCTGCTTTTACCAGCTACAGACAAGGTTATGGAGGGTTCGTGGTGATCAGGATGAATCCAAAGCAGGGGACAGGCTGGAAACACCAAGCTGGCTCCACGTGGTACAACACCCTCCAGAATTTTTCACCACAGGCTGTGAAACAGAAGGGCAAAGATTCTAGGGAGACACTCCCAGCAAGGATCAGAGAACCACAGAATATCCTGAGCTGGGAGGGACCCCCAGGATCATCCAGGGCAGCCCCTGGCCCTGCACAGACACCCCAACAACCCCACCCTGGGCATCCCTGGCAGCGCTGCCCAAACGCTCCTGGAGCTCTGGCAGCCTCGGGGCCGTGCCCATTCCCTGGGGAGCCTGGGCAGTGCCCAGCACCCTCTGGGGAAGGATCTTTCCTGATCTCCAGCCTGACCCTCCCTGGCACAGCTAAAGGATATAGGGACCCAAACCCCACATCCATCCCTGTGCACCTCCCACCCAATGAACCCTGCTACTGATGATCCCATTAAGCTCCAAGAGGTGCCAGGCTCCATCCAGGTCCCTCCCTGGGTGGGTTCCAGCCTCCCCAGGCCTGAGGACATGGCTCAGGAATTACACACTTCATCTTCTGTCGTTCACTCCCCCCCTGGAGGAAGCAAGGCTCCAAATTGAATTATCACAAAGAAATCAATTCCAGATCAAACCTCTGTGAAATTATAATTGCTTTAATGATCTGCAGGCTGGAATAGACAGGGCCCAGGGAAAGCATCATACACATTCCCTCTTCAGTTCATAAGGCTCCTGTAGGAATCAGCCTTTGTTCACAGGGAGCATTAGTGTTTTCTAATTATGTATTAATTTAATCTACTATTAATTTTCAATTATTGTTATAACACAGGAACTTCCCTTTTCCCAAATGTGACTGCTGTGTAAGATGCTGAATTCCAAGCAGCTCTGGGGTGGGATGACAGGCAGCTGCTTAGCCTTTAAAAAGGAAAAAAAAAACCCTTCAACAACCAATTTTGATGAAGACATTCCAACCAAACAAAAATATATTAAAAAAAGACACACACAAACCTTTCTGACTCATCTGAAAATGAGCAGCATTTTACCAGCAGCCTGTTTAGCCTAAAGGCTTAAATCACTTAGGTATGGCATGTCTGTGGAGATTTTCATTAGAAGTGACATTTTGACAACTGCAAAAAAACCCTCTACAACAACCCTGCTCACAACATGACGGGTAGTTTAAAAATAATTATCAACCACAGGACAAAGGCACCCAGGGAAACAAAGTTTCACTAAAGTCTCTTCTTCCTAAAGATGAAACTTAGAAAATAATCAACCATCCTTTCTTAATTAATTGAAGATGCAAAAATAGCTCTGGATTACACATGAGCAGGAGCAGAAGGGACAGAGCTGCCCCTGATGGGCAGCAGAACTGTCTGAGTGAGGGGGGATTTAATTCTTGGATTTCCCATTCCAGAGACGCTGCTTGCAGAAAGCTGCTGGCACTGAGGGTGGGCCCTCTTCACTACAGAAAACATCCAAGATGCCCAGGGGAAGAGGAAGCTCCTGAAAAACAGAATCTGGCTTGGTTTGTCCTGCCTTTCCCAGGGATGAGGCTTTGGAGGGAGGGAATGCAGAACGCCTGGACTTGGGGTCTCTGTCTGCCCTGGCTTGGCAGAAAAGCCTCAAATTTTCCATAAACACCTAGAATCCCACCCAAGAATTAGGGAGAGACTCTCCAAAGGCTTCACTAGCTTTGAAGCAGAGGGACTCACACACACTTGCAGTGCATACAAAACAAGGAATTAGATAATCCTGTGAAATAAAGGCTTGGGAAGTGCCTTTGGCTCTGCTGTCCAACACCAGCGGGATGAGCCTGTTAGAGCAGAGATCAGAGAGTGAGAACAGAGCTCCTGGAGCTGCAGGATGGATCCTGCACAATCCCCTGGGAAGAGCTGACCCACAGCGTGGGCACATCCCCTGTGTGAGCTCACTGCACCAGGGTCAGCCTCCTACAACCACTGAGGGGACAAAACCCCCAGGTTCAGGGCACAGGGAGCACCCCAAGGTCTGTGTCCAACTCCCTGAGACACCCAGCCTAACTCCCTGCAGGGAAACCTTTGGACAAATCTGGCGAACACAAAGAACCGGAGAAACCTCTTTTTCTTTTTGCAAGAATAATAAAGTCTATGGTTACTTCACGAGGCCAAGGTTTCTTCTGAGCCGTGTGGTGCAGGTGTGCTGTGTGCCAACACTCCTGCCCTCTCAAAGCCCCATTTATCACAGAGCTCCACTCTTCTATTACTGTGCATCAAAACAGCTGCAGTGAAACCAGAATTACTCCCAACTCATCCCAGAATATCAGCAAGCCAAGCTCAGCTCATCAGATGCAAAAGTGTTCTGGCATGGAAAAGCTGCACAGGGAAAAAAAAAATCCTCCAGATACAAGGAAATACCTCATTCTGTGGAACATCCCTGGCATCTCCACAAGGAACCTCAAGGATTTCATTGGCTTTTGGGGCCCAAATCAGAATATAATTTTTAAAAAATAGTAAGAGAAAACTGCCATGCCTTCACCAGAGCAAAGGTGCAGCACAGCATTTTAAAGAGACCATCAGGAACTGCAGCAAAGTCTCTCCAAACATGCACTACAAGGTCACCAACTCCCACCATCTTCCAGTATTTGGCAGTGTTTATTACTGGGTTCCTGACACTTGGGGCTCTCGAGGTCAAGCAACATGAAAATCCTGAGGTTTTTGAGGTTTTTTTCCCCCTAAGCCTGCTGCTGGCCATCCTGCTGAAATAGCTGCAAGAATAAATCTTGCAGAATAAATCTTGAAAACAACATCCCTGGAGAAGGCTAGGCAGCAAAAGGTAGAGAGGAAAGAAAAGTGCAACACTCAAAAAAGTAATACAGAATTTGAAATCATGAGACCACTCATTTGGGGATATTTATCTTGGGACAGAAAAGGGTAACAAAAACCCACCAAGAATGGAAGATGGACAGCAAAAGTTTACTGAAAGATATTTTACTCAGGGAATACCACAAGCAGGAATGGGGCTCAACTTTTTAGCTGGTTGTGCCAGCTGATTACCTTGAAATGGCTGCAGTTCCAGCCAAGGGAAATGTGCAGTAGTGCTGGGAGCAGTCCACACCTGCAGGGCTCCTGCTCAAGCCTCACCCTCAACTCCTGAGCCCTCCCCAGTTCCCACCACTCAGTCACCATGAAACCAGCACATTTCTCCCCAAAAGGGGCACAGAAGGCGACTTCTCCCACCTCGTGAGCCCCTTTCCAAAGGGGACAGGGTGCCACTCACAGCCACCAGCACTGACAGCTCCAGCCTGGGCTGGAGCAGCTCCCCACTGTCCCTGCAACACAGAGAAATGTAAAGTTTGGTCAAATCGCTGGGGTTGGCATGTTTTCTGCCTTCCTTTAAACCAAGTAACTCATGCTAATCTGCAGCTAAATCCCACCATCCCAGAGGCACTGCTGACATCAGTCAGGAAATAATTCCCATTCCAAGGGACAAATCAGATCCCATTGACAAAATCCAGTGTCACATTTTTATTTAAAGGAGTCTCAGGTTCTGCTGAACAAGCAGGAGACACCTTGTTTTGAGCATTATTTCAAGGATAACCAGATCTGAGCTGCCCACAGAGGAGCGGGCTGGTTTTGGCAGGGTCATGTTTTATACATGACCCAGCACTGCAGCTTCTGCAGCACACGGCTTTGAAGAGTTATTGTTTATGGATGGGGGATTTTAATAAACTGGAGCGAGCAGGGGACGCAGGATTCCCAGCTCCTGAGGCATTCCCAGGTGATTTAAGATCAAAATAATCCCTGTGTGCATGGAGGCAAATCAAAACACAGCCTTGGTGGCAGCAGAGGGACAGACACCACCTCCCAGCCGGGCACCAGAGACTCCTACTCCTTTTTAACACCACAAGTTATTGTTAAAAACCCACCAGAGCCAAGGAGAGACATCCCCAAAGTGTCTTTGCCTTCCAAACACCTGAGCTTTGGTGTGTTTGGCAACCGAGACCTTCAAGGTCTTTGCCAGGAGAAAGCCAGCCCCAACTGCCGAAGAGCCAGTCCTTCACAAGGCTGCTTCTCCATGGACAGAGATCCTGGTGAATGCCAGATCCTCTTTACCTCTCAACTTTCAGGAGGAAAACCTCCTCAAAGCACTAAACTCGGCCTTAGCCCATCTTCTCCCACCTGAGTTTACATCAAATTAATAAAGGCTTTGATGAGCTGCTGGGAGGCTCAGCCAGGCTCGCTCCCCTTGAGGCACAAACTTCCCCAAACTTTTCTCCAGAGGACTTTCTGCCCTGAAAATGTTCAAGATTCATAGTTTTGGCCAAAGAAGTCATTTCACTTCTGCTGTGAATGCAGGGAATGGCACAGCATCCTCCCTCCCTCCCTTTTTCCTCTCTAAAAATAAGGAATTTACACCCTGCTTTTAAAATCAAATCAGGAGAAAACTGCAGAATACTCGAGTACCTCTGTCTGCTTCACAACCAGAACAGCTGAGAGACCCTCAAAAGCTGAGGGGACTCCACTTGTGAGCTCCACAGAACCCAGAGCTCCACATTCACTCCCTGCTCTGTTCTCTGCCCCCACTTTAAACCCCCACTGTCCCCACTCCAGCTCCTGCCCAAAACAAGCCCACATTTCCTGGTGGGACGCCTGACTCACCAGCACATTTTCCTTTAAAAGGTCAGAACAAATGTGTTGTGGCAACAGGGATTTCATTAGTTCCCTCTTAGTTTCAGTTGATCAGCAGGAGTTTAAGAGATTGGTTGCACTCTGGAGCTCCCCTAACAAGGCACTTTGCATCTTCTTTGGGAAGAAGGGAAGGAGCAGCCATGGGAAATGTCTCATCCCTGGATCTGCTCCTGTTCAGCAGCAGAGCAATCAGCATGGTGGTCTGTGCAGCAGAGGGATCTGCACTGGGATGTCCCCACACTCATTTACACACCAAGGATCAGGACTGCAGCTGGAATTCTTGTAGAACAGGACAAGCCATTTTCAATTATTCCAATTTCCCTCCAAGTGTTCCAATGCTGCTTGTTGCCATGAAACTGTGCAACTCTGTGAATTCCACAGTCCACTTCCTCACACTGGAAGTCTTCTCCAACCCAGGGCAATGCTTCCAAATCCATGATCAGTCACAACCAGATCAATGCTCCACATATCTATCAGCATTTACTGCTCCAGTGCTCATTGCCACTGTCCCAAGCACCTGGGTACTCATCCAGCTGCCCCAGGACACAATTTCCCATCCCATTTGGAGTCTCCTGGAAAGCTGTTAATGCTTGTAGACAATCCTTCCTTTGCTGAATCCTTCCTCTGCCTGCAGATGCTGCTCATTTTCAGAGGAGGAGGTGGCAGGTGGAGCCCTTCTTTCAGCTCAAATGTTTCTTGGTCAGACTTGTGGAGCAGGTAGAACAATTTTAAAACTGGAAATATCTTCCACCCTGCACTGGGTTGCATAAGGACATCCACATCTCATCCACATCCTCATCTGTTCTGATCCCCCTCTGCCACTGCTCCAGTCGTGGTCACTTCAAAGGTCATCTCAGCTAAGGAAAAGTATGTGGGCAGCAAAGCCAGTTCCCTCTTGAGATTTAAAATGAACCTTAGGTCCTGTCTATCTGCTTTGAATGGATGTTCAGGGACCCGTTTCCAAGTTCTCCCTCCAAAAAAGCCCCTTCTGTGAGAAACAAAGTTCCTACATTGCCCACAGAACCTCAGGACTGAAGACAGAGGAAACTCCCAACACACAGAAACCAGCCAGACTGGTTTAGATCTCCTGTCTCATGGGCTGGGATCAGACTGAGAGGATCAGAGACCCCTGATGAGCGGTAGATCAGCAGGAACAGTGTCCTTGATCCCTGTTAGCTTCACCCCAGTGGAGCATCTCCCACAAAACCAAACACATCTGGATCTGAGGCCGTGTCCATGAGCAAGGGGAGACCCTCAATGGCTCTAGAAGGTGTTAGATCAGGTCCCTAACTTGCTCCTGGGCATGACAGGTTGCTGCGTTCCAATTAATTTTCTCCTCCACCACTGCCAGGGTCAGAAGAGGTGAAGGAATCCCAGAACAGGATTGGCTGGGGGAAGGAAAGGGGAGGGAGAGAGGCACTTGGACATTAAGAAACACAGCAAGAGAAACCCAGGCTGCAGAGATGAGGGAACAGGATTTTTAGTGGGCGCAGAGCAAGAGGCAGCTGCTGGAAGCAGGGCAGGGAAGCATTTCCAGCTGCAAGGCTAATCTGATCCGACACTGAACCAAGCCTGGATATGCAGCTCCAATAAATCTTTCATCAATAAAGCTCGTTGTCACCAACCTGGAGCACACCAGGAAGGCAACAACCTTCACCTGCACACACAGCCCCTGTGGGGTCTTCCCCAAGGACATTTCTCACGGAGGCAGCATGTGAATTTGGTGATCCTCCCTCACTGGCTGCAGCGAGCAGATGCTGTCAAGTTTAGTCTTCGTAAAGAAGCAAGCACACATCTGACCTACATAGAGTGCACAGATGTGAGTAGCCTCGCACAGCACGTCACAGATTTTTTTTTTTTTTTTTTTTTTAAATGCAGAAAAACATTAAACACCACCTGCTTTGCCTGGGAACGTGCAAGAACAAAAGGCAGCTGTGCAAAGGAGGGCTGCACCCTGATTCAGACGGGAACTTGGAAGCAGCACATCTTTTCTTGTTTAAATACACTTCTCCCAGGATTGCCCTGAATTTTTGTTGTTTAAATACAATTCCCAGGATTCCCTGAAAGTGTTCAAGGCCAGGTTGGACAGCGATTGGAGCAAGCTGGGATAGTGGAAGGTGTCCCTGGTAGGGAGTGGAAATGGGATGATCACTAAGATCCCTCCAACCCAAACCACTGCAGGATTCTATGATTTTTAAGATCAGGACACAGATTTTGCACCCAGGACTGACAGTTCTGTAACCTTGGGCAGGAGTGCCAAGGATTGACATCCATCCCCCAGGGATCCTCACAGGATGAGCCCTGGGGCTGCTGAATCCGGGGACAACCACAGCACTGCCAGCACTGCTGCAAAACCTCTTCACCTGAAACAAGCTGCACACTCCTGCAGCACCCAGGTGAGCTGACAAAGCCCAAGGCCTTTAGGACAGATTGGGGTCGGGCTCTTCTCTCAGGGAACAAGCAACAGGACAAGAGGAAACAGCCTCAAGCTGTGCCAGGGGAAGTTTAGATTGGATATTAAGGAAAAATCTCTTCACTGAAAGAGCAGCCAGGCATTGGGGCAGGCTGCCCAGGGCAGTGGTGGAGTCCCCATCTCTGGGAGTGATCAAAAACCATGTGGATGTGGCACTTGGGGACACGGGTTAGTGGCAAACACAGTGCTGGGTTAACTGTTGGACTTGATGGTCTCAGAGGTCTTTTCCAACCTCAGTGATTCTGTAATTTTAGGTGTCTGTTACCTCCCAGAGTTTAATGCTGAGACAAAAAAAAGGAAGGCAAACCAGTCGGTGCAGCAATAGGAAACAGGTGCTGCAGGCAGAGCTGCCAAGGAGGGTGCTCAGAGCGGGGCCAGCTCCTCACAAGCCAACACTAAGCCCAGCAACAGCGGCTGCTATGCAGCTGCACCGAGCTAAATCCCACAGCCAGGCATTCCCCAGAGTCCAGTCCCTCTCAGAAAATCAGCTGTGACAGGGCACAGCCCCAGGAATGGGCTGGGAGTGGCTGAGAGCAGCAGCAGTGCCGGGCACCCCTCACCGCGCTGGGGCTGGATGAGGACCCGCAGGGTCTGGGGGAGGCCAGAGCAGCACAGCCAAAAATCACACAGCAGGAACTGGGAGCTGAGACCTGGCTTTGCTCCCAGCTCTGCTCTGCCCAAGGTCAGGCCCAGTCACATGCCCTCCTACCTGCTATATATTTAGAGCATCAACACCAGAGCCACGACTGCTCCTCACCAAGCCCAGAGCTTCAGACACAACCCCGCTGCTGCAAGGGCGAAATCAGCACTGGCTACCAAGTCCTACAGATTTCTTATATTTGTTTAAATTATTTTTTTCAGGGTGGGAGCAAAAAGCAACTCTAGAGGGTGGGAAGCCTTATCAATATCCCCTGGTTACCTCTGTTCTCACTCGATAACTTCAAGCAAGCAAAATTCCAGGGATGAACAAGAATTTGAGGAAGTGATCACTGCACTGAGCCAGCCAGAGCTCAAGGGATACTTGGAGAATGATCTCAGGCACGGGGTGGGACAGCTGGAGTGTCCTTTGGAGGGCCAGGACTTGGACTCGATCCGTGTGGGTTCCTTCCAGCTCAGAGTATTTCATATTTCTAATAAACTAAATTAATTGGTTTGCATCAATTTTATCAGCTGGTCTATTCGCTAGAGATTCCTCTTGCTCAGGACTGTGAGACTCAGAGTAAAATAAGAAGTTGACAAATTACAGGGTAAGGGAAAAAAAGTAAAATCCAAACTTATTGCCCGATTTCACCTGGAAATTTATAAAATAGCAGCCAGTGGCAGCACAAGTCCTGGCACCCTGCACCTCAGCAGCATCAGCCTGTTTGGTACTAACAGGGACAACAATTCCAGCATGGGCTGAGGGCATCTACTTCCAAAGACAGCAGTTTCCAAAAACTTTCTTTCAACAAAAACTCAGTGATCTAAAGGCTGTTTGCCATCACTGCACAAAGCTTTCTCTCTCACATCACTGCAGGTCGTGGAGATGCTCAGGAATGCTCTCCTTCTGTTACAGCCCAGGAAAGAAATCAAAATTCACTCTATTTTTAAGACTGCTGGGCTGCTTTGCCCAACTGCATTTTGCCCCAAGATATGGCACCTACCCAGCCTGAGCAGCCTGTTAAAGTGGTTCATCCTCTTTTTGGGGACTTGGAGAGAAAAGGCTTTGTGTAAACATGCAATATTTACTCCCCAGCATGCTGTAGTTTGGCAACCCAGCTGTGCAGACTTGGGGCAAGCCATAAATTACTCACATCACTGAGTGGGTAAAAGCCTCTGACTCGCTGAGCCAGAATCCCCAGCACCAATGCCTCACAACAAACTATAAAATATAGATGTTCATGCTACATATAAGGCTAAAATCTATTAACTCTGAGGTCACACTCTTCTTCCTCCTCTTGCAAACGAGGAGTTGGAAAGGCAGTGAGCATCAGCACACAGAAGGGGATGGGGGTATGGAAGCTGCAAATTGAACTGCAGCAGGAGATTGGAATGAGATGAGCTTTAAGGTCCCTTCCAAACCAAACCAGTCTGCGACTCCATGATATGATAAATGATAATAAAAGCAATGAATGCAGAGACCAGCCTGGATCACGAACCCATACACAGCTCAGGCTGCTGCATCCCCTTTCACCGAGCCAAACTCCTCACCCCAAGCCTCCCAGGACCTCCTCTCACCAGTATTTTGGGACATGCACCAGGAATAAGGGTGACTGTGCATCTAAATCACCTGCTCCCTTCTTGGCAAAGAGGCTGGTGTGACCTGGTACCGTCAAACTGTTAACAACACCACCACAAAAAAACTGTGTCTGCATAAAGGAGCATCAGAAAGCTGCTCCAAATGATTGATTAAACCTTCCTGCCTGTTCAGCTGTAGCTCTGGGCTTTTCCATGCTGAATTAACCACCTCTGCTGTCTGCTTGACACAGAATAAATGTTCTGCTGTTAGCGAGGACTTTTTTTTTCCCCCAGATCTCAGTGCTCAAATGGCAAAGGAAAAGATCCAAAGTTTCTTTTCCAAACTGCCCTGCCAGTGTCAGGCACCAGCTCACCTCTGCATCCCACTGTCTGCACAGCATCACCCCATGGAGCCCCCCAGCCCTTCCCTAGGGAGCAGCAAGAAGAAAAGATCCCACTGCTGCAATAAGGGGAGAAAAAGTCATTTTTAAACAGGATCCTGCTCCCCAAACGGAACACTGGTAGATTCTGCCTCCAAATTAAGATGCACTTTGGCTTTTATCTTTCCTGGAATCCCTGCTGCTCTGCAGACTGGGCTGGAAGATGAATCCAGGAGAACTGGGCGAAAACATGGGAGCAGCTGATTTATACTTTGGCTGAAAGAGCTTTAATTCTCCCAGCCCATACACACAGCCCATTCATTTGGGGGAAAAGAGGCAATTTAAAATATCTTTCCTATTGTCTGCTGGCAGAACAAAGATGAAGGACTAGAAGAGATGATCAATGTTTAAGCCCATCTTCAAAGTGATTTGGGGAGCTGCTGAAGATAAACAAGCAATTGGGGCCCAGGAGCCAGGCTAAGAGCTGACAGAGAAATTGCTTTTTTCCAAGGCAAACAGAAGGCAAGGAATGGCTCAGTTCAGAGAGGCTGCGCTCGCTCCCTCGTAATACGAGCGGGGCGAGAGACCAAATTTAATTTCTTCCTCACAACAAGTTTAATTAAAATCATCTAAGCCCTCCCTGCCTCTCTACTGACACGAGGTGTGGTTGTGCTCACAGGAGGTATCAGCAAACTCGGCCTTATTACCGGGGCCTCCCTGGAAATGCTGTTTATGCCGCAGTCAAGTGGCTGGGGAGCCCAGCTGCAGGGAAGCACTGGGCTCCTCATTAACAGGAAAACACACAAACCCCACCTTTGATGTGCAGCAGTGGCAGCAGCCACTCCCCCAGCGCTGGAGATGCTCCACAGCATTACCTGCACAGCTTCTGCCAGGGGAGCTTCCCAAGGGGTGTTACTCCTCACCCTCTCCTGTGCCCTGAGGGTCCCAAGGTGCCACCGGAGGGACAGGATGGACACTGGCTGCAGGATGTGAGCTGCACCAAGGATCTTTCATCTTAAACTGACATTTCAGAGCCAGTCCCTTGACTTTGGACAAGGGATGGAGGGACAGGACACAGGGAAATGGCTTCCCATTGCCAGATGGGATATTGGGAAGGAATTGTTCCCTATGAGGGTGGGCAGGCCCTGGCACAGGGTGCCCAGAGGAGCTGTGGCTGCCCCTGGATCCCTGGAAGTGTGCAAGGCCAGGCTGGACAGGGCTTGGAGCAGCCTGGGACAGTGGAAGGCATCCCTGGCCATGGCAGGGGGTCACACTGGATGAGCTTTAAGGTACCTTCCAGCCCAAACCATCCTGGGATTCTCTCAGAACCATTGCAGAGACAGGCGAGGTTTCATCCTGTTGAAATGTGTGAGCATTAGAGCTGCACACTTTGGGCCAGAAGTTAAAAATTAGAAAAAAAAAAAGTTTAAATTACTAGAAGAGTTCAAGAGGACTTCTGCAGTGCTTATAGCTTTCACCAACTCCAGAAGGAGCTTCGGGAGCTGTAAGAGCTCCAAGCACTGCAGATTGCTGCAGCACCAACAAAAACACCTGGTATACAGCAGATCCAGCTCCAGAGACAGGAACCAGGAGCTGCTGAACCACCAAAGCCCCTCAGTGGTGCCCCTCAGCAGGAACACAGGCCAGGAAGCACCATCAGCTCTGCAAGGTCTGTCCCACAGCAACCACTGTGGCACTGAGGTTTTTCTAGATTTGAAAGAAATCAATTATGTTTGAGTAGCAGCCACCTGCAGTCTTCTACACAGGGGCCACATCCCGGGCCTGAAGAGTCACCCTGAAGTCCTGGCAGGTGCAGGATGTCACTGAAGGCCACGTGAAAGGCAGCACTGAGGGCACTGACACAGGTGCCAGTGACACAACAGCCACAGCAGCAGCTGGCCCTGTGCAGGACTGGCAGAGCCAGTGCTCCCCACATCCTCCCAAAGGAACCTTTTCTCTCACAAATGCTCCCAAGACAGTTTTCCAAAAGAAAGCTTGCTAAAGACAGAAGGGCAGCACAAGATTTAGACTAATAAAGACATCAAGAGCCTCGGTGGCGGAGATCTGCAACCACCTCCTCTGTCCACTCTGACCTTTGCCAGCCTATCCTGAACTCAGGAATTCACACATTAAAATGAGAACAAGCCATTCCAGAAGGAGTGTCCATTGTCACCTTCTCCTGCAGCAATTGCCTCCTGTTGAAGTGCCAGCAGGCAGAGCCCCAGGGGAAGGATGTCGTCCCTGCAGGGAAGGTGGGACACAGCAGCAGCCACTGGGAATCCTGACCCAGCAGGAGATGGAGCTGCACTGCCTCACTTACTACTCCTGCTCACACATTTAACCTGGCCGTTCTCATTCTGCCTGCATTAGCAACCCGAAAATGAGTTCATATTCTTTCCCAGCGTGGCTGTATTTGTTGAAATGTAAGCTGCTTGCAAAAGCATCAGATAAAGCCGTGGCATTTCTCAGCTCCTTTTCTTTGGTGCCATCCCCACATGGGGGTGATGCTGCAGATACTACCTGGGTGTCACTGGATTCACACGACATAGCCCAGAGGTGCCCATCTATTTACCTCATTCTTGGTAGAAATAAACCCCAGCAACCAGCCATTGTGTTTTCTATTTTAAAACCAGATCTTTTGGAATACATTAAAAAAGAGACAAGTTGTGCAACATCATTGGCAAAGTCTGTGGCTGTCCAATAAAGGAAATTCTCTGCTGCAGGTGCAGGGATGCTCCTGAAACAGAGCTCAGCATCCTGCCAGGCACATCCTGCGGGCAGCTCTGGCAGCACAGGGGAAGGAAAAGCCCAGAAGCCCTGAAATCAACTGGGGACCTTCCTGCAAAGGCAAGGCCAAGTCTTGCCTCAAAGGCTTCTCATCAGCACTATCTGCTCTACACATTTGCAACACATTCTCAAGGCTTGCTTTTAAAAAAACAATAAAATAAAATATTCGGATTACGAGGTGCCAGGGTGAGAAATGCAGGATCCAGCTGCTCCAGAAGCTGCAGCTCAGGAGGTGCCCCTGGAGAGGGTCCATTCAGTCCCACATCTCTTAGTGCTAGTCAATCCAAGAGCCCCAGTGAGCAGGACAAACAGCATTGTTTGGGTGTTACACAAGAGCCAAAAGGATGAGTCAGGCTGCCCTTATAGCCCTTCCCGGTCATCCAGAGCCAGGGCTGAGGAATCAGAGAGAGGGGGGCTCCAGGGACACCTCCTGCCCAGGTGAGACAGCCCTGGCACTGCTCCCGCAGCCAGAGCTGCTTCCAGACAGATTTTCAGACAAAAGCTACTCTCGTTTTATTTAAGAACATGAAGTCATTACAATACTCGCAAGATTTCACCTTTCTCTAACAAGGAGCATCTTGCTGGGAGCTCACAGCACTCCAGATTGCAGCCAGCACACTCTTCCACATCCATGCTCCAGTATCATCTGTTCCACCCTGCACAATATTCCCCTAGCTCGGGCTCCGCAGGAGCAGCTCCTCTCGTTTGCCCCCAGCCTGGCAACACCAGGATACTCTTTCTGATTGTTTTAGGCTTGCAGGTAACATGAGCAGCCCCGAGAAAAGCCTTGGATTCACTACGTGCATGCAGGCTGGTCTCTGCGAAAGGAAAGAGTCTTTGCTCACGGTTCGAAGCCTTGGCTTTGGTATTTCCAACATTTCAAATACTAAACCAGACACAGACAAATGCTAGTTCTGCAGAACACCCATCTAAGTCAATCCCTGCCCGCTATCACCTCAATTCTGCCTTTTATAAAGCACCTACAATTCATTTTCTATTGGAGATGGAGCTGGCAGACACCCGACCTTCTTATTAAATGCACGCTTTCAGGTGAGACCCCCTGGGCACTATTTCTCACTGGAATTAAACAGGTACACCAGCACTGGTGGCAATAATAAAAATAGCCCCAGCTCTCAGCATGCTGGGGAAGGCAGCAGCGTTCTGTGCACAACAGCAAAATCAACTTAATCACAAATGACAACTTCTGAAAGCCTTTACTTTGGATTCATCCTTGGCATTTTTCTAGGCCAGCTTGAAAACAAAAGCTTTGTCTTCTTAAAATGCAATTGCCTGAGGCACCTCTAAAAAAAGTGACATAACTCAGGTTTGAAAAATGCCTCCTGGGTTTCAGATCCTCCTAAGAGCCTCTTTACTATTCAGCTTGATTCAGATTACCCAGATCAGCATGAACTCTGCAGATTTAGCCCCAGCTACCAGCACAGGTATAAAATGCACACGTTTAGGATTATTTTTTTAAACTATATGATTAAAGCTTCACAGTTATAAAAAAAGAACTTGTTATTGATCTGAATGGCTGCTCCCTCTCTTTTCTCCAGCAGGTTTATAAACACTCTCTGATGACAGTTTATTCTGAATTTCACTCTGATCAGCTTATTTCAGATTTTTTTCCCTAGCCTGTTTTTCTTGCTGGGTATTTTCAACCTTTCCATCACAAACCTCAAGCTGTGAGAAGAATGAGCAACTTGTTTTGGAATCACAATTTGAGCCTAAAATTTGATTCTTGTTCCTTCTCCCCTGCACAAACCTTTTTTATTTCAGTAATTTTACAAGCAGTGACTTTGTGCTTCTGCATATCCAGGAGCACAGCCCTGTGCCAGTAACTTAATGGGAGGGGGCAAGGAAGGAATTCTCCAAGACAGACACAGCTACTTGCAACGCCTATAATTAGCACCTTGAATAAACCCATAGTACCTTTAGCATATCACAGATTTTTATACCCATAGGCTGTTTTCGTTGAGCAGATACAAATTCACTGCTAGGTCTGAAAACTCCTTATGCAGCCACCACTAAAAAACCTCAAATTAAAAGGAGTTTTGTTGCTTTTATTGAATGATCTGGGACAAGGAGAGCTGTAAGCTGTCTTGGTGATGGGAACACGTTCGAGTCTTTTTCTGAATGATCAAGTCCCATCACTTACTCCACATAAACTGTTCTCTGTCAAGAGCTTTAATCCTCTCTTTTCAGTCCTTAAATAAAACATCCTCCCCAAACTCACTGCCTGTTATCTGCCTTTTCTAAAGAAAGTGGTTCTTAAGAGACACACCTTCTTCTGCTTTGCCTGAAATCCATCTCCAGTATTAGCCTACAGAAGTGAAACAGCAGGAGCCGGAGGAGTGGCTGAACACCCACCCCTCCCGAAGGAAGGAAAACAAGTCACAAAAAGGCTTCCAGGAACGAGAGCAATAAACCTTGTGACAGGCTGTCAGCCAGAGCAGGCGGCCCAGAAAGGTGCTACAGGGTCACGCATCTGCGGTTCTGCTCAAGGCACGGGCTCCTCAGCTCCCTGACAACAACAGTCCTTCCCTTCCCACCCATCCCGGAGTTCATTTGAAAGCCAGGCTCCTTCCCTGTCCTTTAGAATAATGTAAAGAGCCCAAATCCCAGCAAACAGCAGAATAAAGAACAGGCCAAAATGAAAGGGAAAGCCCCATCTCCCACTGAACTGCTAAAGGGAGACAAAGTGGAGGCACCTGTGGAAGAGTTCAGCCTTCCTCCCGCAGCAGGGACAATCCGGAGGTGCTGGGACACAGACCAGCCCTCCCTGCCTGATGACACAGCCAGGGAAAACAGGCTCAGCCAGGGCGCTGAGATCAGGGCAAATGCCAAGGGCTTGTGCTGCCCCTGCCAGCAGGGGAAGGGCCGGCAGCAGTGTGTGACCCACCACCCCTGTCACTGCCCGGCCAGCGCTGGCACCGGCCACCACACGGCATTTACTGGTGGGGGAAAGACAACAATTTCCTCAAGATGAAATAAAAGAGGGTCTTTTCTTCTGGCCTTGAAAGTCAGGTGAAGCCAGTCATGATGCCATGGACTTCAGTCTCCTCAAAAGCCTGAGCAGCTGCTGGAGTGTGGGAAGGCCCCGGAGCCACAACCAGCATGGGCTGGTTCCCAGTGCTTCCCCACGCCAAAACCATGGGAGAATTAGACTCAGAAGTGGTGGAGTCACCATCCCTGCAGGGATTTAAAAGAGGTGTAGAAGTGGCACCTGGGGACATGGTTTAGTGGTGGGCTTGGCAGTGCTGGCTTAATGGCCAGACTCGATCTTAGCGGGCTTTTCCAACCCAGGTAATTCTAGGATTCTGGGATTCCGTGCTGAAGCACTGCAGCAAGCACAACTGCGATGGGTCGTTCCTGCAGGTGGGCTCTTGCTCTTCGGGAGCAAGTCAGGAAAATATCCTGACACATATCCTGTTCTCCATTCCGGCAATTTGTGTCCCGGCCACCTGGGCTGTCTAACAAGGGAATCAGCCGTCGGATACCCCTCCACAGGAACGGCCAGATCTGACTGTTTCACAACCACCGAAGCTGCTCTGGAGTTTCATACATCACCCAAATCAATAGAATCATTAAGGTTGGAAAAGACCTCCAAAATCATCAAGTTCCAACCTCTGACCAAGTCGCCCCATGCCCACTAAAACGTACGGCCGAGTGCCACATCTGCTCAATTTTATCACTCCCAAGGATGGTGACTCCACCACTTCCCTGGGGAGCCGGTTCCCAAACACAACTCCCGACAGAAATCAGCAGCCCCAAGATAATCGCGACAGAGAAGCTCCGAAGGCTCGGGCACGGCGCGCTGGAGCCCGCAGGGCTCCGCACGGACCCGCGGGGAGTGGCGCGGCTCAGCGCCGGTCGATATTCCGCTCTTTTCTCGCTACGAAGCCGCTCCCGGCCGCCCGAGGCCCCGCTGACAGAGCAGTCGAGCATCTCCGGTTTGCAGGAGGCACAAAGTACCCCGCGATCGTACGGTTACACCGCGGACATCCCTCCCAAGTGTCCGGGACCCGCGGAGGGCTCAGCCCCGGGGCCATCGCCCGCCCCGGCGGGGTCGGAGCCACCCGGCAGCCGCGGCACTGCCCCATCGCCCGGGCGCCGGCATCTCCCCTTCCCGTTAGACGGGGAAAACGCGCATCAAGGGCGGAAAAACCTAACCACACACAAGAAAACCGGTGGGGAAAGCGAAGACTGAAAAAAAAAAAAAAAAAAAAAAAAAGAATAATAAAAAAGCAGCATTAAGTGACTGGCAGGGGGACCCGCGCTGCCAGCACGGACCGCACGCTCCGGCTGGCGGGAGCGGCCCCTCGGAGCAGCCCGGGGGAAGCGGCGGCAGCACTTACCGGGCAGGTCGGTGCCGGGCAGGTCGGTGCCGTACGGACGAAGGGCCCGGCCCGTCCCGCCTCGCCCGCGGGAGCCGCCGGCTCAGTGCCGCGCACCGCCCCGCGCCGCGGCTCCTTCCCGCCGACCGTACCACGGCCCCGCGCCGGGGGGGATACGCGAGCCGCGGAGAGCCCACCCCGCCGTCCGCCGCTCGCTCTCGCTGCTGCCGCGGCGCGGTCCGCTCCGATCCGCCCTCAGGGGCTGTGCCGGGCAGAGCCGCGCCGCCGGGACTCGGCCCGAGGACGCGCCGCTCGCCCAGCACCGCCCGCTCCCTCCCGCTCCGCTGCCGGCGCGGTGGAAGAGTCCAGAGCGGGGCGGGCGCGGGCGGGGCCGGGCGCCGGGGCTGCTCCGGGCGCGGGGCCCGCTGAGGGAGCGGGTCCCGCTGAGGGAGCGGCGGGGCGGCCGCGGCGGGGCTGCGCTGGGCCGCTCTCGGGGCTCCGGGGGTTAGGGTCTCCCGGTCCCGCAGCACCGCCCGGGAGCTGCAGAGTCAGCCGCTCCCAGCGCTCGCACCGGCATCGCTCGCTCTTTGCCTACACCCGGCTCGCCGGAGCCGCGGCCGAAGTTCGCATCCGCTGAGCGCAGAGCGGAGCCGCGGCTCCAGCCCGGAGCTCCAGCCCGGCCGCTCTGCCCCGGGGGCTCTCGGTGACCGCGATGCTCAGCTCGGCTGCTCCATTCTGTGCCCGCCTGCTCCTGGCGCTCACCGGGAAGAAAACGGCTCTCTTGGGAAAATGATGTTTCCTGGCCGAAATTAATGTCCAGCATTCCGTCACTGTCCGAACGCGTGTGAAGCGCACGCTGAAAGCCCCGGCGCTGCAGGGACGGACAGACGCGGAGGGGCGCGGGGAACGGCGCTGGCAGTGCCGGGGGCAGCACCGGTTGGAGGTGGCACTCGGGTTCCACAGGCTCCGCTGTGTGCTCCAGCTCACGGCAGCGGTGTTCAGGTCACATTAATGCAAAGAATTTTATGCCGCTGCTCTCACAGCGTGTTAGAGAAGGGCACCAGCAGGAGCGAGCCATCACAGAGTCATAAATCAGAATCACCATCGAGTCCAACCATTATCGCGGCACTGCCGAGCCCATCACTAAACCATGTCCCCACGAGCCTCACAGCTTTTAAATCCCTGCAGGGATGCTGACTCCCCCCACTGCCCTGGGCAGCTGTGCTGGGGCTGGAAAACTCAGTGCAGAAATTTATTCCTGTTACATGCCTGGGATAGTGCCACAGCACACATGAGTAATTGACAATCAGGGCAAATCCCCCTGAAGATTTCCCCACTGATCCCAACAGAATTATAGTGGTGTTTAAGCGATCAGTTACACAAAACTACCCAACACAGTGCTGATTCCTGATGGGAGTGTTGAGATGCTCAGAAGATACCTCTGAAGGTTGGGTAAAGACCTTTTAGCAAGGTGAACTCTCCTGCCAACATCAAGACCTCTCTGGCTGTGAGTTGGAGGTAAGAAATCAGTGCCCACCAACCCAAATGTGAGCAATTCAGCTTAATTTTTCTTGGGCAACACATGGCTGCCAGAGGGCAGGATTAGATAGAAATCCTCCCCTGGGAGGGTGGGGAGGCCCTGGCACAGGGTCCCCAGAGAAGCTGTGACTGCTCCTAGGTCCCTGGAAGTGTCCAAGGCCAGGCTGGATAGGGCTTGGAGCACCCTGGGATAGTGGAGGAGTTGGGCTTCAAGGTCCCTTCCAACCCAACCCATTCCATTATTCCATGATATCCCTTCCAAGCTTCAGTTTTCCACCTATACCATGTGCTGTCCTCTGGCAGGGTTGAAAGCCACATCAGTTTCCTGATGGAACACACTGTTTTTCCATGAAATTCAAATCCCCCAGTCTGACATGGAGTGTTGCTCTCCCTCTCTTCTTGGAGAACAATGTCCACTTTGGGTTTGGCTTTCCATGATAAATCTCCTCTCAGAGTGAGATCAGACAGGGCAGCACAGCAGTGCTGTGATGAGGGCATCAAAGTGCCTGTCCTGGGCATGGTATCTCCCAGTTTCCTTCCAAGTTCTAATTCCCGTGGAGCTACACAACAACATTTCAGAATCATTTAGTGATATTTTCCCAGGCTTGGAACATTCGGAGCTTTCACCAAAATTCTCCACCCACCAAAGCCCCAGGAATGTCTGTAAACTTGTGCAACAGCAGGTGCTTCTCTTATTAGTCCAGAATTAAGTTTTCATCAAGCCCAGATTTTCTTTAGAGTCCTATTTATTATTGCTTAACAATCACTTGAAAGCCTATGGGTGGGAAGCAATACAAAAGCATCTTTCATTATTCATTAAGGACAAGTGATGCAGGGCTTTTGGAAGTGAATAGAAAGTACACAGACTTTTCTGCATTTAAAACAATTATTTCTTATTAATAACCCTGCAGAAAGGTGCCCCATGGAGATGTGCAGTTTGGGTGTTTTGAAGTTCAGTCTCTTGATCACAAAAAGAGTTTTTCTTCCCCTGTGACACTCCTCAGCAGAAAACCTGGGAAATGTTTTGTCATTTTTATTTTTAAAAAATATTTAGGTGATTATTTCTGGGGGTGTTCCCTTCCTGGAATGGGAAATAATGCAGTGGTGATGGTGGTGATCAAGACCTGATCTCCATGAGAATGTGTCATGAGAATAAAAACCTGTAGCTACAGAGCAAACCTGCAGCAGGTTTGGGAAGAGGATTGAGGAGCTACAAGATGCCAGGAGAGCTCAACTTGGAAGGGATATTCATGGTCTCATTTTGAGGGTGCATTTCTCAGATCATTGCTATGGCTATTAGGGCTTAGGAAAGACCCCTGAGGGCTCTTGCCCTTTGTAACTGGCACCCAGGTAGAGTCCAGTCCATCCCTAATCTCCCTGGAGCCCAGGTCTCATCCAGCCTTTACAAAGCCACCTATCTGCACTTGGAATGCCAGGATAATGTGGGAGACCACACCAAAGTCCTTCCCAGCACCAGGCCACCTGGGGTGGTGTGGGATTCCATTGAGGAACCACAGAAGATGATTCTTGTCCACCTCATCCCAGGAAAAAGTGGACGGGGACCCCCAACATGCAGAGCTGAGGATCTGCTGTTCCAAGTCCCTTGGTCTGTCCTGAACAGTCCCACACTGCTCGGAGGCTGAGGAACCACACAGAGCAGTTTTGCTGAGGTCCCCCTGGTGAGGAGGAGCTCCAGGACATGGCCCAGCTCCTCTGGCTGTGCTTTCCCATGGGATCTGCCCCTCTAGGAGTAGGTGTCCTTGAGCCTGCAGGCTGGAAAATTCAGAAGGTCCTGGGGCTGAGTGCCCCATCACCAGAGAAGGAGCACTGAGAGCCCACCAGAGCATCCATGTGGTGGGAAGCTGGTTCCTGAGCACCACTGGCAGCAGAGTTCTGTCTATGCCTCAGTTTTTTCCCTCAGTTTGTCCCCTCCTTGCCACCTCCTGCCTCTGTCTCCCTGCTTAGAAAAATGAGGCAAACCAGACTAGAGGTGATGGATGTCTGTGGGGATTTGGTGCCAAATGTGGGGTCCTGCCAGGCTGGGAGAGCCTGGAGGGGCCATATGGGGATTGCTGAGGTCACTTGGTTTGTTCAGCTGGGGAAGAGAACGCTGAGGTCAGACCTCATTGGGGGCTGCAGCTCCTCTTGAGAGGCAGATCTGATTTCTTCTCTGTGACCAGGGACAGGACTCCAGGGAATGGCTGGAGCTGTGCCAGGGAGGCTCAGGCTGGAGATCAGGAAAGGTTCTCTCCCAGAGGGTGCTGGGCACTGCCCAGGCTCCCCAGGGAATGGGCACGGCCCCGAGGCTGCCAGAGATGCCCAGGGTGGGGTTGTTGGGGTGTCTGTGCAGGGCCAGGAGCTGCCCTGGATGATCCTGGGGGTCCCTCCCAGCTCAGGATATTCTATCCTGTGACTCCCTGAGAGCAGGGCTGAGGGCAGAGCCCCGGCTTGGGGAGCTCCCTGGGGCTGTGGTGCAGCTCCCAGAGCTCCTCTGAGGGGTCACTGCCTCCTGAAACATCCCAAATAAAGAGAGTCCACCTGGGAGACCCTTCCCTGGCTCCTAATTTGATCATGGGACCCTGAGAAGATGTCAGGCCCTTTTCATTCTTTTTATTGACATGTTTGTCCCAGACACTGCGTGTGGCTGGATCCTTCAGACATTTCACCCTCACCCTTCCCTCCACATCACCCTGTTCTCAATCTTCCACATTTGATTTTTTTGCTGGAAGATTGAGAAATACCAGTGCATTTCTTTCCTCCTTTTTTTCCCCCTCTGTTTTTAATGAATTTTTCATTTTGTTTCACTCATACAGAAAGAATAACAATGAAGCAACAGTGTCAACACAGAAAGAATTTTCTCCAAAGTCACACCGTGGCCAATCTACAGCAGCAATAATAGATTTTGTGAATCCCACTGAAGGGAATCATAAGTGGAAGGGGTGGGGGGTGCAGATGAAAGGCTCTGAGCTAATTTGTGCTTTCCACACCATGAAGCCCCATTCTGTTTAAAGGAGCTGTTTAAAGAACAAGCAAAAAATTAAAGTAAAAAAGTGCACTCTGCCAAAGCAGATTTTTAAAAGGAGAGGAACAAGAAATACACAAGTGCTTTGTGATGTTTAAAAAAATAAGTTGCCTGAAAAGATGCAGCTTTCTCCATCTCCATCTCCCGGGAGATGACCAGCATGCTGCCAGGGGCTGGGATCACAGCTGGGCTGAACAGGCATTGGAACTGGGCTGGATTTGCTGTCTGCAGTGGCTGCCCCAGTAATGGGTCTGCTTCCTACTCTGAGCCAGGTTCTGCTTTTGTATTTGTTGTTCTTTCCAGGAGGTGTTAACACCAATTTATGAGCTCAGGGGGATGACAGAGCCGGGTGAGCAACGCTGACCTTGGAAGTCACCTCTCTCAGATTTCGATTTCTTTTTCCACCCCATCTCAAAGTCAGTCTAAAAGCAATAAAAGGATGTTGGAAGTGGGGAGCTGAGGCTCATCCACTTCATGTTAAAGGAGGGAAAACTCTGTGAACATGATCTCAAAAAGCAGATGCCTTGCAGGCTGTATCTGCACCGCTGTTGTCTCGGGAAGGGCTGCAAGTTTCGCCTCAGTCCCCTGCCCGCAGGAACTCCTGCCATCCTGCCAAAGAATCACAGAATCACGGATCAGAATATCCCGAGCTGGAAGGAGCACCCAGGATCATCCAGTCCAACTCCTGGGCCTGCCCAGGACACCCAACAATCCCACTCTGTGCCTGAAAGTGTTGTCCAAATGCTCCTGAAGCTCTGGCAGCCTTGGGGCCATAGCCACTGCCCTGTGTATACCCAGGTGCCTTTTCTTCCAGGATCTGCACACTATGCGCAGCTGAAAATGTGCTGAAAACAAAACCTGAGCTTATTATCTTATGTTTTTCTTACTGTTACATTGAGGAAATCAAAGATTTGCTCCTAAGCACTCCCTCACCAGGGTATGCAGGCCTGAATGAGAGGCAGCACGAACAGGATTCTCTCTGAAAAGGCAGAAAAACAATTAATGAGCTGGGTAAGAGGGAGCAAATAAAGAATATTACTTCCAAGGATCATTACAAATTAATCAATTTGCCTGAAGTGTGGTGGTTAAACAGCACTGGCACAGGGTGCCCAGAGAAGCTGGGGCTGCCCCTGAATCCCTGGAAGTGTCCAAGGCCAGGTTGGACAGGGCTTGGAGCATCCTGGGATAGCGGAAGGTGGGGTTGGAATGAGATGAAATTTTGGTCTCTTACAACACAACCTATTCCATAATTCTGTGATTTTCTACCTGAAAACAACACTTTGTCTGTCAAGGTACTTTTTGGCCCAGAAATGCTGCTCGGCTCCAGCAGTGACACTGTTTATGAGCTACCAAGTGAAGGTGACTGCTTTAAATGAGTGTCCTGAGGGGAAGGAGCAGGGCCACTGATCACATAGGGCCACACCTGCCCAGGTAGCTCCTTGTCCCTTGGATGGTGGCTGGGCACAAGCACCAATAAATCTGCCACTGTCTGGGTACCAGCAATGTTTCCCACATCGACGTTTTCTCTGTTTGGTTCAAGTGCCTGACAAATGAAGGAAGCACGAGAACAATAAAGACTAAATCTTATCTTAATAGCCTTTCATTATTAACTGCCTCCAGATTTATTTGTCACTGAAGGAGGGAAGGAGTGAGCCAGACACCACTGGGGTGAGCCCAGGCGAGGTTCCTGCCTTTCCCCAGCTGTGTGATTTCCAGCAGTGAGGTCTGGCTCTGTGCTTTGTTTTTTTCAACACCTACACTGCCTGTAGGGAAACTCTGTCCACGTGCTGCTCCCACCATCTGATGGCTCTTGGCCTTCAGGTCCTTCTCCTTCTGGATCCCCCTGGGATGCCAGTCCCGGAGTGAGGCAGAGGCAGGAACCAGCTCCTTGTCCCAGGCTGCTCCAGGGAAAAGGGAGAGGTGGAGGCTGTCCACGCTGGAAAAGAAGAACTCTTGAAGAGCAGGATGATCCAATTCCCCACCAGGATGCTTCCCACTGCCTTTGCCATGCTCCAGGAGAGGGATGTGGATGCACTCCAACGATGCTTTTACTTCACAGCGCTTTCCTGCCTTCCTGTGCCACCAAACACCTGCCTGGTGAAACCTGGTGTTTCAAATGATTTCTTACCTGGGAAAGCTGACAAGGCTCTGCTCTCATGGGTGTGCATTGCTGAATGGATCCAGCACATGGGAGCTGCTGGGGAGTGGGGGAAGGACCAAACCTTCACCTGAATAGGGAGGAGAAATGTGGGGCAGAGTGTGGGGGACCTGAGCCCAGCAACCCTGCCTGGCTGCCAGAGCCTCTGCTGATGGCAGGAGAACAGCAGCAAAAAGAGAAAAATTCACAGTGGCTTGGGAAACAGAGATCAATCCCTTTGCAAACCCAGCCAGTGCCTCTCAAACCATGTGGAATTTCTGCCCACTGGAATCGTGGGATCATTTCTTAGGCAGATCTTAATCTGTGCATCCTTTAGCACTTTTCCCTAAAAAGCCCCAAAAGGAGAGTTTCTGCTGCAGTTGACATCCAGGAGTTCCCATTCTTAGCTGGAGCACATCCACTTCCCCAAGACCTGCTGTCATTAGGTGCCCAGGCTGAAATCCCACAGAAATGCTTTAATTAAAACGGACATTAAGAGCTCACTCATTCAAGCCAAAGAACATTAGGAGGAATTTAAATGAAGAGATTTTTAAATCTGTGACATTTGTTCTAATGAGAAAACACTTTCTAATCCTAAGTGTCTCCTAATTCAAAACAGATTGGAGAGACTGCAAGTGAAAACAATTTTTTTTTCCTCCCAAAAACACGTCCTGTAATTAGTAGACCTAACTGGCAAATACCATTTGTCTTTTCCCTACAGCTTCCACATCAGCTTGGAAGCAAGAGGTGAAAAGCAGCCTATGACTGCACCCACACGTGTCTGCATTTTGTGTTAGGACAGGTAACAGAACTCATGGAAATTTCCACCACGTCAATCCCAGCATCTGGGGGGGACAGCAATACAGAGGATGCAGGATGCTCCTGATCCATCTAATGAAAGGGATATTGCTGCAGCCAGGGGCTAGATGCTGAGGAGGGGCAGGGAAGCAATCTGTTTGCAACAGAGGAAAAACATCCAGTGATTTGTCAGAGTGGGACTATTTTCGTCTGGAAACACTGAGATAATGAAATGTAAAATAACAGCAGACAGAAAAGTGTGAAGCCTCAAATGAGAGTAACTTGGGGATGCAGCAAACCATTTCAGGGGGGGTTAGGCGGGTGTTAGAGAGGTGAAATACAATCCCTCCTCTTTTGTTTTAATTGTGGAAGAGATGGCAGGAAAACTGAAGGGTCCTTAACTTTCTGTGTGTCTCACAAATGAAAGCTCCACACTGTGGAAGGTGACATGTCCTGCTCCTCCCTTGATGGTCTTTTATTTGGGAATATTGCCCTCAGCATCAAATAGTAAGGTAGGAAACCTGCTGGATACTGCTGCTGCTTTCTGGGAATCCCAGACATCCACGGTCTGTGAGAACTTTATCCTTTTCCCTAGGAAAAAAAGAGACTTGGCTCTACCAACAGGAATCCCTACACTGCCAGCAGTGCTCAGCTCTCCCTGTCCCTGTGTGCTGGGACAGTGACCTGCTGGTGACAGCTCATCCTGTCCCTGGGCTGAGCAGGATCCTCTCTGCTCCACAAGCAGAGCATCCTCCATGAGCCAGCGCCTGGGATTTGGGAATGAGGACACCATGTTCTGGTGCCTGCAGCAAACTGAGCAGGCATCAGCCTGGATCCAGCCTCCCACCTCCTTCAGACTTTGCACAAGTCGGCTCCAGAGTTAAAGTTCACCTCTTGCTCCTCCAATGGGACAAACAAAAGGATCTGGATACAAAGACTCAAATTCTGGATCGGGATGTTTGTGGCATGTATCCATCTTTAGTTCCACGCACAACCTTTTCTTCCCTAACAAAGAACGTGGTTGCAAATCCTATTTAAAATCCAGATCTGCCTGGTTGCTGTACTGGAGGGCATGGTGGTGCCAGTGGTTCCAGATGGATCAGGTTTGCCTTGTTTCCTGCTGGCTCACTGTAAATTCATGAGCACAATTCCCAGAAAAACACCTACTTTGAAGCTTGTATCAGTAACCCTGTGAAAGTGTCTTTGTGTTCATCCTACTGAGTATTCACTTTGGAAACATGAAACACTTTACCTAAGAGTCCAATTAAACCAACTTGGGCTTTAAAGCTTGGGTACTCAGAGCCATCTTCTTGAAAGAATAATCCTGAGCTGGCATAAATGGAAACAAATCAATGAAGATCAAGAGACTGACACCTGGTTATGCTCACTGACAACCCAACTTAGATCTTAGTAAATCATCTCAAATACTGTACAAAAACTCAGAGCTCTTCTGAAACCCTGCAAACACAGAGACAGAAAATACATCCTTTATTTCAGGGGAATTAATTTGCTGGAAATATGGAGCTCCTTAGGTTCTGGGTGTGGAATTTGTAAACATAAAGCATTTAAAGCAATTTGCCAGTTTTGAAATCGGTTCTCCTAATCCTGACTGTCCCCTCTGAGATCTCATCTGCATCTTCAGGCAGTTTTGTAGCTGTTCTAATCTCTCTTCCTCCTCCTGCTTTGACTCCTTGTCACCATGGATGACCCACCATGAATAAAAGATTAGGATGTGCCAGATTCAAACGAAACCTTTGCTTCTGGGGTCAGTGCTCCAGCTCCTGAGCTGCAGGACAGGGAGGCTGCCAAGCTCACAGGGTTCAGGTCTAGTCTGGATTGTGTGGATGCACTTCCAGCCACCTCCTGGTCCAGGTTGAGACAATAATACTTCATCTGTGAGACCTAACAGGGCCAGTGCTGTGAGGGCTGTCAGTTCTGGATGTGTTTTCAAAGACATAACAGAGCCTGTCACCAGCAAGTCCACAGGAAGAGGGATGAAGGCTACAGATGATGGGGAAAGGCTCTAATGGTGGCCAGAGTAAAAAAGAAAAAGAAGAAAAGCTCTAAACTTTGAATTTCTGCTCAGGATTTCATGGCCCATTCTGCTCCAACCCTGCACCTGAATGCATGGAAGGGGTCACCCTGTGCTGAAGTGGTGCTGAAGGCAGATCCTCTCCTTGAATGTCTGGTACTTTCAGTGGGGTTTTGCTCAGTTGTTGTCACATTGAGAACTTGGACAGGCTTCAACCTGGTTCAGCTTCCAGGGCAGCAGTGGAGGGGAAGGTGCTGCTCTCCTCTTTCAGGTGACACCAAACGAGGAGATGGAATGAAGCTGTGTCAGGGAAAGGTCAGGTGGGACACTGGGTAAAGCCTCTTCCCCCAGAGGGTGGCTGGTTCCTGGAACAGCTTCCCCAGGGAACAGCACGGCATGGCATGCTCTGGATCCTCTGTTTAGTTCTGGGTGTTCCTGTGAGGAGAAGGGAGTTGCTGATCATTGTGGGTCCCCTCTGGCTCGAGACAATCTCAGATTCTATGAAACTCCTGAAAAGTACCTGCCTAAGAAATCTGCCCTGAGGAGAAGGGACTGAGAAGTGTTTAGGTCTCTTTGGCCAACCCTCCTGATGGTTAATCTCCCTTTTAAACATATGCCTTGATTCCTCCAGAGACTGTTCATCTCTCTGCCGTGGTGAAGTGGCCTCCAACACCCACCTTTTCCCTCTGAGAGCATTCCCCCCATGAGCACGGGCACTGCCCAAACCCACACCCCACTTCAGAGCACTTCCCCCATCTGCAGGTCATTCCTGGGCTCTTCTCCAGGCACAATCTCCCCTCCAGCAGCCTTTTCATCCCCCAGCATTGGTGCTGGGCCTGGTGCTGCTTGCAGAGCTGTGCACAAACAAAGGCAGCCTGACTGCTGCCCTGCTGAAACCCCCAGGGATCACACTGTGAGGAGGTAAGAACAGATTTGGAACAAACTGATTTCTTATCAGTTGGAGGTCCGATTTTGTGGTCTGATACTTTCTCTGGCAGCTGCTGTATGGAAATACCGGGGCAGCTCAGGGGCTGTGGTGGCACTCAAAACAAACAGGGATGGCAGAACTGGGGCTGCTGAAGGAAGACATAAATGAAATTCACCTTCCAGCATTCACTGCAAGTGAAGCTGATCTGCATTTCTTATACCAAGCAAAGGCTACAGCTCAGATGCTAATTTTATCTTGCTGGCTTTGTAGTGTCCTTGATCTTCAAGAGAATTCAAAATAACATGGAGCAAATGTATAACTAAGTCATTTTAAAGAAGGAACTGCAAAGTGCATAACTCTGCTCAAGGGGAAACTTCTCTGCTAAACACGGGGTATGAAATCAGATCATGCTGGCAGACTGAGCAAATGGGCTCTTTACTCCTCATCCTCACAGCGGAGCTCTTAAGGAGCTCGTTTCCATCTGCTCTACAAACCCATCCCAGTGGGAATGTGCAGGAAGGCCAAGCCCACCCTCACCTCCTCATGGCTTGTGACAGATTGTGACAGATTGTCACAGATTGTGACAGATTGTGACCCTGCCCTGACACGGCTTCATTCCATCTCATCGTTTGGCATCACCTGAAAGTGGAGATCAGCACCTTCCCCTCCACTGCTGCCCTTGAAGGCAAACCAGGTTTAAGCCTGTCCAAGTTCTCAACGTGACAACAACTGAGCAAAATCCCTTATCTGAGCAGACACAGGTGATTGCTGACACCAGGAGCAATTTGTATAAGGACTGGGCACAGTCATTGTGAGGGACTCTTGTCACTGGTGTGAACAGCCAGCCCTGGTGCTGGGGCAGGCAGGGCTGCTCCCCCCTCCCCAGGCAGACAGAGAGAGAGCCCCAGCAATGGCAGGAGAGGAGCAGTGGGACACACACAGTGTGTGCTGGCCTGGCCGGGGGTGTTTGCACGGGGAGGGGAAGCACAAGGCCAGGAGAGCTGGGCTGGAGTGCTCGAAGCCCTGCCAGGCTGCCAGTGCAGCTCCCACGGTCACAGCCTGGGCTCCCCTCCCTCTGCAGAGCTCCAGGGCTCAGTGCTCTGCTCCCAGGAGCAGAATCCAACTGTGCTAAACCCACTGTCCAGATACACCTGCTGGAAAGGTGCTCAGGGCTTTAGGGGAACAGCCTGGGCTGCTACAGCTGTGCCTGGCTGAGAAGCAGGCAGAGCCCACCTCAGGGGTCACCTCAGGGCAGGGGACACCTCAGGGCAGGGGACATCCCTGTCCCTTGGTGCAAGAGGAAAGGAGGGCTCAGACAGCAGCCCTGCCACTCAGACTCTGCTGCCCAGGGCAGTGCCTGCCACCAAGGAATACTGAATTTCCCTTCCTTCTAGGCTGCTGTCCAGCCGTGGGCCCTGCTATCCTCTCCCCAAATGTCAGGCTACAGGTGAGCTGGGGGACAGCCTGCTATGCCAAGCAGCAGTTTCAAGCCCCTTCCCAGGAGCAGCCACAGCTCCCCCATGATCATCCCCAAATTATTTTCTTAGTCTGTCTCAGGCAGAGCTGTCTGGCAGGGAGGAAGAAGGAGATTGCTCCATGTAACAGGGAAGCATTCTTGTCTTTCAGTGGTACCAAACTCCAGAGAAGTCCCTCTTTGCCAGGGGAGAGGTGTAGGGCTGCTGCAGTTGTGCTGCAGAGCTGTCATAGGCCTGGCAAGGGGCAGGAGGTCCCTGGGCAGACAATTCCCACTGCAAGGATGCTGTGGGGATACCAGGACATGTCCTACATGTTGTTTCCAACTCCTACAAAGCAAAAACAAAGGAGAAAAATGAATGTCAGGTCAGAGAAGCACCCAGCATGACGGGATGGAGGGCAGGCTCCAGAGAACTCTTCCAGAGCCTGCTCAGAGCAGGGAGATGGGTGTTCTTTCTCACCACTCTCCATGTTCACCTCCACACTTAGCAGGGCACAGGGTGGAATTCCTGGGGTGTCCTGTGCAGCCAGGAGTTGGTCTGGATGATCCTTTTGGGTCCCTTCCAGCTCGGGATATTGTGCGGTTCTGTGAGGTTGTTTGCCATCATCCTCCCTGCTCAGACAGGGCTGGAGTCTCACAGCCTCATCACATTTGCTCCCTAAGGATTGCTCAGGACAGATCTTTGGGAAGGTGAGTACAAGGAAGGGTTTGACCTGGTGGCATCACAACCTAATCCCCTACCCTTGCAGAGCTGAAGACATCAGCTGGACACAGTGAAGCAGGAAGACACAGTGAAGCAGGACATCTGCCAGACTCTGCTCCCTGCCTGTATTTTTTTCCAGTTGGAGATAGATAAAATGAAAACAAACAAACAAACAAACAAAAAAACCCACAAAAAAACCCCCACAAAAAACCCAAGAAAACAAAAACAAAAAAACCCAACAAAAAACAACAACAACCAAAAAACCCAAAAAACCAAAAAAACAAACAAAAAAACCCCCAAAACCAACCAACCAACCAACCAACCAACCAAAAAGCCTGGAGAAGCAGCTGAATTGAAAATAAGAAATTTGTTTTCTTTGCTTGGATTTAATACTCCTTGGAATAAAGTAGTGAGAATCAGACACTGTTCCTGAACTCCTCATGCCAGCCCCACTGCCCTGCCCTGGACTGTGCTCTCCTGTGAACCCCTGCCCATGACTGGGACCCTGCACACAAATGCTGAGGGTGAACCATGAGAGGTGCTGAACTTCTCTCTTTCTTGGGCATGTTTGGCTTCAAATCCCTTTCTCCACCCTCTCTGTGCTTTCATTAAGTGTTTCCCTTATTTTCAGAGCAGGTGCTCGTTCCCATTCTTAATGAACCTCTCTGCTCACTTGTAAACAAGCCCTTTATTAGCTCCACGAGCATGTGCTTGTTTCTATTTATACCTTTTCCATATCAATATTTGAAAGCACACTCCCCTACGCTGCATTCCTTCTCTGTGCCCTTTTCCATCCCCGCTGCCTCTTTCCCACCTCTGCTTTCTCTCCCAGGCTCATTTAAATCAAACCCAGATTTCACATTTCCTTTGTTGGCCTGAATTAAATAATTGGGAACTTTGTTTCTGAATGATTTGCATTCACAGACATCTCCATATCCCTGTGCAGGTGTCATTCTCTACTTGAGCTGGAAATAGGTGGGAAGTGAACACCTAAATCCCCCAGGCATTCTTCTGAGTGCCTGCTGTCCACCTGGCTTTGGAGAGACCTCTGCACCTACTGATTTACTGGATTTATAGGGATGGGACACCTCTCCTATGGGGAGAGGCTGAGAGAATTGCCCTTGTTTGGCCTGGAGGAGTGAAGGCTTTGGGTTGATCTAATTGTGGCCTTTTGGTGCCTAAAGGGGCTCAAGGGGAGATGGAGAGGGATGTGGGACAAAGGTCTGGAATAACAGGACAAGGGAATGACTTCCCACTGCCTGAGAGCAGGGTTAGATTGGATATTGGGCAGGAATTGTTCCCTGGGAGGGTGGGCAGGCCCTGGCACAGGGTGCCCAGAGGAGCTGTGGCTGCCCCTGGATCCCTGGCAGTGCCCAAGGCCAGGTTGGACACTGGGGCTGGGAGCAGCCTGGGACAGTGGAAGGTGTCCCTGGCCATGGCAGGAGGGTGGAATGAAATGGGCTTTGAGGATCCTTCCAACCCAAACCATTCCCTGACTCTCTGCTGCTGCTGCACCTCGTGTTCTAAATCCTCATCTCATTAATAGCAGGAATCACTGTTCTAGTGTAGAAACCTGTGAAAACAGGAGCTGCTCCCCCTCTCCCACCAGCTGTATCCAGGGACAAGACTTCAGCTCCTTCACCACAAGTGCTGGGAGTAGCTTTGTAATGTAAATAGGCACTTCTGGTATTTTTAACAAGCACCTGCTTTATCCCACTGCCTAATGAGAGCCTGGACAGAAATGCAGTGAAAGCACACGAAGGTAAGGCTGCCATTTAGGCTAATTAACAGCAAATTAAATTAGACTGACACACACATATATTTTGGGCTCCTGCATCTAGCAGGAGGCAATACTGCAGAGGTTTCATTATTCTCATTTCCCATCACCTGCTTTTTTTCCCCCCAGCACCTTCCTACCCAATTACCTGGGGAAGGGAAAGAGAGAAAGATACTAAAGCCAATAAGATAATTCTCATTTACATAAAAATTTTTCAGTGTTGTGTTTAATAGTCTGCGAGGAACTGCAGAAGAATATATAGCCCGTTCTTTAAAAAGCTCCAGTGCACTAATTGAAATTAAATTACATGGAACCCAGTGTCTGGCTCCTGCTCATTGGGAGATAATATGCAAGTCCCAGCTCTCTGTGTTATTATTAATGCTGATGGATGAAGCACTGGAGTCACCAGCCAGGTGCAATTCCCCTTCCTCCCATCTGTAAGGGAGCCCAAACCGATGGCTTTTCCCCCACGAATATTCTCCATTTGCTGCAGGCAGGGCTGTGATCCCTTGGCATTCCGGACATCCAGCACTGCAGCTTTTGGTCCCTCTTTGCTGCATTAACCCTGGGAAATGCAACTGCAGCCTTTCCTTCACGTTCCTTTGCTTCTCTCACAGCTCAATTAATCCGTCAGGGGGACGCTGCTGTCGCAAACAAGATTTAAGGGAATTTAACGCTAAGTTGGCAGGTCTGGAAAGTGACTGCTGGCGTTCCCTGGAAGAGGAAAAGCACCAGGATCTGCTTCCCTGCCTTCCCGGGAGCTGCTGGGGTTCAGTTTGTGCGGATTTCACTCCTCACCTCCTCAACGAGCTGCTAACAAGGGAGCCAATTAGTGCCAGTGGTGATGGGAGCACTCCTTCCACCAGGAGCCGGATTGAAACCTTTCATTCGTTTTGCACAGGCAGAGGAACACAAAAGGTTCAAGCATGGATAAAATCCACAAGTTCTGAGGTTTTAGGGGTATCCCCGTGGATTTTATTCTTTGTTTCAGACTTGCAGCTTTTATTAAAAAAAAAAAAAAAAAGCAGAGAGAGGAAAAAGAGAAAAAAGAGAAAGGTTTCTTGCCCTTTTGATGATGAAACTAATTTTCCTCATCAAAACTAATACCAGGCTTTCTTGAGTGACACATGCTGCAATGGTGCCTTGGTGATCTGGGACCTTGGAGTGACAAGTTGCCAAGGCTGGACACCAGTCCCTGCTGCTGGGGACTCCAGTGACAGCCCCTGTCACCTCCCAGTCCTGGTGCCATTCCCCACCCGGAGCAGGAGAACCAAGGAGCTCTGTAAGATCCAGAGGGGACAGGACAGGGATGGAGAGCCCCTCCACCACTGTCTGTCCTGAGGGGCCCAGCAGGTTCTGCCAAGAGATGCCTGGGAAGGGCTTTGAGCAGCTTCTCTGCCCTTTGCTTGGACCTCTGCAGGGTTAAAGAGAAGACAAATGGTCTTCTCCTCCAGGACCTGCTTTCTCAACTGGAGATAGACTTTTGGATGATGCAGAAGGTCCCCTGAAGCTGTGCAGAACAGTCCCAGAGGAGGGTTAACCCCACCCAGAGTCCTGCCAGTGGTCTTGCAGCTCTGAGCAGCCCCATGGAGGGTTTGGGATGTTAAACCTGTCCAGTTCCGATCCCAAGGCTTGGGAGCATCAGCACTGCCTTGAAGAAGGCTGGACCTAGTTTAGATCACTCAGTCCTGCCCTAAGGGCTAAAGATCTTCTGGAGGGATGCGGTTTACTTTCAGAGCAGCCATCAAACACAGCTCACACCCCAACAGGAAGCGATCGCCTTCCAACGAGGTAAATGGGAATGCAGGCTCCCCCCTGTGCTTCAGATGAGTCACCAGGCAAATGTTCCTGAAACCTCCTGTCAAACAGACTTTACATTAAAGGCCTATCAGAAGGCAGAAAGTGTTTTTCTCAGGACATTTATTAAGTCCTGCAGCTAATTAATCCACACATTTACAAAAGAAATGCTTGACAATACCCAGAGTTCAAGGAATGAAAGAAAATATCAGATCAGGGAACCTGCACAACTCCTTTGGTCTGTGACAGATCTCCTCAGCAGCACATCCCAGCAAGAAACCTCTCTATTTCCCCCCTCAAGTCAAATCTTTTGTGTTAAAAACCCAGTTTTTAACTCAGCCCACTGAAATCCCCGTGCAAGGAGCCCGGATTCTGCACCACAGCTTTTAATGGGAATGCACTGGGGAAAGGAAAGATCACCCAGTACAGCTGGAGATGCAGAACACTGGAGAGCAGAGGAAGCACCACAGAACTTCCTCAGACACAGCAGTGGTGCTTGGATACCTCACTGGTACCTTGGGAGCCTGGCTTGTTTGCAGCTCTCCAGGTCTTCCACTTTCCCAGTTTTAAAATGGGGATTATATTTTCCTTTTTTCCCCCCAGTCATCAGGAACTTCACCTGGCTGCCATAATCTTTCAAAGGTCATGGATGGGTAGTGGATTAGGAACTTCATCTGCCAGTTCCATCAGTGGTTCCTTGGAGGAGGTGATCCCTGGATTCCAACTGAAAGGGGGGAAATTTAGGCTAAATATTGGGATACCAACATCTGGATGAGAACACTCTGGGAGCAAATTGACACTGGGCTTGGAGGAGAAGGAAGGAAGCGGGGCAATAACAGGGTGGGGGTTTAAGAAACAGCAACAGCCACAAGAATAATCCCAGAGCTCAGACTCTGTGGGATGAACAGAACGGCCCCTCACCTTCTGTACCAAGCAGGACTGTGCCCTACCTGGATCGTTTCCAGAGGGGAATTGGGAGTCAAGTGACATTAATTGTTAGTTCCTTGCTTTTATGGGGCTTCTGTAGGTTCAGGAATTTTTATAACTGTGAAGTGCAGCTTTGGTCAGTGAACGAGGCCATTTACAGAGTTCTGGCTGGGCTGGGTGGGATTTAAAAGCTGAGCAGACGTGGGGACAGCAGGAAGGATTACACAGACTGTGCCTCTCCAGGAAGGCACAGGCAGGAGGTCCCTGTGGAGCTTCCAGTAAGGAAGGAAAAGCAAAGCCTTACTCTAATAAACTCCTCGAATTCAGCACTGACACCACTGTGGAGTTTTGAGCAACTAAATCTTTCTTTTTTAGCTTCCCAGGAACACACAATCACATCTAACATTTGCTTGAGGCTTCCCATTCCCAGCAGCAGAGTAAATATGGCACAGATGAATGGGAGAAGATACCAATCAGCTGCTGGATGGATTTAGGAATGGATTCATGCAGCCTTGCCCTGCAGAAGCTCAGGCCAGCACACTCACCTGGGGCAAGGGGAGGCAGCTCTGGTGCCTCCCCAGGTGTGAGACAGACCCTGAGCTGAGCAGTCAGTGCTGGCAGGGCTCTGCCTGTGCGGGGCTGTACCTTACAATGTGTCAGTAACACACAAGGCTTATTTCACCTTCCCTGTCCAGTTTAGCTGGGAGCCAGGAGCATCTGAATGGCCTGAGGGCTGCCAAGGCCTTTTCCATCAGCTCTGCAGAGGGACCTCAACAGATGGGGAGGTAAGGGACAGAGTGGATCTCAAATTATTCCATGTAGCCTAATTATTTCATAATAACATCTTTAATGCATCTGAGAAGCTTGGAAAGACTCCTTTCATGCCTAATTGCGAGGCTTTCTGAGGAAGCAATCACTGCTCAGAGGTATTTTCCAAGGATTTTTCTGTCTTTTGCCTTTGTAACATCAGTCAAGCAACCCACTATTGAGCAGTCTCTGTAGTCTGGCTCCCTTTTTAACCTCTCCTGTAAAACCTTTGGATATTATGATCCTTTCCCTATTTGTTCATGTCTTATGAGTACAGATGCTTATTTGGGGCTTGCATTAGTGCACTTGCCAAACAAAGAGGAGACATGAAAGGAGCACAGAGAGCAGAGAGGTTGAAAGTCCCTGGGATGAGCTTGGAAGTTTTTTGTTACGGAATGAGGAGCCCCCGTTCATTTCATCTGCCTTCACCTGGCAGTGCTGGGGAGGAGCAGGGCAGGGATGCAGCCTCGGGGGAGGAGTGTCTGCAAACACCCCCAGCTCGTGTTGGGGGGGAAAAGGCTCCCTCAGGGTGTGCTGGCACACTCCAGCCCTGGCTGCAGCTCTGCAAAGGCTCACGCTGAGCAGGGGACTTGTCACCGTGTCACTCCCTGCCTGCAGCTGCCAGGGGAGTCAGGGGGATGGCAGTGCTGGGCTGGGGTGCAAACACAGACCCCAAACACAGACCCCAAACACAGACCCCAAACAAATACAGGTCCTCAAACACAGACCCCAAACACAGCTCCCCAAACACAGCTCCCCAAATACAGACCCCAAATACAGACCCCAAACACAGCTCCCCAAACACAGCTCCCCAAATACAGACCCCAAACACAGATCCCCAAACACACACAGACCCCAAACAAACACAGCCCCCCTCAAACACACCCCCCCAAACGAACACAGCCCAAACAAACACAGCCCCCAAACAGGCACAGCCCCCAAACAGACACAGTCCCCCAGCAGGTGCTGCCTGGCACCCCTGGGAGCTCTGGCCAGCACAGAGCCCCTGAGACAAGGGAAAAGCAGCTTCCCCTGGAGCTCAGGGCACCCAGCACAAGGCTGGAGGCACAGGGAGAGCAGGGTGAGGGGAGCATTGGGCAGGGCTGGGGGAGCATCCCCCAGAGAGCCAGCACATGGTGTTCTCCATCCCTCCTGCCAGAGTGGCTTCCCAGAGCTCCTGGGAGTAAACACACAGCAACTGTGACCTTTGGAAGTGATTTTCCACTGAGAAATAGTTCTCTCTAATCACACCACCATTATTGGTTCAGAATAACCTCGTTGCCTCAGTGGTCAGTGGGAGTTGGACACAGCGGCTCCAGCTTTGCTCCAGCTGCTCCTGTGGTCCTGATCCCAGAGATGCCCTTTGTGTGCAGGCCAGGCCCAATTTAAACAGGACTAAAGGAGACAGAGCTGCTCTGTCTTGCATTTCTGGACATTAATTCCCCTCCCAACCAGCTTAATTTCCTTTCATTTTGCCTGGAAACCAGCCCATAGATCATCAAAGTGTTTAATGATCGCTCCTCCAAGTATTTCAAGAGCCACTGCTCCAGCTGAGTCAGAAATACCCAAAGAGTTTCTCTTCACACCTGACCTGTTTGTTCTCCCCTCTCATGTCTGCAGAGTAACTTGGGGATGATGTTCAGTTGTGGAACCACCAGAAGGTCCCTTGTTACCACATCAAACCACACCTCCCATCACACATGGACCATAAATCCGTGCTGGATTCCCAGGTGAGAGAGGAGAACAGAGTTAGATTTGTCCATGGGTGTTGGTCTGGGCAAGGGACATCAATCTGCTTCAAAATTGGCTTTGCTATCTTTAATTATTGCTTCAATATTGCTCCAACACCAGAGCTCTGTACTACACTGATAGTTGTAATTCTTAGCCTGTGTAGTAAATAATTATGATTGAGCTCTTTTAGTCTAATCATTATCGTAATTAATAATTTATTTTTACATAAACATATCTGGTTTGTCTGCAGGACAAAGGTTCAATTACACCTGTGTAATCCTCTGAACTCCCCTGAGAGGGAGTTTAGAAAGCAAGGAGAGTCCTTGCTGTACCTCCTGACTCAGTGGGAGGGTCTCCCTGAAAAACTCTGTCTGAAGCTCCCACTCTGCCCAGGACACTCTGGAAAAGTGGGGATGATGGGGATTTCCTCCTGCTGAGGTGGGGAGGAAGCAGCAGGAATCACAGCCCCCCTCAGATAACCCTTGTACATTTAAAATCCAACAAGCCAGGCATCACTCTCCCAGCTACATTTTGTTCTGTCATTCTGGGAAGATAAAGAGCAAGGCACAAAGAAAAAAACAAGGAGGAATTAGAAGAGTGACAAAGCCACACTGGTAATGGCCCTTGCACAGAAGCGTGCTCTCTTCTCACACAGCATCAGCCTGCTGTGCTGTGCAGGACACGGAGGTGTCAGCCCATTTAGATTTCCTTTTGATCTGGGAAGCAGGCACTGGATCTGCTGCACGAGGTGTCTGTCACACAAAATCCTCAGCTGGCACCTGCAGCACCTCAGTGAAACCACACACGGAGAGATGAGAGCAGCTTCAGGCTCTTACAGATACAAGCTCAGGGAGCCAGGACCTCTGGGAAGTGTTCCTTTGGGAATAAACACAGGAGCAGCATGGGTTTGGGTTTGATGAGGGTCTGTTAATAATCTTTCCATTCTCCATCACACTGAACACGTTTCCTGGCCATGAGATCACAGGTCAGGTGCAGGAGGAGCATCCCTGGGGACAGTCATTGCCTTCAGAACCCACACTGCTCATTCCCTGGCCTTTCCAAGGGCAGCTGCTCTAAAACACAAAGGGAAGGGGGGGGGGTTTTCTTCAGCATTTCTCCTTTCTTGTTTACCTATTCATTTTAGCTTGGCAAGGAGACAGATTCATCTCATTTGTGCTGTGAATAGAAAGCAAACCAAGGTCTCCCAGGTCTCCATTCCACAGGGAATGGTGCCAGCCTCCCAGCCAAGAGCACTCAAACACACCACAAATGCTAATTCCACACCTCCTACACAACACCAACACCACAGGGGCTCGCTGGCCCTACAGCAGGAGGGAGGAGTTGTTGCCAGACTTTGAACTTTTAGCCATGGCCTCAAGACCTCTAATTTGTCCAGGATGAACTTGCCGTGCTCCCAAGGAAAACTCACCTGGCAAGCTTTTGTTAGTCCTGTCAGCATCACCCTGACACTCACACACTGCCCAGAAGCTGAAATGGCACAAGCAGCAGAATTAGACATAAGGGCATGAACAGGGAGTTGTTCTGTATTAAATCAAAGCATTCAGTCAGGAGGTCAGAAATATTTACATCAGAGGGAGCTCAGAATAGAAGTGAGGCAATAAAGATTTTGGCCACTGGAGTACCACAAAGGGCCACCAACCCTGGTGTTTCCACAGCTGATTTTCATAGCCAGGTCTCGGTATCTGTGTTGTGACCCTGCAGTCAAAGCACTTTGCACTGACTCTTTTCCTACAAATCCATCAAGGGCTTTGCTGGCCCAGCTCCAGGAGAGGAAAGCCACCAGATCTGGCTTTGGAGAATGCACGGCTGAGCAAGATCTGTGCAAAGCTCCCCACTTATATCAGTGTCATCCTCCACCTTGATAACAACTAAAAATAAAGTGCTGCAATAACCAGCTAGATTGACTAAGACAGATGCTGCTTTTAACATGTGTACTGTAATTAACTTACAGAGGGCTAGAAAGCTCCATCTCAGCCTCTTCCCACAGTGGAGGAAGTTTGCCTTTCTAATAATAGGAGCTGGTAACACATGTTGAATTATAAAGTAATGAAAGTTGGTTTTGGCAGGAACAATCCAGATTTGTCGTGCTTCCATTTAATTTCCAAGCCTGACAGGCGCTCTGCTCCCAGCGGACCCTGCAGCTTTTCCTGGAGCTCCTGCTGAATTTCTTCCCTCTGGCATAAGGCAGGGCACAAACCCTTCAAAGGAGGAGGAGGAGGGGGATGTGTCTGTGGGTGCCCTCCTGACAATGCCGTGCTGACTTGCTCTCACATTGTGGGATGGTTTGCACACACTCCTTAGCACCACACACACACAAATACACACACACCCCACACAAAACCTGGCCCAGCCACAAGCTGTGCTTCCCTCGGGGTGGCCTCACCCTGAAGTGCCACAGATGGCATTGATGCCTTTTCCTGGTCTCAGGAAATAAAAGCTCAGACAGGGTTAGAGGGTTGGGGTCGTTTACCTCGGTATTTGATAGGATCCCATTCCATGCATTGCTTCACCCAGGGGACAGCGTCACAATGTCCTTCCAGCCCCCAGTCCAGTGTACAATTAAAGACCTCACTCATTAGCATATCTAACAAGAGGGCCCAATAAGGGCTGGGCTGGGCTGACTTCTAATTTACAGAATCTGTCCTACCAGGGGACCTTGAGTTCTTACAACAGTAGAATGTTTGGTCTTGTAACTCTGCAGTTCTGGGGTGTTTGGTCTGCAGGACACCAAGGAACCAGGCTGAGTTATCAGACCTAGAGGATTACAAGTGTGCATGCTAATACCTGTGGATACAGAGAACTGTGTGAAAAGTATAGAGAAGAAAAAGCAAAAAATCCTTTAGGCATCAGGATCACACAGCACTGTGAGAGCAGCAGATAAAAGATGTTTGCCAGCCTTCCCCCATTTTCCAGCCCTCACACGTGTGTGGTGCCAGGGCCTTCCCTGTGATGCCAAAAGGATTTTTTTGCTTTTTCTTCTATATACTTTTACACAGTTCTCTGCATCCACAAGTATCATTAAAATACCCTGCTGGACAAGGACAGGTCGTTCTCTGTGGAGTCCCTCACTCTGGGAGCTGGGACCTCCCTGGGTGCTCCAGTGGAGGGCTGACCTAAGGCAAGGCACTGAGAAATGCCCGACTTGCTGACTCCAAGCCCTGCTGCTGCTATGGGATGTCCAGCCCAGAGGGAAGAGCAGAGGACAGCCACACCAGTGTCCTCTGCCACCTTCTCACCCAGCTACAGCCACAGCCCTGACTGCTGGGCTCAGCAGAATTGCTCTTCATTGCCAGGTGACAGCGTGCAGCAGCTCCAAAGGCAACAAAATTCATCTGGCTGCCTTTTCTATGAGTGGCTGTTCTCAAAATGCAGTCAAAGCCACTTTCAGCTAGTTTCACTTATGAAAAGTCCAGCAAACCTGCGAGTTTTACACAAAATGCGAGCCATAAAGCATCAAAGGTTCTGTTGGAGGGTTGGTGAACTTTAGCAATGCCTTTGATGAAAATGGTCTGAGTTTCAAGTGTGTAATGAAACCCCAAATCATTCAAGTTTCACATGGTTGCAAATATTTCTCACAGTTCTGATCAAAGGTGTATTCAGCAGGGAAGAGGCTTTGATTTTGCAGTACAGGGGACGTGCTGAAATTTTCAAAGCCGGGCCCTGGGATTTAGCTGAGCAGTTTCTTCTTGGAAGCAACACAGCTAAACTTAGCAATGCTTAGGGGGAAGGAAGGCGAAGGTGCCATGTTTGGATTACTCCTGTTACCCCTAAGCCCCTTCCCAGGGGGAAGCTTTAATCCCCTCAGGGAGCCCAGGGGGCTGCAGGTTTGGCTCCCACACCTGCACATTTATTTCCAGTGCCCTTCCCTGACTTCTCTCTCCTGGCTGCTGACACTGCTGCACTTCAGAGGGAAAGCTGGTGAATTTGGAGGAGGAGGAGGCATTAATGCTGCAGGACTGGCTGCTGACCCACATTCCAGCAGACAGGCACTGGGAAGGGCTTCCTGGCTGCCCATGCAGGATCCCTCCAGCACCTTGAGTGTCCCTGGCCAGCAGGAAACAGGAAAGCAGCCTCATCCTTGCCTGTGCTCAGCCAGGAGAGCCAAATCCCCCCGGAGGCAGAGGCATATGGAAATGTCTGGGTTTAATACCACTGCCGTGCTGGGAAGTCTTCATTTGTGACAACAATTTCCATAGCAACAGACTGAGCTGGCAGGGCTGGGGTCCCCTTGGAAGAGCAGGTGGAAGGAGGGAACAGAGAAAGCACGAAATGCCACAGAGAAGCAGCAATCAGTGTTGGTGTCAGCAGAGTGCCAGGCTCCAGCAGGGCACAGCTCCCAGGAAAGGGAATTCTCCTGGAATGCAGTGCAGAGGATGCTGTGATGGCATCCTAAGGACACACAGACTGTGCCCAAAGCTCATCTCCCCACCCTGAGGTGCCCCTGCACAGCCCGGGGCTGCTCTCCCTGCTGGGGACACCTTCCAGGGGACAGAGGAGCACTTTCACCCTGTGGGCAGGGGTGTGCAGGGCAGGGACAGAGCCCACCCAGGGCAGAGGGTGGGAACCATTCCCACAGCCCTGCAGGTGGTGGCTCTGGCCCCACATCCCCTCCCCGGGCTGTTTGTGTCCCCTGAAGGCAGCACTGAGCAGCACTGAGCAGCAGCCTGAGCCACAGAGCCACAGAGCAGCCCCGTTCACACACTGCCCCTCAGCCCTCAGAGAAGCAGGGCTTTGTCTGACAGCAGCCACGGCTCTGTTCCACCACAGACACTCTGCAGAGGCTGCTTTTCCTAAGGACAGCCCATTTTCCAGGCAGCCTGGCATGATTCTACAGCTCATTCCCACATCCAGTTTCCAATCAGTACAAATAATATGCACAAGCATCACAGAGCCATCAACTGCTGCCCCAGGGGCAGGAACAGACTCTGCTCAGAGAGGGCTGGGGCAGCCAAGGACTTTTTTCAGGCAACAGCAAGTTTTTCTGGCTGATGTGTTCTGCTTCTTGATAATTTGGTTATTTTCCCTGAGACACCACAGCGAGTGGCCTGGTAGCCTCTTGTCATTCTGCTAAATGACATCACAGCAATTGAAGCACAGAGGTGGCACCTTGGGCTGGCACATCTCACCTGAAGGTGTCCAGAGCCTTGGTGCAGAGAGCCCTGCAGAGCCAAGGCAGATTTTTCCTCCCTGCCTACCCTACTCCCCATTTAGTTGTTTTTATTGTCCAAATAAGAAGTTACTGTACTAACAGCTTCAAAGGCTGGAAGCCCCAAGGGCAGAGAACATCCAGCACCACAGGAATCTTGAGTAGCTTTAGTATTAATTGATTAAACACTTCACCCAGCACCACCACCATTCCTGAAATTCAAGCCTCAGAAAGGCCTTGGTGCTTCCTGAGGGAGTGACAAATATGTTGAGGAGCTTTTCTTGCACAGATTCTCTGAAAGCCCTGGGGGCTTCGATTGTTGAAGGCAACATCACTGTAAGAATTGGAGCTGTTTCCTTTGCTAAAATCAGTAAAGGATGCCCCAACAAGGTTTTAGGATGTCTGTGTGGGTTCAGGTATTTATCAGTAATTCCTACATATATTCATTTTGTTTTTGCTACAGAACCATCCACTTGCTAGAACCAGCACCTCACTGTTTGTGTCTCCTACCCCATCACTCCTAAAGTTAAAGGGTGCCAGGAAAAAAATTAAACTACAAAACCCCTCCAAACCAACCCCCCAAAAACCCCTAAGTGCAAGGAAAGCCTTATTACAAGGCTTACACATATAGAGGCACTCATTTATCCAGGTTAAATCACACTGCTCCCAATCTCCAACCAACATCCTGAGCAAAAACCATCTCTCCTCTCACCCCAGCACATTCACAAGAATTTTAGGAGCCAACCCTTTATTCCTCGGGAGGGTGAACACTCAGCTTCCTGCCAGATTTGCTGAATTGGGGATGTTCTCCCCCTTCACACAAACGAGCAGTTAATTATTTACCAGCCTGTCTGTAATGCTCTAGTTTACATGCTGGAATTTACATGATTTATTAAACAAAATAGCATTCAAAAAGGAATCCTGTCACAGAGATGTCACCCTTAAAGGAGACCGAGCAGTTTTTTCCTGGAGAAGGAGAGAATTTGAGGAATTGCTGCCCACGGCTGCTTTTGTTTGCAGCCATTTCCAGCCTGCAGGAGCTCCCTCCTCCCTGCCATCCCCAGCCCCTGACTGACCCTGCTCAGGATGTTGGTGGAAGATCACACATCAGTTGTGAATTCCTAAAGAATTGTCCTAAAATCTGGGAAGGTCGGCTTTAACTCTGTTTTTAGTGGCCCTGGGAACAGAACATCGAGAATTTAAATGAGTGTTTAACCCTTGCAAGGGGATTTCTTCTCTTCTTTGAGCCAAGTCTGTTTCTTTTTCTGCTGTGAAAATCCGATTTAGTCTGACAGAACCTTTGATAGTGATTGTGGTGGATTGTTTGTCTGAAAAGCTTTACAAATGTAGAAAAAGAGATTTCATTTTCCTTTTTTTTTTTTTGGTGTTGTAAAACAAAACCCCATTTAGGAGGAAACTGCTGCTGCCTATTCTTGAGCATTATTCATTCCAGAAACAGACTGTGATGCTGTAGAGCCTGACTAATTCCTGACTGGGAATTACTCTGTGCTTCTCAGAGCTGGACCTTCTGAAAACTCAGTCAGAGCCTCCAGCAATTAGCTGAGCTCATCTCCCTTAAGTGCAAATAAACCCTGATGCATTTAAGGGTGAGTCAAAATGACTGAAACTGAACTCTAAATAATAAACACATCAATCATTGTCCCTTCGGTGGATCACTCCTGTATCAATCATGATCTTCACAGCCACCACAGCTCCTGCACTTCCCACTGCTTCAAGTACCAATGTCCTTGCACTTGGCACGGGCGTCCTGCAGTCCCTAACTCATCTTTTGTCAGCCAAAATGCCTTCTAATTTCCTATTTTTGACAAGCAGGGATGATCCATCACTGCTAAAGCAGTAGGTTCATTTGTTATTGCAGGAAATAATGCAACTGAATAGAAGTTACGCTGCAAAATCTGTAAATAAGAGGAATTTGGCTGTAAAGTGAAAATTAGATGCATTCAAATAGAAACAAAGTAAACTTTTGGGCAGTGGCAGCGCTTAAATCACTGAGCCAGGTTACTGAGAGATGGATATGGAGCCTTTTGAACTGAGGTCCAGTGCCCTTTTCAAACACTCAGTTCTGCTGCCAGTCCCTGGCTTTGAAGTTGAAATCCTGGGCTGAACTTTGGGTTATCAGGGAGATCAGGCTCGATTATCACAATGGCCTTAAAATCCCCAGCAAGCTGGAGCACAGAGTGTGAGGAGGAATTTTCCAGCTCTGACACTGGTGTGTCCCTTCTTTTGCAGAGCTGAGCTGTGGAAACACTCGACAGCAGCGGAGTCAGCACAGCAGGGTCAAGGGAGAGCACTCGGCAAAGTCCCTGGGGATGTGATCAGTGCAGGGGGTGATTCTGACCCACTGGTGACAGCAGAACTCTGCTCCCACCCCTCCTGCTGCCTGACTTCCTCTGCATCCTGGGCAGGCTGGAATGAATGGAACTGATGTGTGGCCGCAGGCTTTGCTGAGCCTCCAGCCTGGGGGATGCGCACAATGAACGTGGTTTTGTGTTTGCATAATCACAGATAAGGACACGCAGCCAGTGAGATCCAGCACTGCCCAGCTCGGGGATAAAGCTGTGACTAAACCTCCTTTTAGGTTGTGCTGGGCCCAAGAGCTCCTGCAGATGAAATCATAGAGACAGTGCAGGATTTGATGTGGGAAAGACAAACTCCCCTGCCACGAGTCCCTCCTGGATCATGGCCTGCAGTGCTGCTGCCTGCCCGTTCTCTGTTCAATAAACACTCTCTGAACAAAGGCATGAGCGAATCAATATCAGATAAGGCAAAAAGAAAAGTATCTCAAGACACATCTACTCCCTGCCTACGAGGCTGGAGTTGCAGTTTTTGGTTCCCAGGATAACTGCAGCAGTATGGATTCCCACCTGGACCCTGTGTGCCTCAGCTGTGACCTAAATGTACCATCTTCACCACAAAGTGGGAGTCTGGCACCTGAAAATGGGGAAATTTAGGTTGGAATATCCAACCAATATTGGGAAGAAATTTTTTTACTGTGAGGGCAATGGGGCCCTGGAACAGAGAAATTGTGGCTGCCCCTGGATCCCTGGCAGTGTCCAAGGCCAGGCTGGACAGGGCTTGGAGCAGCCTGGGACAGTGGAAGGTGTCCCTGCCATGGCAAGGGTGGGAGCTTTAACCATTCCACGGTTCTATGAATGGTGGCTGAGCACCCAGGAAATGACCTGCAGTCAGCAAACACTCTGGACACTCACTGGGAGCTTCTCCACCAGCCCCAGAGTGGGCACTGGATTGGATTTGTAGGGTTTTAACTCAGCTGAATCCTGCAATATCCTCAGGAGGAGCCTTGCTGAGCCAGAGATGGGAAAGCTGAGCAGCTCCTGGCTCAGTCCTCATGCTCTGAGCCCAGCACTGCCCATGGCTTCCTCATTTTGTGAACATGTTTATCCTCCTCCCTATGGGGAGTCAAAGGATCCCTCTCAGACAGGTTTTATGTGGGCTTTGCTTGTCAGACCCAGCCTGCCACATCCTGGAAGGAAAATTCTCAGCCAGGATGGAAGTGCCACCTCCAACAAGGAGCCTGGAGAGGCCAGCAGTGCTCAGGACACAGGGCCAGGCACGTGCCTTTGGAAGCAGCCTGTCTGGAGCATGTGTTCCCCTGGGAATGCATAAACCAGGACTGTCCTCTGCTGTGTGCATCCCACTGGAGCTGCTCTGACTCCAGAGACAGCACCGAGCTGCCAGAAGTTGCTTTGGGCTCCAGCTTCAAACTCTGTCTTTGGAGCTGAATTCTCATCTGCAAACCTGGCTGGATTTACACAGGGCATCCTGATTCTCCCTCTCATCTGCATCAAACATGGGATTAGGCAAAGCATTCAAAATCGAGGACAACCACCAGAAACCCCCTTGGCCATTGAATAAACAAAGCCAGGCCTCCAGAGAGCAAAATCAATTCCTGTTAGCATTCTGTGCCGTGCAACAGGAGCAATTTCACTTAGCTCTGCCTTAAATGCCACTGCATGTCACCCTCTGCAGAAACTGATAGTTCCATTTTCAGCACATTGATCTCCCATGAAATCAATGGCTTTGAGCAGCTTCACCTGTCCAGTGCAGACTCAGCTCCCCACTCAGTCCCTGCAGGTGTGCAGCGCTGAAAATGCCACTGCAGCCGCAGGAGCTCCTCTTGTGCTGCTCACACCCGGGCCATCCCCAGCTCCAGGACAAAAGGGGGGTTTCACTTCCCTCGTTCAGGAGCTGATTCCTGTGGGAGCAGCCAGAGGTCCTGTCTGGCAGGAGGTCACACATGGACACAGAGAACAGAGCAGGAGTTGTGTGAAGCTCCCCAGCTGCATTCGAGGTGGTTGAGTTTTACTCAACGTTGTTTTACATCCTTCATTCACATGCCACTGATGTCCTGATGGGTTGTATTTATCAAGCTCCTCTGACAGTCTCTTCTGAACTTTGGCCATCAATCTATCTCCTTCTACCTGCCCGGAGCTGGCTCCATTTTTTAGGAGCAGTGTGCAAGAGGAACGTGCTCTGCAGGAATTTGTCACTGCCCTGCACCTGCCCCTCTGTGGCTCTGCTCTGTCACTCTGTCCTCAGTCTCTGAGAGCTTTCTGGTACAAAACCCTCTCCCAGAGGGAGGAGTGATTCCTTGGCACAGTTTTGCTCCACAGGCACCTTCTCATCCCTCTGAGCCCTCCTCATGCTGAAATCCCTGCATGGCAATAAGGGACATTAATATGTACAGGGATTTTTTGACTAAATATGTATGGAAAGTATCTCTGAGGCTTCTGTTATGTTCTTCCATCACTGCCTGCAGCAGAATCCCAGCTCAACAAACCCAGTTTCTCTCTGTATTTTGGGCAATGCTCTCAGGGATGCACAGGGTGGGACTGTTGGGGTGCCTGTGCAGGGCCAGGAGTGGGACTCTGATCCTTGTGTGTCCCTTCCAGCTCAGGGATATTCTGGGATTCCATGGTTTCTGAGAAACCTCAGAGTAATCTGTGAATTTCCTAGCATGTAGAGAAATATAATTTGCTCAGTAGGCATTAGACTAAGAACTTTAATTGTTCCGGTCTGGTTTTGGGTCCATGACTAGGATAGGTTTGTCCCACTCAGTCCTGTTGTCCTTCTCAGCATCTCTGGGATGTTGTAGGGAAGTCTAAAGGCAGGTCTGAGCTCTCTGCCTTGGCCCTGGTGCAGGTGACAACCCTGAGCAACCCAGAGCAGCTCACAAACCACAGCCAGGGTTGAAAGCCCAGAGAAGATTCAGAGTGACAAATGAATATATTACAAAATAGGAGCTGGAAGTGATTTCCTCCTTTCTGACCTCTTGTTAATGCAGTTGTAGGGGAAATGCTAAACTCCACTGCTGTGATCTTGGTTTGTAACAAGCTCTCCAGCACCTCTGCAAGGAATTTTGTTTTAGCCTGACAGGTTTTAGAATTTAATTTTCAGTGGTTTAGAATTTGTGACCTCCCCAGCTCACCTGAGCTCATGAAGCCAAAAAGCATTGGCTGTTCCTCCTCACCACACAGAAAGATACTTCCCCAAATTTCCCTTGGAAGTTCTACATCTGGATACGTGGGGTATAAAGGAAATAAAGTACTCCTCATGAACATTAATCTGAAGCAACTCTGCCTGTTCCTGGAGCTGGGCTTCGGAGCTGGTTTCCAATCATTTGTGGAAGGTGTGGTTTCCACTTGAAACAAACTTGGTCAAAGCAAAAATCCCCTGAGTACCTGGGGGCATCTCTGTGGCAGCAGGATCTCAGTGCTGGATCCTGTTGGATTTTCCTGTCAAACCAGACAGGGGCAGATTGATTCCAGCATCTCATGGACAGTCCAAGTGTCTGACAGGGTTCAGTGGCCTCTCAGCTTAGGCAGAACATGGGCTGGAGGCCAGAGATCATAACTCTGATTTTACTGGGTTTAGAAGAGGTTTTCCCTGGCCCATGTTGTGCCCCCAGGGTGTGGGCTACCATGGACAGCTCTGAGCTGGCCATCCTGTCACCCCTGAAGGTGCTGGGTGCAGTTTGATGTGCTGGGGTCACAGGGATGAGGCACCCGAGCCCGGCCAGAAGCACCATGAGCAGCACCTCACCCTGCCCATTTCCCTTTGGAAAGAGCCCACCAGAGAGCAGGCTGGGAGAGGGGCCAGAGGAGGCTCTGCAGAGCTGGCTGAGCCCAGAGCCCCCCCGGGCAAGGATGAGGAGCAGAGACCCTGCAGATGCCACTGCCATGGAGCAGATCTGTTCACAGAGCAGGGATTTCCTTCTCATCTCCTGCTGAGCCTTGCCTGCTGTGTGCATCCCAGCTGCTTTGGGATGAAATGTGACTCTGCTGCGAGGAGGAGGAGGAGAGGAGGAGAGGAGGAGAGGAGGAGAGGAGGAGAGGAGGAGGCAGCCCTGTGCATCCAGCCCAGCCCCAGGACAGGGCAAGGCAGGGCACAGCAGGGCTTGTCCTCAGTTTGTGCTGAGCTCAGGCAGTCTGGGACCAAGAGTGAGCTTCGTGTTGGGAATGAAGGGAACTGTCTGCTTCTTGAAGTGGCAGGATCCCCCCATGGCACCCCCATTAACGTCAATCTGGCTGTAAAACAGGTGTTTGAAGCCTTTCAATATTTCCTGGCCACGTAGGAATCTTGCTTTTAATCCTCTAAAATAGTTGTCTAGACCTTCAGCAGCTACTGGCCGCTGTTTCTGGGGCAGGACGTTTTTCTCACTCTCCCAGTGAGGAGCAAGGCAAGGAGCAGAGCCCAGACCAAAGGGCTGAAAGGGTTGAAACTGCCCCATTTGCCTGGCAGATAAACAGGACCCAAACTGGTGACAAAGGCACAGCAGTGCTGGCACCAGCAGCGGGGTGGGATGGGCCATTAGCGGGGTGGGCCAGTGGCCTTTGGCTGAGGCTGATCTGGGACTGGGAAATTCCCAGCCCAATTCCTGGGTGGGGAGCTGGGCACTGGGAACGAGGAGCTCCTTCCCAAGGACATCCTGAGCAGCCTGGTGGAGGCTGGAACCAGACCCCTGGGGTGGGTGCTACAGGAGTCTTGCAGGAGTTGGGCACACTCAGACTTCACTCAAGATGACAGCAGGCAAAGACTTTGTGCAGAGAGCTTTACTGTGACCTTCACCTTGCAGTGTTCTTGTGTAAAGACAACTATCACCAGTGAAAATCCCTTCAATACCATCCCACAGACAGGATATGGCATCCCATAAACAGGAAAGATGTTCACCACAGTGTTCCCCAATCCCCTGGGCTATTGCAGAGTTTTTCCCTATTATGGTAACAGGTAAACAATGCCCTCTAAGGTCACAAACTCTAATCCTCACTCTCAGTAGGTCCAGAAGGCCACAAACCCACAATTGTCTGTCCCAGCCCATCCCTGGTGACCTGGATGTGCTTCCATGGTCACCTCCAGGCCTAGGAAAGAGGCTTATTCTGGCATTCAAGACTTACTCCTCTATTACACACATAGTAATAGAAGTACACACTTTCTACTCCCACACAGGAGGAGAATGTGCAGGCTAGGAAAAGTCCAAATAAAGGTTTAAAATGCAACCTGAGCTCAGTGAGGGCTTGTCCTTAGCACATGGGGAAAGCAACTTAATGGTGACAGGTGCCTGCACTGATGCTGTCTCCAGAGGGGTGCATTTGCATGAGAGGAAGCACAAGGAATAGATTAAATTTGTATTTGGGAGAGTCCTTTCAGCCTTGGAGCTTCTTGGGTGGCTGGAGGCAACTTTTGTTCCAGATCGGGGAGGAAGCTGCCAACAAAATCGACCTCTTGGGGCTTGATCATCAGGAGGAGTAGGGAAAAAGGGAGGCAGGGAGCTGGGAGGAGGTTTGGGAGGATCTGCTGAGAGTGACATGGGCAAGGCTGGAGAGGACTTTAGGAGAGGCTGGGGATGGCAAGGGGTGTCCCGAGGCATTAATCAGGCATTTATCTCTGCTGTCTGGTAAACAACTGGTAATCACCATCTCCAGCCCTCTGTCCTGCAGGTCCTGCAGAGCTCCAGCAGCTTTCTACTGCTCCTCATTACAGCTTAGCTGGAGGACTTGCTGTGGGGTCAGAACATCCAAATCCTGCTGATTAACTCTGTGAGAAATCAGTGTTGCTGGACTGTAGGATGTTTTTTTCTTCTCAGCTTTTAGTTTTTATAAGAATCCATGAGCTGGGGGCATTGTGAGTTGGCAAAGTCAGGATCTCAGAAGCTGGGCACTGTCTGTACATCCTAAATCCACCTCTGGTTATGTGGGATGCAATTCCTTTTAATGAACTGTGCATGCAAGAGCTGCCCTGGCCCTGCCAGCACAGCCCCTGCAGGTGCTTGGTTATCAGGCAAATTCTATCAGCTGTTTTCAGGAGGCTGCCTGGCTGATTAACTGGGATTCCAGACACCTTCTCTTGACTGGTAACTATTTCAGCACATGCTAAAAATGTGTTTGGGAGCTGTGTCCTGAGATGGAGCTCCAGGGGATGTAATTCAGCTTCCTCCAGGATGAGTAAAATAGATGAAATACAGTTATTATACAGGTGATTGAGGAGAATCTGTGCAGGTATCCCAGCACAGGGCTCTGTCCCAGCCCAGATATGCTGATGATCTTGCTTAATCACCCTTTTAATTTCTTCCATCCAATTTCTTCCAAGGTAATGATCCTGCTGCACAGGTCCTTTTCCTCCTGAGTGATCTCTCAGAAGCCTCGGGTGGTGCCTCAGTGACCTGGGAGGAGCCCCTGGATGATGATTCAGGGGGGTGGGGAGCAGGGAAGGGATTTTGCAGGGATCAGATCCTGCCTGCTGCACTTTTGGAGAGGGAGGCTGCAGTGCCCTGGAGGTGAAACTCTCTGACTGACAATATTATTTGGCTGCAGCTGCCAGAGTCAGGAGTGATTTCTGTGCCAAACCTGAGCTGTAATTATTGCTAATGGTGTTGTGTTGACTTTGCTGCTTGCAGTGCTCGGCACAAAGGTGGGCTCAGTGAACACAGGAAACTAAAGCCAATTTGTAATAAAAACCATGACTTCTGCAAATGTGTGCCTGAATGAAGGGAGTGATGTGTGGGAACACTCATCCCAATCAAAATAACAAATTTTCCCAGCTTTTTCTGATCTGTTCTGTCCATTCCTCATCAGCATTCATAGAAGTAAATTGTGCTTGTGAAAAGTTCTGTGAGAAAAGGAGTGTTTGAATATTAATGGGAATTACAAGAAGTGACACGCAGCTGTGTGTGGAAAAGCTGGAGGAGAAACTCTCCGTTGCCCAGCGTGTGATCTTGGGGGATTTTGCACAGTTTTGCAACATCTCTGGCAACAAAAGCGGGTGCAAATGTAGGATCAGGTGTCTGATCAAGCTCTGTGGGCAATAAACAGCTGATATTCAAGCTAAATGAACTCTGGGGAAAGCCTTGGCTTAGACCTCTTCTGCCTGCAACACGTAGCTCATAAATAAACAAACAAACAAATAAATAAAATAGTTACTGGGTTATTAGGATAGACAGTGACTGACTCCAACAGGGTCAGGTTTTCACCTTAAACTCTTGAAGCACAACTTGTGAGCTCAGGTTGTGAAGAAAATAGAGCTGAATTTATTACTCAGTCCTATGACCAAGCAACTGGGCAGAGTTTTGTACTGGGGCCAGGGACTGCTGCCCCTGCTGCTTCCAAGGAGAAAATTACCCACCAACAACCTTGGCCCTAAAAGCTGAGGTTTGTGTGCCCTTTTCTCTGCAGGGCCTTGGGAAAGAGAAGCAGGATGAGGGACAACCAAATTAAATTTGACCTGGTGAGACTGGTTTAAATTTTTAACTGCTCAGAGTGCTGCCACCTTTTGGTACAGACCCAGGGAGAGCTGTTGCCAGCCTGATTTGGGGGAGAAAAGCCTTTTCCACACCTCAACAGCAGTGGGAAGGGATCACCTGGATGTCACCTGCTTGACAAGAGCGTTATCCTGCAGCTGCTGCTCCTTCTCCTCCGTGCTGTGCTCCCCTCTCTCAGCTCTCTGCTTGCCTGCTGCTCTCCCTCCCGTTGTTTGTCATGATAATGCAGCCCCAAACTGCTCCCAGCACTCCCAGCCTGCAGCAGGGATGCTCTGGTGCTCCTTTGAGGACGAGCAGTGGCTTAAATCAAAGCCACAGAGCAGGCTGGAGAAAATTGCCTGATGGAGAAAAATGACTTTTGTCAGAGGTGCTCCTGTGTGCAGGCAGGGCTGGGAGCTGGGCTGGGCTCTCAGCCTGCCTGGAGGCTGTGGGTACACACAATTAGCCTGGGAACGCTGCTGCTCCCTCCTGCAGGAGCACAGGGAGATGCAGTGACAGTGGATCGTGTCTGGGTGTGCTTTCCCCGCCTGCAACTCGGGGTTTAAATGCCTCTGATGGAAGCTTTGTGCAGTTTAACCCAGAGGAGAAGGCAGACACTCAGTAGACAATAGGAGATCGTTTTCACTGATGAGTTTTGCACTATTGAGAGGACACAGGGGCTAAATGGAGATCTCAGTTTCTTCCAGAAGGAAGTTTTTTTGAGAGATGCCATCTAGAAACACTCTTTTCACTTCCCAGACTCTGGGATGAGAGGTTGGATGTTCAAATATCTGCAGGCATCATTGAATCGCAGTTTGGTTTGGGTTGGATGGACCTTAAAGCCCATCCAGTGCCACCCCTGCCATGGCAGGGACACCTTCCACTGTCCCAGGCTGCTCCAAGCCCTGTCCAGCCTGGCCTTGGACACTTCCAGGGATCCAGGGGCAGCCACAGCTTCTCTGGGCACCCTGTGCCAGGGCCTGCCCACCCTCACAGGATTCCCTCCCAATATCCCATCCATCCCTGCCTCTGGCAGTGGGAGCCATTCCCCCTTGCTCTCTCTTTGTCTTGCAGGCTCCCTATCCATAATCCCTCATTCCTGGATCCCATAGGGATGGAGGCAGTTCCTATAAACAGGACGTGGTTGATTTTCCCCCCAAAGCCCCCAGGAGCACCAGGCAGGGACGTGTGGGGTTGATCCCCATGGAAGAATTCCCTGTGAGCTGCCAGGTGCCCTGGGAGAGCAGCAATCCCTGGATCCGTGGTGCTGGGAGCAGCAGGATGCAGGCAATCAGCAGGTGCCTAAAGGATTTTAATCACCATTGCCAGGGCTGCCAATGACAGGAATATTTTATTAAGTGAGAACAGTACCTGTTTCTTTGCTCTGTAGGCTCCAGCGTATAACTGAGAGTTCAATATTGCTATAATTCTCCTTTACAATGCAGCCAAGATCTGTTTTACAGCCTTGAGTAGTTCTTCCTCACAGGAGTAGAATCCTTGACTTTCCAGGCATCGGTCCCACGAACAAAGATACAGAACTGTGTTTTACATCTGCATTGTACAGAATGCAAATGATGGGATGGATGCTGGAATAGTAACAACAACAACAATAATAATAATAATAATAATAATAATAATTATTATTATTATTATTATTATTAGGAAGGTGTGATTGCTTCTGTCCCAGGGTAAGAACAACCTGTTCCAGGGGAAGATTCCCTGCCCATGGCAAGGGGCTGGAATGAGATCAGCTTCAAGGTTCCTTCCACCCAAAGCATTCTGTGATTGTGTCACTCTGTGATTCCTCAGTGAATAACTGGGAAGTAGCTCCAAAGGAGACTTAGTGATATGCAAAATAGAAGATATCAAGATCTGACATTCTTCATGGCTCGTAAGGAGACATCTAATCACTCATAAGTGAATGTAAATGTCATCTCACTCCTAAAGCATTGTGCATTCTCTATCAACCAGAATAATGACTGATTATAAATGATCCAGCACACAAAACACCAACAAAACAAAAGGGAAGTGTGAAATTAAATTAAGGAAAGAAAGCAGAAAATAATAATAACAATAACAATAATAATAATAATAATAATAATAATAATAAAATAGTAATGCTACTCTACCTTGCTTTTTTAATCCTCATCACTTGGAAGGGTCCCAGAGCCTGTGGGCAGGATGGGCTGCTCTGGACAAGTCTGACCACACAAACAGAAACCTGAGTTTTTTCTAGTTCTTTCTGGACTGGCAGTGAGGCAGACACAGAATTCTGGGGAAAATGAAATGCTTTTGGAAGGTTTCTTTGCAGTTGCAAGCACTGGAAAATGAGAGTTGGCAGCAATAGCAGGTGAAATAACAGAACCCCAGGAGCTGAATCCTGCAGTACCTCCCAGAGAGTGTCCAAATGGGGAATGTTCCCTTTCTTCAACAACTCCCAGCTTTCCTGCAAGAGTCAAGGAATAAAGGGAACATCCTAACTTCGTAGTTTTTCTTATTTCTGTCTCTGCACATCCTGTGGTGGATCTTCTTTGAGCATTTTTATCTCTGCTGTGCCTGCAGTATCCATGGTATCATTTTCACTCTTCCTTATTCTGCCCATTTTTAGTTTTCCTTGGGGATTTGGATAGAAAATGCCGTTTTCTCTTGTTATTTGTCATATTTGGGATTATTTACTCAAATGCAAAGCTGTTGGGTTTTGGTTCTCCCCAGTAACTTTGAAAAATATTCACCTGCAAAATGTCTTAATATGCCTCTGGAATCTGAAAAAAAGATGGGTTTAAGAATGGTTTGGCAGCTCAGATTGCAGTAAACACTAGGTTTGCTCCCTTTCCCATGCTCTTGGTGAGCTCTGCTTCGTTTAAAAATTAACAAAGACAAATGGTATTGAGAGAAAATAATGGTTTAGAAATCACATAAGGGCAAATTCAGGGACTACCCAGAGGCATCACAAGCCTGGCACGTGGTGGGATTCCAATCCCAAACTGCAGCCTGTGTGTAAAACCCTCCTCTCTTCCCATCCATTTGCAAAGGAATATTTCTTCCAGGGCAGCAGGAGCTGGGACAGAGGGAGGGGACCATGGTACAAACACTGCAGAGAACCCAGCTCACACCTCACACTGAGCCTGTGCTCCTCAGGGCCCTTCCTGTAGGAGCGGCACCCCCCAAAAAATGCCAAAAATGCCCCCAAAAAGAGCAGGTTGCTGCTGCCAGCAGTGGCTGCAGTGGCTGTGGTGATGTTTCCTCCCAAACCAACACCAACAGTGCAAGGGCAGAGCTGGCCCCAGGTAGGATTTTGGATGGCATTTTGGATGCACAAGGTGGGTTTGCAGGGAGGGTGGCTGGGGGTGGTACCAGCCTGACTTGGCCTGAGACTCGTCCCTGACATTGTCCTGTCACAGGAATAGCTGGGAAACTCCACAGTTCTGCCCTGGCTTCTCCAACAATGTTTGCTTCCAACCCTGTAAGTTCCTTTTGCATGAGCAATCCAGCCCTTCCTTCAGCTGTCTGTGTGCCAAGGTTCTTCCTCCTGGATGCTCCTCTCCCATTTCTGTCACCAGCAGAAGGCATTTCCTTCTGGCCTTGTGGGGTCACCTCTTCCTTCCTGGCTCTTTCCTTCCTTCAGATCCATGGAACTCGCTGTCCTAAATCTCCTCCTCCAAGGAAGGAGGTGCATCCTTCACTGCACTTTCCAAGAGCCAGTTCTTGCCTCTCCAAGGGTCAGGGAGTGTTCACCAGGGGCTGCCTATTCCAGGAACTTTGGCTGCGTGTCCCAGAGCAGGAGGAGGAGAGGAGCAGCTGGGAGGAGGAGAGGGAAAGTATTGCAAAATCCCAGCTGGCAAGCCAGAATCCAGAGGAAAAGTGGTGAAAGGAAAGGCTTGGAGGTCAAAGCAGCCAGAAAAAGCCCAGGGCCTTGACTTGCAAGGTCCCTGTGATTGTGACAATCTGTATTTTGGGCTCCTGACCTGAGTTTTCTGAAAGAAACAATGACTAATTGTGATAGGATGCTGTCTGAATACAAAACCAGGGTGGGAAATCTATTTCCAAGCCCCAGCTGTTGTGTTCTGTGCTCCTGTAAAGCTCAGGCCCTGAGCTTTCATCCAGGTTCTCCAGGAGCACGGTGTTGTTTGGAAATCCATGGAAATCTGTGCCCAGAACAGCGTTTTTTAGTGAGGATCTCCTGGCAAAGGGACAAATTTTAAGGAGCTCATGTCTTGGTCAAGAAACCCAGATGGAGGCTGACTTTACCCACCACAAGATCAACCTTCAGTATTTCAGAATCACCCCCAAAATTTCTGTTGCTGTCTTCTGTTAAGTCATTAATTTTAATATTGTTTACATGGAACATTATTATTGTTATTTGTTATTTTCTCCTCTTTTCCCCTGCCATGAGATGATCAAAGCCAGAGCATCCTGCCCCCAGCCCATTCATTTCTGACTTCTATTTTAGTCCCTTCTCAGCCTTCACTCAGTGGATTGATCTCAGTGGGCACAATCTGTCCATGGTTCCACCACAGACACAATCTGTCCATGGTTCCACCTGGCACAATCTGTCCATGGTTCCACCTGGCACAATCTGTCCTTGGTTCCACCTGGCACAATCTGTCCTTGGTTCCACCACAGGCACAATCTGTCCATGGTTCCAACACAGGCACAATCTGTCCATGGTTCCACCTGGCACAATCTGTCCATGGTTCCACCTGGCACAATCTGTCCATGGTTCCACCACAGGCACAATCTGTCCATGGTTCCACCCAGCACAATCTGTCCATGGTTCCACCACAGGCACAATCTGTCCATGGCTCCAACACAGGCACAATCTGTCCTTGGTTCCACCTGGCACAATCTGTCCTTGGTTCCACCTGGCACAATCTGTCCATGGTTCCAACACAGGCACAGTCTGTCCTTGGTTCCAATAGGCACAATCTGTCCTTGGTTCCAATAGGCACAATCTGTCCTTGGTTCCACGGAGGGCCCTGGTGAGTGGCTCTCCTTCCCTCTGTTCTCCTGCCTGCACAACAGTTTCTCACCAGAAACCCTTGCAGGGTGAATTTTGCCACCCCTCTGTCCCCCAGAGTGACCACACCACTCACCTGTCCTTTCTGACAATCTGTCCATGGAGCTGTTTGTTCTCCTGCCTGCACAACAGTTTCTCACCAGAAACCCTTGCAGGGTGAATTTTGCCACCCCTGCCCCCAGAGTGACCACACCACTCCCATTCTGAAGCATGGAGCTGTTTGTGTGCACGGGGTTGAGCTGGTGGCAAGGGCTATTTTAATTTCCCCCCAGAGCTGTGCTGATTTAAGCTCACAGAGTGGATTATGACTTTATTAAACCAACTTCATTTTCCCCTCAAGAAGCCCCTGCAAAACTTCTTGACCTTGTTCCTTCTCCTGGCCCCACACAGGGAACATTTTCAGAATTCCCTTTTTACACCTGGTGATCACCTCTTCTCACTAATGAACAAACCTCTTGAGGGAACTCCCAAGGAGGCAGCAGGGTTTGGGAACAGAAATTACAACATGTGCTAAATCATTCCAAATGAAATAGTTAGTGCACCAAATAAAGTACATGCTCTTTATTGTTGTCTCATTAGAAATGCTTGATCACTTCCAGCAAAGCGCAGTGGATGCAGATATAAATATCAGATCCCTGCTTCAAAAGCCTTACGGGAAAAGGGACAAACCTGCAAATTTCCATGAGCTGTGGACTTAGGGGCAGCTCAGCAGAGGCTGCCAGAGCCCTCCCTGCACTCTGCTGTTTATTGGAGATGCTGCTTTGCAGTGAACTCGGTGCCCTGATCTCCATTCCTCACTGTGGCACTGGTCAAGGCTTTGGAGAGAAACAGAAAATTGTATTGATTATGCAAAGTGTCCATAAAGCACATTTTTATGGGGGAGACCTGGGTGCACTAAAGCAGCAGACTCTGGGATTTAGTTGGAAACTGGAGCATGAGGGAGGGTGAGGGGATGGACTGGAACCATCGCAGCTCCAAACCATCAGCAGTGTGTCCCCTGGCAGCTGGGGTTCTGGTTTGGTGGCTGTGGCAAGCCTGTCCCTGACTGGTTATACTGGTTTGTGCTGGAGTCTGTTACGTCTGTAGGGGGTAGTAAAACTTCTGACTTCAAAGAGGTCAAAACACAATAAATCCTCAATGCAAGGCCAGGGTGAGGAGAGCGTCCCAAACGTTGGGGTGATGGGGGCTGGAGTGAGACCAGACCTCAGTGCAAAAGCTGAAATGATAAAAGTGAAAGCAATTACTGTTGATAATTGTTTTGGTATAAGCTGAATTTCTGCTTTTACTATGAGACAATGCAAAATAATGGCAAAACTCCTTTATTAGGGACAGGTGAGTTGTGCTCTCCTGGCTCTGTCCGTGAGGTGGTTGATGTTTGCACCCCCACCTGCCTGAGGACAGATGAGCTGCTGCTTTATCCCCTCCTTCCTTGCTTTAGTCCTTTTCCTCCTTCTTGTCTCAGTGCCCACAAACTGGTCCAGCAGAGTGTGTTGATGTCATTGGTGTTTTAATTAATTCTCCTGATTGCTAAAAGATAAATGGAACTGAGGCAAATGTGGTGGCTCTTGCCAAAGAGGCAGCTTGGAGCAAGGAGAAGGAGGGGGATGGAGATGTGGATGTGAGATCCCTGAGTGGATGGGTGCTGTGGATCCAGACATGGAACAAGACATGAAAAAGGCAAATTCTTTTTCTGAGCTGCTTCACACTTTGGATGGGCAATCTTGCAAGAGCTGGAGGTTTTCAAGGACTTCTAGGAGTACTGCTAGAAGTGGCCTCTTCAGAGCTATTTCATTTCTCTCTCTTTGCCTGGATAGAGGCAAAGCCCTGATCTCACTAACACACAGCCATCAGCTTTCCAAGCAGGATGAAATCAGATGAGATCCTTGTATCACATGGAAATATACACACAGGAAATAGTCAGCAGGCAGTGATCAGGGAGGAATTCTTAAAGAAATTAGATTGAATTTGGCTTTAACCAAAAAAAGGCTTCCCTTTCCCTTTCCCTTTCCCTTTCCCTTTCCTCTAACAGCTTCTTTCTACTCACCTTAGCTTTGAATATCCTTTTTTTTTCTTCTTCAGGAAGGTGCTTTTAATTAGCAAAGAATGGTATTTCATGGTGGGAGGTGCTCTTGTGTGCAGACTGTGGATCAGCTACCCAGATAAAAACACTTTCAGACTAAGAACATCGTGGTTTAGTTGGGAAATGCCTGCTTGATTTCACTGCTAAGCAGCAATTTCTGTGCAATAGCAGCAAAGGTGAGCTGGGGAAAGCCTTGGCTCCCGTTCAGATCTGCAAATGAGCACGAGCTCAGTGGAGCAGGGGATGGGATTTCTCCCAGCTTGGTGTGCTCACCCCTCCCAGCAGGTCCAGATCCATTTAATTGAGGTGCTTATGTTGCACTGGGGGCAGGGAAAGTTGTTTGCAGGACAGAAAGGAGTGATTAACAATAAAAAAATCAGGTTATCGAGTCACAAAGAAAGATGGGCTGAATCAGAAGCTTTTGTTGGAGCCACTGTACATTGGGACTGGGGATATTCTGTACATTGGGACTGGGATTATTCCTGACCTTGGACCTTCACCATGTCCTGGTTTGTGTTTGAGGAAGTCCCTGAGGTTTTAACAGAACGGCTGGAAAGGGCAGGCACTTGGGGTCAACTTCATAGCTGAAGTGATTCCAACTGGGGCACGTGCATCTGCTTGAAAAACTTGAATTCAGTGTCCCAGCGCCTGAGCAGCCTGGGGGAGGCTCAGCTCCCACAGAGGTGTCCTGCTGGGGTTGATTTTGATGTGCAGCCAAGGACATCAGCATGAACCTGTGCCTTGGGAACCCCAGGAAAAGCACGAGTGCTGTGCCCCTGGACACAGCTCGGCTTTGCTGCTAGCACACCTCAAACCAATTAAGCCAGCATCAGGTTTTTAATTGCCTAGGTTAAGCTGGTGCAGCCCTCAGTGTGCACGCCCATAAATCAATTTAAACGCAAGCTGTAGGAAAATTTACATTAAAGCAGCACTTCAGCGGACTGCCTTTTAAACAAAAACAAGAATGGAGAGAAAACAACTCCTGGTGACCCTTTGCAGGCTCCCTGGGATGCAGGAGTGTGCCCTTTGCAGGCTCCCTGGGATGCAGGACTGCTCCAGCACGGGCTGTTCTCCCCTGGAGCTGCTGCTGCAGCTGCTGGATGTGGAATCAGGAGCTCAGCCTGCCTGTAGGGAAGGGACTGGGCCAGCCCAAGCTCAGCAGCTCACCAGGGGCCAACAGGAGCTGCTGGGCTGTGCCCAAAGCATCCCATGGTAACACCCTGACAAGCAGGTGTAAATCCCTGCCCATGGCAGCAGAGCCAGCTGCAGGTTGCCTTTCTTCCCCAAACCCTGCTGCTTTCACCTCAAGTCTCTTGTAAGTCCAGCTTGGATTCAGTGATTTTATCCTTGTGAGAAAGGGGAAACTCAGCCTTTGTTGTCTGTCCCTCTCCTTTAACTTAAGCCTCCCTGCACAGAGTTTCCTCCTCAGCCCACGGCTCTGCAGGCTGGGGGACTTCTTGTGGCTCCTTGGGGAGAGAAGCAAGTGCTCCAAAACTCACAATAAAGCCATCAGCATCCCTGGGAAGAAGGAAAAAGGACAATTCTTTGCTCCTGCTCCCACCTGCAGAGACTCCACGTGCCAGCTGTGATGAGCACTCTGAGAGAGCCTCCCCAAACCCCACAGTTCTCACTCCTGCTCCTGTTTTCCTTTCGTTTTCAGAGTTTTGTTCTTAATCAGCCAAGGCAGTCAGGGAAGAATAAACACAGCCACAACAGCTTGGAAAATGTTTAAGCCATGACTGCAGAGTCTCCTTGCTCTGGCTCCTACCCTGGGCACAGCTCTGCTGGCAGGGACAAGGCAAGAGCAAGAGGGGCCCATGAAAAGCCTCCTCACTCACACCTCTTGTTAATACAGGACTGAAGTGTGGGAGAGAAATTTTCTCCTGAAAAGCTACAGAAATTTCTCAGGACAAACTTTTGCATAGGGATCTCCAAGCAGTGAGGAACTCTAACACCTGACAGCACTGCAGGTTGATGTTTTGCAGGTGTGTTATTTGTCAACAGCTCTTCTTTTTTTTTATTTTTTTTTTTTTTGCCTATTAATCCTGGTTACATAAATAATCACTGCAGAACAGGACAGTGAATACAATCTTGCGTTCACTGAGTTTTCCAGGGCTGGAATTCCTACAGCTGGGAAGCAGCTGCAGTGTCTCCTTGGTTGTTGTGATGCTGAGCTGTGGGATCAGGTAATGATTATTTAATGATGAACTTCTAATACCTGGCTATGATGATAAAATAAATTGCATCCATGTGTGCCAGAGAGCACATCCTGGCTCTGTGGAGCTGCACAAATGAGTTATTTGCCAGGAGTGTTGTGAGCTCTTACAGGAGCCCCCGTGTGAGCTGGGAGCACACGAGTGCCTGTAGCAGCAGGGTCTACACCCCATTAACTGGAACTTGGCTGTGTGAGTGACCCCAGAGCAAACCCCCTTAAAACCCCCTAGAGGAGGGGACAGCCTGGATGAACAAGGTGAATTTAGTCCTGCACATCGGGTGCTTTGATTAAGAGATGCTGCCTTGAGGAGTGATTTGGGGTTTGGAACACACTGAGCATCCTGGAGGTGGGAGCTGAGCTAGGAAAGATTTGCCAGATTTTCTCAATTGGATTTTGGGTGGGAGCTGGTGAGTAAGGAGGAGGGTGCCAGCCCCATCAGCTGTGCCAGCCAGCAGGAATGGAGACATGGAACAGAAACCTCAGTTAGAAAATGCAGAGGATTAAGGATTAACTCATTGCTGCCTTCTGACTCAGTTTTAAACTTCTCCGAGGAGTCACTTCATTCTCCACCCATTCTTTTCCTTCTGCATCTCCCACTGGGTGCTTTCAGGCAGTTATTCCAAGGTTGGGACTGGGGCTGTACCCAGGGAAGGGAGGAATCTCCATTCATGTGAGGACAGCAAATAAAGCAAAAAAGAGTTAGGATGGAGCTTGACTTGTGCTGGTCCAGAAGGAAAGAAAGAAGAGGCATCTTAAAGAAAACACTGAAGTGCAGGAATCCCTGTCCACAGAATCCCATGTGAGAAGCCTGCAGGTGAAGGTGGGCACTGAGTGCAGAGTTGTAACTCAAGGACATCGTCACAAAGCCATCAAGCAACTGTCTTTGATATTGATATCATATTTGTGTATTTCCCCTCTCCCTTAATTGGATGTCAGCCACGTGGCAAGGTTATTCTGTTAGACAAGCTGGGAAATGACAATGACAGCATTATAATTAAGTGCCAGGACATGCAGCCAACACAATTACCATGCTGTTATTACACTGGATGATGTGCTAAAGAAGCTCATAAAAACACTGTAAAGAATATAAATCATGGGACATATGTACAATTGGGGAAGAGAATGTTTCCCCTTTTGCTAAAGCCCAATCAGTGCTAGATAAGGCCAATGAAGGAGATGTTTCCTTGCACTGACAGGTTCCTACTTTCAAACGACTCCAGTAGCAAGCAGTGCTTCTTTTTATTTCAGCTTCAGGTGTGGTGCTGCAAATCTCAGCAGTTTTTAAGCAGGTATTTCCCCTCTGTTCTCAGCCCTTGCCTTCCTCTGTACCTGCACCAAATCTCACCAGTTTTCAGGCTTTTCTTGGCCTCGTGCAGGCATCTGTCACTGCTGGCAGTGCTGTCCTGTTCCGCTGATTTTCTGGGTTTTCTTCCTCATAAAGAGTTGAACTAAAGGCTGAATCTTCTCACTGAAGGCAGGAGACCTGGGGGATTCCTGTGGAAGATGCCACTTACACAAAACACTGATTAACAGCTGGAACTCCATGCCCTATTTGCAGTCTTTCCTCCTTGGGCTGTGTGAGGAGGTTGAAGTTTGTGCTTGTCAACCTCTACCTTGAGTCAGAAGATGCTGACATTCACTTCAAAAGAGAAACTGCCCTGTCAGTCAGATCCTTGGCCTTGCAGACCTTTGGGCTGGAGCTGAACTTCTCTAAAACCCCAAAGTGCCCAAAAGCAGGGCTGCCCAGGAGCTCTGGTGCTTCCACAGCCAAAGGCTGTTCTGCTGAAGCTCGGCCACGTTGCTGTTCTGACAACATTTTTGCTTCAAATCATCTTCTCCTTAGAAAGCTGCCACTCTGATATCTTCAGAAAAATGACAACCTCCCTTTTTTTTTCATCTTTTAATTGGCATGCCTTGCTGCTGTACTGCACAGAGCTGAAATTTCTAATGGTCAAATTTTATCAGTTCGAAAAACCCAGTGCTTTGAAATGAAGCGTAAAAGAAGTTAAATTGTCTCCACTGCCTGTTTTGATGTTTGATCTAAACATTCTGGCAATTTGAACGATTTGAGGATATTTAGGGGTTTGAAATCCTGACTAATGTGCTGAATTCACAGCCCTTGAAGTGCTCGTGGTAGCTCAGATCTGCTGCCAGGATCTCCAATACCTTGATTCCTTCCAAGGCTAGGCAAGGAGAGCTTGGGTCTGAAGGAATAAATGTCCAAAGCACCTGCAAAACACCCTGTGCTCCTCTTGAACAGCACAGGATCAGGCCCTGAGGCCTTGCTGCCGCACTTCCATCTCATTGAACAGGAATAAAAACAAAGCAAAAGGGTTTGTGCCAGGCCTGTATTGGTACAAATGTTGAAATACGGAGCTGGTGAACTTGGTTTACTGTCCCAGTGGCTGGTAATTAGCGTGGCTATTTGTAAACCTTGTGCTCACTGATCTCCACTCCTGGGAGTCTCAGCAGTTTCATCTCACCCAGACACTGGCAGTTCCTCCTTCTCTGGAATTACTTGACACGAGTTTTGGGAGGATGCTCTGAGCCAGCCCACAGGGGCTCAAGTGACATCCCCAAAGAACCAGGGATGCAGGAGGGTCTCTCTGCACTCTGTCCCTCTGATAAAGGGCTGCTGAAAGGTCCCTTTGTGACAAAAATCCCAAAGGCCACTGGTAAGGCCGTGTTGTCTCTGACTGGGTTTTCCTTTCTGTGAGTTCTTGTCACATTCAGCCTTTGGTAAGGGAGAGAACTCCAGAGATGACAGGGCTTTATTACTGCTCATTATTATTTTAAACTTACTCTTTTACAACAGGCAGGCTGAGAGGCTGCTGCCTGACATCCATTTCAGTGGATTCCTTATTTCATATTTTAAACCATAATGAGGAGCCCAATGTCCAGACTGGCAGCTGCAGGTGAGCACCTTCCTCATCAAAATATTGAAATAAAAGGGGAGCTGCTGGTTCAGCACCAAACTCCTGCTGGGACACCTGGATTTGTAAGGAACAAAACAGATCCACACGTGCTGGGAGGGGTTTGCAGGTGTCTTCTGTAGGTGCAGGGGCTCAGGAAGGAAGGAAGGACACAGGGATCACCCATGTGTCAGTTCTGTGGGTGGATGATGTGTGGGAGAGCATTGGTACGGGGTAGTCAGAGAATCCTGGAATGTCCTGAGCTGGAAGAGACCCCCAGGATCATCCAGGGCAGCTCCTGTCCCTGCACAGACACCCCAACAACCCCACCCTGGGCATCCCTGGCAGCGCTGTCCAAACGCTCCTGGAGCTCTGGCAGCCTCGGGGCCGTGCCCATTCCCTGGGGAGCCTGGGCAGTGCCCAGCACCCTCTGGGGGAAGAACCATTCCTGATCTCCAGCCTGACCCTGCCTGGCACAGCTCCAGCTGTTTCTGCCTCGTTTTCTTTTTTTTTTGGATAAATGGATAACTGCCCCTAAAACTGTTCTACCCTCTCCCAACCCAGCAGGCCAAGCAGGGATCTCGGTGATCCCATGGGAACTCCTGAAGGAGCTCTGCCTTGTCCGTGCTGGATCCAGCAGCACAGAGGATGTGTCAGGCTGGGGAGAAGGGCCAGCATTTGGAGGTGTTCCTTAGTGTCCATAATTCTGGGGTTTGTTGGCACCTGACAAGATAAAACTGGGATTTACTACAAAATGAGGAGACTTGACTTGAAAACTTGGGCAACAGGATTTGTTTGGCTTTTTCCTATCAAGTTCTGCAGCTGAGGAGGCTTCTGTTGTGTCACCAGAAAAAAAAATAAATCTTTCTCTAGATTGTAGTTCTTGTGCTTTTAGGAATGGAAAAGCCTTCAGCTGTCTCTGGCTGTTCAAGAGAAGCAAATGTGAGACAGATCTTTCTTGATTCCGTTTTCATGGCTCTGCTGGGCACTTTCCCCCTCATCTCCTGGCAGCAGATGTGCAGAGGAAAGGTCAGGAATTGCTGTGCTGGAATCCTCCCCCAGCCACCCCCTCTGTCTGTGGGAGCCGTGCTGGGATGTGATGGGACAGATGTCACATCATGACAAGCCCTTGCTCTGAGCTCTGGACAAGTTCTGCATGCTCTGAATGTCATTGATGCAACACAAGGATAATCCTGTGATTCCCTGGCATTTCAGGGAGCTTGTGGCATGTCCTGAGCTTGTCTGGTTCGCTGGAGGTGCTGAGATAATTCTGGCTTCCCCCTTGGATGTGCTCCCACTTTGCACTGGCTCCTCTGTGCACTGTTCCACACTCAGGATGTTCTGGTGCCTCTGTTCCACTCATTTGCAGTGCTGGAAGTGGCTCAGAGGTCTGTGGAGATGCCTGGGTGTCGAGACCCTGCCGTGGTGATGGAGCAGGAGCTGCACAGCACACAAACAGTGCTCAGGGAGGCTCTGCAGGGCTGAGCAGCCACCCCTCTCCTGTGCCAGGCCCCACCTCTGGGCTGGCATTGCAACCCAGCCCTCTCCTAAATGACTTACCAGACACCAAACACTGGTAAGTGCTTGGAAAGGGAAAAAAATAAATAAAGGCAAGCAGAGCATCACTCACCAAGCTCTCTGTACATCCCACTCTGGATTGCCCCTTCCTTCAAATCAAACAATACAATTCTGCAATCAGATGTTTTCTGGCAGAAGCGCACAGAGCACAGTGCCACTGAGCAGATCTGAGCGGCTGAGCTTCTCACAGAGGGCTGAGCAGAAATAATTTGCTTAAAGGTTTTACCTAAAGGATCAGTCCTGAGATAAGGATGCCACTTCAAAAGGTGGCCTTCAGATCAATATAAGCAATATAAGCAATTATATAAATAATATAATTGTCAGGCTGGATCAGACCCTTCTTGCTTAGGTTTGTGTTGTGATTTAAATCTAAAATAGCTGCTTCTTTGGAGCAAAGTGGGAGAACTTAATGGAAGGACTCGCCCACACATTTTATCTTCCCTATCTTTAACAATTAATGTTCAGTTTCAGGCCTGATGAACAAAGAAGAAGCCCCTTGCTCGGTGCTGTTGCTGTAATTGATACCTCTAAGTGCTCTATTAATGGAAATGCTTCCAAGTCTTCAGGTTTCTCCTGACTTGCTGAGCGTTGATTGTGCCTGATCTCACTTGGGACACGGTGTGGGGACAGAGGCTCAGGGTTCCTTTTTCATCCTTTAGAATCCCCACCTTTGTTTTCCTGGTCTGTTCTCTTTTCTGAGCTTTAAAATCCTTTCCAACCCAACCCAAACCAGTCCATGATTCACTGATTTTAAGTGTTCAACTCTCCCCAGCTACCCCTTTATCCACATTTCTGTGGAGATCCTGGTGTTTTCACTCTGTGGCCCAAACCTGGGGTATTTTGGCAGGAGACAAACAGGATGTGTCTCTCCCCTCCCTCACTGACAGCACATCTCAAACTGGAGCAGACACAGAGCTTTTATCCTGACACTGTCTGTCAAATGTAAGAACATTTTTAGATCCACTTCAGAGAAAATCAAAATGTTTAATCTGGAAAAGCTTGAAATGCATCATCAACCCATCCACCCCCTTTGCTTTTCCTTAGAGGACCAGTTGCTGATGCAGTGGAAGTCCACATAGGTTTGATAATTATTATTATTGATTATTATTATTATTGATTATTATTTATTTATTGATTATAAAGCTGCATGTTTGGTGATATGATGATGATGATGATGATGATTATTATTATTATTATTATTTCTTCCCAAATATTAACCTCCCTTCTTTGCTTGCATCTGTTGGTGACAAGCTCACACTGACACACATTATTGGCCACTGATTCCTCATTGGGATATTCTCAGTTCTTCAGTGAGATGCTTTATTAGAACAACTTGCTCCCTGTGAAACAAATCTAACAACTTCTAGAGAGATCTTGTGATGACATCAAGCAGCCACAAAACTGTGGTGCTGCTCCCTGGTTCCAAATTGACCCTGCTCAGCAGTTTCGTGTGTTATCACCTCATCTGCCTCTTCCCTGGTTTTGCCAGACTTGGCAAAAAAAAATTCCTGAGGCTCCCTCAATTTTTGTCATTTTTCTTATGCAAGAGAAGAAAGTCTGACTGAATTCATGGAGTCCTCAACCTTCCATTTTACAAGCTGAGCTCTGTTTGCATCTTGTAAACAAGATTTAATATTCTTTAAAAAAATTTCTGTGGCGCTGAATTCATTTTTCATTAAAGTATCAAGGTTTGTTTTGAGTTCAAAACCCTGGTCATCCTGAGTTTGAGACTCCCACAGAGCTGCTGTAATTTGGGACAGGATTTTCACCTCCTGAGTCCAATATTTCACTGGGGTTTTTGTAACTTGTTCCTGTGTTGGAAAACAGCAAAGACAAGTTTTTGCTCTCCATTTCATCTCTCCCTCGGGGCTCTGATTAACCTGCTGCTCATTCCTTTCCTGAGGTAAATTCATGGGTTTGTTCTTTCTCTGTGTAGGAGGAGAAAAATAAAAAATCTTTGCCATGAGTGCTGTGTGAATCTGTGCCAGGCTGGTGTGAGCTGGGCAGGGCTGGGCACTGGCAGGTCCTGGCAGGGCTGAGGGGCTGCTTGGCTTTGGAGCTTTGTGCTGCTCAGGAGCAGCTGCTGCTCTTCACATCCACCCAATTCCTGTGGGCCACACAGCCAGGAAATGAAATATTCAAATACAACTTGTAATATACCTTTGACTGTAGAAACAACACTTCTGTACCATCAAGTGACTGATTTTAAAGCTGGCTCTTAAAGAGGGCTCTCCCCTGGGCAGCCCCAGCCAAACTGAGGCATTGCCAGCCCTGTGAGCAGTGGAGGAGATCCACGAGATGTCCCAGAGCTTTATAAAGGCAGTGCCTGATGCAGCAGGGCTGGGATCCTGCACCCTTTGCTTGCTTCCAATCCCAACACTCTCCCCAAATCCCTTTCTCGAGGGCTCCTGTTGATCTCCTGCATCCCCCACACCAAGCAGTGCTGGGGGATGGTGCCACCACAGATGTCTGGGCTTTCTGCTTTGTTCAATTCACATCCATTATTTTAACATGCAAATTCCTTGGCTGGGAGAAGAAGGAAATGCACATTTCTTTTCTTTTCCATAATCATCTTTGCTAGTCATAGGGCAGTTGGAATAATGTGTTCTCTTTCAAATGAAAACAAAGGCATAAAAATAGAGCTTCAGAACCCAGAACAGTGGCAAGATCTTTAAATAAATCCCCTCAGAATACTCAGTTTTCAAATTGGTTGCTTCAAATAGATTCACCATCTCACCTTCTCTCCAGAAGATGCTTTTATCAGATCCAAAACTAAAGGGCACTTAGTCAGAAGAGCTTTAGTGAGGCTTTTCTGACAATTGCCTGTTAGACCTTAGCCATAATCAAATGTCTGTTTGTGCCTAAGTACATTCACTTTGCCTTGGTGCAGTTGTTCATTCTTTGCAGTTGTCTCCATTCCTGGCCCCTGCTGTTAAATTGCTGCTGCATTTCCCTGCAGAGAAGGCAGCACTTTATGGATAGATGAAGTGATTCCAAACAATCCATTGTCCAAGGCAGTGACTGTTTTTCTTTAGGGAAAGCCCCCTGAGCTGGAATGTGCAGCTTAACAAACAAATAAAACAATGCCAAACTCACTTGTGGATGAAAGAGGGGGGAACCTCAGGATTTAATTGGTGAATGGAAGGAATACATGGTCTGGGCAGTGAGAGTGGTCACACTGAGGGAGAGGGTCACTGTGCAGGCAGTGTCTGCTGGCCCTCAGGACATGTGCTTGGCCTGCAGCAAAGCAAACATCCCTGGGATGCATCCTGCAGGGAGGCAAATCCATCAGAGAGCTCACAGCCTGGAAATCTGGTGCTGAGCTGCCCAAAGCTGCCTCCTTGGGGTGAAAAAAAACCCTTTTCCCTTTTCCCTGAGCCAATGAATTACCATGGACCTGGCAGTGCTGGCTCTGCTCTGCAATCCCTGCCTGCTCAAGGAAAATCCTGGATGTGAGCAATGGGACAGGTCAGGGAGCTGAGAGCAGTGCCAGGCTGGCAGTGAGGATTTCACACTCGAGCAGATTGTTGTTGCCATTCCAGCACCTCCAGCATTGGGCAGGCTGGAGCACGAGTGCTGGGCCTTGGCAAATCCAGCTCTTGGGTTCTGGCTTTTCTACAAACTCACTGTGTGAATTTTGGCAACTTGTTTAATTTCCCTGAGCGTCATCCAAAACCTGGGGAAGTCAAGGAGAGTCTTTCCTGGAGCTTAAATATATTTTAAATAGGCTCCTCAAGTCTCTGTTTCTAGTCTATAATGTGGGAAATGCACTGCCTCTCCTTTACTGGCTGCAAACTCTGCATGGCAGGGTTTGTTCCTGGCTGGGAGCACAGCAGAGCCCTGGTTTGGGTTGGCATTCTGGAGGTTCAAGGCAAACAGAACCTGTGAGCACCCTGCAGATACAGGAACTCAGCTGTGGCAAACACCATCCTCACAAATCCTGTGCTGCTCGTGTGTGGGAACACAGAACAGAAGGGTTTGCATGGCTCATATTGATCCACTGCAAAAATAAAACCACCCAAAAGGGTCAGGGTTAGCCTGGATGCAGGGGTTGCACTGGTGGTGAAATAACAGGGATATTATTGAGGAATCACAGAATTCTAGAATGGTTTGGGTTGGATGGACCTTCAAATTCATCTCATGTCACCCCCTGGGACACCTTCCACTGTCCCAGGCTGCTCCAAGCCCCGTCCAGCCTGGCGTTGGACACTGCCAGGGATCCAGGGGCAGCCACAGCTTCTGTGGGTACCCTGTGCCAGGGCCTGCCCACCCTCACAGGGAAGAATTTCTTCCTAATTTCCAAGCTGAATCTCTCCTCTTTTAGTTCCCCCTTGTCCTACCACTACCTGCCCATGCAAAAAGCTGCTCTCCTTCTTTTATAAGGCTCCTTTAAGAACTGGAAGGCCTCAGTGAAGTCCCCCAGAGCCTTCTCCTCTCCAGGCATATCAGTGTGACTTCATCAGAAGGAAGGATTCCTGCAGGCATTTCCTGGGCTGCAAAAGGCAGAGCCCAGCACAGCATCTCCCATGTCAGAGCTGGTTCCTTTTCTGCCCTGTGGAAGTTTTGTCCAGGCACAGCTGGGGCTGTTTGCACCTCTGCCTGCAGGAGCTGGGCAGGAGCTGTTGTCTCTCCCCTCTTTCCTTTCCATGTCCTGCAGGAATCCACAGGCCAGCCCCTTCCCTCACCTCCTGCACAGCTGAACGCAGAGATGTGCTGTGCATTCCTGCAGGGAAATGTCAGCCAAGTGACCCTCATTCCCAGCGAGCCACAGGGCTGGGGACACCAGGCCCGAGCCAAGTGGGTCACAATCCAAGTCCCCTTCTCACACAAACCCTGCTCGTGGCCTGGGCAAACCATGCAATCCTGCTCCAGTGGGACAGGGCAGCTGTGGGAATGGGCTGGTGCTGGGGCCCAGGCTGGGGCTGGGGTTCCATTGGGTCAGAGATGGATTTGGGAGCTCTGGGATGGACCTGAGGAGGTTTGGATAATAAATTCGGGGCTCTTCAGTAGCCAAGGAGAGGATTATGTGGGACTGGAGCAAGGGGAGTTTTGAATCTGTGAGAGGAGGAAGAGGGAAGGGCTGGGATGGAGAGGAGTGAGGAGTCACAGGGGGTGGGCAGAAATCAGGAAGGTCAGGCTGGATGGGCACTGGAGCCACCTGACCTCTTGGGTGGCATCCCTGCCCTTGAACTCATTGAGGTCCCTCCTGACCCAAACCATGGTGTGACCTGTCAGAGGAAGGACACCCTGGGGACACCCTGGGGACACTCTGGGGACACACTGTGTCTCAGGACTCAGCATGAGGGCAGGGACTGCTTTCCCTGTGCTGTGTGCCTCTATTCTCCAGCCCTGGGAATTGTGGCACAGGGCTCCAGGTGTTGTACCTGAGCAGGGACGATGCTGAGAGAGCCTCAGAGAGGATCTGAAGCCATGAGGTTTCACACCTTGAACTCCAAAAGCCTTCAGATCACCCCTGGCCTAGGCAAGAACAGGCAGGTTTCTCCCAGCCCTTCCTGCACTGCCACAGCAATTTATGGCTCCCATGAGCTTTGCTCGTTTAAAAAGTGCCCATGGAAGCATTTCTTGTGGAAAGCATTTCCAGCATATTTTAATGGGGAAGGAGTGAGTGGATTTATTTGAAGTGGAGCACTAGAAAGCTGCTCCAAGCCTGGCAGGCAGTTGTTGCCCACCACTGAGATGTAAAGAGAGGAAACACAAGCCTCATTGTGAGCCCTTCATCATGGATTGAAAGACAAGTCCATGCCCAAGAACTCCCACAGCATTCAGCCTGATTTTGGAGTCTCCGGTAAAACTTTTACTTCAGGTGGCTTTTGCTTTTGCAACACTGTTCCCAAGGTCAAATCTAAGGTTATCCAACTGAAAAATGTAGATTTAGGATTCATGTTGCTCCCTGGCTCTTTTTATTCTTTCAGTGCTACCCTAAGTTTCATTAACCTGGAGTTAAGCTAAGGTTATGCTGCTGGATGAGCATAATAAAACTCACTGCCTGGGCTAAGGAACATATTTCTTTCATGGTGCTTTAAGAGCTCTATAAAGCTGTGATTAAATGATGTCTAAGCTTAGCTCTTGTGCAGCATCTTGCTGAAAGCAGAATCAAAACCTTGTTGGGGACCTTGTCTTTAACACAGCACTGTCACAAGGAGCTGCAGAGCCACCAGACCCAGCAACTCTGCTTATTTTAAGCCATGGACAGCTGAGGTGCCAGCGGCCCTTTGCGAATGCCTGTAACACGATGCTCAGTCAGGAACAGCCCGGTTCATCCAGGAATGTGTTGGTGTGTGCTCAGGGAGCAGCTGGCACACAGGGACGGCTCAGAAATCCCACCCCAGCACCGAGCTGGGCCTTTGGGAGGCACGAGATGTGCAGGGTTTATTCAAGGGAAACAGCTGCAGCAAGAGAAGGAAAAGTGAGGAGAAAGGGGAAAAAAAAGAAAAAATGAGGCAGTCAGAGGGGCAGAAAGAGCTGAAGCTGTGCCAGGGAGGGTCAGGCTGGAGATCAGGAAAGGTTCTTCCCCCAGAGGGTGCTGGGCACTGCCCAGGCTCCCCAGGGAATGGGCACGGCCCCGAGGCTGCCAGAGCTCCAGGAGCTCTCAGGGATGCCCAGGGTGGGGTTGTTGGGGTGTCTGTGCAGGGCCACTCCATGATCCTTGTGTGTCCCTTCCAGCCCAGGACATTCTGAGATCTCCTGTCCAGCACAGAGGGTGCTCCTGCCTGTTCAGTGCAGAGGCTGCGTTGGTTTTGTGCCACAGCAGCAAGATAAATCTGCTTCTTTTAATTGTGGTGTTTTGGTGCTGAAGTGTTCCCGCTTCCTTGAGGGAGGAAAGTGCTCCCCTTGGACCCAGCCTGTCCCTGCTGTGCTGCAAGGCCACCCCAGAGCAGGGTCTGTCACTGCCACCTCCCCACAGCCCACTTTGGAAGGGAAATAGTCATGTAAAGGAGTAAATGCTCATCTCCCAGCCAGGCTTTTCCAGGGAACTTGAGCACAGTGTTTGAATGGTCCTGAAAAATAATTGCTGCCTGCCTGTGAAGTGCCAGGCAGGGCAAGGAGCTGAAATCCGGGGCTGAAGAGGGCTGGGGATTAACACCAGAGGCTCAGGCTCGTGCAGCCAGAAAACTTCAGCAAGACTTTCTCCTGGAAGAGAACAGAGTGGTTGTTACTGAGAGGGAGAGAGCAGAGCTCATTGCTGTGGTGTTATTTTAATAGAGGTTGTGTAACTTTACCTTGTTCTGAACTCCCAAACTTTCCTGGCTGGTAATAGGAACACTGCCACAGCACGAGCCTCGAAGCAAGAAGCCTTGGAAGCTTCCCAGGAAGGCTGGGAAATCAAAGATGTGCAGCTTAATATAGAGACAAAGTTAGAGCAGGCAGCAAAACAGCAGGGTCTGAGGGGCAGGGCACAGCATTACTCACTCTCAGGGCTGCCTCTCCCTCCAAAGGGGCAGCTGAGTCAGGATTTCTTCATTTGGCAAAGAACTTTCTCAAGTGGCAAGGAGAAGAGTCCTGAAGTGATTCCCACAGGGATGATTTGCCTGGGTTCAGTCAAGGACTGTTCCTGGTCAGACTGTTCCCCATGGGGCTGTATATCTGAGGCAGGAGTGTCACTGCCCAGTGAGTGAATATTCCACAGGCTGGGATGGGAAAGGGCGTCTGAAGGTGCAGGGAAGAGCAGTGACTCTTTCATGGCCACACACAGAGAAGTGGCAGAGCAAGGCAGAAAACTCGAGGGGGTTTCACATTCCGGGGCTGTCCCAAAGCTGGCAGGTTGCGAGGATGGGGAAGGGAAGGGCAAAAGGGGGGGTTCCTCCTGCCTCATCTGACCCTGGGCACACAGATCTGCCCACCTTAGTCCCAATCCTGACATCCCAGTGCTGCTCTTGGAGCAAAGCCTTGAATTGTCAGGAATTTCTAGTGCAGACCTCCTCCCCTGAGCCAGCCCAGCCCTGCACACTGAATCTCCTTTCAGCAGAGCCAGCAAAGGGTTTGCAAGCAGCTTCAGATCCCAGAAGTGATTCCTTCCAGTCCCCGTGACAGCTCTGAGTGCCTCAAACTGAGCAATTGGTGTTATCCACACGAGGATCTTGAAATCACAGTGATTGTGCAGGATGTGAGAGGGACCTGCCATCTGCAGGTCATGGTCCTTTCCTGCCAAAACCACTTGAACTCCAGTCCTTGTCACCAAATGTGCTCCTGGGAGAGGGCACTCTTTTCACTGCTTTTGCTGCTCTCTTATGGCTTAAGATGGGAGGCTTGAAAGAAACAGCTCTTTTCCAGGCAAACCTCCTCCTGGAATCCTTGAATCAGACGCTAAATAGACAGAAAAGCCACTCAATGGAAAAGGACTTTGTGTTGTCCCTGTAAATCTTTCATCCAGTGCCCTCCACATGCACCAGGAGAGATCTCAGAGCATGATCTTTTGTGAGAGCATTGCAGAGATGAAGAGGTGTAAATGTCAGTCCATCCACAACTCCCTGCCACTTCTGAGCTGCTGGTCCAGCAGGCAGGGAGGAATGGGAATTGCTCTTTTCAGTTCTCCACAAGGACCTGTTCCTTGTGGATGGGGTGGGATCAGCCCCCAGAACTGGCTGGTTTGGTGTGTCCAAATCATGCCTGGGCATCCTCCAGTGCAAGGGAGCCCAGCTCACGAGTTAGACTTGGCCACAGGGAGACAGAATGGAAGAATCCAGCCTGACCTTGCCAAAAGGTGTGGGGAAAGCCCTCAAGTGTGTGTCCTGTCAGCCTGGTCTGAGCTGTTCCTGCAGGACACTGTGGTTTCACTGTGGCTGGAGGTGTTTGAGGGAAGACTGGACCTGCCATGGCCTGGTTGACAAGGTGGTGTTGGGTCATAGATTGGACTCATGACTTCAGAGGTCTTTTCCAACCTCACTGACCCTGTGATTCTGCATTTCCTCCAAAGCCAGGAGTCCTTGCCTTGCACTGGGATGTGTCCAAAGAACACAGCACTGCATGGTGGGTGCTGCCTGTGCTCCCTGCTGAGCCTCCAGCAAGGCAGGGTCATCCCAAAGGACACATCTTGGTGCAAAGCAGACACCAACCACAGGTCAGAGCAGCTTCAGGATCTTGGAGAGCAGCTTCTAACACCAGAATTCCTCTCTCTGGAACATATCGTGCAGCTCCTGCTTTTGGCAAGCCTGTCCTAGGCTTCCATGCTGAAGCAGAGGCTGAACTTTGCTTGGAGCAGTCACCGGTTGTGGTTAACCCTTGGTGGTGAGCAGAGAGGGAGCTCACATCTCATGGCTTCCTGCTCTGAGCTTTGTGAGCTCCTGCACCTGCAAGAAGCAGCATCCTGGAGCATATTCCCTAATTTTCACCTTTTGGTGTAGATTAAACAGCAGCTCAGGAGGTCATATTTTGATCTGAGCATTAAAGCACTTCAGGAGAGACACTTCTTGTTCAAGAAGAGTGAATTATTCAAGGACTATCACTGCCCAGCACATTTTTCTTCACTAATGCCACTTCATGGCTAGAAAGTCTCAATTGCAAGTCACATGTGTAAACATTGGAGCAGCCATTTATCCAGTGTACAATTTGTAGGGATGACAAGTCATTTAAATAGTGTGTGTAACGCAAAAAACCCCGCTACTGATTTAGTGCCTTTATTATTACCCTGTCAGGAAAATGAATGTTCTATTTGCACAAAGCATCCATTCAGGCTCCCTATCTGCAGCAGCAGGGAGGTTGGGATCCAGGCTGAGGTGTCCTGAGGATGGAGAGCTGGGTGGTGTCCCAGCTCCCAGCGGAGCTGGCCTTTCCCAGGATTGCCTGGCACTGGAAGCAGCACATCCCAATTACTGACTGAGAAGGCCAACAACAGAGTGGCAGACAGCCCCAAGTGTGAATCCACAGGAATGATTCACCCAGCAGCTGGCTCCTTGCCAATGAAATGGTGGGAATTTCTTTTTTTTTTTTGGTTGGAGCAGAGGAGCCTAAGGGAAAAGCACAGGAAGGAAAATATCAGCAACAAGCTCTGCAAACCCAGAAACAACTCGGCTCTGTTTTATAACAAGAGGAAGGAAGATGCTCTCCCACGTCTCCCTGCCTCTCTGCACTGTGTTTTCCAACAAGTACAGTGAGATATGGATTGGCAGGAGCAGCAGGAGGGGCTGTCACACGAGGCAGCAGTGGGAGCAGTGAGGCAGGAGTGGAGGGATGTCCTGCTGCAGTCCCAGGTCCTGGCTGAGAGGAGAGGGTGCAGCAGCCACTCCTGGGCTCAGCCCAGGCTCAGGGTGACAGATCCTGGATCCAGCCAGGAAGCCAAGCCGGGATCAGCAAGACCAAGCCCAGGCTTAGCTGTGGTCAGGCCAGGCTGGGACCAAAAGGCTTGAGCAAAGCAGGTGGCTCCAACAAGGGCTCTCCCAGCTCTTTCCCAAGAACCCAACACCAGGATACAGCTGCACCTGCACCAGAGCTGGCTCACACAATCCCAGAATCCCAAAATCATTCTGGTTAGAAAAGACCTCTCAGACCATCAAGTCCAAGCTTGTCACAGCCCATCAAGTCTCCACCATGTCACAGCCCAGAGCACTGAGTGCCACATCCAGGCATTCCTTAGACACCTCCAAAGATGGGGACTCCAAACCTCCCTGGGGAGCCCCCTCCAATGATTAACAACCCTTTCCATGAAGAAATTCCCCCTGAATTCCCTCCCTACCTTGTGGGGGGCTTTTCAGAGACAGCTTTTGAACTCTTTCAATGGGGGATCTTCATTTTCCATCTGCTGGGGAGCTTGGGAGGAAATTAAGGGAGCCCCCAGGAGCCTGTGCACCCTGAGAGGCTCCTCCTCAGCTCTATTTAGAGTTCCCTACCTCTCCTTTTAGGGAGAATGTACATCCCATGAGCCACTTGTCTGGAAATGCATGGCCAGGGGGTACAGACGGCTGTAAATATTCCCTGGTGTGATGGCAGCAACCTGGGGGAAGGAAAATAAACTGTCAGCTTGAGAAGTGAGAGAACAAAGCCATTAATAAGAGCATCTAAACAGGCTCTGGAGCATGGAGCTGCACCAGGGAACAGATGCAGCCTGGTGGTGTCTAGGGTGGGTTTTCCAGAGGTCTCCCAGGGCAGCAGAGCCTTCCAGCAGATCCCTTTGGGCAGCAGAGCCTCTGCAGAGCCCTGTGGGGATGGGTGGACAGGCAGGGACCTCTCAGAATGAAGCTGGGCCCTCCTCACATTCCCTGTGCTTCTCCCAAAGCGAGGATGCATTTGAGATTGCAGAAGGCTCTCATGGAGATCTCACTTAAACTGGCCGTGGTGAGATGGGCTGAGAAGAAAATGAAATGGCGAAGAAGAACCAACTGTTAAAGCACTTTAACAGGTGAGGCAAGCAGATATTTATGCCTTTGGAGTTCTTCCTGACAGGCTACAAACAGAGGCAAGCAGAGCCAGCCTGGCCTGGTTTGCCACCTTTCTTTACAGCTGCATTCTGATGAAGGCTCCCTTAATCATATGGGCTGGGTAAAACAATTTATTCTAGAATTTTCATTGAGTTCCCTGCAGGTTTCTGAAACTTCGATAGAGCCTTGGGTGAAGCTGCTGAGCTCCTGGAGTTGTGAGGCACCAGCACAGGTTGCCCATGAATATGAGGGATGAACATTCCAGGAGGGTTTCAGAACACAGTCGGACAAATCTCTCAGTGACCTGATCCAACCTTGAAGTTGCCTGCTTTGAATCTGTCTGTGATTCCAAATTCTGAGTGCTACCACAAGACTGGAAAAGAGATGTTTTATTAAAAGCCGAAATGTTTATTCAGTCTCTTAAATCTGCACACTCAAGAAGGAAGAAATGATTTCTTTTTATTTATAATAAAATTCTGAGGTTTCAGGACTAATCTGATGGAGACTTTGATGTCTTCTCTGCCTTACTCTTTTTTTTTGTTTTGGGTTTTTGGGTGGGTTTTTTTTAGTGATAAGGGCTTGGCTTTGAAAACTAAAAATCAAGAAACTATTAGTTAAAAAAGCAAGGGAAGTCCACTCCTGGTGACCTTTCCTTCTGATTCTCTGAGGGATGTGTTGAAATTCCAAGCTGCTCTGGAAGCTGACTGCAAGGAGACACTACAGGAGCTCCGTTCTGGAAATGCTCCCTGTGTGGGAGAGGAGAGAGGGAGGCATTTAAGGATAAGAAAATTGAGGCAGGGAAGAGCAAAGCTGCTCAGCAGTCAGATGGAGTCACTTTCTATCAGGACTGGATCCCCCACTGGGCTTCACCTGCTCCAGCTCCAGCAGCAGGAAAAGCAGAGTGTCCACCCCAGTTCTGTGCTGGATCAGCTGCCCTGCCCAGGGGAGGCGGGATGTGGGCCAAAAAGTGCTTTTAGGCAAGACTGTGACCTACTGAAGTGATGGAGTGGTGGCACTTAGCTGTCCCTGCCCTGCTGTGTCCCTCTCCTGGGCAGGGAGCAGTGCTCTGTCCCCAGACAGAGCCGAGGGCTTGAATCACTGCTGGAGGCTGGGGAAGGCACTTGCAGGGGCAATGCTGGAAAGAGGAGCTCTGAGGTCTCAGGAAGGGGCAATTTCCCAGTGAAAATGGACGAGGCCACATCTGGGTGTGGAATTTGGGATGGCACCATTAGTGAGTGATGGTGATCTGATTAAGTGCACAATCAATCCATGAAATGAGCGGGGTTTCCTCTTGTGCACAGCGCGGAAATGCAATAATTAACCAAAGAAAGAAAGTCTGACAACCAATTAAAGAAATTTAAGACAAGTGTGATGTGTGAAAGAAAAAAACCCAAACCAATAAAAACGGAGAGTCCGTAGCTTAACACAACAGGGATATGGAAATGCTGCTCAAGAAAAGATGGGAATGCAATTTCCAGACCTGTGTTTCCAGAGGGTCTCACCTCTCTCCATGAGGAGCTCCTGGGAGCTGTGCTTGTTCCTGTCCCTGAATGCAGGAACCTGATGGACGAAATCCCATCTTGGCAGCTGGAAGAGAGCACCTTGGAACACGCTGTTAATTCTGGTGAATGACCCAAAACAGAACATGGAGAATCGAAAATGAACAATATCCTTGTGAGTGACAATGGAAGGAGCACAGGGAAAAGTTGTAGGAAGAGCCTGGACGATCTTTTAGAGCAACGGCGAGGGGAGAATGCTTGAGAGAGAAGGAGTCACAATGAAATCTGGCATCTGGAACTGAAAAGATCAGCGGTGCACATCTTTTTCTGAAAATGCAGTGGTTTAGAAGAGGTTTTAATTTTTCTTTTTTTTTATTTGGTGTTAATTTCCTTTATTTCTAAGTACCTCTGGGTTTAAGCTTCTGCTGCTGTTTCTTTGCTTCAGCCCCAAAGCTGAGTGGAACCCAAAGTCCTGTGGATGCTCTCTAAGAGCTCCCATTCATGCCAATGGATCCACACCAGCTCAAGCTCCTGCCTGGAAGACCCTTTTACCAATCTTTTGGCTTGTATCTGCACCTGTGGAAGAAAGTTCACTACAAGAAAGCAAAAAGTTGCCAGGGGTCCTGGCACTCCTCTGAAGGACAGGGGCATGGTTATGGGCTATCCTTGGGAAATATTGCAGTTGTGCAGGGATAAATGGGCAGGAGTTCTCTAACTCCATGTGAGGCATCTTGGCTGGCTGGACACTGAGCTCTCTGTGTTCTTTGGTGACTCCTGAAATACATTCAGGATGTTTTTAAAGGCCCTCACTCTGCACAGCACTTCTGTCCATCTACCCTTAAACCAGCAGTGCCACTAACAGTAGTAAATGTATTTATTTTCCTGCTCTATCTCGTTAAACTCCTGCTTTTCTCTGCTACTTCACATCAGAGATGTTAACTCGGTGCTAACCTGGTAAAGCTGGAGAGCTGGGCTCAGGGGAGAGCAAGGCAGAGGTTGGTGGGGAGGCATCCAGCAGCTGAAGCAGAAAAGATGTGACTTTATAAATCCTTCATCCTTTACATCTTCCCAGAAACATTTCTCAGCAGCTTCCTTATGGAAAATTAAGCTCTACTCTGGCAAGAAAAAGCCCTCACGTAACTTCTGTGCTTCAAAACAGACTCACGCTGTCATTTATTTGGAACAGCAGGGCTTGCCTTGGCTTCTTTCTTTGGTTTGCCTGGTCTCAGAGCAAAATTAAAGTCAGGAGAGCAACTCTCAGCCTATCTGAGGGTGTAGCCTGAAGGGCATAAGGATGGAGAAACATCAGGAAATTAGTCTGGGACCATCACACGTCATTAGGAGGAGCAGAGCACTCTGAGGGCCCCTCTCCCCAAGCAGGGCTGTCCTGGGGTCTGTGCCAGAGCCCTGCACCCCTCCCCTGTCCCTGTGCTGCTGTGGGAGCTGCCCATCCCTGTGTCTGGAGCACTCCCAGGAGGCTGGAGCTGGGCTCTGCTGGTGTTCCCCTGCTGGAGCTGCTGCTGGCACCTGCAGTGTGTGTGTGCCTGCCTGGGTGTGCTGCCCCTGCCCCTCTGCCCTCCCCCAGGTACTCTGTCAGGAAGAACTCCAAAGGCATAAATATCTGCTTGCCTCACCTGTTAAAGTGCTTTAACAGTTGGTTCTCCTTCGCCATTTCATTTTCTTCTCAGCCCATCTCACCACGGCCAGTTTAAGTGAGATCTCCATGAGAGCCTTCTGCAATCTCAAATGCATCCTCGCTTTGGGAGAAGCACAGGGAATGTGAGGAGGGCCCAGCTTCATTCTGAGGGGTCCCTGCCTGTCCACCCATCCCCACAGGGCTCTGCAGAGGCTCTGCTGCCCAAAGGGATCTGCTGGAAGGCTCTGCTGCCCTGGGAGACCTCTGGAAAACCCACCCTGGACACCACCAGGCTGCATCTGTTCCCTGGTGCAGCTCCACACTCCAGAGCCTGTTTAGATTGTGTCCATTTGGCACCAGGGATGAAAGGCCAGAGCTGGCACAAGGATTTATTACACCTGCACCAAAAGCTTCCATGAGATTTCCCAGAAAAACCAAATTCCCCTGGGCAGAGACCCTCAGCTGGGAGTTTTGAGCATGGGTCACTGGTATAAAACTTGGGGTTCAGTGGACACCAGAGTCACCATTTAATGAGTCAGTGGTTCTGGAGAAGCACTTTGAAGCCACACAGGTAACAGCCTTGTCCTGGAGGGCTATCCAGGAGCACAGAATCATGGAATCATGGAATCCAGGATGGTCTAGGCTGGAAGGGCCCTTCCAAATCCTCATGTTCCAGCCCTGGACAGCACCACTGATGACAGGCACTCCTTAAAACATCCACCATCCCAGAGCAGGAGCGTCCTGTGAATGAAATGGGGCAGAAAGAAACATGAACTGAGATTCCCTTGTTCAGGGCATTTCCAGGAGAATGTCAGGGAACAGGTCCCTCTCAGGCCCCAATAAAGCCCCAGAGAGTCACAAAAAGAAGATCCTAAGAGGAAAAGACACAAAGAGAACACAAATGAAAGGTGTGGGCAGGCTTGGCCTTTGACAGAGCCTGAGGACAGGTAGAGCTGTGCATGGGTGGAGGAAAGCATCCATGAGGAAAATCACAGCCTCAGCAGAGCCCTGAGCAATTCCTGTGAGCCTCCTGCTTGGCCTCAGTCACCATAGAAAGGAACAGGCAGCCCTGGCATCTTCCAGGATCATTTCCTAGCCCACACTGTGGGAAATGAGAGGAATCCTTGCTGGAGTGATTTCAATTTCAAGGCAGGGACACCTTCCACTGTCCCAGGCTGCTCCAAGCCCTGTCCAACCTGGCCTTGGACACTCTCAGGGATCCAGGGGCAGCCACTGCTTCTCTGGGCACCCTGTGCCAGGGTCTGCCCATCCTCACAGGGGAGAATTTCTTCTGAATATTCAGTATAAAACTCTGCTGTTCTACACCCCTGTACCAGCTAATTCAAAGGAGAGCAAAAGAATATTCCTGGGATGTACTTTGTGTAACACTTTCCAAGTGAGCTGACCAGGAAAGGGAAGCAATTTAGGACATGAATTATTGTTAACAGTATCTCTAGGCTTGGGTGATTATTTCAGAAGGAAGAAAAAAGGGAATAAAAAGTGTTATTCTTGTAATTCAGAGTCTGGGTGAAATGGCAGTGATCCTCTGCCTTCGCCTGCCTGGCTCTTCCCTGCTCCAGCCTCCCTGTGTGGGAAGGGGAGCTGGCTGCAATCTGTGCTGTGTCTTCACTCCCTTCACAAGCTCTCATCCCCTCATGATGGAACCTCACACTTAACTCAGGGTCCCATCCCCTGGGGCTGCTGGAGCACAAGTGTGCCCACAAAATACCTGGAAAGGTCCTCCAGCATCCAGGTGGTGAGGTAGGAGTAGGCAGAGCAGGAATTGTTTTCTTTCCTGTTCCCTTTCAGTTGTTCTAGTCACTTGTTTTTCTTTCCTCCAGTGGATAATGGGAGAAGAGAATGGATTGTTGTTAGTTAAAGATTGATTTCAGTGGGAAGTCATTCAGCAGGACCAAGGAGATGGGGCTGAGATCCCACATGGTATCTTTAGATGGAGAGAGATGTATTTCCCACATACGGAATATTTTCCACATACATCCCTACCCAGAAAGCATATTTGTATGGAGAATATGCATTGCAGAGCATCTACTTATGCATCAGTGTGAGGGTGTTGTTATCACTGCAGGAGGAATCCAGGGATCCTGAAATGTCCTGACCCTGCTGCACCAGGGACCTGAACACATTTTCTGGGCTTTTTTTTTCCTCTGGTGTTCCCAGTTTGGCCTTGCCCTTTGGATGTTAATGGGAAAACTTGTTCTGCTGTTGAAAAAAATGGTGTTGTCACTCAAATGACCCTGTGAATGAAGAAATAAAATCCCAACCTGATTAAATTTGTCCTGTAAGCCACAGTGGTGGGAGAGGAGGGGGAACAGAGGAGTAGGGGAGGAAAGCTCCACTGGTTTGGGGCTTGAAGGCAACTAAAGGATTTGCAAAGCTGTGGATGCGTGCTGAGATCTCTGTGAGCCTCCAGCCTGGCTCTCCTTTGGGAAAAACCTGGATCTGCATCCCTGGGCCTCCTCCTGGTGCATTTCCAGACAGGCCACAACTGCTCCAGTGTGTTCACCTGGGCTGAAAAACGTCTGAAATGCCTGACTGATGAGGCTTCATAAAACCTGCGATCTTTGCAGTGAGTCATGAATCACTCCTCTTCGTCTGTCCCTACAAGGCACACGAGTTCTTTAGAAACCAGCACAAATTGAGCAATAACAGCTAATAAAAAATGTATTCCTGAAGAAAAATAGTTTCTAAAAATGTATTCACAGGACACATTTGCTGAATCCAAATGAGAGGTAAATACAAACCCTGCTGTCTGCATTCTGTCCTCAGATAAAATGAGGAGAAAGGAGTTTTCTCTTTTGGCTACTTTTTTTTCCCAGTTTTATTCGCAAATGCAGGCAAACAAGCACACAGAGCTGTGCTCCTGCTCCTTTCATCCTCGTGTGCTTCAAGGAAGGGCTCTTAGACATTTTCATTTCAGCAGATCAAATAGCAGAGATTTTCCCTTTATCTTTTGCTTTCCTTCTCCTTCCTCCTGTTCCCCGTTCCAAACCCAGCCTGGTCTGGAGCAGGGGGGAGCTGGAAGTGCTTTTTGGCTGGCCCAGAGCCTGCGCAGGAGTGGAGGGTCAGCCAGAGGAGGAATTAGGCAGAAACTCAGACTTCAGTCAAGACGACAGCAGGCAAAGACTTTGTGCAGAGAGCTTTACTGTGACCTTCACCTTGCAGTGTTCTTGTGTAAAGACAACTATCACCAGTGAAAAGCCCTTAAATACCATCCCACAGACAGGATATGGCATCCCATAAACAGGAAAGATGTTCACCACAGTGTTCCCCAATCCCCTGGGCTATTGCAGAGTTTTTCCCTATTATGGTAACAGGTAAACAATGCCCTCTAAGGTCACAAACTCTAATCCTCACTCTCAATAGGTGCAGAAAGCCACAAACCCACAATTGTCTGTCCCAGCCCATCCCTGGTGACCTGGATGTGCTTCCATGGTCACCTCTGGGCCTCAGAAGAGACTCACTCTGGGCCTCAAGGCCTGCTCCTCTATCACACACACAGTGTAACCCAACAAGCCAGCACAGCTGGTGCCAAAGGCTGGACTTGTGCAGAATCTGTGTCTGGATGTTCTTTAACAATTGCTGAATGAGATCTCCTGCAGGCCTGGATCAGCTCCGTGTGTCCGGCAGGGCCCAGGCAGGGCCCGTCCCTGTGCTGGCACTGCTGAGCCATCTCCAGGCCTGGGGATGCTTTTGGGCCCCTCAGGAACAGAATAAAGGCATGGAAGGGCTGGAGGGTGTCCAGGTCAGGATTTGGAGCACCAGGAGGGGCTGAGGGAGCTGGGAAAGGGGCTCAGGCTGGAGCAAAGGAGGCTCAGGGGGGACCTTGTGGCTCTGCACAGTCCCTGACAGGAGGGGGCTCAGGGGGGGTCAGGCTCTGCTCCCAGGATGGGAGGAAACCTCCTCAAACTTCACCAGGGAAAAACCTGCAACGGGAATTAGCCAGCTCCACAGGATTAAATACATGGTGATAAATGAGAAACAGTGATCCCTGGCGAGTTCCCTCACCAGCTCTCCCAGTGTTTTCCTGCTCTTGTTAAACCCCATGGCTGTGCCCACTCAACTGGGCTCTGCTGGAGCCTGGTGGGGCTTCCACCAGCTCTGATGCTCCAAGCATTCCAAGAGGAAAATGAGCACAGAGTGACAGAATAGCCCAAGCTGGGAGGGACCCTGAGGGATTTAGATTGGATATTAGAGAATTTTTTTTCCACTGAAAGGTTGGTCAGGCACTGGCACAGCTGCCCAGAGCAGTGATGAAGTCACTGTCCTTGGAACTGTGCCAAAAACGTGGATGTGGCACTTGGGGACAAGGTTTAGTGCTGGTCCTGGCAGTACTGGGTTTGGGTTGGACTCTCAGAAGGCTTTTCCCACCTCGGTGATTCTGGGACTCTCTGGTGGTGCATCACTTTAATCACTCTCATCACTTTAATCACATTTGGTTGCTCTCAGCTCACCAGCTCAAGGACCTGCGGCAAAAAGCTGCGAGGAGCTCTTTTACAGGAAAAGAAAATTTCAGGCCAGTCCATTTTTCTTAATTGTATGTTGAAATTCCTCTGCAGGAAGCTTTAGTTCCCCAAAACCTGCACCAAATACCAGTGGAGGCTTTCTAGGGAAATATCTATAGATAGAAACGGAAGGAGATGTGGGCCCCCATCCTAAACCAGTTCTACGTGAGGATGCTCTTTAATTCAGTGCAGGTAATTAGTGTAATTGAGCAGAAAAGTGCCCTAACTGCTCTGCACAAATCCCCACGTGGGTGTGGAACTTGTTCTTGAAGTTATTAGGTGAGTTCACATCACTTCCTGCACTTTTCCAGGCAAGAAAGACCCTGGAGATTATAGGAAGTGAGGATAGCAAGGGGCACAGATTTAAAGGGACAATCAAGAAATACATGAGTTGTTGATTAAAGACAAAACTCTCTTTAGGAAATGCTTTTCAGCAGCTTTGCTGATGGACATACTGAAATAAAGCAATTAAATCAAAGGGACTGGAAATAAGCAAAGATGATCCTGATGGCTGAACTTCTGTAATAAACACTTGCCACTGAGATGTGCCTTTTGTTTGCAGCAGTCAGATCTGCACGGTGTGTTAGCACATGAGTGCATGAAAATTTGTATTTCCAAGCATTTTATTCCTCTTGTAGTCATTTAAATAATGCCAAATTGAGCATGAAGCTGTCTGGATTCAATTGCTGTCATCAGAAGAGAAGAGCGAGTGGGCTGGGGAAGGTTGTCCTCCCTCCCAGCAGTTGCCCAGCGAGGAAAACTGCTCAAAGTGAGGGCAAGGAGATGCTGCTAAAATCACCTTCAGTCAATACCCACTGAGGACTGACTGCACATTGTTTAACCTGGGGGAGCCAGGCAGGAGGGGTTGGCTGGGAATGGGAGCTCTGATTGGAGCCAGCCTGGAGCCTCCAGGCCACGTTGGATGGGGCAGTGAAAGGTGTCCCTGCCCATGCCATGAATGATATTTGAGATCCCCCTGCCCACCCAAACCCTCCTGGGATTTTGGGATTCTACTGCAGATGGGTGTGAGTGAATTCCTGGTTCTCCTGCACACCCATTCCCTGCCTGCAAACCCCACTGATCCTGCTGATGTTGTGCCCAGGCAGCAGCAGAGGGACAGGAGGACAAGGCTGTGCTCTGCAGGAAGCACAGGGAGAGCAGAGGGGAGGGAGAACGTGGAGGTGACCCCAGACTGGCTCTGTTGGCCCAGATGTCAGGCTCAGGGGTTTTGTCCCACCCATGTAGGAGCTGGATGATCCCTCAGGGTCCCTCCCAGCTTGGGCTATTCTGTCACTCTGTGCTCATTTTCCTCTTGGAATTCTCAGTGCATCAGAGCTGGTGGAAGCCCCACCAGGCTCCAGCAGAGCCCAGCTGAGTGGGCACAGCCATGGGGTTTAACAAGAGCAGGAAAACACTGGGAGAGCTGGTGAGGGAACTCCCCAGGGATCACCATTTCTCATTTATCACCATGTATTTAATGCTGTGGAGCTGGCTAATTCCCATTCCCCCTTCCCAAGGATTCCTGGAATAAATTAAAGGTGGGTGGTTTTCATGTGGGCACGTGGCAGGCAGGACAGCTGAGGCTGTCTGGGAAAGGGGATATTTCTATTCCCATGGATTTCCCATGGGATAAGGTCGCCTTTGGGAGCAGGCAGCAATATAAAGCAGGTTAAATGCCAAGGCACTGAAAGTGGTTCATGTCAAGAATGCTGGGGCACTACAGAGCCCAGGGAAGGTTTTATTTAAACCTAGAAGTGACATTCCAGTGAATGGATGGGGTGACTTGGCCTTTGGGAATGATCTTCTCTCACAGGATTTGGTAGAACAAGGATTTTCAAAGCTAGTGTTTATTTGTACATGATGTGTATGAATTCTGAACAAATTGATCTCTTTTCTTGACAAGTTTTCTTCTATGGACCTGTGCAGAAGAAAGTTCAGGGTTTTTTCCCACTTTTTTCCCCCCCTGGGAATCTTGAATATTAATTTCTATAAATTTAAATTTCTATATAAATTTATACATTATAAATTATAAGTTATAAAATTATTTATATAAATTTGTATTTTATATTAATTTATAATTAATTAATCTTAACAATCAGAATTTTATCTTGGATTATTTTTTATTTGTTTGGTTTTTTTTCTGTAACTCACAAATAATGACCTCTTGATTGAAACACTTGGTTACCTGTGAATTTTCCATCAGAAATGTATTAATGAAGGAATACAGAGAGCAGCCAGCACTGGGAATCAGAAACAATCTTGGCTTGAGTGAGACTCGCTCCTTGATATTAAATGTGAAATAACAGCATAGTTAATAGCTTTTTGCATTAAAAAAAAAAACCAGGAAAAATGTCTGTTCAGCCTTGAAAATGAGTATGTTGGAGAGTGTGCTCTGCTCACAGCAGTGAACGATGATGTTTTCCTTTGCCTTGTCTTGCTGCTGCTGCTGCCTGGATATTTCAGCAGCCTTTAAAATATAGCATTAAAAATACCCCAGAAACGCTGGCAAAATAAATATTAGAGTACTCTGTGACTTCTCAGGGCTAGAATTTATTGGTGTAGTGATAGAAAGGGACATTTTCCCCACCCTGACTCACACAGAGGTGAAGGCAGGTACAGGTGTATTTTCATTTTTCCATCTATGAGCATTTTTGGGGGAAAGGACAGGATGGCATGGGGGATTATGGATTTTTGGAACCTGTTGTCACTTCACTCCAGTATTTCTTGCTCAGCTGAAGTTTATCTGCACAGCAGACATTGATTTCTGGAGGTTTAATTAATGTTATGTTCACTCTGCTTTATTTATTCCTGTCATTGGCGTTGGGTTGTGCTCCTGACTCGCTGCACTTGTGTTTGAGAGAGTGTAGGAATGTGTTGAATCTCCAGGGCTGCAGCTGCAGCCATTGCTCCTCAGCAATGTGTGGCTTCCAGAATATTCCCCAAGAAGTTGGTTTTAGCAGGAAAAACTGAGTTTTGTAAAGAGTTCATTGCAGAAATTCTGTTTTCAAGTCTCCTCCTCTCTATGGACTTCCACAGAAGAAAAATTACATGTATTTCTGTATGAACTTTCAGCTTGTGCTGCTTCATTCATTTATCATTCCTTTGTAATCATGGCTTTTCTCCTTTTCCATTTTGCCCACATAATTTAGATCTGTGTCATTCAACACCAGAAAGGAGATTTGTGGTGAATCAGATGTATTGAGGAACTTTCCCATCTTTCTTACCAAGACTTAAAAACCACAATTCACAGAATCCCAGACTGGTTTGGGTTGAAAGGGACCTTAAAGCTCATCCAGTGCCATGGGCAAGGGACACCTTCCACTGTCCCAGGCTGCTGCAAGCCCTGTCCAGCCTTGCCTTGGGTACTTCCAGGGGTCCAGGGGCAGCCACAGCTTCTCTGGGCTGTGAGAAGGCTGATGGTAAATTGGAGTAGTGGAAACTGCCTGAAGGAGCCAGAAAAACCCTGTGAGAACATCCAGGGAAACGTGGAGCTTCCCTGGGGACAGGCTGGGATTCTCCGTGTGGGTTCTCACCTTGGAGCAGCAGATGTGGGACACGTGGGGCTGAAGAATCATCCCAATTCCCTCCCTTGACCCCATCAGATTTTCCAGCCCCTCTTGGCTGCCTGGCCCCTGTCCCCAGGCTGGCCAGGCTGCCTGGATCCTGGATGTGCTCCACAGGGGGATGGGGAGAGCAGAGCAGCCCCTCGGGAATTGGGTTTATCACTCATCTGCCATCACGGAGAACTCTGAAAGCTCCCTGCTTTTTGTTTCCCCTTCACCAGTTAGATCCCATACACAAATGACACTTCCAAAAGCTTTCCTGAAGGAAAATACCAAATGTCCCAGAACAGGTTTCAGGTTGGTGTCGAGGGAATGCTGTAAACTGCTGCCTGGTAGAGGTGACTGTGCTTAAAAGCCTCACACAATGTCAAGAACAACATTGCCTGCCTGATTCTTGGGACTCATCCCTCTGTTCCAAGGACCCTCCTGCTGCCGTGCCCCTGTGGGACCTGCTCAGATCCCCCCAGCAGCCTGTAAGAGCATCCCACAGGGAGAAAAAAATAGAAATTAAAAAAACAACACACAACATGCAGAGCCAGGCGGCTTCATGGGAGGATGAAACTTATGCAAACAGAGACCTACAAAAAAACAGAATTAATAAAATATACCCTGCCCATGCATTATGAAACACATCTGGCTGTAGAGTGACATGCCAGCTTTAATTTTAACTTGGCTTGGGAGCAGTGGTGGGGGCGAAATGACTGCATGCATTGGTGAGCAGCCACTGCACATGTTTGCACTCACCTTCTTTTCCCCCTCTCTCATTTTTTTCATGTGTCTGGCTCCCACACAGGGTTTGGGCAGGGGGCAGGGTGTGCACTGATGATTTTTTTAATGCCTTGGAGATTTGGATTGAGCAGTGCATAATCCAGGAGGAGGCACAAAGGAATTAAGGGAGCAGCTGAGGCTGGTGGTCTGGATCTTAAGGACAGGTTTGGTGGGAAGGGTTGGGGGAGGATTTTGGGAGCCGTGCCCTCCTCTCTCCCCTCTCTGTTAATGGTGCTGTGAGCCATCAGAACCCACCTCTGAATCCAAGGAGCTCTTTCCAGCTTTGTGTCTCCAGTGTTCCTGGAAGAAACTGCCCCTGGGAGGAACAGAGGAACTGCTGAAGGTTCTTCTTGGTTTTTGCCTTGCAGATGGAAACTGGATCCTTTTTAACCCTCCCAGGACTTCTTCATATATTTCCATTTCTTCAGTATCTGCACCTGTGTCTGATGCCTCTCCTCCAACAACAGGATGAGGCTGTGAGTTCCAGGGATCAGCTCCTGGCTGTACAGTCACTTCCTTCCCTCTGTGCTTGCCTGTTTTTCTTTGCCCTGAGTCTGCAAAACTCAAGACACAAAAGTCTGTCCCCAGGGTTAGAAAGTTGCTCTGAGTGCATTGCACAGCAAATGTTTAAATCAGGCCAGGCAAGTGCAGTGAGGTGGAGATGGAACCCACCAGCTGAGAATTACAGCTCTTCAGGAATCCTTTCCCTGCCCCTCCTGCCCCAGCTCTCCAGCTGTAATGGAGAAGAGGTTAAATATTCAGGACAGCAAACAGCAGGAGGAAAACTGAGTCCATTAGAAATGAAAGTTCCCCAGGGAATGGTCAATGGAAAGGCTGCCAGAGCTCCAGGAGCTCCCAGGGTTGCCCAGGGTGGGGTTGTTGGGGTATGTGTGCAGGGCCAGGTGCTGCACTGGACGATCCTGGGGGTCCCTTGCAGCTCAGGACATTCCATGATTCTCCTGGAAGTGGCTGCTGCTGTCACTGGGGCCGTTTCTGTCACAGAAAACACCAGGCAGCTCCTGACAGGAGAAGCTTCTCCACCACACCAAGCTGAACTTTCAAAGTCAGCTGGCATCAGTGAGCAAGGGACAGAACTTTCCTGCTATAAATATTTGAACAGCAGTTTGTTAATTTTTGTTACTCTCAACGTGGATTAATTGCTGTTTTATTATCAACTTCAGTTTCTATTAGTTTAGGATTTACATCTTAAATGATAATATCAGACTTTGTGTTGAATAAAACATTTTGTAACCTAGACGAGTTCATTAAATTCGTGAAGGTGAACTGACAGATTAAAGGCAGAACAAAGATCCTGATGTGTTTTACAGTCTCAGGAATGTTCATTTGGAGTTTTGTAAAACAACACTGCACATCTCAGGTAGCTCAGCTTCAAATGGGTTGTGCTAAACGCTGCTGCCATTCAAAAGGCTGCTGCTCCTTGTGTGCCTTCAACAGACTTCTGCACCTTCCTTCTCCTCAAAGGCTAATGAGGTGTCATTTTACATTATTAATGACACAAATGACTGAAGTTGCAATGAAATAACCCTCTGCATGTTGTTCTTTTACCTAATTAACCTTGGGAGGGTGGGATTGTCCCTGTGGCCCCAGTGAGGGCTCCTAGGATTCTCCAGAGGAGGGACAAGGGCTGAAGTGGGGACAGGTCACACTTGTGCTGCACACCCATTCCAGCAAGAAATGCAGGAGATTTGGAACAACAGAATAGTTTGGGAGGGACCTTTAGAGCCAACTCCTCCCACCCCCTTGCAGTAAACAGAGTTAAATTCAATTTGTGAGGTTGCTCCGAGCAACCTGACCTTGAATGTTTCCAAGGATAAGGAACCCTCTGCCTGTCTGGGCAACCTGTGCCAGGTCTCACCACCCCCATTGCCAAAACCTTCTTCTTCCTTATCTAAATCTACTCTGGTTTAGTTTAGAACTCCTTGTCCTGTTGCTACAGGACAGATTTATCCAAGTTTGGATGGAAGCCCATGAGCAGCCGGGGGATGGAAACCAGAGCTGCTTGTCTAGAGTGTTGGGAAGACTCAGATTATTCTGGAATAACACTGGGTACTGACTGCAGTGTGGGGATGCTCAGATCCAGGGAATGTACAGACTCCTCTGCTGGGAGACACCCCATTAGTTATTAATTATTCCCACCTGGTGTGATTAATTAGGCTGCATACACAGGCTAATGACTGTGCAGCTGAGCCTCCTCTCTGGCTCAGGTCCATGGCCTGGGTCTCCTCTGCCTGTTCTGGGCAGGCCCTAGTGCCCTGCAGCCACCCTGGGCCACCTGCAGGGGCAGAGGCACAGGGGAGGGAGGGTGGGAAGGGCAGGGCTGGGGGTAATCGTGTGCTCCATGTGAGAAAAAGGGAAATTCTGTCAATGGAACAGATCACTCGGAGCCATTTCTTGTCTTAATCAGGAGATGTGGCACCCTGGGCACAGGAGCTGCTCTGCAGGGCTGGGTTAAATCTTATTTTGACCCCAGCAATCTGTTAGAGGTGCAGGATGGAGCCCCAGGAGAGCTCCTGGCTCTGCAGCTCTGCAGGACACTGTCATGGCCATGTCCCAGGGATGAGCCAAGGCAGAAGTTTGTGTTCTGAATTTAGAGGACTAAACAAATAAACACGTGTGTGAGAAAATAGCAGAGGGCTTAATGCAGAGACAGGGTGCTCAGAAGTATTATTGGAGAGGTTCATTTAATCCCAGAGAGATTCAAAGGGATAATGGCACGGTAGCAGCACTCCAGACCTCCTTACCCTCCCTGCCAGAGGTTACGTGGGCTTTGGGAGATTGATTCATCTGCAGAGCTGAGGGGAATTGGATGATCCACATGACTAACAATGAGATTTAGCCTTGAATTTATTCCACTCGAGCTACTTAAATCTGATGCTGTGTGGCAAGACACTCCCCCGGGCCTTGTGCCTGAACTTAAGCCAAGTTAGTGATGAGCAGAAGTTTTTCCTGCTGGGGGATGCTCAGTGACCTTGCGTGAAGTGGTTTTGGCAAGTTGGACGAGCAGGAGCTCGGAGTGAACCTGCACTAACAGGAGCAGTGGGGTCGGCTGTTCCCACACGAGGATGTGCTGCTGGAAAAACTCTCCCTGTTTTTCCTGCTGCTCTTGGTGTTTCCCTGGCTCAGGGCTGTCTCTCGAGGGCACAGCTACACCAGATTTTCCCTGCATTTGTTTTTTCTCCAGGACTTTTGCCTTTGGAAAGAATAGTCTGGGTAACAGCACCCGTTGTGAGGTTAAGGACGTGTCACTGTGTTACTCTCTGGGTTTTCCCTCTGTGTGCAGGGTTGGGAATGCTCCACTCCCAGCTTTGCATTTCTCTGACTTGGAGAATCTCTTTTAAAAAAAACTGTAGAGTGTATTTTGCCTGAGATTTGTTGGCAATTCTGGAGTCTTCCCTTTCTGTGATGCAGATATTGGAGGCATCAATAAGCCACCCTGATTTAAAGAGAGGCCACTAATCCAGGCAGAGGTTTTTCCCAGGATTTGGGGGGATTGAAACCCAGTGGAGCAGCCTGGAGTCCTCAGCAAGGAGGAGCAGGAAATCACCAACTCCTGATTAAGGAGGGAGCAACACAGGGGCAAGGAGTGGGAACCAGGGAGGGTGGCAGCCAGCGGGAGAAGAGACACATCCCTGATTGTGATCCATGAGGAGCAGGGAACTGCTGCTGTGGTGACCCCCCAGCCCCCAGCCTGGGCTGGCTGCCACCACTGAGCCATCCTCCAAAAGTGTGGGATGAGGAGTTCTGGAGTGAGTTGGTGCAGGCAGGAGGGGCTGGGGGAGCCACGTGTGTGCCTGCACAGGCTCTGCAATTGGCACTTAATTACATTAATTCCATGGGCATGCTTTCCATGGCAATTGTGTTTTCATGGCTATTTAAAGCCTGTTTAAATGTTTGCAGAGCTTTAATGGCTGTTAATTAACTGCTGGATGCAAATATATAGAAAGTGAGGGTGCACACATTTTGGGTGCACGCACATTCCCCCCTCCCTGCCATCCTACAAGGCCTGGCAATGTCCCCACTGCCAGCTGGGGGTGACAGTGACTGTGCTGCCCTGAGGAGCTGGGTCCCATGGGCTGTGGGGGGTCTTCTTTTGGGGTACATGGTTCTGTAGTCCACCAAGACACCCAGTGACATCTGGATCTGGAAAAGAGATGCTCAGTCCCTGGAAGGGTTCTAAGGCCAGTTTGGATGGAGCTGTGAGCAGCCTGGGATAGTGGAAGGTGCCCCTGCCCATGGCAGAGGATTGGAATGAGATGAGCTTTAAGGTCCCTTCCAAACCAAACCATTCCAGGCTTCTATAATTTATGCAAATTTCTGCCCAAGATTCCTAAAACATGTTGGGAATTGAGGCAGAGTCAAGACCCCACCTTCTAAAACAACAAAGTTTAATCTTCCTTTTTTTTTCATCTTCTTTTGACTTTCAGTATAAATTACCTCATCTGAGGTGTCACTAGAAATTGATTTGTTATGCTAAATACTTGCCAAATAAATAATGAACTCCCAAAGCAGTCTATATGCAATAAGACAAGGAGTGAATTATTTCTAATGGTTTCTTTTATCATGCATGGATTAAATTATTTCAGAGCCCTGATTCTCAGGGCTGGGCCATCTCCGAAAATGTGCTGGTGACACTTAAAAACACCAAACCCCCCTCTGTGCTCTTTTATGATATTAAATGTCACCAGTTTCCTCGTTTTATCACATTATTACAGCCTTTTCTTGCCTGGAAGGAATCAAATTAATGAAAGCCAAAAGAATCCAAGGTGTTTGCCCATACATCTCCCATAAAATCATCCCCCACATTACAGAACAAGTTTCCAAGTGATGCCACGAGGCAAAAGACCAAACCAATTTAAATAAAGCTGATTACAGCCTTTAAAAACCCCAACATCCCAACCCCCAAAGCTGAACAACACTGATGCCTATTTTAAGGTGCTGATAAACAGAAGCAGAACATTCATTTAGCAGAAATACGCTGCTTTATTTGCTCTGCCAGGTTTTGGCTCAAATGTCTCCTGATGGGCCTGGGGCATAGCAGGGAGATCAGTGCAGGTGCCCAGGGAACTTGTGGACGCTGCATCCCTGGGAAGGAGAATCACAGAATGTCCTGAGCTGGGAGGGACCCCCAGGATCATCCAGGGCAGCTCCTGGCCCTGCACAGACACCCCAACAACCCCACCCTGGGCATCCCTGGCAGCGCTGTCCAAACGCTCCTGGAGCTCTGGCAGCCTCGGGGCCGTGCCCATTCCCTGGGGAGCCTGGGCAGTGCCCAGCACCCTCTGGGGGAAGAACCTTTGCTGATCTCCAGCCTGAGCCTCCCTGGCACAGCTCCAGCCATTCCCTGTCCCTGTCACAGAGCAGAGATCAGTGTCTGCGCCTTCTCTTCCCCTCACAAGGAAGTCTCACAATGAGCTCTGCCCTCAGTCTCCTCCAGCTGAACAAACCAAGTGCACTCAGCTTTTCCTCTTGGGCATTCCTTCCAGACCCTTCCTCATCCTCATGTCCCCCCTTTGGGTACTCTCTAATGGCTTTAGGTCTTTTGTTTATGTTGTGGCATCCAAAACTGCTCCCAGGATTTGAGGTGAGGCTGCACCAGCTCTGAGCACCATCCCAGCCCAGGTTAGACGGGCCTTGGAGCACCCTGGGACAGTGGAAGGTGTCCCTGCCCATGGCAGGGGTTGGAATGGGATGAGCTTTAAGGTCCCTTCCAACCCAAACCATTTTATGAATCTGTGTGTTCAGGGTTGGGGTTTTTTTGGTCGCAGAGGTTTGAAATCCCAAGATTTAAAGCTCATTATAAAGGTCACTGTGCAGCTGATGTGCAGAGCCCTTTGGAGTCATCAGCCTAAAGTCTGATGGCAAATAATCAAGTCATTCCTAAAGGATTAATGTGCTATTAATGTGCAGGGTACATCACAAGAAGGGCTTTCAGAAGGGAAAGCCCAGTCTCAAAGTCACCAGCCTGTCACTGCATTTCCCCCTGGCTTTTCAGATATTTCCCACATTTTTTAGCACTGCCCTCATTTCCTTGGGATGAGTTGCAAGGGGCTGCTCCTGTTCTCTTGTGCAAAGAGGATACTGAGCCGACCTTGGAAAGATTCCTGAGAGGCCCTGTAAAAAAAATTAGGTGGCCTTGGTGTTAGATGACACAACAAACAGCTTGTTTTGTTGAAAAAATGTTTTTTAGAGCCTCTCATCTGGCCTAGAAACATATTTTTATTTAACTACTTATTTTTAAAAGGAAAGCTGTGATTCTTTCGTGCCTTTGTGGTGGGAGAAATAGTGAAAATGTGGATGTATCACCCAGCTTCCCTCTCACTGAGGGCAGGGAACCAGGATTTCACCTCCAACATCACCTCACGCTGTCTGGGGGTGGTGATGTCTGAGGAGCTCGAGGGGGGAGGTTTTCAGCATATGTTGCAGTCAGAAGTGTGTTCAGGGAGCTGCTTTGCCAGGAAACACTGCAGGAGACCAGGATGTCCCACCTGAAGAGCTCCTCCTTCTTGATTAAAAACCTTTTCCTCATAAAGAATTCAAATTCGGCAATACTGAAATATTCTGTGATCCAATTTCTGGCTTTGTAAGAGGAGTATTGGCAGGAAAAGAAAGTGGGACGAAGGAAATCTCCCAGGGTGACAATGTCATTCTTGTGTTTTCCGATTCAAAGACTGGAGATTTTGCGTTTTTGAAAATAATTTTCATTTGGAAAGTTTTCCCCATTTGATCAGTGTCAGTACCCCACATCCCAAAAGATGAAATTACACATTTCCTTGCAGATTAAATGAAACTATTCAAATAAATCTCATTGGACAGGCCTACCTTCCACAGTGCTGTGGAAAGGCAGCTCAAGCAGAGAGCTCTGCTGGTGTCCCTCACAGCCCTGCTCAGGCATGTCCAGACCCCAGCAGGGTCACAGGACCTGTTTTCCACCTGCTTGGACACTTTGGGTCATTGAGGTGCCCTCAGGCCAGGACAGAGGTTGATGTTTGCTGTGCATCCATGCAAAGCTGTGCACTCCCATCCTGTCCCTATCCAGCTGATCTGGAAAACCTGTCTATCTCCCTGGTGACTTTAGGAAGGCCCTGGGGGGATCTTGCCCACCTTTGAGTGGCTGCCCAGGTTGAAGGAGCAGCTCAGGGGTGATCAGGGACAATGTGATGTACTCAACCTGCCCATGCTCCCAGAGCTCCCTCCAGCACCATCTTCATTCCTGATTGTCTTTCTTGGTGCCCTCAACCCAACTTGCAGTGTGAGAAACCATATCAGTGGTCAGGAAATGAAGCTTTGTGATCATGCAGAGTTACCAATGAGAAGGAGAAAATTACTGGCTCAAAACTCCACCACTCGTTATTTGGGAAAAGTTTTCTTCACCCGTTTTTCCCTCACACCCCAAACCAAAGTCTCCCCCACTCCCTCCTTCTGTGTCTCTGCCTTGGCTTTCCAATGCCCAGCGTTCATCTGTCACCTCCCAGATCTGAGGAGCAGGAATTCCCAGTGAATCATGGCTTTGGCTCAGTGCTCTACAGTCCAGCCTGGTGCAATGTGTGATGGATGGGAGCAGGGCTAAGGTGGATCTGCCTGGATTTATTTCCCTTCTCTGTGCCTTGCTTTCTGTTTCTCCTGCCCCACAGCTGCCTGAACCCAGCCAGGTTTTAATGGGGAGACAGCAGCGAGCCAGGGTTGCTTCATGAATCAGGGGGAGCTGAAATTCTGCAGCACTGAAGACCATTTTCAAAGGCAATTTCGTGGACAATTATTTTTCCTGATTCCAAGTGGTGTCTGGCCACATTTCTGCATGGAGCTCATCTAGGACATGCTGCCAAGCCTGAGATGTGAGGCCAGGCGAGTGCCACTCACTGTTCTCAGCTGTGAGATGCTCCACTGCAAGCTGGAGGAAAACAGAAAGGAAAAACCCAGGAGTTTTGGTGCCTCCTTCCTTTCCAGGGAGATTCTGATGGGTGGCTGCACTGCACAGCTTTAGAGAGCACGTCCTTGAAAATTACAGCTCTTAGCTCTATTCTACCCAGTGGTTTGGGATCTACAAATATTTTCTGTTGCTAAAAGGAGAGGAAGGATCACAAGGTTATCAGCTGCATTCAGACACTGCCCGCGCTGTTCCGTGGTGAAGGACACTTGGAGAGCCCAATTTTCTGGTTTGACATCTCACACAAGGAGACTCTTCCGAAAATGGATGGGAACTAAAATTGTGAGCACCATTATCCATATTTTTATCTCAGCTGGGGTTCCTGGGCAGATGGGAAGTGGGAGTTGGCCCAGAGGAGGTTGAGCTGCTGCTCTGATTAAAGAGCCCCCACAAATGACAGGGCTTTGACAGGACCAGCACAAGTGACCATTGGGGCTGCAACCCAGACCAGCCCTCCAGTGCCTGGAGCTCACCGCCCTCCATCCTCCAGCACAGATGCAGGGGAAGGCTGGAGCTGCTTCCGTGTGGCAGCAAACTGGGGGCATTTACTGCAGGGAGCACAATAATCAGCTGAGTTATGACCAAGTTTATGGGGTGAGCTCCTGTGTGCCCATTCCAGTTCATCTGCTTGGCAAACTGGGAGCATTTCCTGGTTCATGAATCTCCAGTGAGCAGCTGGGGATGTCTGTGGGCAGAGGCTCGTTCCCATTTCAGCTGCAGACAACAGTGGGGTAGAGCATGAGCAGAGCCACTGGTGTGGAGCCAGAAATTGTTTCTCAGGACGCCTCTGGAAGCCAAATTGCTTCCCAGCACAGTTGTGATAACGGTGCTGCAGCAAATGCCATTTAAATACAATTCCCTGCTAATGCAAGGGAGAGAGGGGGGAATACACAAACCAAATAATTAACGCTGCCTGGATGGCTCCAGCTCTGTACAAGAGGGAAGTAAACAGTGGGGTGGAAGAGGACAGCTTTTCCTTGTAATTGTAAAACTTAATTTGCTCTTTAAGGAAGGATCAAAATGACATTAAAGTGAATGCCAATTGATTTCAAAGGGGTTTGGATTGATTTCTGGAAACTATTGCTGGTTAAAATTGCCAGGGAAAGCCCATCAAGACTGACATCTTTACAGCCTCTGTGGCTGACCAGAGATGGGAACTTCTTTCTGGAAATAACTTAAAATATTTCTGTAATATAAAATGGAAAGAAAACTGCTGCCTCCTAAGGAGGGACAAACTCCTTCTAAGGTGGCTCTATAAGTATTAAACCAGCCATTTCATTTTTTATTTTTTAAAACCTTTTCTCAAGGCTCCCCAGCTTTCCTGGAGCCCAGGCTCTTGTGAGGGGAATGGAGGAGGTGATCTGGGAGGGGAAGCCAGGGTTTGTGACATCCAGGATTTCTGACATCCAGGGTTTGTGACAATCCAGGTTTTGTGACATCCAGGGTTCCTGGCATCCTGCTGACCCTAAAATATGTGGTAAATGCAGCTTTAGAACTGGATTCTCCTGACACTGCCCAGTGCTGGACAAAGTGGAGGCCTGGCCCCAGAAATTGATGCTTGGAGCCAGGTATCCCAGGGCCCACAGACTCCCAGGGATGAGCATGGTCTGCCAAGGAATTATGAACCTCTATGTCACTGGAAAATGCAGGTTTTTAAAGGGCAGTGTGTGCTCTCCTCCAGGTCTCCAAACCAGAGAATCCGGCAATTTTCCATGAGAATTTGATCATCACCTGCATGTTCCTTCAGTGTTGAAGAAAGGGCTTTTTCCACTGAAGACTTGGTCTGTTGGAGAATTCCCAGCTAGCTCAGAAATCCCCAAGTTCTGCTCACCACGGGCAGCACTGTGGAGCTTCCCCAAGGAACCCCTTCCCTGGCTTCTGGCTCCATCCCCACAGCTGGGGTTTGTTGGGAGCTGTGTGGTGTGGATACAGCTCTGACAGGTTATAAACCCTAAACACCAAAACCAGAGAATTTTGGAGCTTGTTGACTCCATAGTTTAGCAGTGGTGGAGGATGACCTGGTGAGTAAAGATGAGCTATTTAAATACCTGTTCCTTAACGAGGTCCATCCTTCCAAACACACACAGAATGGTTCTCAGGGAAGGATTTTATTCGCTCAACAGCAAAAGCAACACGACACACATTTAATATTCCTTCTTATTAATATCACATCTTCTAACAGGCAAATCCTGTCAGCTTATTATCAAACTCACAACCCCTCTGACTGAGCAGAAACATGGGAAGTGAGAGAGGTCAGAGCTGTGTGCCCAGGAGAGCAGCTCACCCCTTAACAAACCCCTTTCTTCATTTCCTCAGCCTTTACCTCCCATTTGTAAATGACTCATTTGCTGTGTGGCTGATATCATATTTAATAACTCTCCCTGCTCTGGTTTACATGGCACCCATGGCCCTCCTTGCCATGCAGCATCACTGGAGACCTGGCACTGCTAGGATTAGCATTGCAAATTCCTTGTAAAACCCAGTCTCACTTCACTGGAGTCTCCTAAGGCGATTTGCCCTGCAAATCCCTATTACAGCACACTGGTAATGCTCTCTGAGGCTAATTGTTCTTCCTCTGTTAGTGGGAACAATGTGCCCAGCCTGATGTTAAAGAAGCAGAACAGACTTATTGAATCCCTATGCTAAGTGCTCTGTCATTTTGCTGCCTTTGATGGGAATTAAGAGCCTGAAGTCCTTGAGCAGGACATGACAGAGCACATTTTGTGAGCACATCTGCCTGTCCTTACACAGATGTGGCCAGCTGGGACGTGGCCATGGCCCTGACAGACACAGCCCTTCCCCAGGCTGGCCCTGCCTGGAGTTTCACAGACTCCCAGAAAACTCCTCACACCCTCCTGGGAAAATCTGAGCCACTCTGGGTCAGCCAGAGTGGGATCGCAGCAGGGATTTAGGCACCAGCTTCTCTTCTCTCATGGCAATGACTTCTTTTCCAACTTCTGTACCAAAGGATTCACCTCATTCCAGGCAAGCAGCTGCCCCTGGATCCCTGGAAATGTCCAAGGCCGGGCTGGACAGGGCTTGGAGCAGCCTGCGATGGTGGAAGTTGTGCCTGCCATGGCAGAAGGTGGCACTGGATGAGATTTAAGGTCCTTCCAACCTAAACCAGTCTGGGATTCTGGGATTCCCAGTGCTGTCCACAGATGGCCCAGCCCAGCTGCCAGTACAGAGGGGCCACAGAGGTGCCCTGCAATCCTGAATCTTGCAGGAATTAGGCAGACACTTGGACTTCACACAAGACGACAGCAGGCAAAGACTTTGTGCAGAGAGCTTTACTGTGACCTTCACCTTGCAGTGTTCTTGTGTAAAGACAACTATCACCAGTGAAAATCCCTTAAATACCATCCCACAGACAGGATATGGCATCACATAGACAGGAAAGATGTTCACCACAGTGTTCCCCAATCCCCTGGGCTATTGCAGAGTTTTTCCCTATTATGGTAACAGGTAAACAAAGCCCTCTAAGGTCACAAACTCTAATCCTCACTCTCAGTAGGTCCAGAAGGCCACAAACCCACAATTCTCTGTCCCAGCCCATCCCTGGTGACCTGGATGTGCTTCCATGGTCACCTCTGGGCCTAGGAAAGAGGCTTATTGTAGCTTTCAAGGCCTGCTCCTCTATTATACACATAGAACCGACCTAAACTCTGCTTTAGAGGGATCATGAGATCCAGTGAGAGGACTGCCAGGTGTGCTGGGCCTGGCAGAAGGTGCAGCAGTGCCACCAGAGCGATGGCAGTGCCACAGCAGTGTCCTGGTGCCACTGCAGTGTCCTGGTGCCATTACAGTGTCCTGGTGCCATTGCAGTGTCCTGGTGTCACAGCAGTGTCCTGGTGCCACTGCAGTGTCCTGGTGTCACAGCAGTGTCCTGGTGCCATTACAGTGTCCTGGTGTCACAGCAGTGTCCTGGTGCCACTGCAGTGTCCTGGTGCCACTGCAATGTCCTGGTGCCATTACAGTGTCCTGGTGCCATTACAGTGTCCTGGTGCCACAGCAGTGTCCTGGTGCCATTACAGTGTCCTGGTGCCACTGCAATGTCCTGGTGCCATTACAGTGTCCTGGTGTCACAGCAGTGTCCTGGTGCCACTGCAGTGTCCTGGTGCCACTGCAGTGTCCTGGTGCCATTGCAGTGTCCTGGTGCCACTGCAATGTCCTGGTGCCATTGCAGTGTCCTGGTGCCACAGCAGTGTCCTGGTGCCATTACAATGTCCTGGTGCCATTACAGTGTCCTGGTGCCATTACAGTGTCCTGGTGCCACTGCCATGTCCTGGTGCCACCTCCAGCAAGTCCTGCAGGGAGGGACCCTCAGAGGCCACGCTGGTGACCCAGCCCAGTGGCACACAGCAGTTGGCAGCCCCGGGCTGGAGCTGGCTGTAAAACACAGCCAGAATAGCCCCGTGCTCTGCTCTTGCCTCCGGCCAGCTTTGGGCTGAACGCCTGACCCGAGGCCTCTCTCTGCTCCTTTAAATAGCTGGGAAAATGGAGGTGGGAAAAGCCAGGCTCGGGCTGTCCTCGGCAGCCTCGGCGTGTGCTGCCATTGCTCTGGAAGAAATGCTCCCTCCTGCCTCAGGCAGGCCGCGATCCCTGCCTGGAGAAATGGCTTTCTCCTGAGCGTTTGTTATCTGCAGCTGCGTGAGGCTCTGCGGCTGCTCAATTAAAGAGCTCGTTTTCCCATTAAGTGTCTCCTCAGACAAATGGGAAGTGTGTTTAATGCTCGCTCAGGATGAGGCCAGCATGTTTCTCCTGCTGTTTTACACTTCCTTCTTCATAGGGATTTGTCGTCTCTGACTGTTCAAATACCTTGAAGTTCCCCAGCATTTGCCATCAGGGGAAGGTAACAAGTGTGGTGACAAAGAGTGAGTGCCAGATGGGCCTGGGAGAATGGATGGCTTTAATAGACGTTACTGAGGCCCTTTTGCACCCTGCCTGATGCTGAGCAACCTCCCCATCCATCACCCTCACCCTGCCTGAGGAGAGCACAGCAGCCAGCCTTTAACACACCTTTCCTCCCCTGCTCCTGTCAGGCAAAGTGCTGGCCTGGCTCCCTCCCCTCTCCTGACAGTTTGGAGAAGGCAAAACAAGCAACAGATCCCCTTCCTCAGCTTGATGCTTTTTGTTAACATGACCTGAGAATCAGCTCCTTCCTGCATTAATACAAGAACTGATCGAGTGTGCTCTGAACCTTTATTTTCCTTTTTTTCTTTCCCCCTATTTTCCTCAGCACTGTTTTGCTATGAATCAAACATCTGAGGGAAATGATGCAGATTTTTGCCTGTATAAAAATGCTTTGCCCGAAGTACGAGTTCCACGTTGGGCTGATGCATTAATCCTTGTCTCATGGACAGCAATAATCACTCTCTGTCGTTTTTCAAGCTGCAACTCAGCACTTCAGCTTTTCTCACTTGCCTTTCAGCAAGTTTGGTGTCAGCCCCAAAATGGGGAAAGGAGGGAGGGAGGGAGGAGGGCAGAGCTCCTCTGGGCCTGATCCTGCTCTGGCCTGCACTGAAGGTGTGTAATGAGTAACTGGGTAAAAGCAGCATCAGACTCCACTGTTCCCTGATTTCTCATCTCATTCCTAAACCAGCCTTGGCTAAAGAGCAGCAGGGTTTATGTGTGACCAGTGTGCCCCAGCTGGGCTGAGCAAGGCTTGGTGGGACCATTCTGACTCCTTGGGACTGACCAGGTGTGGTGGGAGCAGCCTGGCTTGCTTGGACTGACCAGGCGTGGTGGGAGCAGCCTTGGCTTGCTTGGACTGACCAGTGGTGGGAGCAGCCTTGGCTTGCTTGGACTGACCAGGCGTGGTGGGAGCAGCCTGGCTGCTCTTCCCTGCCCATGGCAGGGGGCTGGAACCCGATGGTCTTTAATCCACCCCAAACCACTCTGTGACTGTGATTCCTGAGCTCTGGTGCAGAGGGGCAGCTGTTCCTCTTGGCCAGGGCAGGGCTCCTGGGTGTTTTGCATGAGCAGTGAATAAAGAGCAAGGGAAGTACAAGTTGCTGTGTGATGTGAGCTGCAATTCTCCAGCCTTTGTCCCATTGCAGATGTGCAACCCCACTGTGCTGCCCACCCTGTGCTGGGGGATTTAGGGCTGACATGAGAGGAGCCCTGGGAGCACTCAGTGCCTTTGTGCTCTGAGATCAGCCTCAGCTCTTCAGTAAAACAAGTCCTGATTTATCCCTGTGGATAAATAACTTCAGCTCAGGACTCCATCACTGTCAGGTTTTGAGGCACTTCCCCTACAAGAGGCAGTAAAACCCTTTACAGCACTTGCTCAGCACGACAAATCCTGTTCATCCCCTTGAGGGTGGCTTTATGTCCCGTGCCCCACGGGGGCTGTGCCAGTCACTCCAGCCCTGCTGCTGGGGTGATGTGGATGAAGTGTCACAGTCTCACCCTGGGCTGTGGCCACAGGGCACATCCCTGGTGTCCTGTGCACTCCCAGCAGAGCCACTGCTCCTTCCTTGTCCCTGGTGGCCACAAATCCAGAAATGGGGAAGATTTGGCTCCAAGCAGCTCTGCTTTGGACTGAAATGGAAATGGATCTGATGACCATCAAGAGGGTGCCACGAGGTTAGTGGTTAATAAATGGTTTAATAGCTGGCTTTAAATAGTTCTTGTAATTGAGGCTTTTTGAAATTCATGTTCATATGGGAAAATCAGGTTTTTTGCTTAGAAAATACTGAAACACATTTTTTTCTAATTTCACATTAAATTGTGGTAAGTGTGATTGAAGAGGCCAATTGACAATGTCCCTCTCCCCTGAACAGTTTTGGTTGCAGTAACTGGTATTGACTCTGTGGAAAAGAATTCATGGAAAATCTTCAGGTGGATGCAATCAGATTTCTTCAAGAAAGGGGCGAGCAAAACTTTCTAATTTTTAACAATAAATTCTCAGTGATTTGAGTTTTAACTGCTGCTCCTCTCCAGGTTCAGAAATGTGTGTATGGAATGTACAGATCCCAGCAGACAGAATATTCTCTCTGAAGGCTGCTCACCTGGGCAGGAATATTTCACATCCAAATCTGAACAAGGAGAGAGGAATAGCCTGAAATTGCCAAGTGTTTTGTGCTAAGAGCTTTAATGTGAGATTTAGGGATTTCTTATTCAGTTTGCTGGGCTCAATTGAGCTAAAGAGTTTAAATCTTTTAAGTTTTGGGTCTTTGATCATGTTTGGTCACCAGCTGAACCCTGACTATTGCAGGTTGATACTTTGATTTTGTCCAGACTTAAAAGAATTCGGATAAAGGCAGAAAGTTTCTCTCTAGAAAACAGAAACTTTGCTTTTTGAAAAAGCCCCACAATTTCCACTGGAGATAGAGTGCAGGTTTTTAGATTTTTGTAGCAAAATTATTTCTTGTCAACTACAGGTGAACATGGCTGTTATAACCATTATTATTACTATTATTATTATTATTAACTATTTTTCTTCCTTCAATTAATTTATTTGCAAGACCCTTCTGCTGTTTTAGAGATCTCAAACATAAGCATTATTTTTTATTCTGAAATTAAGGCTAAAATAAAATACCAGATCATTCAAATGACTTGGTTTCATCTTTTGTATTTTCTGAACGACCAGACCTAACTCTTAGGAAATCCACACAGCCCTTGAAATATCTACTGAGAGAAGAAAAACATGATGGGGGGGGAAGCCCATGGAAGAACATGGGGGGGAAAAAAAAGCCCATTAAGTGAAATCCAAGGAGGAAGGACAAAATAATGCTCAAAAATGATGTTCCTTTTCCCCTCTCAATCCCCTCAGTCACCTGAGAGCCACAAATCCCCCTGCAGGGAGGAGGAAATGCAGTTATCACTCTGCTCTGGCACAGCAAAGGCTAAAACCAAAGTGGTTTAACACAGAAACCGGAATAATTTGCAGACTATGAGAGAAGGGCTTTGAGGATGCTCCAGTATGGGCAGCACCCGAAGTGAAGTTCAGGAAAAACAACTTTCCTTTGGGATTTTATAGCCCTTATTGTAAACAGCGAGTGACAAATGTATTTTAAAAATTAGGGAAAAAAAGAAGTCCTGCCAGGAAGCACTTAAGTCAGCTGGAATATTTCTCCCCTGATAACTCTGAGTTATCCATTTTCCCCTGGTTCTGCCTCACTGTGGCCCTGTAAAAAAACAGCCCCAGCTGCTCAATAAATAATAACGCCACGGAATTTTAAAACAAGAAACTGTTATTAAAGTTACAAATCTTTGTGGTCTTTTTATCATTAATAAAACATTTATCTATTAATAATGGATATTGTTTCTACCCAGCTCCTGCTTTAAATGGGAAGAAAACCGACAGAAAATGAATGGCGATTGGAAAATTGCCAATATTTCCTTGCCCTCCCCAGCCAAGGCTGACAAAAGCAGTTCCATTGATAAAGTGCTCGTCATTTACAGAGGTTTAAAAATTTTAACAGCCTGACATAAATTGAGGGCTCCATGCTTGGCCTTGGGGCCACGAGCAGCTGGGATTAATGGGGAGAGTGGGCAGGAACAGGAGCTGTGGCTGCAAGTCCTGCACGTGTGGTTAAAGGGGATGGTGCTCACACCAGCCCAGCTCTGCATCCCCATGTGCAGCACTCCAGGACACCTCAGGGGCAGCTCCACCTGCAGTGCAGAATCCCAGAATTTATGGGATGGAGATGGGATTGGTGATGATCCCGCCTCTCTCTGCACAGCCCAGTGCAGAGCAGGGCCCAGCAGCCCAATCGTGCTGGAGGTGCTGGTGACACATCCCAGGGCTGTCCCCGCCTTTTAATGAGTCAGAGCTGTTGCAGTGTCCTGCCCTTTCTGGCTGCAAGGGAACATCCATCCCATTGTCTGGGCAGGATAATTGCACAGGGCTGGCAGCCCTGCACTCAAAATAGCAGCCTGACCCAAATGAGAACATTTCCCATGTGGCTGAAAGTGTCTTGTTTTCTCTCTCAGAAAAAATAGGAATAGGGAAATATATATATATTTTTTTTTTTTTTTTTTTTAAAGGAAATGTTCAAGTGTTGGTTTTGAAGTGCTAAACACCCACAGCTCTCTCAGCCACTCCTCAGCACACTTGTGCTCCAGATCTGGGGGGCTCAGCTGGAGAAAAGGAGGCAGAATTACTCCAGGGAGCCACACCACACCATCATGGTTCATGTGTCTGGTTCCACTGGAGGAGCCTCAGCAGCTGCTGATTGATTAAAAACCATCAAAACACAAACACCCCGAGGAGCACATCTGGAGGAAAGCTCACTCAGAGGTGTTTGCTCACTGTGTTCCACACCACAGCACTCAGCTGGCAGCTCTGCACTGCTCCCTTTGCAGACTGAACCTTCCCAGGGCCCTGGTGTCCTTTTATCCAGAGCAGCAAATATTTGACAGCCTGGTAATTGCTGCTTTACAGTGGTGGGTGGCACAGGGTGACCGTGAAGGATGGAGAGCAAGCTCTGGAGGTGGATCTGACGGAAAGATTCATGTTTGCAGCACGGCAGGAACATTCTGGTGACATCTCCTGCTGCAGTGCCTGGCAGCTGCTGGCTTTCCCCTGCACAGAGTTTGTGGAAATGTCCCTGTCCTGTGGCTCAGTGCCTGGCGTGGTCCAGACACAACGCAAACGGAGCCCTCTGAGGAATAATGATGAAACAGTGCTTAATGTGCATTTGCTGTTGCTGCAGATGGACCTGGGACCACTCCAGGCTATCCAGAATTGCATTGGGAATGTGGCCTGTGGGACCAGACTGCAGGAGGGTGGTGTAAGGTGATAAATGCATTTTTACATGCTCTGTGTTTGGGACATTGGTACCTGTGCTTTAATTGTCTCCATCCAGATGTTCATGACAAAGCACAGCTGCTGAGCCTGTGCTGGAGTCACAGCAATGCCAGCTGAGGTGCCATTAGAGTTGTGTGGCCTCCCCTGTGACAGCATCCCAGTGACAGCTGGGCACTGGTTAATGACAAATTATTGTTTGTAACACACTGGGGCTGAGGTGCCTCTGCATCAGGAGGAGGGTGAGGGCTGGGGCCCTGCCTCTGTGTGAGGATGTGAAACCACAAAGGGAAGTTGGTGTTACTCCTTCAGGAGCAAAAAAAGGTGCCAAATTCATTTTTTCCTCCGAGATATTACCTCTCTGAGAGATGTAACCCCCAGCTGGGAAGCATTTAAAACAACTGCAGTGCAGACAGTGCATGAGGCAGCAGAGAGAGGGCAGAGCATCTGTGCAAAGGGAACTGGCAGGGCCAGCACAGTCCTGGGCCAAGAGCTGGGTCTGCTTCTGCACAAACACCACAGGGAAGGGAAGGATGGAAACTCAGATCTGGAACTGGTTAAAGCACCTCAGGGAGTGGAGCGATGGAGCAGCTTTGGGGGCTGGAACAAAATGGGCTTTGAGGTTCCTTCCAGCTCCAACCATTCCGTGATTCCCTGAACTCCTTACATGGGCAGACAATGATAGGACAAGGGGAAAGGGGTTTAAACTAAAAGAGATTCAGATATTTGGGAGAAATTCCACCCTGTGAGGGTGGGGAGGCCCTGGCACAGGGTGCCCAGAGCAGCTGTGGCTGCTCCATCCTTGGAAGTGTCCAAGGTTGGAGAGGACTTGGAACAACCTGGGCTAGTGGAAGGTTTGGGGTTGGAATTGGATGGGCTTTAAGGTCCCTTCCAACTCAATCCATTCTGTGATTCCATGAAATAAGCATCAGAAACCCAGGAATTAATTAAATTTAAGTGTAAGGAAAACAGAGAAATATGTCACATCCAGGTTATTAATGATTATAAGTCCTCAGTAAATTCCCATTATTGGGGCACAGAGTTATGGTGATGGATATTCCTACAGAGGAGACAAAGAAAGTTTTTAAAAGTCAGGGCGAGTTTTGTTTCTATTTTCACTTTTCACTGATTTACTCTTGGCTGTTGAACAGACACTGAGAATGCAGAGAGGAGCAAACCCACGAGTTCAGTTTTCATTCCTGGCCTTGTGTTCCTTGGCTTTCCACCCCTAGCCTGGGGGATGTTTACAAGCTCAGAAATCATTTTTACCTTGAAATGGATCAGTTAAAAATTAACACAGTTGTAACTAACTTTGAAAGGATTAAATTAGAAGCGCTGTGCAAGAAATGTAAAGTCAGAGCACGCCTATAATATCATGGTGGTTTATGTTCTTAAATTAAAAATTTTAATTAAATTTGCCTCTTTAAAAATTATTTTGCTTCTACAGTGTTATCTAGATGTTTTAGTCTGCTGTGGAGGAACGGAGAGAAACTGGAGCAAACAAATCAACTATTGCATAAAAACACACAGGCACACTTGCAGGTTTATCCCAGAGAATTGCCTTGGCCCATTGGGGAGGTTTTTGAGTTATGCTGAACATTCACCTTTCCAGAGAAAGCACAGCAATCAAATGTCCTTTTTCAAAGCATTTGCCTCTGCTCCAGCTGCTGGGATGGGCTGGGGTGAGCCCTTGACACCATCAGTTCCCCCTCAACACCATCAAATCCCCCCTCAACACCATCAGTTCCCCCCTCAACACCATCAAATCCCCCTCAACACCATCAGTTCCCCCTCAACACCATCAATTCCACATCAACACCATCAGTTCCCCCTCAACACCATCAGTTCCCCCTCAACACCATCAATTCCCCCCCAAAACCATCAATTCCCTCTCAACACCATCAACTTCCCCGAAAACCATCAATTCTCCCCCAACACCATCAATTCCCTCTTCAACACCATCAATTCCCCCCCAACACCATCAATTCCACATCAACACCATCAATTCCCCCTCCCACTGCTACTCCCAATGGACACGATGATTCCTGGGAGCACACAGGGTTTGTTACTGATCTGCTTCTGCTGATTGCAAATAGTTCTGGGGATAAGGGGTATAATTAAAGGAAAAAGCCCCACTGAATGAGTTATAAGAGGTGTTGGTGAGGTTTCTCATGCAGGACAGCTGAGGATGCAGCACCAGTGAGAGGCTGTTATCAAATTATCCCCTTTTTCAGTTATCCCAGGATGCTCACTCATCAAGGAGTGAACAGAAAGATGTGTAGATTCACAGAAATTCCAGCTGTGGCTGCAGGAGGGGAGTGGTAACTTGGGAGGGGATGTCCTTGTCCCTCCTGTAGGATGAGCTGCTGGGAAAGGGAGGCACAGCCTGGGCACACTTGTCCAGGTGCAAGGTGGAGCAGAGCCTGGGGCTGAGCTGTGTGGGAATGTGCTTTGGAGCCAGCAGGAAGGGAGGATGCAGGATCCTGACCTTTCTACACTTTGGGGCACTTGAAACCCTCCTGTCTGAGGGGCCAGGAGCTGCAGGGTAGTGGAAAAGCAGCCCTAAAATACCCAACAGAGGGATGATCCATGTGTGTGCTGGGTCAGGGGCCATGGGGTGATCCCACCTCTGTGCTGAGTTCCTGGGGGAGTGGGGCAGGGGGATAGAGACTCCTAAATCACAGCCTCAGGGATTTGTGTGGGGTCTGCAGGATGAGGAAATACCAGATTTTGAGAGTTTTTTAACATGAATCTATGAAAGTCACAGAATCACAGAATGGCCTGGGTTGTGATGCCTTTTTCTGGTCTTAGGAAATAAAGGCTCAGACAGGGTTAGAGAGTTGGGGGTCGTTTACCTCGGTATTTTAATAGGATCCCATTCCATGGCTTCTGCCGTCCAGGTAGAATGCGTCACCAAAGCCCCGTCCCCCCAGTCGAGTGTACAATTAAAGACTCTACTCATTAGCAGATCTACCAGGAGGGCCCAGTAAGGGCCTGGGTGGGCTCACTTCTAGTTTACAAAATCTGTCCTGCTAGGAGACCTTGAGGGCTCACGAAAACAGGGTGTTTGGTCTCTAACTCTACATGGTTTCAGGGGTGTTTGGTCTCCAGCCCTACAAACACCATGAAACCAGGCTGAACTATCACCTAAAGCATCACAAGTGTGCATGCTGATACTTGTGAATGTAGGGAACAGGGTAAGAAATATTCAGGAGAAAAGCAGAAAAATCCTTCAGGCATCAGTTGGAAAGGACCTTAAAGATCACCCAGTTCCAACACCCTGCTACGGGCAGGGCACCTTCCACTATCCCAGGTTGCTCCAAGCCCCATCCAGCCTGGCCCGGAACACTTCCAGGAGTGGGAGATGAGGAGGTTTGTGGTTTCTGTGGATAACTCTGAGGGCTGACTGTGATTCTCCCCCTCTTCCCTCCAGCACTTGCTGCTGACTCAGCTCCAAGAGTCTCATTGATTCTTCACCCTTTCCTTCCACACACCCCACTTCTCTCCTTGCCTGTGTCATTACACCAGCCCCCACAATTCCCAGGGCTTTATTCAGGCACAGGGACCCCTGAGCAGGCTGAGGAGAGGGGATCTCATCCCACCCAAGGGCAGCTCCTGCCTGCTGAGCACCAGCATCACGGGGACACTCAGTGTTCCAAAGATGCTGCACCAGGAGCTGCACCTCAGTTTTCTCACCTGACCAAAGTTTATAAGGAGGGGTTAGAGTGGGAAAGGGTTGTAGGTATTCCTGAAATGCTGTGGCCCCAGCTTTCCCCATCTCCATGGAGCACTGCAGATCCATCAGTGGGATGCAATTCTCCCGGGGTCACTGGGACAGTGGGGTGGCTTTCCCAGTGTGGGTCTTTCCCCATACAGGGAAACCTGCCATAAACCTTCTCCTGCTGCTCTCCTTTTGGTTTTCCTCTCCCCCTGCTCCTCTCCTGACCCTTGGAAGGGGTCAGGATGCACCTGTGCCTCAGCAGAGGGGTTGGGCTGGCTCCTCCACGCAGGCACCTCCCAGCAATTTGGCATTGCAGTCACAGCCCATCCCCAGCTCTGCATTGTAGGAAGCAAATTTTGCCCAATAAAGGGATCGATCAGCTGCCCTGTGCATGTTCTCAGTGCTGTTAACAAAACCATCACATAAGCACTTCTTCAAATCTCTGCTCAGACATTGCTCCCAAAATCTCTGCTCGCAGTGCTCGATGAAATGAGCACAAAGAGCCCTTTTGTGCTGCAGCCTCTGCCCCTCTCACAGCTCCACACTGGCTCTGCTTTCCCCAAAGCTCTGGGCAAAGGGAGGTGTGGGGTGGCGGTAGCAATTGGAGGAGAGCAGGCTCCTGCTTTGGCATCAGGAATTCACAAAGCAGAGAAAGAACAGGGAATTTGGCTGGGGAAAGCAGAAGGGGCAGCAGGAAAATGAGGGTGTGGGCAGGGCTGTGCAGAGGTGCAGGGGCAGGGGGGAGCAGCCTGACCTGCTCCTCTGCTCCAGGAGGGAATGAGCAGAATTCCATGCGTCCTCCATGGCTCTGCCTTCTGAAAATGCAAACTGCTGCTTCTTCCCCACAGCAGATTTTCTCTACATGAATTATTTTGATAGTTTTTTTGATTGAAAAAGTATCTTAACATAGAATAATTCCAGAAGAGAAAGCAAAGGCTGGTTTACATTGCAGGCTGCAGTAAAAAAGACGGATAGAGGATGTCACCAAAAAAATCAAAAAGGGGGAAACACTTCTAAAAAGCCAATAGTTTTTCATAAAATCTTTCATGTTCTACTAAAGGCCATTTTTCAACCAAATGATTCTTTGCCTTGTCCTAGGCTTGAAAAATGTTAAGCAGCATCTCCCAAGGCCACGCTGGAGAGGCTGGCAGGGAAGGGGAGAGACTGCATTTCACTGAGGGGGCTCCCAGCCCCAGGGGCTGTGCCTGGGATCACTTCTGGGATATTTCATGCTCTCTGTTCTTGCCTTTGAGTTCAGTTTTGCCTCTGAATTTTGTAGTGCTACTCCTATTTTTTATGTCCATGTTGCTGTTATGAGGTGGGTGGTTATGCTGGGAGAATTCTGGTGCTGGAGTCTCTCCCAAGGTTGGATTGATGTGTTGAACTTTTCACAGGATCATGGAGTGAATGGACAAGGGGGAATGGCCTTGGGGTCAAGGAGGGCAGGGATGGATGGGATATTGGGAGGGAATTGTTCCCTGTGAGGGTGGGGCAGGCCCTGGCACAGGGTGCCCAGAGAAGCTGTGGCTGCCCCTGGATCCCTGGAAGCACTCAAGGCCAGGCTGGGCAGGGCTTGGAGCAGCCTGGGATAGTGGAAGGTGTCCCTGACCATGGCAGGGGTGGCACTGGATGGGCTTTAAGGTCCCTCCAAGCCAAACCATTCCATGATTCTGTGGTTCACCCCTTCCAGGTGGGTCAGACAGGCCCTGCAGCCCCTTCACCAGGGCCATCCCACAGCTCCAGGGCTGGGTTTGGCCCCCTGAGCTGGGAGAAGGACAATCCTTGTAGGAATTGAAGAGGAAGGAGGGTAGGCAGGGCTCATCCCTGACTCTCCCAGCAGATTTGCTCCCAGGGGAGAGTTTGTTTGCTGGTACAGCCCCAAGGCCTGGTGCTGCATCCACAGCCCCACAGAGTGTGCTTGGAACTTTATCCATGGAGCTCTGTGCTGGGGGGTTGTCACAGGCTGAGTGCAGCCATAAAATCCTTCTAGAGATTTTCTCCAGCATCAAATCCCAGTGAGCACTGGGGGAGCTGCCTGGAGCTGCCCCCGTGTGTGTCCTGCATCCCCCTGCCCCATCCCTGCCTGCCTGGGCTGGCTCTGCCCTCCCAGAATCCTGGATCCACGCTCCAGGAGCTCAGGGCTGATGCTGCTGCTGCATTTGCTGTCTGCAGTTCCTGCTGCCCCTCAGAGGGGGCTGAACTCTCTCACCAGGCTCTGAGAAATGGACTTTTGTGCACTGCCAGCTGGTTCACACCTCCACCCCCAGCCAAGCTCCGTGTGCTTTTCACCCTAACTATCTGGAGAGATCTGCACTGAAGCAGAGAATTGCTCCATTACAGAAACTGTGGCTGAAAATGAAGTTGTTTTTCTAATGGGCCAAATATGCACATCAGAATGGTACAAAAAAAGCCCCGGCAATTGCAGTTTAAAATGACTTGGCAGAATCTATTTGCCTGCTATCACATTTATTTGCCTGCTGCCTGATTTACTGCCAGTGTGGGGTTTATTGCAGGAATGAGAGACTTGCAGCTAGATGTCTGTGAGTTATCCCTGCAGGCTCCTGCCCTGCCTTGGGCTGGATCTGGGGGTGGGAGAAGGAAAGGAGCAGCCTTTGAGTAAATCCTGGGTTTGCCACCTCCATGCTCATTTCTTGGGCTTTTGGAGGTGTTGCACAGGGTGACTGTGAGTCGTTTCAAGGGGAACCTTTGGATGAAAACCATGGACATTGTAGAGGCAGGATGGTGTGACCCACAGGAAATTCACCTGGGAATTCCAGTGTGATTGCAGGGATTTCTTCCTCAGCACTCTGAACCTTTGTGGCTCTGGTCTGGAGGCCAGACTGTCCCTCTGCCACCAGCAGGGCTCTGCTAATGCTGTCCCTGTCTCTCCTTGTCTTCCACCTGTGCTTTCCACTGAGCCTGTGTCCATTCCTGGCAGCACATCCCTCCTGAGAGCCTCCCCAGCAGGTCCCTGTGATCTCAGTGAGGTCACAGCTCCGTGGCTGCCTGCCCAAATTCCTCCTGGCTGGGTCAGGCTGGGAAGGGAGAAGCAAGATTTCTTTTGCAAAGTATGAGCCCAATAATTAATCTCACCATTATTATCTACACATACTTTAGCTCAGGGCTCAGCTGTCGCTCAGTGTGTCCCTTCAGGACACTCCAGAGCTGCCATTTCTGTGAGAGGAGCCCTGAACCAGCTCTTCCCATTGCTCTTTCTCTCTCTCTGCTGGCTCCAGTCCTCCCCACAGATCTTGGCTCTCCTGCTGTGCTCAGTGGCTTTTCATGCCCCAGTGAACACAAGGCAGGGACACCTTCACCTGGAAACTCCCATTTCGGACTGTTCTTCCCTTTGTACAGCCTGTGTTTGCTGTGCTTTCATGGAAATACAGCCCAAGGAAACGCAGGGTTCAGTCCTTGTGTGATGTGTTCAGTGCCCTCCTCACTGACAGAGGCCCCTCCTTTCAGCAAGGTAATGTCCCCTGTGCCACCAGAAATAACCACTGGCCAAACACATCCCAGTCCTGCTCATTCCTGCTCATTCCTGCTCTTTACTGGCATTTACAGGGACTGTGGGACACAGGAAGCACAGACAGCAAGAAGCTCTCTGTGTCCTCCCCAAAGGGTGGGGTGTACTCAGAATTGTTTGTTTCAGGGAATTCTGTCACTGCTCTGTTCAGTGACACTCCTGAGATTCCTGAAGGATGTTTTCTAGCCTGCTGGGGATGTACAGAGGGTAATACCCCTGGATCCAATGAGAGAGGTGGTCAGTGCCATGATTGGGATTGCTGTGCCCTGCTGGCTCTTTCCAAGCTTGTCAATCCCCGTCCCCATGGGCTCACCCTTTATGTTCGAGATTCTCTGCTTTCTTTACATTATTCAGAGCTACGTGCAGTGACAGCAGGGTCCTGTCACTGTGAAGCTGAAGTCATTTTAACTGTGATTGACAGTGATCACTGTCACACAAACACGAATGCTGGAGAGCATTGTTTCTCCTCTAGACATCACCCACTTGCCCTAAGCCAGAGCTATCTATGAACCATCTCTCTATTTCAAACAACTTCTGCCTGTGTACCCATCAAAGTGCTTTACAAATTGCTGGGATGATGCTGAGATGTGTGATGGGCTCAGCAAAATTAAATGTTTGGAGGTGTCATTTTATCAAAGACCCAAACTGTGACAGGCGTGTAAGAGAAGAAAAAGTTTTGGGGGTTTTTCCCCCCACCAAAATGGTTCAGGCTGAGCTTTGACAAAAACTCAGATCATGTTTGAGCACAAGGTGATGCTTCAACTCCATCTGGTCTGTTTGTTTTCCCACCAAGTAAATCTGAGGGGCTTTCTAGACAATGAAAGGCAGGAGCAAGCTGGAATTGATGGAATCAGTACCCAGGGAAGCTCAGCACCCAGCCTGAACTCAAGGGAAGCACAGCAGGACGTGGGTCAGATTGCAGGGCTGTGTTAGTGAGCACTGCTGGGTTCCATTTCAATGGATTTGAACAAAATTGGGAAGATTTAAGGAAGTCTCAATACCTGTGTTTGGGGGAGATTGGGTGATTCAAATCCCTTTTGCTTGGGCAGAACTTTCTGCTGCCACTTCCCTTCTCTGATGTGCTTAGAATCGATTTCTTGCAGAGCAGAGAGTGTGTGGAAACAGAAGTCAGCCCAAATGTTGTCTGCAGAGTTTGACCTAGATTTTCCAAGGGATTTGGCTATGCACAAGCATTCACAAAATCTAAATTCAACCACCTGTCTCCTTGTGCTGGTAAACCAAAAACCACTGATGCAAATGGACGAAGACTTTTTTTCCCCACACAATTCCTGCTCAGTCCATGGCAGTGCAGGGAGAATGATTGCAAATTGAACATGCAGCCAAACGTGTTTTTTCACAGCTAAACTCGCTTGAAAAATATTAATCCTGCACACTAATTAGTCAGAGATCAGAATGTGATCCCAGAAAATATGCTCACTCAGCCAAAAATAGGAAGATGGCTGCAGATATCCATATGCATACATTCCTGTTCTGCATGTGCAGTGAGCTCTAAATGTGCAGATTTCAGAACAGCCTCGACATGAGAACTTTTTAATTAGGCTGGTGGCCTTACAGAACATTTCCTGTTGGGATAAAGTGCTAAGCAGGGGAGAAGGAGGATCTGGAGAACAAAATGCACTCTTGCAGAAATGCTCAGGAGGCTGCAGGCAGCAGAGCAAAGATCCCCAGCATCCAAAGGCTCCCCGAGCTGACAGGGATGTGTATCTGAGTGGGAGGGATGTCACTCTGGCTCTCAGGCACTGTCACAGCTCTGAGCCATGGGCTGGACAGGCTGTGCCTTTGTTCCAGCTGAGAGACCCAGGCTGCAAATTCCTCGTGTTCCTCGTGAGAGGCCCTGCCTGGAGAGCCCAGAGTGTCAGCAGGAGGTGGGGTGGTGAGCGATGGGATCTGACAGGGAACAGGGAGCACATTTCCATAGCAGGAGCTCCTTCAAATGGCTCCAATTCCCAGCATTTAGAGGCTTTTGGCAGGAGCTCTGTCCCAGCTGCCGTGTCAGCCTGGGCTCTCCTGACCCGAGGGGACGCTCCGTGGGGATGGGCGTTGTAACCCACGCTGTTGCCACCCTGCCTGGCTGGACTCAGCCTATTCTGGAGCTTTCCAAACCTTTCAGGAGCCATTATTTCACTCTCAGAGGAGTTTTGCCTCCAGTGGTCGAGCCACCTTTAATTATTCCAGAATAACAACCAGAGCAACAAAACCCTGTGTTGTGGTGGGGGCTTTCCTCAGCTCCAGCTGGGATTGTCAGACCCTTTGAGCCTGTTGGCTGCTCGTGGTGGTCACCAGGGCTTGTAGGAGGCAACTGGAGCTGAGTTTACCCACGCAGGGAACAAGTTTTGCCATTTTATTTCTGACTCTTGTGCTCAGAGCAGCCACCCCACCTGGTTTCCTGCCACCCTCCCCTGGCTGCTGCTGGGCATCCTCTGCTCGGGCTTCAAACACTCATTAGGGACACAATTAACATTCTCATAGTTATGAAAGAGTAGGGATAGGGAAAATTAATTCCTTTAGAAGCACAAATCGGGGCTGGGAGTGCTTCTCCTGACCTGAGGGATCTCAGACATGAGTCTGGTGTTCTTATTATGTCACACCTTATACAAATAAGGGATAAAATAGCAGCTCCACGAGCAAGGAGATGTTCAGGAGACAGAGGAGTAGAAACACGAGTTAGAACTTCTGACAGCAGAGTGCTGCAGTAGAGGGTTATTTTAGAACTTGCTGCCTCAAGGGAGTTTGCACTTTCTTGCCTTGCAGTCAGCCAAAGATGTTGATGCCAATTTAGTAGGAATTAAATGTATTCTCTCAACTTCAGGCATTTTTCATAAGTTGCCCTAAGTAAGATCCCCCTTTCCCAGCCCCCCTTCCACTTTCTCCGGGTGCGTGGCTTTTGATCCAGCCTAAAAAGCAGAAGGTTCAAATCAGCCTTACAAACAGAGCTGTCACTCAGCTCCCTCCTTGGCAAAAGCTGTACTAATATCTACTGAAGTGTCTCAGCCAGTGATCAAATCTTGCCTGCATTGCCATGGCAATGCAAAGGAAACTGAATTCCAATATGACAAAATCCCTCCTCCCCTCACCCAGTCATTGTCCCCAGCGTGGGACAGACAGCACTCAGGTGTTCCAGCAGGGAATGGGGCAGGGCACAGAGCCTGGCTCTCCTGACGAGTGCTGCAGGTGCTTTCCCTCCCTCATCCTGGATGGATTTGCTTTGTTTCCCGTTATTTTCAGAATCCTCAGCTCTTGGCCATGCTTTTATATGCAATTATTTTTTTATTTTCTCCCCACTTGCATCTCAGATTTCTCTCAGCAATAATGAGCTCATGGCTGTGGTGGTTGTTGAGAAAATGCAGCAAGGCTGGAACGGTGTCCAGCCTTTGCCTCGTGCTCCCTCTCCTCCCACTCAGCAGTCTGTGCCCTCTTCCCTCTACATGATCCCAAGGAGCTCCCTCCTGTCTCCTCACCTGCCCCAGTCAATGATCTCTGCTTTTCCAGAATCACCTTGGAAATCCATAAATCATAAAAGATTCAAATGGCAAACCACTTTAACACCATGCTTTTCCAGCAGCCCTAAACTTTTGGAATTATTTCAGTCCTAAACTTTTGGAACTGGTTTTTATTTTTTACCATTTGGTTTCGGGAAGTCTCCACCTGCCCAGCTCAGACACCTCTGCAGATACTGCCAACCACCTGAAAAGCTGGAGCCCAGATTTTTAAGAAGCCTTGCAGAGGTGGATGGCAAATACAGGCACCATTCAATCCTCTTACCCTCCAAGACAGGAGCCAGGATCCTGAAGTCAACACAAAGAACCAAATCACCTCCTGCCTCAACCTTGTGGGTGAGCTCCACCCAAAGGGGGCTGCATTTTCTCAGCCACATTGGGCTCAATAATCCCATTCTCCACAGATGTTTAAGATTATTTTTTTTCTTCGTGCCTTAAGGCACTTGTAAAAACACATTCTAATGCTCACACTTGTTCACCAACACAAGACAATGCCAAAAGCCAAGTTCTAATGGGAAATTTGACCAGAATTGCATGAAAGTGAAGGTATACTCCATTCTAGGCTTCCCTATCAGATTTCTGTTTGCACTTACAATCAAGAAGTACAATCAAGGCATTTGTAGCAGCTTTCCTTGCAGAGTTGGTATGTGCATGACTTCCCTATGATATTTTCAAAAATGAAATTGATTCCTTTTATTTGGAAGAAAATCAAACATGAAACAGAGACAAACAGAAAGATCCTGACCAGTTCTACCTTGTAACCAAATTTGCTTTCAGAGTAAATGACAGAGAAGAAATAGCATGTTAAAATAAATAAATAAATAAATAAATTGAAAGTGCCCAGACCAAGTCTGTATTCTGGGGCTGTGTTTTCCCAATAATGGAGACGTGTGGTGCTTTCAACCCTGTCTCCACTGAAATCCATTAAGACTCCAGCATAACCTCTTGTCCCCTTTTATAACCCAAATGTTGTCACTGCTTTTCAAAGCCATCACTCCTGAGAACATCTCCCAGGGAAGGGCACACAGCACTAATAACAGGAGCTGCGTGTGAGGGAAATCCATTGTCAGGGAGATGCTCTGGAATATGGCACAGAGGATGGGATTGCAGAAATGTCACAATTCATCCTCCTGATAATGCATTCCCTGCGAGCTGCACGGCGACAGAGCAGAGAAAGAGAGGCATTTGTATGGCAGCAGCACCCCAGAGCCTTGACAGGAATTCAGGAGGAGCTTTGGATGCCAGGGGGGAAAAGTTGCCTTCCCAATTCTTTTTATGCTCTCAGTGCAGAAACCACCCAGGGCAGAGCTGCTGCTCCTGACTTACAACCAGTGACTGAGCCCATCCCTCAGGGCTGCCCCACGGAGCTGCACCCCCTGCCATGGACATCTGTCCCCCAAAACACGACACCCCAAACAGCTTGTCCCAGCTCTCAGGCTGGCCAGAAGGGAATTACCCGTCCCTTGTGCACAGCTGGCCCAGGAGCTTCTCCAGCCCAGCTCAGGCAGACCCGGGCCTGAAACTGTTTGGGAGTACAGTGTGTTCCACCCTTGTCCCCATGTCCTTCCTCTGGTGATGGCCCTGGATGGAGCCACCAGGACACCACTCACAGCAGTTCTTGTCTCCTTGTAAAGCCTGCCCAGGGCCTGTCTGTTGCTTCCTTCCCAAACAGGAGTCTAGAGGCAAAGCCTGGCTCAAGTGGCTCTGCCATGAACCCAAATTAATGCCACCCTCCCCACTCAGTGAACCTCAGCCCTCATCACCTGGGTGTCATCAGCTGATTGCTCTTAGGCCTCCTACCCCACTCCTGGCTGGGCAGTTTGTTGTCTCACAATGTGTTGTGAGAATCAGAAGAGTTAAATGAGCTGTCTGGGATCCCACAGCCACTTTGGTCTGTTCCTGTCCCAGCTGTGTGACCTCCAGCTGCCTCCCCGCCCTGCTCCTTTGATTTCACACTTTTTGCAAGCCCCATGAAATAATGTTTTCAAATAAGTTCATTCAGAGAAGAAAAGGGTTAAGATTTCCATGTTTTTCATGGAGTGAAGCCTCTGAGGGGACAGAGGAAGAAATGAGGAGTCCTTGTCCATAAACCTGACTGTGGCAGCAGCAGTAAGGGCCATGAGTGTGTATGAGCACAGGCAGCTCTAGAAGTGATAATTACACAAATTAATTAATCACTGCCCAAGAACCTGAGAGCACCCCCAACTCTCTCCTCAGCTCCTACAAAGACACTGGATAACCCATTAGGAAGGAGTTTGAGTTAACATCGATATCCTGCTGTGTCTTACCCACAATTAAACCACAAGTAAACCACAAGTAAACAGATGAAGAACAAAGCTCCCCTTTGTTGCCAAGAAAATATCAGAATTATTGGCTAAATATTTACTTGTCTTAAGATGTGAGCAGCTCATGCCAATGCAAGCCATGATGCCTCCTTGTTTTACACTCAGCAAAACCACATGGAAGCTGTTAATTGATTAAACTTCCATTGTGCTTTGCTTGGATACTTGTGGGCAAACAAAGCCCTTTCTACTCCCACAGCCCATCTGCCTGGTTCATTAAAGGGTGTTTTACCCACGGTTTGTGAAGCTGGACCACATCATACCCAGATCTGGTTCCTCAGCCTCTCTTCAAATCACAGAATCCCAGACGGCTTTGGGTTGGAAGGGACTTTAAAGCCCTTGCCATGGGCAGGGACACCTCCCACTGTCCCAGGCTGCTCCAAGCCCTGTCCAGTCTGGCCTTGGGCACTGCCAGGGATCCAGGGGCAGCCACAGCTTCTCTGGGCACCCTGTGCCAGGGCCTGCCCACCCTCACAGTGAAGAGTTTTTTCCTAATATCCAACTTAAACCTCCTCTCTTTTAGTTTAAAGCCATTCCCCCTTGTCCTGTCCCTCCATTCCTTATCCCAAGTCCCTCTCCAGCTTTTTTGGAGCCCCTTTAGACACTGGAAGGGGCTCTAAGGTCTCCCTGGACCCTTCTCTTCTCCCAGCTGGACAGCCCCATCTCTCCCAGCACCCTGGAGAGGTGACCCAGACCCCTGATCACCACGAGTGGTGACACTTTCCAGCCTCTCCTCCCCTGCAGGCTCATTGCAGAGCAGCGTCCTGGCCCTGCCTCCACCCACCTCCCACTTGGATCTGAGCAGCAGCCTGTGGCTTTTCCTCATCCCCTGGCACATCTCGGGGCACTCCTTCCTCCCCTGCAGCCGCCGTGGGGTGGCTGTGATACCTGGCTTGGCTGAGGCGGTTTTTAAGTGGAAATCTGTTCTATAGAGTGGAATTCCCCAGGCTCCTCTGACCGAAGGAGACAATACCAATACAGGCTCGTTAAGGACTGATGTGTGTTGCAGGCAGCCACAAACATCCCGTGAGCCGCCGGGGGAGAAGCGGATGGAGAGCTATAAAAGCTTTATGAATGACAAACTTGCCAAATTGCTGTTTAAACAAGGAAGCAAATGGGAAGACCATCTGCATCAGATTGAAACTGCTCATAATGCTGTCACTTGTGCCAGCGTGGTGTGTTTAAGCTCTTGAGTTGGCGCGTGCCCAAGAGACACAGAAATCTGTAGGTTTTGCTGCAATGTTCCCTGATCCCAGACAGGATCTGAGCCCCTTTTGCCATTTCCATGGATTTCTGATGGAACAGGCAGTTTCCCCCTTCCTTCAGCCCAGAGTGAGCCCCTGCTGTGCTTTGGGCTCTGCAGGCTGGGGAGCCACACTGAGAACCCGCAGACTCTCAGTCACCTCTCGTTGTTTCCCACCTACTGATCCATGGTAGGGACCATCCCATGATCCTGCCCTGCCCCTTCATCTCCAGTACCAAATACCTCAGAGCTCACCTGTTACCCTCAGCAAACCCCCCCAGGATAGCAGCGCTGCTGGCCTGGCTGTAAAGACGAGAAAATGAGACATTAAAATGAACGTGTGAAGTTATGGGATGAGCCTGATCCCACCCTTCCCGCTGCTGGACCAGATTGACCTTCCCTGCCCTACAACCATTCCAGCACTTCACACCATCCACGGCTCCCTTCCACTCCAGGCAATTAGCACAAACACCAAAGAGATTGGAGGGAAAAGCAAATCACCAGCCCCCCCCTGCTCATGTAGATCTTTATCTCATCTCTTCACAGGAGCTTTGAAAGACAACTAGAACAAGTTACTGATAATTAGCTCGAAAGACACACAAGCAATTGTGCTTTATCGTGTACAAGCTCTTTGATAATAGGCCAGGCCTAGTGCCATGAATTGCTAATTGATTCTTTCTTAGCAAAATGTTTTGCTTAATTAAAGGCTGTGCTGATTTATAAACACCTCCCTAAATATTATTCACTTTTGCATCTGCTGAAAAGAGCTCAGGCTGTTCTTGCACTCCAGCATTCCCTTTCAAATTATTCCATTATACCCAGCCACGCTCTTTCAATACTGATTGTGACAGATTGAGGAATTATTAAATCATAAATACCAAGAGGAAAAGCCAGTGATACATTTAATGGGAGCTGTTCTCACAGCCCCCAAATATTTCAAAGAATGACAAAACCAGAAGGAGACGGGGAGGCAAAACAGAAGCTCTTGACCCGGCTCTGTTCTCCCTCGTGCTGGAGTAAATCATGACTCAGAGCTCAGCCTGATGCAAAAGCAGAGGAAGGATCTGTCTCATTTTTCCTGCAGGATTGCTGAGACTTAGGTCACACCCGACTCTGCTGCCTCTCATGGTTCTTGCATGGGGGGGTCACCAACACATTCAGTCTCTGTCCCTGCACAGTCCAGGATGTGCTTTTTCACTCATTTTTTTCTTCTCAGTAGGTGCTGTTGAGGCTTTTTTGCTCCTGTCCAGGTCTGTGCTGTGCTGCAGAGGAATGGAATCCATGGGTGGTGTTCCACAGGACCTGTCTGTCCCCAGAGTCCTGGTGGCTTTAACCCGGGGCTGGTGGCAGCAGGAGCCTGGTCAGGAGGCTGCAGCCCAGCTCAGAGTGTTTGGGACGCCGGCAAGAACACACCTGGAGGAGGGGGAAGTAGAGAGATGGACCCTGTGAGGGATCCAGGGCCAGGCAGCTGGCTCAGAGGAGTGGGGAATTGGGTGGAAGGATTGGCAGAAGGGAGCTGCAGCTGCAGGTTTGATCCAGAGGGTCTTTGGACGCAGTAGGGTTTGGGGGAGGCAAGGAAAGGGACAAAGCTGACCCACACCAGGATCACCAGTGGCTTCAGCTGTGAGGTGGGTCAGTGTTCCAGTGCCTCAGGGGTGTTCACGGTGGCGATGGGAACACTCTGCTTTTCCTGGAGCCCGGGAATGAGTGACTGCCCGGGAGGGCTGGTCCTGCTGCAGGGTGAGCCACGGAATTGCTTTGGTGCAGCATCACCCTGTGCCTGCCCTGGCAGGGGCCACCAGCAGGGACAGGACAGTGGCTCGGTGCCACTCTGCTGCGGCCCAGCCCACACTGTGTCACAGAGGACAACACTCGGCCGTGCCCCCACCACCGTGAGAGGGGCTGGAACCCCTCAGGGAGCTGCTCCTGGGGGCCTGCAGCAGTGCCAGAAGATTCCTGCTGCCACCCCTCCCTCGCTCCCACTCCACAGGGTCACCCAGCTCTGCTCCAGCCCCTCAGCCCCAGGGATGAGCCACCCCCTTGCACACCCTGCCCTCCCCATTTTCACGTGCCAGCCATAACACAGAGTTTCTATTTACTCAGGGCAAGTCGATGATTTACTTTCCACCCTGTTTCACTTCCATTTCGAGCTGGATTACTGCCTGCTGCATAAATCCAGCCCGGAGTACCTGAGGAGCATCTGATGAGGCGCTGCCCTCTGGAATGCAGAGGTTATCGCTGTCAGCAGCTGGAAGTCTGTCAGCATTCAAATGGAAATTAATTGCCACCCGGTGTTCGTTAATCAGCCCAAACACCTCCTTCTCCTTTGTGTTTTCCCACCTCCTCCTCTTTACTGATGGGTCGTGTGGCACTTGCTTGTTACGAGTCTTGGCTTTTGGTAGGGGGGAAGAGTCAAACCCTCCCGAACATCGATAGGAAAGTGATTTGGGCTGAGGTTCTGGTGCAAGCTGGGGGTTAACTGATGAAGTAGATGGAGAGAGTCAGTTGTGAACCCTCCCAAGGCATCCATCCCATGAGATTAAACAGGGAGCAGATGAACAGGGCTGGGTGTCCCAACTCTGGTGTGATACCAGGTGAGATGTGGCTCTTCTGCACGGGGCTCCTTTTGATCAAAGGCATCAAATGAAGTGAGGCACGTGATCAGTAAGCACGAGTGACTGCAGAGAAGGGGAAACATCCACTCGTGTCCCGGGAAGTTGGGCTGCTGGGCTGCCTTTGGGCAGCAGCAGGGCTTGCAGCCAGCAGTTACATCCAGCTCCCACGGTGAGCCTGTCCTGATAACCAGCTCTGAACTCCTCTGTCACTCACACCCCGGCTCCCCTCACCCAGCACCCTGTTTGTTTGCCCTAGAGCATCGCTTTTCAAAGGATCTCCACCCCTGCCTGGGAATTACACACGGTGGAGCAGATCCTGCCTCTCCAGGTGAGTTACCCCGGGTGCCAGGAGTGTGTCCCTGTTTGCAGCTGGCTGCCTGCAGAGACACTGAGCGTGCTGAGCACTGGATAACACACACTGCTCTGCATAAATTTGCAGCTTGATAATACAGCTCTGGTTGCTTCTCCTTCTTGGCCTGTGATCCCCGGCTAGGGTGGATCAGGATTGTTCTGCTGATTGTCCAGTGACACAGCTGGGTCTGGCCCCTCTTTTGCTGCATGATACACTTGCTTGTGACTGAAATACCCAGCAGTTTTTGAAATAAGGAGAATAAAAGGTTAAGCTGCCACAGAGATTCATATTAATCTGTTCCAATTACAATATGCATAGCACTTTTCAAAAAGGATTTGAGGCTTCTCCCACACAGACTTAGATGTGCCTGCACGAAATACCAGTGTTTTAGGGTAGGATTTGCAAAAGCACCTCAAGGAAATGAGGCACCCAATTTTATTGACTCTCATTGACTTCACTGATTGCTTTTGAAAAATCCCATCCTTAATTATGGTTATTATGCCATAAGAAATGGTCTCCCTCATTACCACGGGCATGTCCTACATACTGACAGTACTCACAGCTGTCTAATAAAATAAAATAAAATAAAATAAAATAAAATAAAATAAAATAAAATAAACGAAAACACTGAGGTTGCAGAGTGGACAAGGGCTCAGAGTTTTACTGGAGGTGCCAGTCAGGCAAAGTTTTTGAACAGATCCTTAAACCAATCCCTTGAATGCTGCACCTGGACTGGGAAGTGCAGCCCAGGAGGTTGTGGCTGGACACCCCATGTCCAAGCACCCCTCTTTTCCCAAGGGTCAGCTGTCTGAAGGACGATTTAGGAGCCAAGGCACAATGCAGGGACTTGCTTGGCTACAAACAGAAGCACCCTTTCAATTTTCACTCATGTTCAGCAGAGCCTGTTGCTTGAAGTACAGGCAGAGTGAGCAAATCTGAGCTGGTCTGGAAGTGACTCTTCCTCTTGCACAGGTTGGCTTCTGCAGCACCAGCCATGTAAGGAAAAGCTGCAGAGCCTGTTGAGGACAGGAAAATGAAATATATATCAGCCTTCAGAATCCTTTCTCCTTCACAGCTGGGTTTAGGAGGCAACCAGGCTGTAAGAACAACTCTGCTTATGTTTGCTTTCAAACAGTGCCAAACCTTTAACTATTGATTGCAAGCAAGGGTTCATTAGGAAGGGAAAGGAAGAAGTGGGTTTAGGGAGAAAGGCAGAAATCCCAGTTCATCTGCTTAGAGGTCTCTGTGGATTAATAGAATTAATTTGTCTTGTGGGGCATTAATTGAAGAATGTGCTGAGGTTAAGGACAAGGTCAGCTCTTCCCAGAGTAATGTCTCCTCCATAATTCACTTACCAGCCCATCAGGACAATCTGGGCACAGTAATGATGAAGGATGGACGTGCTGCTCCCGGGATCTCAGGGAACAGAACCTTGCATTATGGATAATGTTAAGTGGGAGTTGCAGGAAGGTACCTGGCAGATGTTTTATTAGATCAGACATCCAGCACTACCTTGTATTTCTTTGGGGTCTGCAGTTCTGAAGCAGGCCTGCATGGCATCTGATATCCAGGGGATGCCCCTAGCCCTGCTCCATTAATGAGCCTTGAGAAGATCAAATATGATGGCAAAAGACAAAGGTCTATTTTGCACTCCTTAAAAGCTTAAGAGAAATGAAAACCCACACAAGAAACCATGTAAGGCCACTTTTACTGGAAGTGGAAAGCCAGGCTCAGAGAGGAGATTTTGTGCCAAGCCTAAATGTCTCTTTGTGACCATGTTTCACCTCCCTTCTCTGGATGCATGATGACAGAATTACACTCCAGACAGTGCTCTCCTGAAGCAACACAGACAATATTTGTTTGAATTCACTTCTTTTTGTTTGACTTTTTCTTGCTTCTTTGCTATTTCAGCTCTTGTTACCTACCCATTGTTTAGATTAGTGCTGTCTCCAGGTTCATGAGAGTGACAGAGTGGAGTGTTTGGGTTGTCAGGGGATCCATCCCACCTTCCAGAAGGATACAGGAGATGGGCTGGGAACAGTCCCAGGCAGGGTGTGAGGTGGGATGGGTGCCCAGGGAGGCTCCAGGGCACCCCAAAAGCATTGTCTCAGCTGTTTTCACTGCCACAGGTGTTGGAGATGCTGGAGAACACCTGCCTCCCAGCTATACAACAGCCATGGGCAGCAGGAAGCCACACCTGACCCACCTGGGAGCTGCAGGGTGCTGAGGTTGTACCAGCACTGCCTTTCACACTTCCGCACTTGACCTGGAAAAACCCCCACAAACTCTTCCAGGTGTCCTGTTCAGCCAGGAGCTGATTGAGCTTGCAAAATCCTTGCAGCACGTCTGTCAGTGTGCTGAGCTCCCTCAGTCCTGACAGCTGGCTGGGACCCTGGGGAGAGCTGGCTGCTGTCTGGGCTGGCCCTGGTGACAGAGATGAGAGGAAAGTCACAGCAGCGCTGCTGCCATTCACCCGTGACCTCTGTGTTTAATGTCTTGCCCCTGAGGGCACCAAAGATTTGTTCTCAGTCAGTGCTGGAGGTTTTGGAGCACAGGGATTGTTTGTGGACAATTTGTGCAATGTTCTTTTTCTGTGCTGCAGCCCTCTGCACTTGGTTAAAGAATCACTGAAGGCATTTCCCTGACTCTGTCAGAGATTTGGGTCCTGCCCTGGCACCAGCCCCAGCCCCTGAGGGCCAGACAGAGCCTGGCCATGCCCAGCCCTGGGACTTCTGTGCCCATGGGTCCAACTTCTCATAGAATCATAACCCATGGAGACCCCTCCCTGCTGGGAGATGGGATTTGCACCTCTCTGCCAACAATGTGCCCATCTGGGCAAAGCTGTGCCCTTTCTTACCCACTCAGGCTCCCCCAGGGTATCTGCCAGCCAGCACCAGCACCAGTCCCACAGGGCTGAGCCATCCTCCTGGCCCCACGAGCTGCACGCTGAGAGCTGTGAGTGGGAGAGAGCCCTCACATGCAGCTCCAGGATCATCAAATCCAGGCTGTGTCTGATCCCCACCTTGTCCCCAGCCCAGAGCCCTGAGTGCCACAGCCAGGCCTTCCTTGGACACCTCCAGGGCTGGGGACTCCAAACCTCCCTGGGCAGCCCTTTCCCATGTCTGACCACCCTTTCAGTGAAGAAATTCTTCCTGATATCCAACCTGAACCTCCTCTGGCACAGCTTGAGGTCCTGTCACTGGTTGCCTGGAAAAGAGACCGACCCTTACCTCTGTGCCCCCTCCTGTCAGGGAGCTGGAGAGAGAGAGAGGAGGTCCCCCTGAGCCTCTTTTCCTCCAGGCTGAGCCCCTTCCCCAGCTCCCTCAGCCTCTCCTGAGGATCCAGGCCCTTCCCCAGCTCCCTCAGCCTCTCCTGAGGATCCAGGCCCTTCTCCTCCCTCGGCCTCTCCTGGGGATCCAGGCCCTTCCCCAGCTCCCTCAGCCTCTCCTGGGGACCCATGCCCTTCCCCAGCTCCCTCGGCCTCTCCTGGGGATCCAGGCCCTTCCCCAGCTCCTGTCACCTTTCTTAGAGAGCCAAAGGCAGTGACTGCTTCACACCCACATGTGACAACATCTCCCAGGGACCTTGGTGTCCCCCAGTGGAGCAGGATTGACCAGGTATGGACATTCTGGTCATGGGTCACCTCTGCTGCTTCAGGCTGGGCTTTCAGGGCCTGGCCAGACCTGGTGGTGATTCAGGAGGGCCCACACAGCTCAGGAGCTGTCCCGAGCTGTCCTGGGCCTTACCCAAGGGTCATTCTGTGATCAGGAGTTTCACACTCCTGCACAGCCCCTGGCAGGGTGCAGAACTGCTCAGAAAAGCAAAGTGCAGCACCTGAGGAGGCGATTGTGATTAAAAGCCCGAGCTTTGAGCCTCTCTCCATGCAAATGAGCTCCCATTAGTCACCTCCATCCCGCTGGGCCTCACACAGCAAATTCAACAACCCCCTAGTTTTTTCAATCTGCCCTATTTTTAGAAGCACCGTGATTTCCCAGCCACTCTGCCTCGTGCTTTTTAGACCCGAACCCTGATTTTCAAGTGCTTGGAGTTGTCACTGCTGCTCTCAGCCAGGCAAGAGGGGGAGAAGAGAAAGGAGTAAAATTCACTACGGACATTTCGGATGCAAATGACCACCTGCAAGCAGATCAAAGTTGCAGCGTGTCTCCTGAAGCTGAGTGTGTTTTATAACGTGTCACGAACGTTTCAGACAGCTTTTTGCCAATGGGAGATCTTATAATTAAGGGTTAGTGAGAGTCTCTGCTCACTGCTCCACTTAGGCTGGCATTGCCCACGAGGCAGCTCCAGCAAGGCCCGGCTTCAAAGGGATGAGACTCACCTGGTATTTCAATATCAGCCAGACATTAACTGATGTCAGCTAAAGGTCAGCCCCAGCCTATGAGGAAAAACCTGTTATTAATATTTTATTAGCTTTAGTTGTCTTAATTTTTTTTTTTTTACTAAAATTGTTCAGGAGATAATTAAGTCTCATCAGTGCCTGGAGTGCTTAGAAACAGAGAAGAATTCCAATGATACCAAACCCATCTTCCTCCCTGCCTTAAATTCAGAGCAAGGATTGTAGTGAAAATGCATCAGCCTGTGTTTTCCAGTACGGTGCAGTGAAATAGTGCTTTTTTGCCCTCCTCCAGATGAAAACACAAATGTTTTTTGCAGAAACCCTCACACATGTTTCACATCTGGGGTCTGAGCTCTCAGATTTTGGCCCCAGGTGGCAGGAGGGATGTCCAAGTGCTGTGCTGCAAATGGTTATCCCTCAAAATTCAGTAAGGTCTCCCAAAACCCATCTTGTGTTTTGGGCTGGGACTCCTGGAGGTGTGAGCTTCACCTTTAGGGAAGAGAGGGAACATCCTGCATGAGCCAATGAGCAGAGCAGTTCTGGTAGCTGCAGAGGCAAGACAAAAGTGCCACTGGCTCCTACTATTTAAATTCCATGAGGCACTTTTCCATGTTTTCCAGTACAGCTTATAATGTTAAGAAATGCACGCAGTGCATCTAAGATTTTACACTCTCACATAACTCATCCCAGCACTGTGATGGCCATTACCCACATTCTGCTGCTTCTCTTATTAACTTGTTACCCTATACCTGTAATAAAGGGGAAATTGGTTCAATATTTGCCTTGTCCAATATCACTCACTGACGAATCTGTTATTTTTTCACTCCCTCTTTGCTCCCAGATTGCTGGATCTGATAATTCATCTATAAAATGCTGTCCATTCCATTAATCCAACAGGCACAGGGAAGTGGAGTGGGGAATTCAAAAGGAGACCATAGGTCTCCCTAATCCTGTAGGTGTGTGATAACAAATTCATGAAGCTGATCCCAAACTCGGGTGAGAAGAATATCAATGATGGCAGAGCAAACTGATGGTTTGAGAGCATGGACCTGAACTCCCCAAGGGTACCTTGGCAACTTCTTTATAGGCTGGAAAAGGCTTGGGAGCACAAAACTGGGAATGGGTGAAAGAATGGAATGTGAGCAATGGTTTGCTTTCAAAAACCACCAAATACCCTCCACTCTTGAAGTCAGCATGCAGGGGCTCACTGACAACCTGTGCAACACCCGTGATGCTTAAAAAATAGTCAAAGGCACTTTGCTTCATGAAAATACAACTTTATACCCAGTTGTGTGTGCTGCCAGTGCCCCTCCTTCCAGACAGGACCGGAACAAGAGAAGGATCCCAGTAAAAGCTGCTTTTTTTGCTGGTAGGTTGTCATACCAGGAAGTTTTTGCTTTGTTTGGACATTTTCCCTGTAAAGAGCCAACGAGTGCCAAAGCCACTGGAAGGGACAGGAATTGATGTGGCAGTGCTGGGTTAATGACTGGACTTGATGGTTTTGGAGGCCTTTTCCAACCTTAATGATTCTCTGATCCTCTGTAGCACAGTCCCATGCAGCACCTTCTCTTTTTCCCTTTCAGAACATTGGATAATCCTGGGGCAAATACAGTCTGTTTAATAACCTGCTAATAATCTGGCCACCAGCACAGGGGAACTGGAACATGTTTGTTCCAGTGGTGGAATGGACAGGGAGAAAATAGGGCATTTTTCCTTATTCTGATGGGGAGTGGGGAATACAAACCATTGTGCTGTTTAACAGCATCAATAAACCAACGAGGCTCAATGTTTGCGTGGAATCTGAATGTGCTGCAGAGCAACCAATGCCTGGGTGGTTGCAGAGTTGCTGATTAGCACACAGGATGAAAAGAAAATGAAAAAAGAGGAAAAAAGGGGGAACAGAAAAAAAAGGAAAAACTCTTTCCCCACATGTGGCTAAATTAGTGGAGCATCATCAGCTTGAATAGAAATTGGAGGCAGGAGGGGGTGGCACTCCATGGGTTCATACCCTGTAGAATGCAGCCCCTAAAACCTGCACTAGAAATTGCCACATCACTGAATATTCCCACTGAACATCCCAGGGTGGTGCAGCATTGAGAGATCCATGCAGCAAACACACCAAGCGTCAGTGCTAAACACAGCTCAGGCAGCACCCACTGTGGGCTTTGCTGTGAGAAAGAGTTTCTCAATGCAAATGATCATTGATTTCCTGACAAACTTGGAGAAACTGCCAAGAATTAGGGCACATGCAGTAAATGAGGAGGTCAGTGCATAATCATGGCTTTCAAAAGAAGCTTCCCGAGGATTTCAGAGCCCTTGTTTGCTGCTGACAGGCTAAAGATCACTGATTATGCTGTGCAGTTCCCAGCTCTCCGGTTAAAAGAACAAAAGTGAGAAGTGGCTGACAAATGGGAAGAATAAAGCTGCAGTGAATCCTGTGCAGGGCCTGCTCTCCAGGTGACACCTCAACACAGCAATTCAGCCACCTCAGCGGAGGGAGAGACCTTCTGCACTTCTGAAAACACACAAAAGAAAATGTTTCAGTCACATTTTAAGCATAAGCTCCTGTGACATCTCCTGAGAAGACCTGACCAACATCAGATTGGTTCTGACTTTATTTAGCTGAACCTTGCAGCCCTCCAAGGATGGATATTTCTTCTGAGCTGACCTGTTCTGAAACCACAGCCCCCTCCTGCTGAAAACTGAGTCATGGAATTCATTAAAGTTGGAAAAGACTTCCAAGAACATCAGGTCCAAACTTATGTTTTCCCTATTGCCAATTCTGCACTTCCCAAACTGAAATTCAATGTATCATGGAGCCACAGAATGGTCTGGGTTGGGAGGGACCCTAAAGACCATCTCATCCCACCCTTGCCATGAGCAGGAACACCTCCCAATATCCCAGGTGCTCCAAACCCTGTCCAGCCTGGCCTTGGATGCGGCCAGGGATCCAGGGGCGGCCACAGCTGCTCTAGGCACCCTGTGCCAGGGCTTTAATTATAGTACTACTCCTTGCTCCCTAATAAGCCCCTTAATTTTATTTTTTTATAACCTATTTAGGCTCTGTTTTGTCTCAGTGTCAGGGGCCATGGTGGATGCACAGCAACGCTTTCAAGAACTGAACTCTGCTGATAACACCTGAGAGCTGATAACTTTGAAAGGCTTGCAAAACATCCCCACTGTGTTTCTTTTACAATGCCCTTGTTTTGTTGAAATCGTTCTGAGAACCATCCCTCTTGCACTGGCTGCCTGCACTCAGACACTTCAGCTTTTTGAAATGATAAGCAGTTTACTCAGAGTGTGGCAGTTTGGAAAAGCCAGATTGCTTTTGCATGCCTGGCCCCCCCCACGTGTGGTGCTGAGCATGCCTGGTTCAGAGGCAGAGCAGCCAGGGGCATGAAAGGGATACCTGGGGAGGCAGAAATGCTGCTATTCAAAGGGGAAGAGGTGTTTATTCTGGGGGAGGCATCAAAGTGCTGGTTTCCTCTCGAGAGCTGGAAATGTCCCAGGTGGGAGATGGGTGCAGCCATCAGCTCCCATCGGTGTCACCTGCTCGATTTCACCTGCCTGATGTCCCCTCCCAGCACCTGGGAAGCTGAAGCATTATCCACGACCCCAGAAGGAAAGGAGGCTGATGCAAAAATAAATGTCCAAACCTTCTGTTAAAAACCTGGTCAGGTAAACAAGGGCAGAATTCCCTGAAATTTGGTAGTTCTGTGATCTGATTTGCTGGTGGATGGCAAAGACTCCGGGGGGCTCCTGAAGCTGTTCCTTGAAAAATCTGAGCTGTGGGTACCTGTGGTGTGTGGGCAAGTGGGGATTGTACAAACCAGAGCAGAGCTGGGCTGGCAGGGGCTTCCTAAAATTGGAAATCCTGATGCACTGACACAGCCTGGTTTGCACTTCAGGAAGGAGGGGAGACGAAAGACTTTTGTTATCTTGGGTTATTTATTTTTTAAAGATCCCTCAATAAAGTCTGTGTGGAAACCCACTCAACTTGAGGCTCCCTAAAAGCTTCCTTTTGAGTTATTTTCTCCTTTCATCCCTTTGATTAATATCCATATTAACTGCTCTCCACCATGCATAATGAGGAAAATACTGAGATACCAGTTCTTCCCATGATACTTGGATGTCAGGAAGGGGCTGATATCCTGGGATGGGATATGTGCAAAGAGCCTCTGTGTTTCCAGAGGTTTCCGTGATGCCCCTCTACCCTGCCCTGCCCAGCTCCCACTTCCCCCAGCAGCTGGAATTGCCTGGTCTCTCTCTGCTTCCAGCTGGCATTTCTCCCTCACTCAACCACTCACCACTCAACCTGCTCGTTTGAGGGCACATAAAAACACCAGTTGCCACCCAGCAATTGTGGTGTTTGCTTTACACTGATTAAAAACCACTTTATTAGGCTGTTAACCCCCAGACCCTGGAGCTGCCTGGCCCCAGCTGCCTCGGGAAGCAAAGATCCCACAGAAACAAAGTCCCTCCTCAGAGCCAGAGCAAGGCTGCAGTTCATTAATAAAAGCTGGGAGCTCTTTGCCATTCTCCCACCCACCCTGGCAGGGATTTATCACCACAAGCCTTCAGTCAGCACAAAGGACACACCTGATGTTTTCTAATTGATAGGGTATCTATCAAAAACGTATTCCCACACTTTAATGTGATCCCAGGAACACCAAACCAGCCTGTGGAGGTGGGGAGTTCATCAGGAGCTTTAACGCTTTCCATATGCAGCAGAAAATGCCATTTGCAGAGCTTTCTCCCCAGTTCCATCCACCTGCCTCTCCCAGCCATTCCTTTTGTCTCTTATTTATGGCTGTAATTTTGATGCCACAGTTACTGTACATGAGCTGCTGTATATTTCTCTTATTTGCTTTGAAATTGCTCTTTCCAGCTCATCTCGACAATCATTTATTTGCCCACAAAATAACCAGGCCCTGAACCATTTCCGGGCACCAGTTTTGCAGAGCCCAATTGACTTTTTTTCCCTCTGTAATGGTGTAGATACATCCTTTATTATTGCACTTAAATGCTCATTAACAATTCATGGAATCTTAAGTGGCTGAAAAAAACAGGTTCTGGAGCTAAATATTTCTAGAGAGTGTCTTAGCCCAGAGTCCTTCCCTGCAAGTGCAGGATTCCAAGTGGAGGAGAGCATGGCTCAAAGTTGTTTTCAGGGTAATTGCATTTTTTAATTAACAGTATATTTAATCCATGTACATAAGCAAGTGACACAGCTGCTCAGGGGCTGCTGTAATGGGCTAAAAATAATTTTGCACAGTTTATCCTTTATTTTACCAGCCTTTACATCATGGGCACTGGAGATTTTGATGATGAACACCCTGACCCTAAAGCATGGGGTTCCTGTGGTTATCACCTGCAGCACGAGCGTGGGCCCTTCTGAGTCCTCACCCAGCAAATTCTGGTCACGCTGGGGTTGTGTTTAGGCTCAGTGACACATGAACATCCCCAGGACAGGATTTTCCCTCCTTGAGCACAGCCAAGGATGGTTGAGGCAGGGAAAGGCTGTGACAACCTCTGCTCCCACTGCTCAGGGCACTGACCCCAGGGCTCCCTGCAGCAGAGGGGGTCCAGAGAGGAGGCTTTGGGGTGATCTCCCCATTCAGGGGCACTCAGGAATGTTCCTTTTCTGCTCAATTTCACGGAGTTCCAGTGTCTGGGTAAACAGCAGAAAGGCAACTGTTGACAGGTTAAATCTTCCTCTTGTGCTGAGGGCTCCCAAAGTCCTCAGTGGCTGTTTGTGCAGCAGTGAGTGAGAAAATCACTGAATATCCTGAGCTGGGAGGGACCCACAGGGATCATTCAACTCCCAGCCCTGCACAGACACCCCAACAACCCCACCCTGGGCATCCCTGGCAGCGCTGTCCAAACGCTCCTGGAGCTCTGACAGCCTCGGGGCCGTGCCCAGCACCCTCTGGGGGAAGAACCTTTCCTGATCTCCAGCCTGACCCTCCCTGGCACAGCTCCAGCCATTCCCTGGGTCCTGTCCCTGTCACAGAGATCAGAACTGTCCCTCCACTGCCCCTCAGGAGGAAGCTGCAGACCATGGTGAGGCCTCTTTACCACCATCATCATCAGGACCTATAAGTGAGCAGACCTTACACGTTACTTCCCAAGCAACAGCTGAGCCTTTCAAAGCAGCAGCAGCTGCTCCCTGAGCTGGTTTCTGCCACGAGCAGCAGCAGTGAGATGATGTGATACAGAGGCCTCTGGGGCCCTGACACTTCATTGTCCTGTGTTGAAAAGCTGATCAATTTGGAGACTCTCCCCTGGGGTCCTGCCTTTATCTTGAGCTCTCTTTCCTTGTACACAGGGTTTCACACACATTCCTCCCAGCACAGGGAGCTCAGGAAACACATTTTTCACTGGCTCCATCAGAACGTCTTTTCGTGCTGTCTGTGAGCAGTGACACCAGGGCGGGGGTCAATATCACAGGAGGGGAAATCCATGTTTGCTTCCCATGGCTGTCAGGCAATAGAAACCCCACAATATCCCCTGCAAGAGATGCTCTACAGTGACACGGTCAAAGGAAAGGAAGGAATTTCTGGTGGTTTTCTCCCAAGGGTCCTGGGAGGCCAGAAGGGAAGGTTTGACCTCATGTGTCAGCTCCTGTGTGTGACAGACACAGGCATAAGGAGAAACAAGGCCAGGGGTTCTGAGCTCAGCACTGGGAGCACTGGAAATCCTTGGAGAGGAAGCACAGCAGGGAGCAGGGTGGACATGGAAGGAATTAGGGACTTGTCTTTACAAACAAATGGTGGGTCTGCTGGTAGGTAAAGCCAGATACTGAGAGATAAAAGAAACAATGGGGAGGATTCCACTGATTGATGAACGGAATGAGAGAGGTTTGTCTTTACAAACAAACTGGGGGTCTGCTGATAAAATTGGATACTGAGATATGAAAGAAACAATGTGAAGAACCATAAATTCCGAAGGGATTTCACCGAGTGATGCAAGGAAAGGACAAGGGGTGGGATTATATATTAGAAGGGGGTTTTAGATATTAGGCGTTCTGGGAGGTCTGTACCTCTCAAGTACCTCAGCCAATGGGGAAAGACAGAGGGACATGGGGCTGGGAAATTGGGAAAAAAAGGAGGCTGGTATTCATGTTAGTGGAAGAGAAGGGGATGTAGAAAAACTGAAATGAGATTATTGCTTGGCTTAGGTGCGTAACAGAGTTGCTGTCACAGCATTTGTCATACTGAAACCAAAGCCCCAAGGTGGCCCTTCTTCCACAAGCCAAGAGCTTGACCCCTTGGACCCACGGATGTGCTGGAGCCACATGGGCTGGTATGGACAGAGTGTTTCCATGCTGATCCATCAGTGGGACTGACCCTTCCTCCCTCCCAGAAACCGTGCCTGGCTCCACTTTGGTTTGTTTGCAGACTTCTCTGGTGAGGAACCAGTATGAATAATCAGCAGTCAGACAGATTGGTGCTGTGCAGCCAGTGCAAACTCTCCTTTTAGGCTGTCAGCAAGAACCCCCAAAGCCTCACTTCTTGCTTTTGTCTTCTGTAGATACCACTTGTCATGGAATGGGCCTTTCATCTCAATGGGACTTTTAACTTCAAATGTGTCAGATCTTTAAAGAACTGGAAAACATTAACAGGCAGGGAGAAACTTTATTCTAATTTGTTAGACGTGGGAGAAAAATGAGGATGCAGCCATTTCAATGAGCAGAGGCTGTGTTGGGATGGAGGCTCCTGTTCCTAAAGGATCACTGTGTTCTTCCTCCCAAAGATTCACTGAGGCCCTGGCACAGGGTGCCCAGAGAAGCTGTGGCTGCCCCTGGATCCCTGGCAGTGCCCAAGGCCAGGCTGGACAGGGCTTGGAGCAACCTGGGATATTGGGAGGTGTCCCTGCACATGGGACAGCTCCTTTCCAACCCAAGCCATCCTGGGACTCCCAGAGCCTTGATCCATTATCAAACCCAGTCCGAGCACAGCGATTCGTGCCAAGGAGGAGTATCCAGACTGTGCTGTATCAGTGCCATGGGGTGTGTTTGCACCTTCCATGGTTTTGCTGTTGATATTCCACACTGAACTGTGACCAAGCAGCCTGGATGAGAGGTTGTCCCCATGGACAGAGCCGCTGCTCCAGCTGACGAATCTGGAGTCATTAACAGCCACAGGGAGGTTACAGTCACACTGCAAAGGAAGCTCTTTCTTGTGCCTGCTCCAAAGACCAACTTGTAAAGTGGTTTTGTGACTGTTGTTTGTTTACCCAAAGCTGAAAAGGCTCTTTGATGTAGCCATATGCCGTGTGGAATTAAGGATCCTTAATCAAACACCAGAAGGAAATTATTATTTCCTGCTTTGTTCTGAAGTTGAAGTGAAGAGGCATCTTAGGCACAAGCTGAAGAGCCAACTCCAGCTCTAGTGTTCTTTCAGCTTTACCAAAATTGGCCCAGCACAGTGCCTGGATCACAGTGGGGAATCCCAAATCCTGTCAGGGTATTTATCTGAGGAACAGTCTCCTTTTGGAGAGAGTCAGCTCTGAACACGAGGAGAGATTTTGCAGTCGTGTGTTAGACCCTGATGATACGAGTTAGAGCTGTGCTGAGCCAGGGGATAAAACGAATGACAGGAAATAAAGATATTTTTCTGAATTTTCTTCACTCTGAAAGATTTGGGCATTGAATACAGAGCCCCTGCACTAGAATGTAACTGGAGATATTTAACTCCTGGCTCCTTCCACACTCACAGGCAAGGGAGTTATTACTCTGCAGAGTCTTTCTCTGCTTATCACTCTGTTTGAAGTCACATCACCTGGAGTCAAGAGAATGTCTCAGTTTTCATTTTTGCAATATTTTACTCTCTGTCATTGCACAGAATGCTTGAAATGTAACAGTAAATGGAGGTTAGGAGGGGAGTGGGCAAATAAAAACCTAACTGCCAATGGATGCTGCAAAGGACCCAAAGCATATTGTAATTTTTGAATCACTCATCATTTGAAGGGGAGAATGAACTGATTCGTGATTTTTGGATGCTCGGGATTGGTAAAAGCATCATTAATCTCTTGTCTCCTTTGTGCCTCTGCAAAATTGTATTAATGAGGCAGCATTTACCCATTGCAGGCTGTGAGTGCTTTAGGCACTCATGTAGGGCCTGGTGGAGAAGGCTCCTCTCAGCCTTCAATTAGGCCTTAATACAACACAAATGACAAAATTAATGTTTTTGCCAGTTCCAGGCTGCTCTTCACCTGCGTTTTCAGTGATGGGAACACTAGTGAGCATCCACACTCCCAGGTAGCAAACAAACTAATTTTAAACTCTATGAGGGAGTCATTTTAATAAGTCAAGTTTCTCAAAGCAAAATTATCATGAGTAAGGAGCAAGATGAGTGTAATTTGAGTAACATGAAATGCAGAAAACTAATTGATTTTCTCCTGCAAGGTCTGAGAAAGGTCACAGAGAGGCAATACAGATCGTGATAGAGGATGCAAAATGCTATGAATATTTAAATGGCTTCCAGAAATCCCTGATTTATTCCAGAACATTAAAGGGTCCTGCTTTAGGAGTGGCAACAACGAGTCTCAGCAGTTCCTGTGGTTTGAGCACAAAGCACATCCCAGCTCGTGGATGGGAGTGGTTTGGGACTTTATGAAGGAGCACAGGCAATAAAGAGAGGGGGTGGGAAGAGGGCTATGGAATGTTTCAGTTCCAGGCTCCAGCCTGGTCCAGTTGGAAAACACCTCTGCACTTTCCCTCCGCACACACTGAAATCTGCACTGCAGGAGATCTGGGAGAGCTGTCAGAATTAAAGGAATTGTGCCCACATTTTTTGTTGCCAGTTCAGAGGAATTTCAGAGGCACCCAGACAACCAGAGCTCCTGGTTCTCTGTATCACACGCGTGTCACCTTGGTCCCTGCACTTGCGTAAATGTGAGTGTGAGAGAGCATCAAACCAAATATTGCCCCAAGATCACACACTGAATTTCATTACCCTAAATTTCCCTAGAAGGACACTCATCCCTTGGAAAGATTTCTTGCTCGAAATGTTAAATTCATGTGGCTCCAGTGGGAGAATAACAAGGCACTTGACATCTCCCAGTTCCAGAATAACTTTGGAGCATCTGTTTTCACTCATTTAATTTCTCTGTCCCAGAGGGGACCCAACCAAATGGCCGAGCTTGCCCGTGTTCAGGGCTGACATGATGTGATCTGAAGAGGAGTTGTGTGCGAGTTCTGTGCTGCTGCTGAAGTTGGATTCATTAGCCAGTTCCCCCCCCCAGAGTTTTCAGAAAGTTTCTGCTGTGTTTGAAGGATAATTGCCATCCCTTGGTCTCAGGGGAGGGAGAAACAAAGGACTTTGTGTTCCCCTTTTGATTCAAACTCAAAGAGTGACAGAGGCACGAAAAAATAGCAGGTCCAGGGAATTCTTCAGTCGCATGTTAATGGCTCTGCATTGGAAATTGTGTGTGAGGTACCACAGGGAGCCTGCCTAGGGAGGGAGGGGACAGTCAGCACTGCCAGCTCCTCTTCTGGAACAAATGTCCCTGTACTTGTACCTCTCTGGGGAATCAGGGAATGTGTGACTGGCAGCCAAGTTTTCCAGAGCAATGATTTTGAAGGTATTTCTCTGTGTCCTGCCAGAGATTTACACCTGAATGCCTCTGGTGTCCTCCTGCCATCACATCCCTCCCTTCCAGCCTGCACAGCCCCAAGGGTTGGGCTCAGCCCACACCTACCAGGGATAAATGACCTGCAAAGGTTAGAAAATACCCGGAGAAAGCCCATTTTAATTTTACAGTGTTGTGTTTCTCTCACTGTGTCAGACCAATGCCTTTGTTTCACTGATGGGATCTCTGCTGTGGCACTTTGGTCCATCCAGCTGTGCCTTCCCTTCCAGCTGCAATTCTGGAGGAGCAGGGAATCTCCCATCCTCCCTGGCTGTGCCCTCTCTTCCCAAAGCCTCACACAAGCCCATTCCAGTTCTGGGGCTCCCTCTGCTCCAAATCTCCAGCTCTTTCAGCCTCTTCTTTCCCCTTCCTTGGTTTGTGCAGGGAATGAGCTGCCCCTGGATTATCCCATGGGTGCTGCCCAGCTGGGAGCACTCCCAGGTTATCCCAGGAGCTGGGGGTGTGTGTAAGTCCCCATTTCATGCCCCAAAAGCTCTGCTGCCTTTCAAATGAAGCCAGTGGGAAATTGTGTGCTCTGCAGCTTGGTGCCCTCCCAAGGGGATGCTCACAGGCCTGTTCCCAAACACCAGCAATGAGTAACTGAATGTATTTCCAGCTCTGGATCATCACAAACCCAAAATGAAAAGAAGGGAAGAATCTTACACCCTCCAGCAATTAAAAAGATGAGTAGAAGTCCCTTGAGAAGGATGATTTAGGTGCCTAAGGAGTTTATTTTCTCTTCTTACCATTATCATAAATATTTTCTATTTCATTCCAGTTGAGAATTTCAGCATGATTATTTAATGACGACACTCTAACAAGATTCAATAACTAGCTTTTCTTTAAAAAAAAAAGGTGAGAATTTTGCCATAATCCTTTCATGACTAACAGAAATTGTCTCCAGTACAACTTCAAACATGTCAAAGATGTGTTTTGGTGCTGGAGTATATCTTGCAGAATGATCTCTTAAGCAGGGCAAGTGATGCTGGATCACATAAGAATGCCTTTAACGGCAAATATTATGGGTTTCTCTAAAATATTTAAAGGCACTAAACATTCTGTGGTTTAAATCCTGCTCCCAGTAAGCAACTGCTCATAATTAAATATCCCAATCTGTGTTTAGTGCATCCCTTGGGTCTGTTCAGTGTCTGCTGCTGAATTACCTCCATGGGCAGTGTGGGACAGACCCGCACATGTTCCCTGGGCCTCCCTCACTTCTCAGAGATTCCATCTGTCTCCAACACCCTGCCAGGGACCAGCCTGGAGAGAGGAGAGCAGGTTGATGGCTAATCCATCACGTCTCAATTCCTTGCCTGAAAATTCTGTTTTTACCACATAAGAAGGTGGTGATGCCCAGTGAGATTGAGGATGCTCTGGAGAAAGGTGTTGGTGATGAGAACTTGTCATGAAAGATGGAGAACTTCACCATTTGGGGTTTCTGCTTGGAGCAGAAAAGCACCGAAAACACATATTTTTTCCCCTAAAAAACTGGCTTGAAACCTAAATATTTTCTTTTGGCTCCCATGGTCCCTTAAAGGGGCTTGTGAGAGAAGCTGCTTTTCTCCCCAGCTGAACCCTGAGCAGCCACATCCCTCATCCAAACCACGAGAGCCAAGGAAAGCTGTGCTGGAAGAAGTTATTCAAAGTTCCACTGGAGCAGCTGCCTTGGATCCTGGGGGGAACTGCAGGATCCAGGTAAAAACAAATTTCAAAGCCTTCAGCTGCCCCTTGCTGTCCATTCCTCAAAGCAAATCCCAGCTTATGCTGATCCCAGCCTGAATAATGAATCCTGCAACCAGCGCTGCTGGGGTCTCAGCCTTCCCTGCAGGGAACTGATGTGAACAGTGGAGGCTCTGGGAGCCAAACTCTCATCTGAGCCCGCACACAAAAATTGGGGAGGAATTCCTAAAGCCCAGCACACGCCACAGCCCAGTTCCCCTCTGGGACTGCAGGAGCCCTGGGAGGAGCTCCCAGAGCAGAGCTGGCAGAGCCACCCTGCAGGAGCTGCTCAGCCACGCAGCCCTCACGTTTCTACCAGAGCTTTCTGTGCTCCTCTTAACTCATGGGAATGTGTTCCAGCTGCAGGGGTGTCCAAATACCTCATTCCAACATCAAATGCATGCGTTTTGCTGCTTAAAATAGACATTCAAGGCAGGCACGCTGCAGATTTGAAAAGCCACAGCTCATCCTCCTCCTTCCCCAAGCAGGGAGTCCGTGGGGAGATGGTTCCATCCATAGCAGCAACTTCCAGAACTTAGGGATTCATGGAATATCCTGAGTTGGAAGGGACCCACTGGGCTTATTCAGTGCAGCCCCTGGCCCTGCACAGACACCCCAACAACCCCACCCTGGGCATCCCTGGCAGCGCTGCCCAAACGCTCCTGGAGCTCTGGCAGCCTCGGGCCGTGCCCATTCCCTGGGGAGCCCATTCCAGCCCCACAGGAATGTCACACCTGGGCAGCACAACTGCTCCCTGAGCCAGGCAAGGCTCCTGAGCTCTGTTCATCAGGGTTGCATCCTCCAGGCTCAGCCCATCTCTTTCTCTCCCTACTCCTCCAGCCCCTGACCCAGCACTGCACCCAGGAGAAGGCACCCAGGGAATCTTGCACCATTCCCAGCAAAAAATCCCAGCAAAATGGAACGAACAACAGGGATGTGCCCTTGTCACAGCTGATCATTTCAAAGGCTCCTTGTTTAGCTCAGATTCGGAATGGAGCCAAGTTGGAGGACACTGAAATCCCCTGAGAGTTTGGACTCCCAAGCTCTGCTCAGCCCCGGGGCTGCACAGCGCGCACAGAACGCGAAGGAATTTTAAAATGCAGTCGCTCATCCCTCACATTAGAGCTGCTTTTCCTGCCTGCTCGTCCCTCACGTCTGAGCTGCTTTTCCTGCCTGCTCATCCCTCACGTCTGAGCTGCTTTTCCTGCCTGCTTCTCCCCTGCATCCACAAGGGTTTCCCCCAGGTTCCACAGGACAAATAAGGAATTCATTTCTCATGGCTAAAATCTAGCAGAGCCGTGTTTTCCGTCCTTTGCAGACCTATATAAGCCCTCTTCTTTTTTTCTCCAGCTTTTGCACTTTCTGTGCAAATTTTTTAAAGATTTTTAAGATTTTTTAAAAAGATTTTTCACTGATTACCAAAATTCCCCAGGGAAGCTGAATCCTCCCCTGGAAGTGATCAAAAAACTTGTGGATGTGGCACTTGGGGACGTGGGTTAGTGGTGAACATGATGGTGGTGGGTTGATGGTTGGACTTGAGGATCTTAAAGGTCTTTCCTGACCTCAACCATCCTCTGATTCTGTGATTATTATGGTCTATCAATGATACGTGAACAACTTCTAAAGAGCCAGGAAAAAGGAGTTGGGAAATGCAGCCTAAAGCCAAAAGGCTGATAAATGATATATCTGTTAAAAATAATCATGAGGGGTCTGAGTGTGCCCTGGCAACATTTTGGGGTCTGCAGATGAGAAGAGACTGGAAGACACATCTCAGAGCAGTTGGTGCTCCAGGAAAGAAGGGCAAAGCAGGGCAGAGCTGATGCCTCTGGCACTGCAGACATCCAGCCCTCCTTGTTTTGCAAGTGGCATTTTAGCAGCTTCTTCCTATAATTTACCAAAGCAGCCTTTTTTTTTTCCTTACAAAGAGAATAAAGAAACGGTAAAATAATTTTGAAAGTCAGGTTATTCCTGTGCCTTAACACCTTCCAACAGATGTTGTTCTTACCGAGAGCAGAGTTCCTTGAATTATTAATGGTTCCCAACAGCTCAGCTTGAAATAATTTAGCATTTGAAAGAGAAAAGCCACTCTCATTATCCCAAGTGCAGAAACATTTTTGGTTATTAAAAGTATTCTCCTCAAAAAAAGAGAAATCTCTACAGTTTGTATCTTTTTCTCCGGATGCCAGCAGGAGCACCAGATCCAGGGAAACCTTTGTGCTTGCCGAAGGTTAAGTGATGAAATACAATGGAAGAGAGAGGACTCCACATTCCATTTCAAATTGAGAAGCTCTCATCTGATCTCGTGGTACCTTTGACTTCACCAGATTGATTGTATTTGCACTTGGACACCATTACATTCTTTCTGAGGCTTAAAGTGACCAATTATTCACTGCAGTGAAACTTCCCAAGGGATATTGCCTAGGTTGGACAGGGCTTGGAGCAACCTGGAATCGTGAAGGTGTCCCTGCCTGTATGAGGGGCTGGAATGGGATGAGCTTTAAGGTCTTTTCCAACCCAGCCCATCCTGGGATTTATGAACTTGAGCACCAGGCTGTTGGCATTGCCCCTTGGATGGCTGCTGGGTAAAGAACATCACCCACAGCCCCTGCTCCCCTGGGAGGGGAGGACTGGGAGATGTTCCTGGGAACGTCGTGTTCCCAAAACCAACTCTGGCTCCTGGAAAAACCAATGAGGCTGGGCCAAGCTGTGGCAGGTCTGTAGCTGGGCCTTATGGCAGAGCATCTCAGCTGGCCACACTGTGAGAGATGCAAAGAAGGCCCTGGGCTGGTTTGGAGAAGAGCTGGGATGGTTTTCCCCAAGAATTGTGTGTCCCCTGTGAAAGCAGCCCATGGAGGAGAGGAGATGAGCTGTTGTTTGCTTGGCACTGAGGGACAGGTGACCAAAATGTACAGGGCTGCTCCTCAGAGTGACAGGGCTGAGTCTGCTCAGCCATGAACTCATCAGGATGGCTTTCCCCTCCCAGCATGGATTTCTCATGGGACCCAGGGAGACTCAATGGCCAGGATTCATAGGTGAAGGTGCAAGGTGACAGTGCTCTGTGACAGACCTTGGTCCTGTGCTCTCCACAGTCCCTTCCGCTCATGAGTCACCCAATTCTGTGACTGCATCCAAAGTGAGAGGAAAGAAATGCTAATTATTGTGATTAATCACCACTGTAAACAGCATCAGGCTCCCGCCCTCAGTTGCTTATCAATCATGGAATCACAGAGTGGTTTGGGTTGGAAAGGACCTTAAAAATTACCTCAATCCAACCTCCTGCCATGGGCAGGGACACCTTCCACTGTCCCAGGCTGCTCCAAGCCCTGTCCAGCCTGGCCTTGGACACTTGCAGGGATCCAGGGGCAGCCACAGCTTCTCTGGGCACCCTGTGCCAGGGCCTGCCCACCCTCACAGGGAACAATTCCTTCCCAATATCCCATCTAACCCTGACCTCTGGCAGTTTGAAGCCATTCCCCTTGTCCTGGCACTCCAGGTCCTTGTCCCTTCCCATCTGTCTTACAGGTTCCCTTCAGGAAGTGAAATAGGTCACCCCAAAACCATCTCATCTCCAGGCTGGACAGTCCCAATTCCCTCAGGATTTCCCCAGAGCAGAGGTGTTAAGCCCCTCCTGGGGGTGGGGAGGATCAGGAGCATGAGCTGACCGTGGGTCTGGGTGAAGCAGGACTGTCCTGGTGGGCAGTGGAGATAACCCAGGGGTGTGTGTGTTAGAGCCCTCCTCGTGCACCAACACACTCACTGATGGATTGATCTTCTCCTGAAGGTCTGCTAAGCCTTATTTCAAATGAATAACTCAGAGTTGCACGTGGCTTTCTGATGACTCTCCAGAATTATGACCCAATTTATGCTTTCTGTAATAATCAGCACAATAAGGCAGTAAAGCTGTCGTTGCTGGATACACCAAATTTATATTTTATCACAGCAATATAATCAATACAATAAGAAACTGATACTTTATGAGTTAGCATTGTCTTCTCAGAGTCCTTGCAGGACTCTTTCTCAAGTCTGCTTTGGTTCTGGGGGAGGTTTATGTCCATATTAGCTCTTCCTGCAGCTGTTCCATGATAAATAAACCTCCCACTGCTGCTGAGATCTCAGCCAACATGCTCTGCAGTAATAACAAAACATTTCCTTTACTGTTTTTGATTTTTATATTCAAAGCTAAACCATCAAATAAACAAAGTTTTCTCACAGTACAAGACAATACAATGTGTTACTCTGCTTCCCCCAGCTGAGTTCCTTGCATGAACTGCAGGAGCAGCTCTGAAACATTGAATGATGCTTTGCATTGCTTCAGCTGCTGTCAACAACAGAGCTGCAAACACTCCAAAATGTTCATTATTTGACTCCCAGCAGTCTGTAAAATATGCTCATAAACACATCCAGACATGCCCGTGCTCACACACACTTGCATTTGTCTCTACATACACATTTTCATACCTATTTCTATTTCCAGATGAGAAAGAAAAGTCCTTAGATGGTTAAACACCATTTCCCACTGCAAAAGAACGAGCCAAGGTGAGAACCAGGCAAGGATTTCTGATTCCCTTTTGCTCTGTTTTGATCTCCCCAGCTGAATGAACAACCACAAGCACCATTAACTCTTTGCAGATAAATATTTTAATGTCATTCCTGCCCCCTGACTGGGGAGGTTTTAGTGAGGCTTCTCTTCCATGGGCACCACTGGCAGCAGAGCTGGGAGTGCAGCTTTGAGCTGTGCCCAGGACAAAACTGTGCCCAGGACAAAACTGTGCTCAGGACAAAACTGTGCCCAGGACAAAACTGTGCCCAGGACAAAACTGTGCTCAGGATAAAACTGTGCTCAGGATAAAACTGTGCTCAGGATAAAACTGTGCCCAGGATAAAACTGTGCCTGGGACAAAACTGTGCCCAAGACAAAACTGTGCCCGGGACAAAACTGTGCCCAGCCTCAGGGGGCTGGGAGAAGGAGAAATCCCTAATCCAGCAGATCCCTCTCCTGTTGGCACTGGTGCCTTTTCCTCAGGCAGGATGGAGCCAGTAATTGTCCTGCTGATGTCTGACAGTTCTGAGTTCTACCAAAGCCTGCTTTCAGTAAAAGCCAGGTTTTGCTGTCAGCCCTGGTGCCTGGGCATCTGCCAGCACCCTTGTCCCCAGCAGATCTCTGGATTGCCTTCCATAACGTGTACCCTGAAAAGCAAAAGCTTTTAAATCCCCACAATAAGAGGTCCTTTAATTGCAGCAAAGCTTTTATAGTCGCTGCTTTCCTGGCTTTCTTCTCTCTGCAAAACACCGATTTTTCTTCTTAGATTTGTTGCTCTTTCTCCCCTGTTAAATTGCGTGTGCTCCCCCTTTCCAGTTAATATAATAATTCCGATGAGCAGTGCTTAGCATAATTCCAGACACTGATGTACGTGCTGCTCAAAGCTGTGCTTTAGGAGAATTCCATTTCTGAGGGCAATGTAGCATGGAAAGCTCTCCAGCCCTCTGCAACTGCATAAAGGGGGACCCAGAGAGCATCCAGAGGGATACTGTGGGAAAGGTTATTTTATGGGATATTTGAGGGCTGACAGAATCTGGGCAAAGCCATCCAAGGTGGAATAAGAAGCAAAAGGGTTTACAAGGCAGAAAGAAATGCTGCTCTGAGGTGCTGGAGTGTCCAAGGAGGGGAGGGTGGAGTTTAAAGCCGAGGGGACTCCCAGCCCTTGTCCTGAACACCAGCAGGGCTTTCTTTGTGTCCCTGTCCCCATCTCAGCCCTTCCTTACACAAATACCTGCACTGCATCCGTGCCAAGCTCTTTGTGGGGTCAGGCACAAACCTCCCCCAGCTGTTCCAGGACACAGGGCTCAGCTGGTGTCCAAATACCCTGCCTGGGACATTTGGGGTTACACAGCCCTCCTGTGTGTCAGAAGCTCTCTCCAAGCCTTAGTTCCCCATCTGTAAAGTGGAATATAAAAGAAATTTACAGCCAGCCTCTCAGTGTGAGTGGCATTAATGGCTGAAAGCACGACTGCAACCCCAGTGAGCTCTCAGTGATGGCTCTGATGAATCCCTGGAGGTGGAACAGGAGGAACATGATGTGTGCACCATCAGCTGTGCACAGGTCTCACTGACCTGGCTGCACACACTCAGCTCATTTTCCTCCTCCTTAAACCCCCCTGCCATCAGCTCAAGCCTAATGGTCAGGCTGCCTTTTCTGAAAAAAGAGCAGTGAGTCAACAGCACAGAGGAGAAAACACATCCATTCACTCTGTTCATTCAACAGCTGAGAGTGAGGGATGGAATTCTGGAAACCAGGGATGATTCACAAACAGAAAAAAAAGAATTGTGTTTGCAGAAATGATAGAGGAGGGGGAAGCGAGTGATTTAAGTCACCCAGCCTGACTCGCTGGTTAAATTAATCCCAATGTATGATTTCCATCTTCTCAAATAGCAAAGAAAAGCTGTACAAATAGGTGGAATCATTCATTGAAAGCCATTTATCATAGGGGTTTTGGCTTGTTTGGGGTTTTTTGAAACCTCTTTTCATCTCTCTAGTCTTCAATGAGTCAAACACTATCCTGAACCTGGAGGTAATAATTTGGTTATTCTGTTTCCCATTGCTCATTCCCTGCCATTTTTTGTAGACCAACATTTCAGTTATCTCAGGAGCCCTATGAAGCAGCCTCAGATTCAAGATTTTGCCATCCCCATTCTCCAGCATCTCTACTTGACATGAAAAAAGAATCCTTCGATGGACAGTCATGGAATGACCAAACCAGGCTGCAAATTCAGAGGAGGGTCCTTTCTGTGTGGGCAATTCCTGATGGCAACTCTGTGCAACCCCAGCAGCCCTCCCAAAACAGTGATGGGACAAAGCTGTGACAATCCAGGTGTCCCTTAGGCTCAACACCTCACCCCAGGAGCTGGCAGCTGGTGGCTGAATTCCTGCCTAGGCCCAGATGAGCTGGGTGAGAGCAGCTCAGGACTGGGACTGAGTGCAGTGACATCTCAGGGGCACGATGGTGACTCAGTTTCATTTTCCAATTCCTCCTAAGTGCCACCATCACTCTGGGCATGAGGATGTGAAGGGAAGGCTTTCAGGGAGAGGCAGCATTTTTTATCCCAGGCATTCCTGCTTTAAAGGACCCACTCCACACACAAGTGCCTTATTTAAGGTCAGAAGCAGAAGCTGCAGCTTTCAAGTTAAATCCGAGTGTCCCTGAATATTGGAAATTTATAACTCAGTTATAAATTCTGTAACTTTCTGTATCCTTTTAAGAACTCCTCCAAACTTGTACATCTCCTGACATCTGTGCCTTCTGAAGGTGAATTATGAGCTACAGAAAAATGGATGTGCACCCAAAAAATTCCCTTTCTTCTCTAATAATCCCTCACTCTCACTAAGGAAGAGCTAAAAGTGGCTCCTGGTTTTCCCAGCCTAAACCTCAACAGGGCTTTGCTTCTGTGGCTCAAGTGCCACTTCCAGGTGCACAGCCAGCCCATGGTGATTTCTGGCTCCAGGAATGGATTGATCCTCCTGCAGTCACCTGGCAAACACAGAAATGCTTGGGAAGAGATGGAGAGGAGGATACGGGGGACACAACAATATTGGGAGCCCCTTGCTGATGCTAAATTCAGTGAACTTCACTCCTCAAACCCAGCATTTCAAAGGGAAAATCTGGTTGGGTTTGGTTTTTTTTCCCCCCTCTAAAAGACCCCACAACAGAAAGCAGTGGATTTTCTACTGTTAATCTTGTATCCAATTTTTTTCCCCTCTGTGCTAACAGATTGACCTGAAAGAGCAGGATCCTAATTGCTCAGAGATAAAGTAATTGAGTGGTCTCCTGGGCTCTCTTTGGTACAACAGACTTCAATAGAGTTGACAAATGTCAATCCATAACCCAGGATTAATGGGGCTGTGCTTGGCTTCCCATTCAGTTTTCCATTTGCTCCTTTGGTCTAGCTAACACCCTGATTGCTTTGGGAAAACTGACAAATTTTTGCAGTTAATGAGCCCCTCCAGTAATTTATCAAGCAGGGTTTCTAAAATAAAAAGAGCACCAAGAACAAAATGTTGATTCTGTGCTAAAGGAAGAAGAAATCCTTCTCTCCCCACATCCTGAAGAGCCTGGAAGATTTTGCTCCTGCACAGCTGGGAGCTGGAGTGACTCTTGCAGCGTGGGTTTTTTTCCAAAAGCATTTGGGATTTCAGGCCAGGTTGGGCAGGGGTTGGAGCAACCTGGTCTAGAGGAAAGTTTGGGATGAGATGGGCTTTGAGATCCCGTCCAAGCCAAACCTTTCTGGGATTCTGTGACTCCTGACTGATTCCTGGGGATGTCAGGCACTCTCCCACCCATGAGACAAGGGGTACCTCTCACTGAGCAGCCAAAATTGCACACAAAACAGTTTGGGGGTTTGCTTTTACACCCTTCCTTTAACCTCTCTGTGGGAGGATGAACAGATCCAGAGAACTCCTGTAGGGAATGGGGAGGCTGGAGCCACCCCCAGTGTAGATTCCTGCTCTGGAGAGCCCTGCCAGGCTCAGCTGCCCCACGTGCCACAAGTGAGACTCTGCCAGGTGCTGTCCCTGGAGTCTCTCTGGGGAGCTCTGAGGAGCAGCTCTAAAAAAAAAAAAAAAAAGGCATTAGAAACATTAGAAACACTTGATTTGCAATCAAATGTTTTATCTGGCCCTGGGCTCAATGGCAACAAACTCTGAACTTCTTCCCACTGGAGGTGGAAATTCCCAGCCTTGTCCAAGCCCCACGACGTTATCTCTACCAGCAACTGAAACTGGCAGCTTTCCAAACTCTGTATTCCCTGGAAAATGTCAACACTTCTGCAGAAATTCCAATTTCTCCTCGGCTTGATTTAAAATAAAGTTCCTAAATGAGAACAGGGGAGAGCCAAATTGCCATTAGCAGTCACAGCTCTGCTCTGAGTGACGGGAGGGGCTGCGAGGGATCTGTTTCTATTGTGACAATCGTGCATCTGCCCATCATCCTCTTTATTTTTAGCTCTTGGTTGTCTCTCTCACCACAGAATGAGCTCAGTTTTACCTGTAATCTGGGCAGGGAACAGCTGCCATTAGGCTGCAGAAACAGCCTGGTTTAGCAGAGACTTCAGCACATTTGTCAGTCCCTGAACCCGGATCTTCGTGCAAAGGAGAGGAGACCTGGCAGGAAGGGTCTGGTGTCCCTGCCAGGCTTTTCCTCTCGAGGCTGTGTCTGTACTGGATGAAATGGGAGGCAGGAACCTTTGGGAACCTTCAAGGGCTCCTGTCCATGGCCAAGTCTGTGCACTGGTGGAAATGGAGGAGCAAGTGGGTCTGGGATCTGCTAGAAACTGGATTTTGCCCCTCACAGCCCCTGTTTTACCCCAGTTTTGTACTTTTCAGGGTGATTATCAGTAGGTATCATCCTGGCTGGTGCTGCTCAGGGCTGGGCAGCCGCCTGGGAAGGGTTGTGCTGCCTCCAAGGTGCAGTTATGGACATGAGCCCACCAAACTGGAGCTGCTGGTGAATCCATGGACACTCCTCCCTCTGGATGTGACCTTGGGGCTGCCACTTTCTCTGTCTCCCACTCAGCCTCTTCAGGATTCTCCCATTCAGCTCCTCCCATCACCCAGCTCCCTGCAAGTGTCCAAGGCCAGGCTGGACGGGGCTTGGAGCACCCTGGGGCAGTGGAAGGTGTCCCTGCCCATGGCAGGGGTGAAATGGGATGATTTTTAAGGTCCCTTCTAACCCAACCCACCCTGGGATCCTGTGATTCCGTGGAAATGAGGAGCAGGCTGTGACAGTGGGACACTGGGGATGGGCGTTAATGCGATTGCTTTGGAAAGCTGCAAATGAAGAAGGCAGCACAGCTGGGTCCCTCCCAGTGCAGAGCCACTCTGGGGGACTGGGGGTCACCTCAGGCTGTGCCTGGCACTGGCAGCAGGGCTGGGACACACTCAGCTCTGGCTGTTTGCTGCAGCAGCTCTCTGACGGGCAGAGCGAAAATGCAGAGATGCAGATCCTTTGTAGGAGAAACAGAAAACAAGAGAGGATTATTTAGTCAATCACCTTGTCGGCTGTGATTAGTTTGGGGTTTAGAGCTGAAAACTCTGTGCTGGGGGTCTCATTCTGCATCTCACACTGGACTTGTAACATCTGCCTGTAAACCTTCCCACTGGAACCCGGACTGAGGAGCTGCTTGTTTTAATGGTGAGGTGTCCCCACAACACCTGACTCCTGCGTAAGGCCACAGCAATATTTACATATTTTCCTCCTGCAGTGGATTTACAAATCCCATAAAACAGCACAAAATCCTCTTGACAGGTTTGCAGAGCGGGGAGGAACCCAAACCAAACCCCGGAGCTGGCAAAATGTGGCTGTTTTGTGGGGATGGGAAGGATCCCTGGCTCCAGAGGAGGACAGGGATGAGTTCCCTCCCTCGGGAATCCTCAGAGCACCCTCGGGCAGGGAGCACTGCTGGCAGCAGGGACAGGGCAGCTGAGCAGGCAGCAAGAGCTGACTTCAGAGCTGGGCTGGAAAGGCAAATGGGCCAAGGTGGGCCCAGAGAGCCAGGCAGCACCAAACCCTCCTCTCTCACTGGAATCCCAGACAAGGATTTTTACCCTGATGGGGTAGACAGAGAAATCTGCCGGGATTTCCAGAGTGTTTTGGGGCTCAGACCTCAAGAGCACTGTTGTCTCCTCCTCGGGAGGCTCAGGGGAGCATTGGGGGCTGGAGCTGGGGTCCACATTGATCCCATTGATCCGTGCCCTGGGGGAACACACTGCTCTAACAAGGGCTCCTTAACGGGCCAGGAATGACAAACAGAGCCTTAAAAATGTCCCTCACACCCTAAACACCCCGAGCTGCTGGGGCTGAGCGCTCCTCACTCCATAAGAGAGACAATTATTTCCCTACACAGATTAAATACAACGCAGGGTAAAAGCACACAGATGAAAGCAGCCAAAGCCCTGGGGTGAGCAGCACGTCGCAGAAAATATGAATGTATTCCACTTGTAGCACACTAAATACTGTCTGTGGCAATAGCAGCTTCAATCAGACACTTCTAGGGAGGTGTAGAAGTCCTGCCAAAACATGGGTGGAATGAGATTCCTCTGCTGTACAGATTCCTGCAGCCCTGGCTAGCGAGGGAGATGTAACAGGAGGTGATGGTTCCATCCACCTCATATCCAGAGAACACATTTGCATGGGGTTTGTGAGGATAAAATCCATTAGCTGGCTGAAAAAAAAATGACTTTTCGATGCTCACAGCAGCCTGGGTTTGCTCTGAGTAATGTTAATGGCAAAAATGTTACCTAAGGAGAGACCAGGAGGGCTCATTCCCAGTGCTTTCATCTTCTCTTTAATGAAATTAATTTAATTACAATATAAAACAGACTCTGTTACACCTACATAAATCCGACAAGATCCATCCTCCTAAACAACCTCCTTCAAGAAATCAGTTGTGTAAAATATACTGAAAACCATTATTACAACCTGAATCCAGTTCATCCAATGAAATCTCTAATGTGCATTTGGCAATCGGCTTCCTGTCCCTGAAAGTCAAACTTTTCCTACAAAAAATTTGGGCCTGATGTTTCGAGTTGTCGAGGATATGAAAACCCAGGGAAAAACTCAGTTGCTCAGCACTATGGAAAATCCAATCCATTAATGCTCTTTTCGCCTCATTCTGAAAACATAAAGAAAAAAAAAGGATCCAGATATTTGGGAACAATGTAATTCTTCAATATAAACTGTGGCTCACACTTCAGAAAGAAACCAGGAAGGAGGGGAGCAGAATGTTATTTAGATTCTGTCATGTGTCATTTTTCTCTTGCTATTAAATTCAAAGGAAAACAAAGTCCACTATAATCAAGAGCAATTGTTGTGGTGGGAACATTTATAAGGTACAATGAATATAAATGGGCCACTTTTCCTGCAACAGAGTGCAAGGAAAATCCTGTTAAAAACAATTACTTAGAGTCTCTAGCAATAAACCCAGCACTGAGGACCCCTTGAACCCAGAGCTCCTGGTGTCGGGCCACCAATTTTGCAGCCAGGAGTTAAGAGAGGATCTTTAGGCAAGACTGCCATTAAAGTCACTGCCCAAACTCCCAGGAGCAGGATTGATGCTGATGCCAAAAGGATTTTTTGCTTTTTCTTCTCTATACTTTTCACACAGTTCTCTGTATCCACAGGTATTAGCATGCACACTTGTAATCCTCTAGGTCTGGTAACTCAGCCTGGTTCCTTGGTGTCCTGCAGACCAAACACCCCAGAACTGCAGAGTTACAAGACCAAACATTCTCCTGTTGTAAGAACTCAAGGTCCCCTGGTAGGACAGATTCTGTAAATTAGAAGTCAGCCCAGCCCAGCCCTTATTGGGCCCTCTCGTTAGATATGCTAATGAGTAAGGTCTTTAATTGTACACTGGATTGGGGGCTGGAAGGACATTGTGACGCTGTCCCCTGGGTGAAGCAATGCGTGGAATGGGATCCTATTAAATACCGAGGTAAACGACCCCAACCCTCTAACCCTGTCTGGGCTTTTATTTCCTGAGACCAGGAAAAGGCATCATCCCCTGCATGGGGGACAGAGCTCCCAGCACGGCCCCAGCTGCAGAGAGCACACAGCCCATTCCTCTGAACCCTGCTGCTCTTTCCCAAGGCATTGATGCCTTTTCCTGGTCTCAGGAAATAAAAGCCAGACAGGGTTAGAGGGTTGGGGTCGTTTACCTCGGTATTTAATAGGATCCCATTCCATGCATTGCTTCACCCAGGGGACAGCGTCACAATGTCCTTCCAGCCCCCAATCCAGTGTACAATTAAAGACCTTACTCATTAGCATATCTAACAAGAGGGCCCAATAAGGGCTGGGCTGGGCTGACTTCTAATTTACAGAATCTGTCCTACCAGGGGACCTTGAGTTCTTACAACAGGAGAATGTTTGGTCTTGTAACTCTGCAGTTCTGGGGTGTTTGGTCTGCAGGACACCAAGGAACCAGGCTGAGTTATCAGACCTAGAGGATTACAAGTGTGCATGCTAATACCTGTGGATACAGAGAACTGTGTGAAAAGTATAGAGAAGAAAAAGCAAAAAATCCTTTAGGAATCAGGGAGAGCTTTGGGCTCCTCACCTTGGGATGGCAGGGACAGGGGGAGACCCTCAGGATTCAGGTTCACACTGACACTGGGACTGAGTGACTCAACTCCTGTTCAAATCTCTTCTTCCCCAAGCCCATGAGTTCTCCAGTCCCAGAACAGCTGGTGATGGTGTGGGATTGAGATGTTCTGGGCACTCAAACCCACAGAGTCAGGCCTAGATCAGCCTCTTGAGGATCCAAGCCACAGAGTCAGGCCTGGATCAGCCTCATGTGTAAGGAGAAGGGACAAGCCTGGGTGAAAGGAGCAGTTCTTGGATGCCTCACTGCTCCCGTTGCACTCTTTGGGCTGTTTGGGGAGCGGGGCGAGTGAGCCCAGAGCATCCCTGCACCTGGGACACCTCAGGTGTCCTGGCATGGCCTGCTCTGCCTCCCGCCCCTTGGATCCCAACCCAGCTCTTTCTGTGAGCTCTTTCCACTCACAGCGAGGAGATTTTTAGTCCCAAATCTGTAATGAATGCCTGGGAAGGCACAGATGCCAACCCTGCTGGCTGAGCCAGGGGAGGCTGAGCGCTGGCTTGGACTTTGGGGACTCTCCAAAAGCAGGGCCTGAGCAGCTGTGAAATGGGGAGTGGGAGGCAGGGCTGGAGCAGCCTGTCCCTGTCCCTGTCTCTGTCCCTGTCCCTGTCCCTGTCCCTGTCCCTGTCCCTGCTGCCCTGAGCTGCCACCACCCAGGAGTGTCACCAGTCGAGGTTAGAGCTGGGCTGAGGCGACAAAAACACAGTAAGGGATGACAACCTCCTCTCCATTCCCCAAATCAACACGTTGGCTTAATTAATTGTTAACATCTCTGTAATTAAGCAGTAACAGAAATTATTCCCTCTCGGTGCTGATGAAGATAATGAATAACAATCATGGCCGCTTTGTTTCCCAGCACTAATCTGTTTTGAAATATCCATTGATTTTATTTTGATTAGGACTAAAGCCACTTTCCACACCGCAAATAAACCTCTCTGATTTGAGTAAATTGCTGTTGGCATTTACATTATGATAATCAGCTCAGAATCAGCTGCTCTTTTCCTGGGTGTCATTTGCTTACTTCTTAGTCCACTGTAATTTGGGGGTTGTCCTTGGGAATATTTAATTATGGCTTCCTTCTGCTTTGCTCCGTGATCCACGTGTTCCCCATCACCGTTGTTATCCATGAAATGTTCCCTAACTCTGCAAGCTCCTCCAGGCTCATTCTCCTGGTGCTCCTCCAGACCTTCTGGGCTGCCCTTCTCAAGCCAAGCCATGCCACAAGGCCCTGGCAAGAGTGGAAATTGTGAAAACTCCAAGGAAAACCAAAAATCACGTGTTGGTTTTGCACTGAAATCCTGTTTCCTGTTATTTCCCTGATTCATTTGGAAAATCCCAGGAGTTAGAGCCTGGTACCAAACTGCCTCAAAAATAGATTCTAATTATTTCAGTTGTGCTCAGGGAGCTGCTCCTGCCTCTGTCCCAGCCTCCCTGCCTGCTCTGTGCTCATCCTGGTGAGGTGGGGGCCTGGTTTGGATCTGGTTTGGATCCCAGCTCAGACACCAATGTTGCAGTTAAAATCCCTCAACTCAAGTATTTCACTACAAACATCTGAATTCTTCCTACTGCTTTTAGGGCAGAGTGTGTATCTGGCAACAATGAGATATTTTTTAATCTCAGGGTTGGATCCTTCATTTAAATTATTCACAGCACTCAGTTCTGGCATTTGCTAAATGGAACTTTTTCCTGCTTGAAAATGTTTCTGGTTCTTTTATTCAATGTTTATTTTGATTTATTTTCTTTTTAAGAGGAGAAACACATCCTTTTCAACAATTCTGTTTTTGCATTTTCAATTTCAAATCATCATAAAAGGCATGCTTTTCTTTTGAACTGGAAGACAACTTATGTCCAGAGCAGCCCAGCAACCAAATTTTTTTTTTTTTGGCCTGGTAAGTTTAACCAACATTTTTTTATGTTCCTGTAGCAAAACATTTCAAAAATCCTTTGCTGTGAAACTTCTCCCATCATCCTGCCAGGCTATCCAAGGAGAAGTATATTTCTGATGTTTAAAAAGATTTTAAGTCCTCCAGTATCCTGGGAATGCTGCTGGCCTCAGCCCGGGAGGAGGGATGCACCACCTCCTGCTGCCGGCTTTTGTGGGCTGAGCAAAGTGTGAGGAAGTGTCTCAGGTTACAATGGTGTGTATTCTATCACCATCTTCATGGGATGTTGGGGGCGGGTGGGGCAGTGTTCCTGGCTGGTCCCTGATGGCCCCAGGGCATGTCTTCTCATGGGCCAGCTCTTGGAGCCAGCTGGGGCACTCTCTGCTCATCCTTGATGGCTCCAGGGGATATCTTCTGTTAACGGGCCACTGAGTCTCACTGATAAACTCCATCATCCCATTGTGAGATGCCCTGCCCAGGGTGAGGAACCAAGCATCCCTACCTGGATATAATCTGGAATTTGAAACACCACAAGGCAGCTTTTCCACGGGATTCCCAGAGGAAGACCAGACCCTTCTACACCACCACTGGACCTTCAGAGGAGAACTGCACCTTTCACAGGATCACTGCTTCAACAGAACCACATCTATCACTCCCAGAGCTGCAGCCACCTTCTAAGTGGACTGCTACCAGCACCCTGACTGACAGGGTGTCAGGTTGGATTCTGACTCTGTCAGTGTTTTTGTACTATTGCATTTATTTTAATTTTTCTATTAAATTGTAGTTCTGACTTTGAGTCTCTCACTGATTTGCTTTCAAACTACCACAGGAAGATTGGTCTTGATCATTTTGGGGGTCTTTTCCAACATTAAGGATTCTGTTATCCCTCCTCCCTTCCTTTGCTGACCTCTCCTCCATCCCCAGGCTCTGCCCAGCCCACCCCAAGGCTGCAGGGAGGTGGGGAAGTGGTGAGGGGGATCCTGGAGGGATCCTGAGTGCTCAGGGTGATGAAGGACAGGGCATTTTCCTTGGCAACAGCAGGACTGGAGCTGCCACAGCTATTTCTGGTTTCCCAGCCTAGGCTGGGGCCTAAGGCAAGCAAAGTCTACCAGCACTGCCAGGGCAGCCCTTTCCACTAGAGGAGGAGTGGGCCAGGGACTTATGGATGTGGCAATTCAGAATTCACTGAAAGGGTGGTGAGGCATTGGAAGGGGCTCTCCAGGGTGGTTTGTGGTCCCCATCCCTGGAGGTGTCCAAGGAAGGCCTGGATGTGGCACTCAGGGCTCTGGGCTGGGGACAAGGTGGGCATTGGACACAGGCTGGACCCAGTGACCTTGAAGGGCTTTTCCAACCTCAGAGATCCTGGGATTCTGTGATTGTGCTTTGCCCCCAAAACCAGGAAGAGTAAGAATTGCCTTAAAAATTAGTTGTAAAAATAATTGGATCAACCCATGAGTCCGTACTACCAGTGACGGCTGGTTCCTGCAGGGATCAAGGTCTGACTCCTCTCTTTCAGGAATGGGCTTCTGGAATGTTTTGGAGCATGAGGATGGAGTACATCACCTGACCACAGAATCCCAGAATCACTGACACCTCCAAGGTCAGTGAGTCCAAGCTGTGCCCGATCCCCACCGTGCCACCAGCCCAGAGCCCTGAGTGCCACATCCAGGCATTACTGGGACACCTCCAGGGATGGGGACTCCAAACCTCCCTGGGCAGCCCCTGCCAATGTTTTGCAACCCTTTCTGTGAAGAAGTTTTTCCTCATGTCCAATCTGGACCTCCCCTGAGGCAGCTTGAGGCCATGTGCCCTCATCCTGTCACCGTGTCCCCTTGTCCTGTCACCAATCTGCAGCTGGATCCTCTCAGCTGCTCATTAACATGGACATGGATGGGAATGAGGATTTTTTTCTCAAGCACAGCAACCATCACATCATCCAACAGCCACACGGGTACATCCAAGAGAGGTTTGGAACCATAATGGCACCGTAATTCTCATTGTTCAGGTCTGGCACTCGAGACACGGCACAGCAGGGTCACACATCCAGCCCTGGCAATGACATCCTGCTTCCTTCCCAGTGTGTAGTCAGGTTCCAGCCCCTTCCACGTGCCCTTTCTGTCCCAGGAGAGGGGGTTAAACACTGATCAAAGGGAACAGCAGAGAGATGGGGTGGCACGCAGGCAAACCCCAGCTCTGTAATTGGAATCATTCATGGCCCAGGGCAAACAGGAACAAGATAATGCAGAGTGAGGGACGGCACAGAGGAAAAGAGGCTTTGAAAAATGCAAAGCCAACCTGCAAACACGCAGGGAAATCTGAACCTTTCACTTCAAAGCGTTTAAAGTTGGTGTTAAAAGGCTGTTTCTGAAAGGTTTCCATTCTGCTGCCTCTTGTGCACAATTTTTGTTTAACTCAAACTCCCTCTCAGAAACAATTTTTTTATTTCATGCTTGAGCTCTGCTGCTGGTTCTGGGAGAAGAGGCGTTGTGTGTATGTGAACAGAGGATACCAGGAGTTGTAAAGACTCATGGAATAAAAGGTTGTTTTGGTTGGCAGAGGCCCTTAAGGTCATGGAGTCCAAGCATTAACCCAGGAAGGCAAGGCAGGGGATGGGGCAGGAATTCAGACCAAGGGAGGGGTAGGGAAGGCAAGGAACAGGAGGGGTAGGGAAGGCAAGGAACAGGAGGGGTAGGGAAGGCAAGGGATGGGGCTGAAAGGCTGCCTTGCCTTCCCTTGCCTTGTGTACCCCTCCCTTCCTGCCAAGTCCAGCCCCAAACCATGTCCCTAAGCACCACATCCACACTGCTTTTAAATCCCTTCAGGATCCCACTACCCTGGACAGCCTCTGCCAATGCCTGACAATCCTATTTATGATGAAATTTTCCCTAATATCCAACCTGCCCCTCCCCTGGCCCAGTCTGAGGCCGTTCCCTCTCCTCCTGTCCCTGTTCCCTGGGAGCAGAGCCTGACCCCCCCTGAGCCCCCTCCTGTCAGGGACTTGTGCAGAGCCACAAGGTCCCCCCTGAGCCTCCTTTGCTCCCCTGAGCCCCTTTCCCAGCTCCCTCAGGAATTCTCCAGGCCCCTCCCCAGCTCCATTCCCTTCCCTGGACATGCTCCAGACCCAGCACTGGAGGTGCCCCAGCAGTGCCAGCACAGGGGACAGTCACTGCCCTGATCCTGCTGTCACACTGTGGCTGGCACAATCCAGGTGCCATTGGGCTCTTGCCCACCTGGGCACACCTGGGCTCCTGTCACCAGCTGCCCCAGGGCCTTTTCCAGCTTTCCAGCTGCTCTGCCCCAATCCTGGAGCATTCCAAGGCATTGTTGTGACCCAGGTGCAGGACCCAGCCCTTGGCCTTGTTGAGCCTCATCCACTTGAGCTCAACCCATGATCCAGCCTGTCCAGATCCCTCTCCAGAGCCTTCCTGCTTTCCAGCAAATCAGCTCTCCCTCCCAACTCACTGCCATCTCCAGCTGGCTGAAGGTGCCCTCAATCCTCTCATCCACATTGTCAATAAAGATGTTAAGCAGGGCTGTCCCCAAAGCTGAGCCCTGGGGACACCCTTGGTGACCAGCACCCAACTGGATTTAACTCCATGAAGGGTCTTTAACCTCCAAGACTGTGGACTTAACTTTGATTTCTTTTGGCCAAGCCAAACCTGAAGGTCTGAACACTTCAGATTAACACTTATTTGTAATCTGGTTTGAGGCTGTATTTTTTGGGGAGGCCTGGCCAGTCCATGAAAGCTGTAAGTGAAAAAGCAGAGAAACCCTGAGCCATGATCACAGGGGCACTTCCCAAGCATTTGGGGGAACGGTGTTTTACCTTCACCAGGCTTTTCCCAGCAGCTGCAGGAAGGGTGATCCTGCAAAACCCTCAGGCACGCCAGGGCAGCCTCTGCTCCCACACAGAGCCAGGGCTCTGCAATCCCACCCCCATTTCCCAGCAGATGGGGCTGGCAGGGGGCTCTGGCCATGCACAGGCACAGTCCCAGCTGCTGCCTGGCCGGGGAGGGGCCAGCCCCACGTCCTTTGCTTGTCAGCATTAATCAAGCATTAAAGCACAGGACAAGCAGATTTTGCTGATTTAATGGATAATTCCAGCTTGTTTGGTCCATCTAATTCAAACTACTAGAACTGAATCTGAAGTGACTACTGCCTGTCCCTGCTTATCTTTGTCAATAGCTTTAGACACAGGTCAATGCAGGTAATCAGTTTTCAAGGGACTCTCAAAAATAGCAGGAGTTTCTATTTAAATATACTTCTTTTTTTCATTTGTAGATGCTCTCTTTCCCTCATTTTTGCCATTAAGTTTGGGGATTTTGTTTAGATTCTTCCCCTGCAAAATTAAATATTTTCTTTTTTTGTTATGAAAATTATTTCTTCCATCTTCTAGCTGAACCTCTACTGACACATACATGAATTATAGCTTGCTAAGGCACTTTTCTTCCTGAAATAGTTTTTAAAGGAAGGGAATGAGCTTTGTGAATATTGACTGGGCTTGAGACAACCCTGTGAGTGATCCTGATTAACGTGGTCATGGTTTGAGGAGGAAAATGTGATGGGCAAATGACTTCAACACAATCCAAGGAATGTCTTTACACCACAAATGCTGCACACTCCTTTTTGCTGCGTGCACAGACATTAAAGTCCCAGTGCAAGCTACAGGGAATTTATAGACAGACACAAGCTGCTTAGATGATCAAATAAAAGATGTTTAAACCTCATCAGTCTTTCAGGAGGCAGAAGGGAAATTTGATTGTCTCTGACAAATGAATGACCTTTGGCAGTTCTGCACAAAGGTGAAGCAGATCGCAGAGTAACAGCACAGGCAGCAAGGGCAGCAGTGGAGGTTCAGATTTTATAGTGGACTCTTTATATGATGAAGTCCATCCAGTAAAAAACCTCCCAACATCCTGAGGCTCCGTGTGTCGCAAATTTAGGAGCAGCTGCTTGGAGACATCACAACTCCCCCTGTAGAAACCCCAAAGCAGGAACTTCTGCTCCTAAGTATCTAACCTGGGCAGGAGGAGAAGTCAAGCAAAGGGCCAGCAGGTTCTTTTATCCCTCCTGGGAAGCTTTGTCCTTTCCCCTGGGGCACAGTTTTATGGACAGCAGAGCATGTCTGGCTCTCTCAGGTGGTTCATGGATAACGACAGAAGGCTCTGGACTGCAGGCCAAGCCTCTTGGGAATGCTTTTGAACTTGCAGGTGAAGATTAGGAAGCAAAATGGGGACAGGTAGAGCTGCTGGAGCAGGGGCTTTTGGACTTGTGAGAAACCAGCTGTGCTACTGCTGCTCCTCAGCTTCCCTGAACTCAGCAGCTGCCTTTATCCTGAAGGACAGATTGCATGGATATTCCATGGATTGGAAATATGAGGATGATTTAAGAGCTCCACAGGCTGATGAGACATCTTCTGCAGGCTGGTGAGTTAGGACTTGTCTCTCTTCATCAGTTTGATTGATCCTAAGGTCACCTCAAAGCCAGTCCTGCTAAACCCTGGGCCTGGCTCCAGGCTGCTGCCTCCAGGTAACCTCAGCCTTCCCAGTAAAGGGACCAGCTCTTCCCCATTCCTGTTCCATCTCCATGCCCCTCTGCTCTGTGTGGGAGCACTGGAAGTTCTCCAGCAGCTCTCACCTTGTACTGGGGAGTGGACACCAGCCTGCAGCAGAAAGTCCAGGGATGCCCCCAGAGCACGGCTTCCCAAAGGTTCCTGGGACAGGATTTAAAGTGCACTTAATTGGAATATCTTGCATGCAAGGAACAACTCCAATAAACAGAAAATACTGAGAGAAACATAGAGGTGCCCCCCAAAATGTGAGTGTTCTTATCTGTCTGTATCTTGGTGAACTTCATTGTGTGGTTCCTACAGCAGAAGCTGGGGAAATACTGGAAGAATTAACCATTGGTTTTAAGGATTCGCCGTGTAAGGCACTGGAAAACTTGAAAGACAGGAGACATTTTTAAATGCCAACCTTTGAAATGTTAAATAAGAAGACAGAGAGTCAGGAACTTCCCTTTCAAACCTATAAAACTTCAGTTTTCAGAAAACACTGAAGTGGATAATCAAATAGTCTATCTGTGAGCTCACAGAGGAGTATAAAGGGATGAGTAACAGTCTGTATGGATTTGTCAAGAACAAATATGTCAAACCAATCTAATTTTCCTTTATGACAGTGCAAAAAGCCTTCTGGATGGAGAAGAAACAGACCATGTCATAGATCTTGATTTTAGTCAGGCTTTTGACACTGTCTCCTCTGATACTTCCATGAGCTAGAAAAATATCATCTAAGTGAATACATTATTGGGTAGTTGCAAAACTGGTTAGAAAATTATAGATGGAGCAATCATTGGCAGATTACTGTCAAAATAGGATGCTTGCAGTATGGACTGAGCTTTCAGCACTTTCATTAATGGTCCCGATGATGGAACACAGAAAACACTTCTCAAGCTGGCTGACACCTCCACATGGAAAGGACTGCCAGGATTTGGGATGAGCAGACTCACAAATGAACTGCACAGATCCAGAGCTGAGTTAGAGATGATTCGAAACAAAAAGGAGATGCTGCTTAGTGGGCATAAGTCTGCCTGGAAAGGAATGGGCAGCTGTGGGAATTCCAGCTGGGAAGTGGCTGATGAGCAGATCTGAAGGGAAGTCTGTGAGATTATTGTGGACCAGGTGCTCAGCAGGAGAAGGCAAAACCTCGCTCCACACAGACTGTGATTTGTGAGCCATGTCAGAAACTCCTCCATCAGCTTATCTCGTGGGCTTTGGACACATATGGTTAATGCTCAGCCAGTCTTCGTGTCCCTACAAAAACACTGTGTTCTCTGAAATGATTTATCCCCAACTTAGCAGTGGCATATTTAGCTTGGAACATATTGGGCTTGGAAGGCAAGGCAAGACTGAAATTGTGGTGTGACTGTGGAGCAAACTGTCCGACTCTCCCATTAGTTGGGGTTTTTTGTTACCCCCTTGTTTTCCTCAGCACATTGTTCATGAGAGTGCAGGGGTGGGATGAACCTGGGGAACCCAGCAGGCTCCTGGGGAAACCTCATCAGCTCAAAACTTGGCTTTGCTGATTAAACAAACAAAACCAGGCGCTGGAGGGCAAGGTCCACGTTTGCTTTCTTTTCAAATAATGGCTTTCCTTCTGCCCACTCTACAGCAGGATGTGAGCCCTTGCTGCCCGCTCCTGCCTTTCCAGAGGAAGCCACACAGAGCTTTCCATTGGAAATGTCCAGACAAAGCCTTTGCAGCTCCCCAGGACTCTGCACGCGAGCACAAAAAGTCCGGGGAGTGCTCAGAGCCCTCCCCATCCCTCTCGCTCCCTTTTTTTTCCTGGAGAAAATCTGATTAAAACTGTGCAGGAGAGAAGCAGATGGCAGTTTTGACGTGAGGTGAAGACAGCTTAATCTCCATCTGTGCTGACATTTTCACATGCCTCCCTGCAAACGCCGGCCCCTGATAAGCTCTAATGCAGAGCTGGGGGGTCTCGGTGCCCTTTGCAGGAGGATTTTCCAGGCGGGATGTTGGGAACTGGCAGACACCGACCACGGGCTGCAGGAGACACTGATCATTACCCAGCGGCTCGGTGATGGGGCTCCCGACCTCATTAACACCCCGAGCACCTCGGCAGTGCGGAGCTCGGGCTCTGGGGAAGCATCTGCTGCAGCCCTGCCCTGCCCAGCCCTGCCCAGCCCTGCCCTGCCCAGCCCAGTCTTGCCCAGCCCTGCCCTGCCCAGCCCAGCCCAGCCCTGCCCAGCCCTGCCCAGCGCAGCCCTGCCCAGCCTTGCCGTGCCCAGCCCTGCCCAGCCCAGCCCTGCCCAGCCCAGCCCAGCCCAGCCCTGCCCAGCCCTGCCCAGCCCAGCCCAGCCCAGCCCAGCCCAGCCCAGCCCTGTCCAGCCCCTGCCCAGCCCTGCCCAGCCCAGCCAGCCCAGCCCAGCCCAGCCCTGTGCCCTGCCCAGCCCAGCCCAGCCCAGCCCTGCCCAGCCCTGCCCAGCCCTGCCCAGCCCTGGCGGCTCCCCGCTCCGGAGGCAATTAGCGGAGCTGCGGAGCAAGGGCAGGGACAAACCGGGCACAGAGGCAGCGCATCTTCTGAAGGGGAGCTAATTACAGAGGGAAATTCCAGTATCCCGAGCACTCCTGTGAGTCAGAAGAACCTGGCAATTAAGGCAGCGATGCCTTTTGTGCTCGGTTTCTATGAAAACACACGGAATTTTGGTGTTGGAGGTCAGAGTGTGTCTGCAGGGCACCTCCACAGTGGAGTTTTCCTGGCCCCTTTGCCTGGATCCAAGGCTGAACGTTGAGGCTGCCACTCCACCCTTTGGAGGGCAATCCCAGGGAATGTGGTCTCTGCTGGGAGGAGCCCTGTGGCATCTCTTGTTCACCTGCTGGGATGGGAGCTGCTTCAGCCAAGCCTCCCCACCGCCTGGCACTGCTCAAACACAGAGTTCAACACGGCCCTGTGGAAAAGGCAAATCCCTTCAAGGTGACATCCTGCAGAAACAGATGGCCCTGCAGCAGGGCACCGGCCGGAGCACTCGGAAATGTGTTTTCCATGAGTTTCCCTGCCCGAAGCTGAGGCACAGCCCCACGTTCTCTCTGTGCCAGCCTCCAACAGGGCCCACAGCACCCAGCAGGTGAGGTGAGGCTCAGCTGGGGAGGCTGGAGCATCTCAGACCCAAATCCTTGTTGGAGAGTGTGAGGAAGACACTAAAAAGGCTTAGCAGTAGGGTGGGGGATTCAGTGCTTCGACACAAGCTGTTGGAAAACATTTCTCATTAAATGGAGCAACCAAATAACACAGAGCAGTAGGAAAGGTGTGGTTTAATTGAAGCAAACTTCTGATATGGAGGAAGAAAGGAAAGCAGGATAATGTTACGGCCCAGCCGCAGTCTCGAGGCTCCCATTAACATCAACAGCACATTTTTTGCACAGAAGGAATCAAAGCCCTTCCCAAAGGTGTGGGGTCACCAGAAGAAGGGGAGGAGAGAGTGGTCAGTGGAGAGCCAAGAGCAGATGTGTCAGCACGGCTCGGGAAGGCTGTTCCTGCTGGCTGCCACCCTGGGCTGCAAGAATGGGAAAGAAACCAGAGCTACAAATTCCTCCTGGAGTCCTGAACAGCCTGAGGGGATTAGAGCAGGGTTTGGCTGCACATTCAGGACAGATTTGTGAGCAGGCTCCAGGCCAGGCTCCCGGGCACGGCTGGGCATCAGCTCAGCTCTGCAGCCTCAGCTTTGGGCTTACACAACGCTTTGGGTTCTGAGCAACACCAGCACTTCTCAGCTTCTCTGGCCCTGGTAGGGACCCAGCTCTTGTCAGGCTGAGCACAGGAGGGGGCGTTTCCTGCAGCCCCAGCCTGGCTGTGTGTCCCCCACACCCATCCACAAGCTCTCAGCTCCCCATCCCTGTGGGAATGTCACCCAGCAGTGGGGCAGCAGCACCATCCAGAGCACATGGGGGTCCTGTGTGTTCAGGACACTCTGTGAGTGCAGGGCCCAGAGAGCTGCACAGCAAAGCCAGGCCAGGGAGTCAATGGAGGCAGCATCTCCTGGGAGCAAACACCTTGCCTGAGGCGTTTGGAGGTGTGTAAAGTAACACAATCTGCACAGACAGCTTTAGGATGCCTCCTGTGGCTGTCTGACACCCCGATGAGCTACTGCCCAGGGACCTTTCTTGGGCAAGCACAGCGATTTATGGTGCAATTGTGCTGCTCAGTGTTTTCCAGGGAGGGGGCTGTGGCTTTAAGGCACTGCAGGAATTACTCGTTTCTCAACTTCACAGAGCATCCTTGAAATGCTACTTGTGCCATCTTGTGTTTTCCCTGCTCTAAATCAGTTTAAGTGTTTTGTTCTCTCTGCCACCTATTTTTATGATACCTCCCCTGCCTGAGCACACACACAGCCCCATACACACTGCATTTCTAGGCAGGCAAACAATCTTTCATGCTTTAGGAAAGCCAGCTCAGTCTAACACAGACATTCAGGCTTCTGACTCTCTGTGAGTGGTTTAACATCAGCCAGGCAAAAATGAAGCTTCGATGACCACATCTTCCATGTTCTTCTGGCTACAATCACTCAATGCCAGACAAACATGAAGTTTTTGTGCAGGTATCTCAGCTTCAGAGGTGTCACTGCCCTGAGAAAAGGTGTCTGGACCTGGGAGGTTTGAAGGCAGTTGAGAGGTTTCAATGAGGTCCTGCCTCTGTAAATGTGAGCACTGCCCTGTTCTGCTGGTAACCTCAATTCTGGGAACAAATCATTGCTCAAGAAACCTGTGACTGCCTCCTTTGCTTAAAGCCCTTACTCAGGGTGAATTTAGAAAGCCCAAGCTAGAAGTAAAAAAGCAATAATCCATTCATGGCTTTGGTTCAAAGTTTATCCATAGATAACTTTTTCCAGCAAATCCTTCTAGCTGCAACCAAGTTGATCAAAGGATCACTGAGCACCTGCTGTTCTCCTTTAACCACATTATTTGGCATTGTCAAGGAGCCAGAATGATCTCTGCCCATCTCCAGAGCTTCCCAGGAGGTGCCTTTGCTCACCTCAAATGCTCCAGGCTCCCTGCTTGGTGAGTGACACCCAGAGAACAATGTGTGGCAGCTAAAAATAGCTCTGCAGGAATCCTCAGTGCCAATCCACTGCTGGTGGTGGGATTTGGGAAGCTTGGACAGGCAATCCATGGTCGAACTCTTGCAAACAGTGCCTGAGCTGGTTACAAGGAGTCAGACCTGAGAGGTTGTTCTGCAGCATTTGCTCAGCTTCATCTCCATTTTCATTTGTGTTGATTATAATCACAGGATCACGGCATGGTTTGGTTTGGAAGGGACCTGACATCTCATCTCATCTCATCTCATCTCATCTCATCTCATCTCATCTCATCTCATCTCATCTCATCTCATCTCATTCCACCCCCTGCCACCTTCCACCAGCCCAGATTGCTCCAACCCATCCAGCCTGGCCTTGGATGGACAAAGCTCCTGAGAAAATGGGAGAGATACTACAAATACTGACATTGAACTGAAACATTTTACTGAAATGTGGTTTGCACAAGCAGACAATCCAGTCTGGGAACCTGAGGAGCTTTGCAATTGGACTACTAATGACAGCAGGTTATTTCTTGCATTTTTATGCATTTTCATGCAGTTCAAGCTGAAAAGGGGACCAGTGCTGAGCAAGAGGAGCAGCCCTTTCCTGTTGCAGTTTCCTGGTCTCACAAGGGGCTGTGACAGCAAAACTCAGTTTGCCCTGAGTATGGGCCTTTCTCATTTCAGCATGGCACCTTCCCTGTTATCTTGCTTGAAATAAATGAGGTAAGATCAAAACCAGCAAATGAAGATGCAGCAATCAGATAGGGCTGTTTACACCTCAGGCTCAGTGGCCTGAATTTAGCATAGGTTTGTAGCAAGTTGCCAACTTCCTCACTGCTCCTGTGATTCCTGATTATTATTTTTTCCAGAAGGCTCCGGCACCCCTTGCTCCCAGGCATCGCTTTGAACTCCAGCTCCTGCCTTGTAAATGAGGCTGCAGACTGGGAAGAGAAGCTTGAAACAATGACCTGAGGCACCTCAAAGCTGAAGAAAGCAGGGAGAGGAAACAGAGATGGGATTGCTGGGGCTGTGCTTTTAGCTCTTATCATTTCCCACCCCCATCTTATTGTCTGGGGCTCACTGAGCAACAGCCAGGGGCAGGAGCCACCACTGCAGCCAGGACTGGTCCCTCCTTGGACAATGCAGCTGGGCTCAGGCACTAAGAATCACCAGATAACTGAGGCTGGAAAAGACCTTCAAGATCATAAAGCCCAACTTTCAACCAAACCCCATCATTCCCACTAAACCATATTGCAAAGTGCCACATCCACACGTCTTTTGAATCCCTCCAGGGATGAGGACTCCACCACCTCCCTGGGCAGCTGTGCCAATGCTTAACTACTCTTTCGGCGATTAAATTTTCTATAATCTCCAACCTGAACCTTCCCTGGTTCATCTTGAGGCCATTTCCTCCCGTCCTGTCCCTGTTCCCTGGGAGCAGAGCTCAACCCCTCAGCTGCCCCTCCTGTCAGGGATTTGTGCAGAGCCACAAGGTCCCCCCTGAGCCTCCTCTGCTCCAGGCTGAGCCCCTTTCCCAGCTCCCTCAGCCTCTCCTGGGGCTCCAGACCCTTCCCCAGCTCCATTCCCACCCATGGACAGAAGTGCTCCAGGGAGAGCTTTGTTCTTCCACTACCCCTGCCTCCCTTGGCAAACCTGCCCTGCCTCTTTTCCTACCTGAACAACTGCACCAGACCCCTCAATGACAGCACTCCCTTCAAAGAGAGGGAAAAACCGGGAAAATCCATTCCAAAGAAGCTGTTTGCAGCCTCTTTAGCAGCTCTGTGACCAGGCTGCAGAAGGTTAATGAGTCCTGGCACGTGTGAGCCCCTGCTCCGGGGGATGCTGCCTCATGCCGGGATAACGAGAAGTGCCTGGGGTCATCTGGAACGGCAAAGCTGCCCGTGTGATCCTGCACCTGGATGCCAGCAAGGATTGCTCTGTGTGAGCAGTGCAGGGAGGAGGGAGCAGCCTGGGAACTCGCCCTCTGATGTTTCTCATGCCTCAAAAGTCTTTTTGTTCCGCAAATTAGGCTTTCACTGAGGAACCCGAAGGAGGTGTTCTATAGTTCTGAAGTCTCTGTCACTCTGTTATTCCATGGTTCACACCTCAAACCCCTTTGCTGGAGCATCACCCAATTCCAGCTTGAGACAGCAGGGCTGAGAGTGTCAGTGCTGGCAGCTGCCCCTGCCAAAGCAGCTGCAGGTCCCAGCATATTGAAGAAGTCAAGAGAAGGCAGCAAATGCCTCTCCCCAGATTAAAATGCTCCCCCTCTGCCAGTGAAGGTCCACATCCCATTGCTGACCCCTTCCTGCAAGCACCAAAAATCCCCATCAGTGCTTGTGGGCTCTGCAAAGGGCACAGAGCCTCACTGCCAGGGCAACACACGAGCCCAGCATGGGATGGAGCATCTTCTATGGGACTTCTCCTGTCTCACAGAGCATTGTCCATGTCTGTGCAGGTCCCTGGCTCCCCAGCTGTGGTGTGGTGGCCCAGGAGGCTCCTGGGAGGGACCTGCAGCTGGTGCACAAGCTCACCACATCTGCGTGGTGCTCTCTGTGACACCCAGGTGGCACAAGGACATGGTGGCCCAGGCAGATGCTGGTGGCTGACAGCACCCTGAGGTCCAAATAATTCAGGGGGTGTGAGTTTGGAAGGGTTAGAGGCAGCCTCTGCTGGGCAGGATTTTTCTCACAAGAGGAAGGAGCTTGGGTGGGTGTCCCAGGGAGTACGGACAGAGCCCAGGGATGAAATCCCCCTGGTTCCAGGCTGGAGCACGCAGCAAGGAGCAGAGCCAAAGGGAGGGGTGGCAGAGGGAACTCCCCCGTTTTACTGGGACATCTGGGCTGGGAGAGACTGGAGCTCTTGGCCAGGGACACGAGCACCTGGCCCTGCCAGCTTGTGGCTGAGCCACCCTCCCACCTCCCAGATCTGCCCAGGCCACAGAGCAGATGTCCCTGTCCCCTGTCCCCCTGGGCAGCCTCACCCCCAGCCCTGCTGTGGGAAGGGCCAGTTGTCCCCCTGCAGCAGACAGCATTCCCAAAGCTCTCCCTGCTTTCCAAGCACCAACTTCCTCCCCCTTGCTCTGTGCCCACTCATTTGGCTCTTGTTATTGGGTTATTTATAGTAACTCTGCCAAGTGGTTTGGAAGCAGGAGAAGGGCAGGGAGCTAAATACAATAGCATCACCTCGTGAGAGCTGACATTTAAAACCAGGATCTCATTACTGAAACCCAGGGAGACGGCAAATGTCAGGAAAAGCCGGTGGCTGTTGGCTCCGTGCTGGGCTCCAGGCTGCTGGCAGCGGGCACAGGTGGCTCTGGCACCCGTGGGGACAGCACAGAGCCCAGGGAACAGCTCCAGCATCCCTTCAGAGGATCCAACCTGAGCTGCTTTATCCAGGGCTGGCTGAAAGCAGCAGCACAGCGAGGCTGGGTGTGTTCTCGACACAGGGGAATGTTCCATGCCGTGTGTGGATTGTGTGCTCCTGTGGCTGTGAGGCTCTGCGTGCTCTCCACTCCCCAGAATCAATGATTCCCACCTTCATTCCCACCCTCAGGCCCTTCCACCGAAGCCACGAGGGTCAAACACATTCCTAGACCTGACCACAAGTTTTCCAGCCAGACCTGGTATAAAGAACAATTTCCCAGCCTGCTTTCTCCTCGCAGAGGAATTCCAGTGCAGAGCATGTCCGGGCTGTGTGAGATAGTGCAGCTACCCAGGAGCCAAGTTAATATTCATGCACAGCTCAGAATTCCAAATGCATCCAGGATTTCAAATACATCCACCGCTCACCAGCCACGTCAAACTGCCCTGACAGCTAATGAGGGAGGCACAGCCTCGAAAGCAGCAAGTTGTAACTGAATAAATATGATAAACAACCTGTTTCCAGATGGCTTTTTATGTAAAACTATTTATGCAGCGTTGATAGATGGCGGATTTTATGCCAATAAATCCTCGTATTTTAAAACATTTGCCTTCTTAATTGCCCAGTTTACACGTAAAATATGTTTATGTGCATTGCTAAGTCGAAAAGTGGCCTGGGAGCAGCTCTGGAGTGAGGAAGCACCACTCCTGTGCTGGCCCATCTGCCTGGGCTCCCGGAACGGTGTCACAGGAATGTCACCTGGGAAGGCTGGCACTGAACAGGAGCCAGACTCTGATCACAGGAGAGCACGTGTGGTTGTTCAGCTCCTGTCTGTGGCTCAAAGGTGTTTGGGGGGATCTGGGCCCTTGAGCACTGCCAGGGAGATGCAGCCAGGGATGGATCCAGCACTGGGAGCAAGGCAGGGGGGTGAGGCTGGGGGATGGAGCTGCTGCAGCCTCTGCTCCACATCCCTAAAATCATACCAGGGAACCCCCACATGGTTTGGGTTAGAAGGGACTTTAAATATCATCCAGTGCCACCCCTGCCATGGACAAGGATATCAAGGCTGCTCCAAGTCCCGTCCAGCCTGGCCTTGGGCACTGCCAGGGATCGAGGGCAGCCACAGCCTCTCTAGGCACCCTGTGCCAGGGCCTCCCCAGCCTCACAGGGAAGGATTTACTCCTGATATACACTTCAAGCCTCTTTCAAAGTGGGCCAGCTGTGTTTTGGGCAGAGGTTGTCATCTGACCACTTTGTGCTGTCCCATAGAGAGAACTCACCCTGTTTCTCAAGCTTGCCCAAGCTTTCTCCAGAGCCAGCCAAACTCCTCTTCCATCCCCCTCACCCTCTGGAAACACAAACAGAACAGAGAAAATGCACCAGGAGGCACTGAACATCCCCCAGCTCTGCTGCTGAGCCTTGATCCCGAACCACCAACACCTCTCCAACTCCAGAGCACCTTCCATGGGGTGCTGGCTGCATCCCAGGGAGCTGAGCAGTGGCAGCAACAGGAGACACAGAGCCCTGTTAGCCTCTAATGCAATTAGCTCGTGGTGTATCTGCATTCTTATTACTGGCTATTTGCTCTAATGGGCTCAATCATGTACAGCATTAACATAAATTGACACCAAGCAGAGTTATTCCTCTGGAAATGCTTGCTCATTTAGGATTGTTGGTCTCAACTCTACAGTATATGGGGTGTTTTATTTAGCCTCTAACTCATTTATTGGGTATTTATAGAAGAGGGCTTTCCTGAGCAGTAAAACCATGGGGCTTTGCACACAGCAGCTCTGTCCTTCTGACAGGTTTATTTGGGTTTATTTCTCTGCGGGAGAGCTTTGCCTTGCTCCGTTTTCACCTCAGCATTGCCACTGAAGTCATTAAGCAGAGTCTGCCCTGTCATTGGTGATGTCCAGGCTGGTCCTTGCCAGGGCAGGGCTGGGCAGGAGGTCAGGGCACATTCCAGGGCTGCCCAGATGGGCTGAGCTGGGTGGGAACCCCTGGCACTGCACAGCTGGAGCTGCAGGCAGAGCTGCTGGATCCCCTCTGGGGACAGGGGACGAACCCTGCAGCTCCCTGTGCTGCTGTTCCCTCTTCTCCAGGACGGAACAGGAGCCCCCCATGAGCGCCACCAAATCCAAGAGGGCTCCGGCAGCATCAGCCCTGCCTGGATTCACAGAGAGCCCTTGGGCAGGGCAGGGAGGAGTGAGCAGGAAATCACAGAATCACAGGAAATCCTGAGCTGGAAGGGATGATCCACAGGGATTATCCAGCCCAAATGCCAGCCCTGCACAGACCCCCCAACAACCCCACCCTGGGCATCCCTGAGAGCTCCTGGAGCTCTGGCAGCCTCGGGGCCATGCCCATTCCCTGGGGAGCCTGGGCAGTGCCCAGCACCCTCTGGGGGAAGAACCTTTCCTGATCTCCAGCCTAAATCCCACTGACACAGCTCCAGCCATTTAGAGACTTGGTGCCATCCTCTCAGATTTCTGGGACAGCTCCAAGGAGTTTTTTAGCATCAAGAACAAAGAACGCACCCAGCCAGGCTCCCAGTGATCCCAGTGCCCTTATCCAGGTGAGAGAGCTGAGTGGGAAATCTCTTGTGCAAGGTGTGTGACACTGAACTCACCTGAAATGCTTCCCTAAAGCCTTTGCTCTCAAAGCAGCCTTTGCCCAGCAGAGCTGCTGGGTCTGGATGCAGGGGGTCACATTCTGACAGAGAGCCCTGGCAGTGGCAGGTTCAAACAAAACCATCATAAAGGAAGATTGGGTTTAAAGAGGCTCAGAACCACAGGAAAGCAATTTGGGGAATAAATGATAGAATAATTTATAATAAAATAAAAATAAAAATAAAAATAAAAATAAAAATAAAAATAAAAATAAAAATAAAAATAAAAATAAAAACAAAAATAAAAATAAAAATAAAACAAAAGATAAAAACAAAAAATAAAACAACAACAACAACAACAAAAAAATAAAATAATTGTTAAAATGTCCCGTTTTGATTTTGAGGCTTTTTTTTGTCACTGAGTCGAGAAAGGCTTTGGTTTCCAAACGTGTTTAATCTTGGCCTAACCAACAGGCAAAGAAAGAAGAAATGCCAAATGTCATCTTCCTCTGGAGCTAATGAATATGGGATATATGATGGCCCAGGAGTCTACTTGGCTGTGCAAAAAAAAAAAACCAAAAAAAACCCCCATGGTTTCCAAAAATACTATGCTTAGCATTAAAAAAAAAAGACAAGAATCTGGACTTTTCTTCCTAATTTGACCAGGATGCTGGGTTTGCTTTTTGCTTTTTTAAAATATGAAGACTCTTTGACCAGAAGAGAGAACCCTTCCCTGTTTCTGCTCCAGTTATCACCATGATGGGCATTTTTAGATAAGATTTTGATGGGAGAAGGGGTGGAGAGAAGTCCAGGACTTTCTGTGTTAACTTGCACGTTCCGTGCAGCTCTTGACTGACACTCTGCGTTAAAAATCTTGAAGATCAGGAATTTTTGGGACAGTCAGATTTGCCTGGGCCTAAACATCACAGGCACTCAGGAGGAAGCCCATGGAGAAGGGGACAAGATGCTCCCACAGAGCTCCGGTGGAGACTGGGCTAAACTGGGACTGACACAGCACAGGGAATGCAGCCTCACCTCATCCCACCTCCCCAGGAAAGGGAACCAAAGCACCAAAGCACCTCATCCCCCACTCTGTCCCCATTCCACAGGGTCCCAGGAGGCCAGGCCAAGGACAGCCCAGCCACCACCACAGGCTCAGCTACACCTCCTCCCATCTCCTTTCCCATCCCACATTCCAGTGACATTTGAGAGTCCTCTCAGATTTTAAAGCACATGGATTTTGACATTTTATTACTTGCCTGTCTCAGTTTTATGGTTATTAGGATGGGTGAAAAATAAAGGTTCTCCTGGAGGCTCCAGAGAAAAACTCGATTTACTCAAAGGGCATGAAAAAAATGGCTGCATCCCTGTGGGTGACAGAAGGAAATTTAGGATCATTCCAGGCTCTCAGATGCTTTGCAGAATGAGCATTCCAGTGTCAGCAGCTCAGCCCCAAGTCCTTTCTGCCAGCTCCTCCTCTCATTCCATCCCCTGTCCCCAGAGCCCAGGACACCCAGCTGGGCTGTGGGCACAAGGAGACATTCATTTGCTATTTTAGTCTTTTCACTTCAGAACACAAAGGCAAACGATGAAAACCCCTTTTGCAGGTGTTTTCTGCCTTGCTCACCCTCAGGTGAGTGGCCAGAGCTCAGGGTCCCCATGGCCAGGAGGGCAAGAGGAGCTTTGGAGGGGAATGGAGAGGCCCAAGGCAGCTCCTTCGTGGAGCTGCTCCCTCCTCCCTTCACTTCTGGGATTTTCCAGCTGGGCTAGCACAAGGCAGAGCCTCTGAATTCAGCTTCACCACTGCATGTGTTTGCTTCTGGCCTAAATTTTAACCCCCAAAACTTTCCTGAACAGGAATCACCTGGAACAAAGCCCAGCACTGAAGCCTCTCTCCCCTTCCAGGGTGCTCCAGCTCAGGTGTGGAGTCTCCTGCTTGTTTGGACACCCAACACAATTGCTGGTGCTCCTGCCAGCCCATTCCCGAGCTCACACCCTCCATGGACAGCTCCCTTCCCTTTCAGCCCTGCCAGAATCCCATTAGCTACACCATTTTCACAATCCCCAGGGCCCCACGTTCCTTCCCCAGCTCTCCCAGCTCCCTGGCACGGTGTCCAGTTAGTGGGAGCAGCTCAGAGCTCCCATTGTTTCCCAGTGCAGGGCAGTGCCTGGGAAGTGCCCCAGATTTCCCCACGGGATTTTTAATTATTGCTGCTGGAATTCATTCTCCTTCCCCTCCTCGAAGGCTCCCTCACTCCTCGTCCACGTTTCCCTCTGAGGTACCACCAGCACTGCTCACCCCAATTAAATGCAGCTCCTGTAATCACTTGTAGGGGATGAAACACAAAAATTGTTCCTCCCCCACCCCTGTTTTTTTGGTTTGCCTGCTCTGAAGAGCCACTTGTGGATTCTGGCTCATATTCCCAGCTTCTGTAATTATGGGAACTGTCACAAGTGAGCAGAGAAATGGGCCTGGAAAATTAGAAACACTTGGAATTTGGCTTGTAATATTTCAGTAAGAGCCTGAACCCAAGTAATCCAAGGCATGAACAAATGGCTGTGTGAGTAGGTCCAGGTACAGAAGGTGTCCTGCTGGGCATGGTGTAGGTGCAGACCTAGAGCTAAACCCCAAAATGTAGAGGCTCAGTTTCCCTGTCCCAAGCTGAGTTTAATAACAGAGGAAAATGGACTCAGTTGATGCAGGGGAGGCTCAGGCTGGATATTGGGCAAGCTTTCTCATTGCTGAGTTTCCCATTTTCTCAATTCCTGATATTCTTCCAGCAAAAGAGGGTGTCTTACCCACCCTCCCATCCATGGACAAAGAACAGATGTTTTCTTTGGTGACTACACTGGAAAATGGACACCACTCCAGGGCCACTTCCCACCAGATCAGTCTCAGGGTTAGAGGAGGAACATTTCATTTTAATCCAATCTCTTTCTTGGGGTCCATTTACTCCTTTAACACCTTTTCCTCCAGTTAAGCCAAGGCTTAAATTTAAAAACTCTCTAGGAATTAAACAACACAACAACTCTGTGGTCACAACAGGCTTTGCTGTGAGAGCCTGCTAATGAAACCTGCTGCTGTTCCCAAAGCATTTCAGCTGGGAAATTCCCAGATTACATTTTTTCAATTTATTTTGCCTTTTAATCATCCCTACCTTTTTCTGGCTGAAACTGTCACTGCTGTTTCAAGGCATTCTGGAATATTTGCTCTTATTTGCTCCTTTCCCTCTGAAGTGAATTTGGAGGCAGTGCATGGTATGGAAGAGCACAAGGAAAACATATGGCAGCAGCCCCTCGTGGTTGGGAATTTGGATGGAGATGAGGAGCTGGAGGGGGCAGAGAGAGACCTGAGGGGAATCTGGGCTCTGCAGAGGTGACTGTGCAGAAACTGCCCTTGGTCACTCCAAAAGACTGCATTAAAAGTGGCCTCATCCTGTACAGGAACAGGAAAGTCCCAACGCGACCCAGAATTGTTACAGACCTGGAAATGGGAAAAGATCAGCAGGCAGAGGGCACCAGCCCTGCAGAGGGGAGGCTGTGGGAGCCCATCCTGGGAAAGGGAACAGCTGCTGGAGGAGGGACAGGGTCAGCTGGACAAAAGTGCAAAGGGAGCTGGACATGACCAACTTTCCCCCCAAACAGCTCTCCTGGCCCTCACTGCTCCATGTCCTGCTCCTTCCCCCTCTTTTTACAGCTGCTTCCCCTCCTCTTTGCCTTCTTCCACTCTCTTTGCTCCTCCTTTTTCTTTTCATTCTCCTTCTCCCTGCTGCCTGGGTTTTACCTGTGACTTTTAAAAATGGGCCCTGGCAGGAAAATTCATCGTATGGATTATCCGTTTTTCAATAGAGTGCTCCTGCCATTGTGTGGGGAGAGAATCCAGGCAGGAATAGATAAAATATATTATATATAATATATATACACCTGTGATTGAGCAAACAGCACAAGCACTTCCTTCAGAGAGTTTCTCTAAGGAAAAACAGAGCCCAGACACTGAATCACAAACCTGCAGCTTAATTATAGACACAGAGGGTTGGAATTCCAGGGTTGGTGCTGGTGCTGCACAGCTCCTGCCTGATGGAGCACTGAGCTGAGTAATTCCTCACAAATACTCCATTTAGGAAAAGGAGCAGCAAGAACCATTAGCAATTTCAGTGTGTCAAGGAAACTGGGCATTTCATCCAGGGGAGGGAGGTGGGGAATCACTCAAAGTGTTTTCATCAATGAGGGAAGAAAAATGGGCTGAAAGAGAAGAGAAATAGCAGGGGCTTGGAGGCAGAAGGAAAAGATGGAATTGAAATCTTCCTTCTCACGAGAGGGACGGGGAGGAGGGAGGGGGGAAAGGGTGGCAGCAATTTGGTGGAAATTGTGGGAGCTGTCTCACTTTTAGAACAACTGATGAATATACTTCAAAATATTCTTCAAAATGTATTGTGTAATTTAAATCCATCTCATAAAAGCAAAAGAAGGAGGAATTTCTTCCCAGGAGGGGTGGGCAGGTGGTCCTTCCCCTGCTTTTGGGAGCTGCAGAGCAGGGCTGGCTTTCCCACAGACACCCCCAGCACCTGAAGCTCTCACACTGCAGAGTACCTGGGGTTTTTTACCTCATTATGGAACTGATACCAAAGCACAGCCTCTGGTCAGGTGTGAAGCCCAACCAGGTGTCACCAGGCAAATAATGATGTCCCTGCTCCAAAGTGTTTGTGTTTGTGGGCAGGTCAGAGCTGAGACAGGAGAGGAGGGGAAGGAGGGAGATGTGGGGGGAATCCACGAGTGCCATGGGCTCTCCAAGGGGCAGCACTGGCATCCCAGGGAGCCAGCCCTGGGACAGGGAGCTTGGAAGCACCCCAGCACTGCCCTGGCACAGCTGGGGGAGGACTGGGGGAGGCTTGCAAAGAGAAAATCCAGGCACGTCTCTCCTCTTTGGGATGGTCCAGCTGCAGCTCCTGCCTGCTCCAGCCCTTGCAGCCAAGCTTGTCCGTTGGGTTCTGGGGAAATATTTCCAGCAAATTACAGGAATTGAGGCCACTCTCCTTGCAGGGACCCTGGGGACCTCCTTCTTTTCCTCTCTGAGCTCAGCTTGGGCCATGCCCTGTGCCAGAGCTGCCATGGGCAGAGGGCTGGGAAAGCACAGGGAAGGTGTGGGGAATTCTCTGGGTCCTGGAGCAGCTGAACCTCCCGCTGGCAGCTCAGCCTCTTCCTCCTGTAGTTTGGCCCCAGTTTTCATACACAAAAATCTGAATTCTGTGCCCTGGCCTCTCCCACCCCTCAGTTTGAAGAGCATTTCATCTCAAATCTCAACTTTGTGATCTCTCTCCCCATCCACTCTTTGATCCTGCTGGCTCCCTGTTTCTTTTCCTAACACAGGAGCACATTTAGCAGCTCAGGAGGAGCTAATGGGCAGCTTTCTCCATCATTCTCACAGCCATTAGTGCTCACGTCTTCCCTCTCAGTAGGGCACATTTGGATGTTTAATTTAAGAAGGTGATCTGTCAAAAGTGATATCTCAAGGTAGCACTGAGCTGGATAAATATGTCAGAAACAACAGCTCCTGCTGGGAGCAACAAATGTTCGGGAAATTCATCCTTTGGAAGATCTCAAGACTGAGAGAAAATCAGGCTAGACTGGCAGCTCTGTCTCAGAGCCTCTCACTGCTGCCCTCATCCTCTCCTGAGATGCTCCTGAGAGCATTGAGGGGCACAGAGCAGCATGGGAGCAGTGCCTGGGCAGGGCAGCGAGGATCCCACCTGGCACATGGGCTCAGTTCTGGTGGGAAATGGCATTTACACAGAGAGTGTGGGGCTACAATATGTGTGTGTGATAGAGGAGCAGGCCTTGAATGCCAGAATAAGCCTCTTTCTGAGGCCCAGAGGTGACCATGGAAGCACATCCAGGTCACCAGGGATGGGCTGGGACAGACAATTGTGGGTTTGTGGCCTTCTGCACCTATTGAGAGTGAGGATTAGAGTTTGTGACCTTTTTTATCTGTTTGTGACCATTGTTTATCTGTTACCATAATAGGGAAAAACTCTGCAATAGCCCAGGGGATTGGGGAACACTGTGGTGAACATCTTTCCTGTTTATGTGATGCCATATCCTGTCTGTGGGATGGTATTTAAGGGATTTTCACTGGTGATAGTTGTCTTTACACAAGAACACTGCAAGGTGAAGGTCACAGTAAAGCTCTCTGCACAAAGTCTTTGCCTGCTGTCGTCTTGTGTGAAGTCTGAGTTTCTGTCCAATTCCTGCAACAGGAGAAAACAGCACTGGATGGCAGAGAGATCTTCTGGAACAGGAAACAGCAAGGAATGCACTGAATTCTCTGGAATATATGTGAAAAAATTAATCTGTAAAGCTGCCAAGAGAAGGAGACATGTCTCCTCTTTAATCCCACACTAAGACAGTGAAATTAAATACCTCCACAGCAAATAAAGTAAGGGACAGTGAGACTGGCAGAGATGCAGCAGCCCCTCCTGTTCCCAGGGCAGAGCACAACCCCTGTAACCAGTGCTGAGCTGAATCCCACCCTGGGGAAAGCAGGAGCAGCCCCAGGCCCAGCACAGACAAAGCCAGTCTGGCTTTTGAAGCTGAATCCCTTCATCCCAGAGGTCGGCAGGCTAATGACAAGAAATACCAAAGTTAAAGGAGGCAATCACTTCAATCAGGTAAAGTGATTAAAATCGGGCTTTGAGGCGCCCAAAGGTCCCCTCTGCTGCTGGCAGAAATGGAGAGGAGAAAAGGCAGCCCTGGGTGAGGCTGAGCTCTTCAAAGTGCTCCCAGCTGCTGGGGAGCCTGGCAACTCCACTGCTCAGCAAAAACAACACAAGCCCAGGGACAGGGGACATTCACCTGCCCAAAGGATGCTCCTGGGAAAGGCAAACCCGGTGCTGGAGGGGCAGAAATGGTCACTCTGTCCCTGCTTTCCCTCCCTGAGAGCATGGAGCTCAAAGCCTGTGTTTGGCTGGCGGTAACTGCTGGATTTGGAGGATCCAGCAGCAGCTAAAAGATGCTGTAGGTGTGTGAGGAAAGGCACTGCAGGCTTTCCCCGCTGGCTCACATTCGCTCAGGGCCACCCAGGGCAGTTTTGTGCTGCGTTGTTCCAGCCCACTCCCTTGTCTGTCCCTTCAGTGTGATCACTCCCTGTCCTGCTGGTGCCACACAATGGCTGATTTTATCTCCCAGTGCTGCAGGAAGGTGCCCAGATGCTGCCAACAGCCTGGCATCAAGCTGGAGCTGCAGGAGGATGCTCAGGTTTGGATTTCATGGATGTGGAGAGAGGCTCATTCAGCTCATCCTCCCGCAGCTCAGGAGGGGACCAGCCTGGTCCTGGGATGGGGAAGGGGAAAATGTCCTCTAGTGGTGTCAGAATCTTCCTGGCTGCAGTGGGAGCTGGGATGAGCAGGGAGGAGCAGTTTCCCATGGAGAGGCAGGGCTTGCATCTTCATGTAACAGAAGTGAAATAGTACCAAGGTGGGAAAAATGTTATTCTGCCCCTCCACGTTCCTGTCCTCTCAGAGAGAGCTCAGCCTGATTTGTGGGCTGGCACAGGAAGGGTTTGCTGGTTCCAGTGCAGTGCAGCTGCTGGAAGGGAGGCTCAGTTACTGCTGCAGCTGATGGAAAACTCCCAGATATTTCTGCTGGAGAGACTTGCTGGAAATTTATGTGTTTTGTTACAAAATTCACATCTGCCAGGAATGCACAGCCCAGGAAAGCAGTGTCAGCACACAAACAGAATGGAAGTCATGAAATAATCAGGCCTCTAACAACAGTTTGGGAAGTAGGAGATGGATTGGGCTCTGTCAGAGCCTGTCAAACACAACGGGATTCAAATAATTCTGAGCTGCAAGGGGCTGGCTCAGCCTGGGGACAGAAATGGCAGCAATAATCTGGGCTGAAGGAAACCCTTGGCCAGCCCAAACCTCCCTCCATGCTCTCAGTTTCTTGCTGAATGTCACAGGAAGAAGTTTATCCATGACTCCAAACCTCAGGAATTCTGCACACAAAAACAAAACCCATAAATAATAATAAAAATTCAAGCACTTCCCTGACAGGACCACGGGCAGGGAGGAGCTGTTTGGGAAGTGTTTATGGATTCGCAGCTGCATGAGCAACCTGGGCTAGTGGAAGGTGTCCCTGCCCACAGAAAGGGGTGGAATGAGATGGGCTTTAAGGTCTCTTCCAACCCAGACTATTCCACATTTCTATGATATGAAACTCCAGGTACTTCTGTCACTTTAACTGCATTTCCTTGTTACCCAAAGTTTCTCAGAGCAGCAAAAAAAAGGGGGCTGGCTGCAAAGACTTGCAGAAAAACCTGGCTGACCAGGCAAGCAAATGCTGGATTAAACCTAATATGGATAAATTCACACAGTGCATGTGCATGAGGATAAATGGGATGCTAATCAGCAGTTCTGTTTTCTAATATTGGGCTCTGTGCATGCAGGGTGGGTGGGGATCTCGAGGCTCTGTGAAAAACTCAGAAATGGTCCAAAAAACAAAGGCGAATGAAACAGTGGGAATTATCAGGGAACAAAAGAGAGAACATCTATTTTGGTGCTTTCTGCCACTGCATAAATTCAGGGCTTCCCAGCATCTTGAGCCACAGCCTGGGCCTTCTGCTTGGAAAAGAGCAAAGTGGAAATGAAAGATGTCCAGGGGAAAGCAGCAAAGGTCATCAAAGGTGTGAAATAGCTCCCAAATGAGAAGCAGCCAAACAGATCAGGACCCTTCAGGATGGGAAACAGAAAATTGGAATAGAGAGGCACAGAAGATGGAATGAGACACAAAGACAGGAGGGGGGAAATGAGTCACTGTGGTCTATTCTAATGCAAGAATTTGGGACCTCGAGGTGAAATCAGTTAATTGGGAGGTTCAAAACAGCCCTCAGGAGGCCCTTTTCACACACCCCAGAGCTCAAGGTTCAAAACAGGCCACAGGGGACACTTTTCACACACCCCAGAGCTCAGCTGGGGCTCTTCTCCCTGCAGGAACCTTCAGAGAGGAACTTTTAGAAGGGTTCAAAAAGCAGCTGGGCAAGTTCACAGAGGAATAACCCATTAAAGGCCTTTAAATTCAACAAAACAGCTGAGCCTGTGGCTCGGGGAGAGCACAAGCTGCACATTCCAGGCTCATGGGACAGGGATCCAAGGATGTGTCCCTGGATGTGCTCCCTGACAGGGGCAGACACAGCTCCCCTCTAACACCACTGAGCTGAACTGAGAGAGCCCAGGAACACTCTTAGATGTCTGAAAGCACTTTATTACAAATTCCTCTCCTTGTGCTCAGCTTTTGGGCTGGCAAACAGCCTCTGCTGTGCTCTCAGCAGTGATTTGGGCATGAGCAAGGATGGGGGGTTGGGATGGAGATGGGCAGGAGAGGTGGGCACAGCCCTGGCTGTGGGGCAGCATCTCCCCTGCTGCTTCCCAAAAACTTCTCCCATCCTTTGACCCTTTTACCTCACCCATCCTTTGACCTTCTGAGCTGTAACCAAAGCTGGGGACAGGCAGTGAGCACCAAAGTGTGGCAGGGGTTTATCATGCAGGGTATTGGGTTCCCCATTTCTCCCTGAAGAAATCCAGCCTCAGTGTGGGGTGTTACATTCCCATGGGGCGAAGGAGAAGGGGAGAGATGAGAAATGATAATTCATTTAAATACATGTTTTAATCAAACCCTGTAAATTACCATAAGTGATGTTTGAACAAGACACGATTGCAAGGGCTGAGCAATGTTTCTGTCATTACTCTGCTGTGTAGTTTTGTTTTTATTTAACAACCAAAACACAGGACTCAATTTACAGGGCTTTAGCCACGGTAGATGAATTTTTATGGGATAAATTCACACTCCAGCTTTGCTATCAGGTTGCAATACGAGGAGCTGGGCCTTTTTATTATTATTAGACCACGCTGTCAAAAGCAGTTATACTGCTCTCCTAAAACTAGATGCAAAATCACTTGCCTCTGTGCAGCATCAATAAAAATGGGGCTTCTCTTACTGCCTGAATTCCTTTTTTTTTTAATTTTATTCCTGTCAGGAAAGTGGGATCACAGTCTCAGCTTCACCCAAACAAAGTCACTCCTGCAGAGGCTCTTCAGGCAGAGCAAACTGGGGCTGGCTCTGCACAGAAATGGGGGTTGCTGGAGCTCTCTGGCCCAAGATCCTTCTCAAAGTAGGATGAGAATCAACACCAGACCAGCTCAGCCACAACTTTACCCAGCTGAGCCTCCAAAACCTCCCTGGACAGTGATCCTGTGGCCTGTCCAGGGCTGCACTCCCCTCACTGTAAAACAGGAGTGAAAGTGTGGAAGAGCAACGGAGATAAAAAAATGTCAGCATCTTCTAATTAATATTTCTACTCTTCCTGACACTTTTCTTGGTGCAAAAACCAACTGCAGAGGGTTGCTGGGCTTGAACTGTGAGCAGAAGAAATGGATGGAAAACTTCACTTTGTTGTGTCAGGCAGCAGGTGGAGGGAAGGTGCCTGAAGCAGCTGGACAGGTCTGAATCACCAGGCAACCTGGGGTCACTGAGAGGGAGCTCAGACCTGCCCCAGAACATTTCCATCAGCAGGAACTTGGCCTGGGCAGGGCAGGGCAGGAGCCAGGCTCAGAAAACAAAGCAATGCTCAGTGCAAAGGTTTCCACCTCCCTGCCTGCACAGACAGCAGCAAGGGAATCACCTTGAAATAAAGGCCAGTTTGCAGAGTTTGCTGGCTCGAGAGTGAACAGCACCAAAGCCCATCCATCTCATTCCCTTCCACAAAATTGACTGTGAGCTGAGAATCATTGAATGGGCTGGGTTGGAAGGGATCTTAAAGCCTCCCCTCCCTGTCCCATGGGCATCCACCATCCCTTCCACTGTCCCAGGCTGCTCCAAGCCCCGTCCAGCCTTGTCGCACTGTCGGACACGAAAGAAACACGCAGATTTCAGCAGCAAGTCAGGACCACCCAGGCAGGATCAGAAAACAGAGACTCTGCCTTTCTTTATTCACTCATTTTTATATCCTTTTTAAGACAATCGTGGATTGGTCAATGAGGTTACCACCTCTACAATTCCACAGGATAATGACACAGTCTGTCATCTTTCTCCACCTTAGGAGAAAGGGATGAAAGCAATCTAGCAGTTCAAAACAATCTATGCTGGTTAGGAAAACAAGCAGTGTGTTTATAGAAAATGCATGAGAAATTCTACTACTGAAGTAAAAACTACTGCAAAAACCAGGGCGACACAGCCTGGCCTTGGGCACTGCCAGGGATCCAGGGGCAGCCACAGCTTCTCTGAGCACCCTGTGCCAGGGCCTGCCCACCCTCACAGGGAACAATTCCTGCCCGATATCCCATCTTTTTCACACTAAGGCCATTCCCCCTTGTCCTGGCACTCCATGCCTTTGTAAAAACTCCCTCTCCATCCACCCTGTCAAAGCCATTATCATTAATCAAATTAGGTGTTTTACCTCAGTAAAAATGTGCATAGTAATTTATGCAGATTGCTGTGTAAGCTCTTAAAATGCTGGGCTGAGGAAAAACCAAACCAATAACACAAACACAAAATAAAACCTGCAGCTTTCTTTGCTCTAATTAAATCCATCCTGCTCTGCCTGCAGGTGCACAGACCCTCCTGTTCATCTCTTTCTGTGATCAGGCTCTGTGCAAAATGACAAATTAATAACTTGAATAACAACAGTTCAACGGGAACAGCCTGATCACAAATCTTGATAGAAAGAGGTATTGTTGCAGGAGTGGTTTCTGTTTAAAATGCAGTAAATCAGATGTCTCTGAAGGGAGGAAAGTGCAGTTTAAAAACTTATTTAAATGAAGGAATGGTAAATAGGAGAGGCAGTGCCCATTTCTCTTATTATATGGGTACGATCCAGCAACAGAAAAACCTCAGCAGAGGAGCTGCTTCAATTTTCTGTTATCAGAGGGGATTAGAGCTGAAGATCCCTGATAACCGCAAGAGCTTTCCTGTGTTATTAACCCGGCTTGGCGATATTTTTCCTCCTTCAGAACACAAATGAAAAACCTCTTCATTTGCAATGCACACTGGATATTTCCTGCTTTAATGCAGCATTTCTCCCCTGCAGTAGCAGCAGGAATTTCTGCTCCCACTGAGCTGCCCAGGGGCCGAGTCCCAGCGGGCTCAGGCTGCTCCAAGTGATGTGGAGCCAGGGAGTGAAGAGCTCTTCCGCTGGCCCAGAGCCTGAATCTGACCCCACAGCCACAGGATGTGGCCCTGGCATTCCCAAATTCATCCCCAGCGTGGGGCAAGGGGAAGAAATCTCTGCTCTGTGATGGAGTTAAGAGGGTGAAGCAGCTTCTCCTTGGCCAGCAATGCTTTAACTGCAGAATAACAGAATTATTGGGGTTTGAAGGAACCTTAAAAAGCATCTCATTCCAAGCCCTGCCACGGGCAGGAATAGCTGCTTTTGTAGGATGGCAGCTCCATGGAAAATGCTCCAAGGGGCAGAGCTGCAGCAGAAGCAAGGAGGTCCCAAGTCAGGACCAGCACCAGGAGCAGCCTCTGAGATTGAAGCTGCTGCCGGAGGGTCCAGCCCTGCCCAGCACTGCTGCCACCAGCCCCAGGACCCCTCCTGCCACTGCAGCCACCTCTGGAAGGCCCTGGGTGGAGTTCAGCCTTGGACTGAGTGGCAGCTCTTGGGAGCATCCCAAGATGTGGATCTGCATCCTGGGGCAGCACAAACCTGTTCCCACTGCACTGCTCCACGTTTGTTGCTTTATTTCTCTCCTTCCTTCCTTCCTTCCTTCCTTCCTTCCTTCCTTCCTTCCTTCCTTCCTTCCTTCCTTCCTGACCGTGAGGAAAACCTGCATGAAGGGCAGAAGCCTTTAAAACTCCAAGGGCAGTGGGAGTCACAGTGTAGCTAAAATATTCCATTTTCTCTGCCTTGCACAGCCTGGATTGTCCCTGATCCCAAACCTTTCCTGTGAAGGGAAGAGCACAGACCTTTCTTGCCCTTTATTAAACCCTTACTCATGTCTTTGACAAGACTCTCCTGGCTCCCCTGACAGGGGAAAAGCCATGGAAATCTGGAGTGTGTCACGAGCTCTGCACGTCAGAGAAGCATTAACTTTATGTTATTACCTTCATGTAAGAGAACAAGAAAGCTCCATGCCAGCCTTCCCACTGCTCCACAGAACTGTGATGATTTTCCACAGGGCTGGAAAAAGCCCTTTCCTTGATCATGTCTTTGCCAGTCAGATGTTAAAGCTGAAACAACCTGAAGGCAGTTCCCTGACCAAGAAGAGAGCAAAGGAAGGGCTGGCAGAAAAAAATGATTTTCATGTTTTAAAGATGAAAAGAGAGAATCACAGAACCCTGGAATGGTTTGGTTTGAAAGGGACCTTGAAGACGATTTCCTTGCAACCTCCTGCCATAGGCAGGGGAACCTCCCACTGGACCAGGGTGCTCAGAGCCCCATCCAACCTGGCCTTGGACACTTCCAGCAGGAGACCAGCAGCTGCCTGGCACAGGAGAGAGGGGATGAGCAATTAATCAGCTCCCAAAAAGGTCAGAGCACAACTGCTGCCCACACACCCACGGTCTGGAAGAGGGCACACACCCAGAGCCACTGGCCAGAGAAATGTTTGGGACAGACAGGGATGGACAAGGAGCTGGAAGGGTCCCTCCCTCCTGCCCAACCCAGCCCAGCATCAGCCCTGGCACATGCTGTGGCTACCATGTGCCCTGACCCAACCATCCTGAGGTCCATCAGGCTTGGAGAGGAGGGAAGATGGGGCAGGAAGAGGTGAGCAGGTACCCACCCCCTCCAGGAGCCTCCTGGATACTGCACATGAACAGAAACAGATCCCCTTGGAGGCAAAAGAAGGCTGGATCAGCCTGACTCAAGGCTCTGTTAAACAGCTCCTTCCCAGGATGCTTCCCCTGGAACATCCTCTGTCTTCCGAGCAAGCACAGGCTCCTAATTAATCAAGTGCTAATCAAGAGTGCAGGAGCAGGACGTGTGTGGATACAGCAGCCCAGGGAGGCCACCCAGGGCTGCTGGGGGAGGGTTTGCTCCAGAGCCAACTTAATTTAGGAGCTGTGCAACAAAACAGGGGCATAAACAGGAGCTGGACATGAACAATTAGCAGGAGCTCATTCCAGAAAAATGCAAAATATGGAATTTTTTTAATCCCTTTTATGTCTCCATCTCTATTCCCATAGCAGCTCTATTAAAAAGATGATGATTTACTACAGAACATGGTGTTGAACAGTGCAGTTTGCTGGAAGGCTCTTGCTCTGCTCCTGTGGCTGGGGCCTGGGATTTAGGGATGTGCCTGGCTCTGTCCTGAGCTGGGTTTGTGGGATCTGTCTGCATCTCCCCATGGGGAACAGCCAGCCCCATGTCTGGCACTGGGGCAGGGTGGTACTCTGCCATTTCCACTTGTTTGCAGATGATTTTCCTCACTGTGGCAAAGTGATTTTTCCGTGGGAGTGAATGGAGGGGCTGATGAGACCGTGGTGCAGCCCATGTTCCTCCCCAGACAATGAGTCCTGGCAGTGTGTTCATAAAAAGATTCATAAAAGCCTCTGCTGCTGGATCCATGGGGTTGTGAATTGTCTGAGCTTCATTTTTCTGGTATAACTGATGTTGTAATTTTGGGACTATCAGGGAAAGCCAACATTTCACAGGGAATCCAACACTCAGGGAGGCAGATGACGATGGGAGGAGATCCAGCAGCCAGACACCAGATCCCTCAGACCCCAGCCAGGGCACAGCCACCAGTCTTGGAGACACAAACTGCAAGGTTCCTGTCTGTCCTCCATCACTGCAACATCATTCCTGCAATTCTATCAGGAGCAGGAGCAAGCCCAGAGAGGCAAAGAAATAAATTGTGCAGACAACTGGGGGGGTTTAAACTGTAGCATTAAAAATTTATCTCTCAGATTAATGCTCACCTGCTGTCCAGTCCTGGAGGTGTCCGGCCCCTTGGGGATCTCAGTTCCCTTTTTAAAGGTCAATTTTATCCACAGGCCAGTCTGGAACAGGGGGTGTTCAGAGAGCTTAATTAGAGATGTGCTGCAGGAATGGTGAGAAAGAAACCTCTGGATAACACTGTCCTTGTGTCCCTGGGGCTCCAGCCTCATTCCAGCTGGCCTCTCCTATCCAGGAGATGAGGGATACTGACTGGATTTGGGGAGAGATCACAGAATCATGGAATATCCTGAGCTGTGAGGGATCCCCAGGATCATCCAGTGCAGCTCCTGGCCCTGCACAGACACCCCAACAACCCCACCCTGGGCATCCCTGGCAGCGCTGTCCAAACGCTCCTGGAGCTCTGGCAGCCTCGGGGCCGTGCCCATTCCCTGGGGAGCCTGGGCAGTGCCCAGCACCCTCTGGGGGAAGAACTTTCTCCTGATATTCTTTGGTTCCCCTTTGTTCCAGGGACTGCCACTCCACCAGCTTTTGGAAGGAACTTCCTAGACCTCCTAAAAACCTCTCTTTAAGCTACCAGCAGCCTCATGTCGAGGCTGCAGTTTGGAAGTGTTTATAAACACTTAAAACACTTTAGAAGTATTGCCTACACATCCCTATCAAGGTCCTGGATCCTCTCTGGGAGAGCCAGAGCAGCCCCAAGCCACCTGCCTGACCCCTTCCATGACTGAGCCTCAGCTCTGCACTCCACAAAACAAATCCCCATCTCCCTCAGATGTGCCTTTAAATTCCCATTCCGAGGCAGAACACCAGCCAAAACTCCCCACAGACCTGATGCCAAAAGCCTGGATGGAGGATGGAGAATGTTGTTGCTGTGTGATGATTTCTGATGAGAAATTATTCCCTTGGAGAGCGCCCCACTGCATTTCGCTGCTCCCAGCTGTGAGGCACCAGCATGGCCCTGCATGAGCCAGGAACAGCAGCACAGCCACACATCCCAGCTGGTTTTCCATGGCATAAATGCATGGGGAGAAAGACAGGCACGCAAACAAGCAGCAAGCCCTGCCAACAAACCCCAAACCCCAGCCTGGGCGCACTCCCCAGCTCCTTCCCTCTGGCTGCTCTTTCTCTCCCCCTGAGGGGCTCATCCATCACCCACCCTCAGCGTGAGAGTGGCCAGGCATGGAATAGAGGAGAAGAGGATGAGGAAGGCACCAGCCTGGGCAGTTTGGGCAGGCAGACAGGATTTCCATCTGCTGCCCAGTGCCCACGTCAGCACAGAGCCCTGGGGTCTGAGGCTGCCGTGAGCTTTGCGTCAAGGTTCTGACTCAACCTCTCACCTCTGCTGTGCCCTCACTCTGCAATTCAATAATGTGCTTTTGAAGCTGGCAGGAGCTATAAAACTTTGTGTTCCTGCCTATTTTCCTGCAGGTATAGAAATCCACCTGAAATCCAATACAAGGGGGAAAATCATATTATGGAGCCACGATATCAGAAATGGAGCAGGAATTCTCTGCCCCTTGCCCTGCTGAGCTCGAGATCTTCCACCCAGCCCAGCCTCAAACTGAGGAGCCTGGAACAAACTCAGGAGAGGAAAATCACACCAGGAACCACAGAGCCTTGGAGAACAAGGACTGGGAGAGACTGGATGGATGTTTTGTTTGTCTTTGTGCTACCACCGTGCTGATTTGTGTTCCCTGAGCAGGAGTCAATCCTGGATGATCCCTGTGGGACCCTTCCAGCCCATGAACATTCCCCCATTGCACAGAAGGAATTCTCTCTCTGCCCTGCAGATGTGTGGTTATACACAGCCAAGTGCTGCAGCTTCCAGGCCATGGTCACCTCAAGGTGATTATTATAAGTAATAATTAGGTTATTATTAATCCCTGATTATTCAAGGATTTGTGACTGTCCTTTCTCAGAGCTGGAAGGATCTGTCCCCACAGCAGTGGCTCTGTCCCCATAGCAAGTCCCAGGGAGCTTCTGGAAGTCCCATCAGCTTCTGGAAGGTTCTGGTTGGACACGTGGCCCCTCTGACCTGCCCTGTGCTGTCCTCCAGCTTCCTCTTGTCCCATTTCTTTGGACAGCAGTGGAAATCACACCATGGAGAGCAAATCCTCAAGGGCTGGGAGGTGGAGAAGCAGCACCAAACCCAGGACACCCCAAGCCCCTGCGGGGACCATCATTTCTGGAGAAAGATGGGCCCATGTGGTGCTCAAAGTGGAGCAGAAATGACAATATCACTTTATACCTGTGAATATGTGGATATTTGCTCATGGAGGGATCACCCAACTCCTTTATTTAGGGTCCAGGCCTGAGTTTTGTGTTCATATTCCCTGAAAAAGCAGGGAAGTGGCAGCTTTTGAAGGGACATTAGAGGACTTCAGAGCAAATGATCCATTTTTGAGGGCCAGACATGGACATAGTGGAGCAGGAGCAGAAAAGGGCCGCAGACAAACAATTCCTAGAGCAGGAAGGAACATTAACAATCACCCAATTTTTTTAAATAACAAACAAACAGGCAACACAAACTGCTGGCAAAAAAAAATTCATGAGCAGGAGAAGCAGCCAAATTAATTAAATAAATTATCCATTCCATTTTATTCCTCCTTCAGCTCTATTAATGGGCCTAGGACAACATCTATGCAGTCATGGGTAAGGCTGAATCATAAATATTTGTCAAAAAGAAGTGAAAGAATGTAAGGCTCCCCCAAGTATTCAATCAGTGGAAGGAATCTATAAATACAGTGCTGTGCTGTGTAATTACATTGATAAACTTAATGCAGCAGGCTAACAGCAAACACTCACAATTAGCTGCTTCTAAATGAGCCAAGGATCAATAACCACTCATTGAGCTCAATGGGCAAAATATTCCAATTATTATTGCTGCACTTAAGCCGGGACTTGGTACAAGAACAGCAAATTTAGGTGTTTCCTGATTTATTTCCTACCCGCCAGAGGTGTTTTGATATTTAACAGCAACAGCCCTCCGTTGATTCTTCTCTCCATGAATTTGGTTAATTTTTGAACCAAGGTAAACTTGCTGCATCTGCTGCTTCTGCAGGAAGGGTTTTCCAGCCGTAAGTGCTCACTTACAGTCAGAGGAGCCTTCTCTGGGTCTTGGGTCTACCCAGGAAGAGATCCTGGGAGAGACAATAAAATTGCTTCCCTCTTCACCACCCACCCATCACTCAGGATTTTACTGCCCTCTGGAGATTTCTGAGGCATGAATTTTCTCCAGAAACAAAACTCATCCCTGACAGCCCATATTCCACCATGTGGCTCCTCATCCCAGCCTTTGGAACAGCTCCCACCCCATTCATTCCCTGCTGCAGATGGCAGACATGAGACTGCCTGGATTTTCCAGCTCTTTGTATAAAATAACAGCAGAGCTGTCACTGCTCAGCCTGAGGCTGGGGTGTTGCCTTTTCCCCCAACCTGGAAAAGAAACTGGAGATCATTTTAGCAAGGAGGGGATAGAAAAGGGGATCTTTATTTTGAAGGTCTTCAGGAGCAGTTATGGAAAGGTGTCCATAAAAACCCACTCCTCCAGGGTGAGTACATATTTACAGCTTCTAGGAAATTAGCATAATTGATTAAATGCAGTATTCATGCAATGGCATGGGCTTCGCACAAGATGGAGAAGTGCAGAGACCTTCATTGAGCAGTGAAAATCCCTTCAATGCCAGCACACAAACAGGACAGAACCTCACACAAACAGCAAAGATGCACCCAGAGTGTCCCCAATCCCCTGCAGCATTGCCCAGATGTTCCCTGTGATGGGAACAGGTGAACAATGCCCTGGAAGGGCACAAACCACAATATTCCCACACAATTGCTCCAGAAGGTCACAAACCCAGCATTCTTTTGCCCAGCCCATCTCAGGTGAGCTGGATGTGTTTCCATGGTCACCTCTGGGCCTAGGGAAGAGGCCAATTCTGGGCCTTCCAGGCCTGCTTTCCTATCACCCCCATGGTGGAACCCTACAATTAAAAGCACTAATTAAGAGAACAAGTGCTGATTCAATTCCCCCCCAGGTGCAGCCCCTTCTCTGGAGCCCCTCTCAGCACTGGCTGTGCTTTGTTGATGAAAATGAACCCCAGAGTTGTTCTGGGCCTTGGTTCCCAGGAAGAGCTGAGATAGGACAGGGCCTTGCACCCCCCTGGGGCTTGGAGCTCTGCAATTTGTTTTCTCTTTCTGCTTAGGGAAAATTACTGGAAAAACCAGCTACTAATACAATAGGCTCCAGAGCTACAAATATATGTGTGAAGAATCCAGGGAACACAGAAAAGAAAAAAAGGCAGAACCCAAAGGGCATCGGGGGAGGCTGGAGCAGGAGCTCCCACCCTGCAGGGCCCAGCTCCGGTCACTGCTCGTGGTCCTGAGGGCACCACCTGGCCCTGGCAATGTGCTGCTGCTCACCTCGTCACTGTCCCTGTCACCTCACCCAGGAATGCCTCAATCCATGACAAATCTCCGGTGCAGGGAGGCTCTGACCCTCCCCAGCCTTGTGGGCACAGATGCAAACACAGCCCTGTGTTTTCCTGCTCTGCCTCTCCCTTCTCTGAGCTCCCTTTTACACTTGGGTTATCAAAGGTCTTAAAATCAGAAACAGTTTCATCTCCTGAATCCTTTTTTAGGCTGTTAGAGGTTTTGCAAGCTGCTCCTACAACTTTTTTAACCTTTTTGCGAGGCTGTCTTCGGTGGTTTTCCATGCAAGCAGTGTTTGCATTCTCTTCTCACTTCCTTACCTGGATATTACTGCTGTTTTTCTGAAGTTGTTTTCATATTCTAACAGGCTTGATGTTTATCCATGTTTTTTGGTTTTCAGTTGGAGCATCCCTGTGGGACTGGAAGGGCTGAGGCTTCTGGAGGGGATCTTCTTTTCTGAGAGAGCTTGTCAAGGAAAGGGCAGGGCCTGGGGTCATTTTTCCACCTTGTTCAATCCTCCTGACCTTTGGCGTGGTCTGATTTAAGTTTTGGACATCCCTGATTGCTGACCATGCAGTCAGAGCACCTCTGCAGTCAGACCCTTGCACAAATAAACAGGCAATAAACTGAAAATGCATCTCAATTCCTAGGGAGAAAACCTGGCCTCAGCTTTTCAGGAGCTCAGCACTCCCCAGCCACCATGGCAAGGGATTTTATTCTGCCAAGATCAGCCAAGGAAGCAAAAACCCCAGCCACACTCTGGGCATTCCACAGATGAAACATTTGATGGCTGATTTTTGGTGATGTGGACATCAGTTATGACTCCTAAGCTCAGGAATTGCAATTCCAGAGTCTCCTGGCTGCGGGCAGAACCCCCTCCCCATCCTTCATCCTACTCCTGTTCCTTCCCATCCCATCAGGGACCAGGAACGAGGGCAGGAACTGGCCAGGAAAGGTCTGGTAGCTCCATCCCTTGGCCTCCTTCTGGCTGGTGGAGCGGGAAGGCTGCTGGGCTCAGGCTCAGGCTCAGGCTCAGGCTCAGGCTCAGGCTCAGGCTCAGGCTCAGGCTCAGGCTCAGGCTGGGAGGCAGCTGGGCTCAGGCTCAGGCTCAGGCTCAGGCTCAGGCTCAGGCTCAGGCTCAGGCTCAGCCTGGGAGGCAGCTGGGCTCAAGCTCAGGCTCAGGCTCAGGCTCAGCCTGGGAGGCAGCTGGGCTCAAGCTCAGGCTCAGGCTCAGGCTCAGGCTCAGGCTGGGAGGCAGCTGGGCTCAGGCTCAGGCTCAGGCTCAGGCTCAGGCTCAGGCTCAGGCTCAGGCTCAGGCTCAGGCTGGGAGGCAGCTGGGCTCAGGCTCAGGCTCAGGCTCAAGCTCAGGCTCAGGCTCCCCAGGGGGATGGGGGGAGGCAGCAGCACCAGCCTGGCTCAGAATCCACTCCTGTGCTACTTGGGAGAAATTCACAGGTTGGTAACGGGCCCCAAGAGGGGAACAAGTGTCATTCCAGAGGTAATGAAAGTGCTTTAGTCCCCCCAAAAAACCAAACCCAGCTTTAAAAGAAGCATGAGATGGATTCATTCCAGGATTACTCAAATACCTCGCTTTGGGGCGATATCCTTCACTTCTCTTTTAACTTTAATATCACATTAGAGACTGCTTGCTGGAATGGTGGGGACTGTATCCTGAATTCTTTATTGCCAGGCTCTGAGAGCTGGTGGAGTGGTTTAGATAATAGAAATGAATAATGGATCATGCATTCATTGCCTACCAGACTGATTTGTTTACTAATAATTTTGCTTAAAGTACATTATTGTTTTACTACTCACACACTGATTTACTTCCTAACATCGACTAAACAGATATCATTAAACTAGAATAATTTTTAACTCTAAAAATATATTGTTTACAATTTGCTCCTTAGAAGGCAGTTGGTCTCAGCTGCATAAATTTGTCTCCAGGATTATGTGTCCAAAGTGTTCTTTAAGGCATCTCTGGGATATTTCCAGTCTTTCTTTGGTACCCAGGGTTCATTCCAGCCCTTGTTACTCAGCTCTTCAGCAGAAGAACTCAGTAAAAACAAGAGGAGCCCATCATTGGCAGAGCCTCTACAAGACACTCTGACACAAGTGAAGCCTGTGAGCTTTTCCCTGGAGTCACTCATGTTCCTGGGAAGAGCAGCAGCATCATCCCGGATTCCTGCTTGTAGGGTGACACTGTGTCTGTTATAGAAAAGCAGGCCTGGAAGGCCCAGAGCTGAGCCTCTTCCCTAGGCCCAGAGGTGACCAGGAAGCACATCCAGGTCACCAGGGATGGACATGGGAAAAGAGGATCATGGCTTTGTGGCCTTCTGGACCTGTTGTGTGTGAGTATTGTACTTGGTGACCTTACAGGGTACTGTTTATCTTTGCTGTTTATATGGTGGCACATCCTGTGTGTGGGATGGGATAAAGGGAATTTTCACTGCGTAGTAGTGGGCAGTAGCCATAGTAGGAGTCATAGGAGCAGTCTTAGCAAGTAGTCCTAGAGTGATCTGTAGTAGTCTCAGTCTCTGTATAATAAAGGCCTTTGCACATCACCACCTCGTCAGAGAAGTCCGTGCCCCTACATTGAATACAGCACCTGCTCACTGCTCTGCACTGCAGAACCACTCACACCGGGCTCCTCCAGCAGACTCTGCAGCAATTGTTGTGTTTAAGAAATGCAGAAGCAGAATCTTCAGCCTTTGAAGCCTTTCTCTCTGGCTCAGCCTATGGAATGAACCCAGAGGCTGCAGCTGAAGGGAGGGAATGAGGTTTGGGATTGTTGCTGATAACCCTGATAACCCTATTTGCAGTCATTTCACCGCAGCTCAGCTGACTCTGTAGTGACGCCATGAAGGAAAAGGTCTCTTAGTCCCAAGTTTCATTCCCTGCAGGACCAAGGCTGCTAAACTCATCCCTGATCCTTGCACTTATTCCACATTTTAGCTCCCAGGATTTGTGGAGGAAGGTGAACCAGCTGGAGGTTCTCAGCATAAACCAGAGGAGACAGAAGAAGGGGAGGATGCAGAAACACCCTTAAAAGATGCTGCAGAGAAAGAGACTGACTACTTTCCACGTGTGTGGATGGTCGGAAACCATTCATTTCAAATACAGCATGAAATATTTTTTATACTCATCAGGAACTTTAAAGAAAAATTGTTGCAGGCACTAGAGGACTGGAGGAGATTGGTGCAAACCCAGTGAATCCTTCATGGGAGGCTGCAAGAAGTGGCTGGACCAGCGCCTGTGGGGTGAGATGGGGCTGACTGGTGGAAACCTGGCTCAGCTCCAGACTTTCCCACAGCTTTTCCCCAAATTTCTGCATTCCTGGCACAGTTCTGGAGCTGTGGGGTGTGTCAGTGCCTTCAGAAGCCTGGCTTTCAAAGGAAACAAATGTACTCTGAATTACTTGTATCTTCTCTACTTCCATTTGAGTAATTAAAATGCTGCTGGAACAGGGTTCTGGATGGATTCACTGCTGGGGATGCTCGGCCTCCATCTGCTCCCACCTGAGCTCTGAGAGGGGTTTGGAGGAAGGGGAAGGGTCTGTGCACTTTCATTCAAGGTAAATGGGGTCAGAAGGTGTTTGCTGGAGGTGGGAAATGACCCCTCAGCTGTTAATTTGTGACAAAGGTGACCGGAGGTGTCACAAACCCTCGGAACTGACTCCCCAGCCAGACTTTGCAAATCCTCCAGAGAGAAAACCAGCACAAGGTGTTGGGCTAAAGAGAGCCCAAAGCAGACAACCTTCCCTGAACTTCCCTCTCAGACCTGGAGGAGTTAAGAGTGTCAGAGCAGAGGGAAACATCCCAACATTGCTCTCAGGGATAAGAGCTGGGAAGAGATTGCAGAGCTTACAGGATGAGAAAGAAATTAAACTGCAGCACACAAAACCCCAATATCCCTGCTGCAGGCTCATCCACTCAGTGAAACCAATCTAATTTGTTGGACTCTTTATTCCCAAAGCCTCCTGAGACCTTGGAGCAACAGAGAGAAGCTCCCTGGAGAGAAAAGAAAGTTTCCAACCCGGAGGAGCAAAAGGGATGTCACATTTATTTAAAAAGAGAGAGGGGACAGTGACACAGGAGGAAATCCTGGGTGCCTCCAAGCCCTGCCAGGCAAATCCCAGAGGATGAGTGTTGACAGAAGTTGGATTTCACTGAAACAGCTCTGATAACACCAAAGGAGGAGCCCTGTGGTGGTGCAGAGGCGAGGCAAGAGCAGGAGCAGGCACTCCCAACCTCTCCCTGACAGCACAGCTCCCCTTGGAGAGACCATCCTGGTTTGCTCCAGGCAGCTGTGGAGGAGAAACAGCCCAGGGAACACAGAGCCAAGGGCTGTGGTGCTGCCTGAGCCACAGGGATAAAGGAGGGACATGCTGGGAAGTGGGAATGAGGAGGGCAGGAGGTGGAGGAAGGCACCAGAAGTACCCAGAAGTTTGCTCATGGACCAGCTGGTGTGGGAAAGCATGGAGAGAAAAATGCTCCAGGCTATGAAAATGATTTCCTTAACACGCTGAGAAAACAGGATTTCCATGGATCACAGAGGAAGGGGCTGGTTGGGCACCAGCCAAGGGCACATTTCCATGAGCACTCCTGGGAGCTGCCATGAACATTCCCCCAGTGGACAGAAGGGATTCTCTGTCTGCCCTGCAGAGGAGCCAAGTGCTGCAGCTTCCAGGCCATGGTCAGAGCATCAAGGTGATTATTATAAGTAATAATTAAGTTATTATTAATCCCTGATTATTCAAGGATTTGTGACTGTCCCTTCTCAGAGCTCTGCTTCCCCTTGGCTGCACCTGAATCCAGCTCCACATGTGCTGGAGATCCATGGTCTCCTGTTCCAGGCTTTTGGATGTCTCACAGCCTCTCTTGCACTCCTGGTTCAGTGTCTGATTACTCTCAGCATGATTTTCTTTTCCCCTTCTGTCTCACGAGGATCTCTCTGGTCCCACTTGTGGACTCTGACCTCAGTGAAGAGCCACCTCCTCTTCCTCCTTCAGGCCATCAGGAGATCTCAGCTTCACCTCCTCTTGTTCAGGCTGAACACATTCAGCCCCCTCAGCCTCCCCATCCCTGACCATTTTCATGGCTGGACCCACTGGGATCCAGGAGGGCAAGGATCCCTTCCCCTGCCATGCTGCTACCCTCAGCAACAGCTCCTGCAGGGACTCAGTGTCCTTTTATCCCTGACTTGTCCACCAGCAGCCCCAGCACCATTTCCTGCAAATCTTTCCCTGGACAGAGCAGTGTCAGGTCCTGGTGTTCCTCCCAGGATTTTGCTTTTGCATTTATTGGCCTTTTTGAGGCTCCCAGCAGCCCGTTCCTGCAGCTCTCCTGGTCCCCGTGGCCGGCAGCCCCTGTCCTCAGGGTCCCCACCAACCCCCCAAACGTGGGGAAGCTCAGTGTGTGCTGCCAAGCTGAGCAGATTTATTCTGAAACAGCCACAAGAACATTGCTATGTTTCCATACAATTGAAAACAGAAATTAATAGGATTATTTTTAATTGAAATGGAGTCGGCATTCTGTGCTCCAAACTCTGCACAAACCAAAATTTCTGATGCCTGACCTGCTGGTGTATCTAAATCTGCCTTCCCTCATTCAGAGAGAGCTGCTCACATTAATGAATTATTCAGTGATTCAGTCCTTCCCTCCACAGCCAAACCCATTTTTTGCAAATGTATTCATTGCTCCCTCCTGTTTGTTGACTTGTTATGTGAAGGACATTCAGCCTGGGGGAGGATTTGGGAACATTTTGCTTTGTTTGCCGAAGAGAGGGTGCAGAATTTTACTCAGGGCATGGCTGAGACACTCTGAGCTCAGTCCCACCCTGACATGAACCTGTCCCATGTCACTGCCAGGGAGGTTTGAGCCCTCAGGAATTCCTGAGCTTGGCCTCAGCCCTTGTTGTCCATGTGCTGGCAGGACTAGGCTGGAGAAAATCTTGGATTGTGTTTCCATTATATTAGCATGAGATTCCTTCATTTAGCCATTGGAGCGTTCTCCCCTTATCTGAAAGGATAGATTTCTACTGTAAGGTATAAAACTATATACCATATATATGCTAAATGATATAAACTATATACTATAAAGTATAGAATTCTACTATATTCTATAGTAGAATAGAAATTCTACTAATTTTCAAAAGTAGAAACTTTTGAAATGCTGCTTCTAAAATTTTGGGTCAGGAAATACCCAGGATTTGCCCTCTCAGAGAAAGATAAACAATAATGTGCAAAAAAAGAAAAGAATCACGTTTCATTTGAATGGAAATGTCCTTTCTGGGTCCCCTGGTACAGATCTGGTACCCCTGGGGGAATCAGGGCAGCCTCCATCCCACAGGCGGGAGTCTCTGTCCCAAAGAACATCTGGATGCCACCTCTGGCAGCATGGAGCCCCCAGGGACGTGCACACCCCCAACATCCACCTCGCACAACCCCAGTCAATATCCCCCATTAGAGAGCCACTCAAGTGGAGTAATTTGGCCAGGAGTTGTTGCTGGAGCTCTGCTCTCCTCCCTGCCCAGGGCTGCAGAGGCTCTCAGGGTGAAAGATTTACAGTGTTTTGGAGAGACAGGGTGATCCTTCACGAGACAGGAACAGTGACAAGCTGGGCTGTTTCATCTTCATTCCCCTCCTGAAATCCCTCTTGATTCATTACACTTTGTCCTTCCCGTTGCTGTAATGAAATAAAAATGTTTATGTTGATATATAAAGATAGCAACATTGATTTTCCTTTCTGCAGGAGATTTGATTACTATCAAGCTTCCAAAGCCTTCCTGAGGTCTTTTTTTTTTTTATTGCAACACCTTTTCAAACTCACAGCTTTTTCCTAATTGTGTTTTGTGCTGAGAGAAGCATGTGGAAGGGCTGGAGAGGGAAGCAGGTGAGCTCTCAGAGGGGCCCTTTCCGTGCATTAAGATGTTGAGATGCTCTGATTTTACCGAGACGCTGCTCCGCAAATTCTGTATTTGCAAAGGCTGGAGATGAAATTATAAATATGAGGCTGCGAGCAAAGTTATTTCAGATTTATTATTGCTGCTTCTGGATTTTCATTTCATCTCCTATCCCTGGGGGTTTTAGAGGTTTTACCAATATTTTGACATTATTTGTATTCCTGTCTCAGTGTAGGGTACCTGCGATGTGCTCGTAGGAAGGGAAGAGCAGCTGTGGGGAGAATGTTCAGGTACCTTAAATAGGACCATAACCAGAGCCAGATTTAAAGTTTGAACAACGTGTTTGTGTTAAACCAGAAGAGGAAATTCCAGCCTGGAAATCTCTGTGAGAACAGAAGGATTTTGATATTTGCAGCTGAATTTTACGCCTTGGTCTCCTGAGGTTCCTCCTCCACCCCCACTCTGCCCTGTGGCAGGGGTAGAGCAGAGGCTGAGGCTGTGCCGGTGCAATATTTCCAACCCTCGAGATGCAGAAAGCCCAGGGAACTCGAACAGAGCCTGTGCTGTTGCAGAGCAGGACATGGAAATCACCCCGAGGCTGCCGGGACAATCCCCAGCACAGCTGCTCTGGTTCCAGGGCTAAGCTGGTCCTACAGCAAAGCCTGCCTTGTTAAGCTGCTTACAGTCATTGATTACTGAGGCAGAATGTTCATTATTCAGGAATCCATGGAAAGGCTGCTTGTTTCCATTTTTTCCTAACGACCAGCGTTCCCCAATTAATCTTGACTTTGTTATGGATGCAGGAAAGATTCCTCGTAACCACTGAAGGAATTGATTTTTCGGGTTTCAGTGTGTTGCTATTCAGCACAACTTCACCATTTCCTTGTTTGCTTCAAAAAAAAAGGGATGTACATGAAGCTGGAGCAGGCTTTTCCCTCCAGGTGGTTTAAAGATCAGCTTCCCAACAATGCTGGAATAAGGCTGGATTCAAAATGTTTGAGGAATTCAGCTGCTTCCTCAATGAGTTCCTGGGAAGATCCTGGATGAGCCCTTCCCAATCCACACACCTTTCTTGGGAATCCTGTAATTCTTCCATGTAGGAATTCCACAAGTTTCTGCTAAAGTCCTTTTGTTTTCCAAAAAAAAAAAAATCACTCACTGGAAATGAAATCTCAGCAAGCCAGCAGAATTTTCAGATAATTTCCATTCAAAGGAAAGATGATTATTTTCTTTTTGCACGTTATTGTTTATCTTCCTGGGAAAGTCCAAATCGTGGCCATTTCCTGACCCAGAATTTTTAAGGCAGCATTTCAAAATTGCTTAAAATATTATTACAAGATATTTAGACAAGGGGAGAATGCTTTAATGGCTAAATGAAAATGATCTCATTCCATGGGCAGGGATACCTTCCACTGTCCCAGGCTGCTCCCAGCCCCATCCAGCCTGGCCTTGGGCACTTCCAGGGATCCAGGTGCAGCCACAGCTTCTCTGGGCACCCTGTGCCAGGGCCTCCCCACCCTCATAGCAAAGAATTTAATGTGTTTATCTAATCAAAATTTCCCCTCTTTCAGTTTGATCCCATCCCCCCTTGTCCTGTCACTGCAGTTCCTGACAAAGGTCACTCTCTGGCTTCCCTGGAGCCCCTGCACACCCTGGGAAGGTGCTGGGAGCTCTCCACAGAACCTTCTCTTCTCCAGGCTGAGCAGCCCCAGCTCTCTCAGCCTGTCCCCAGAGGGAATCCCAGGCTGCAGATCCCATGGGATGCACACCTCAGGGGGGCTCTGAGCAGTTCCACACCTGCTCACAGGCAGGATTTTTAATACTGGAATTTGGTGAGATAAATGCTGGTGTCTCTTGGCTATTTCCACCACGGGGAGAGGTGACAATCTCAAATTTCAACTCAAGAGTGACACCTTCACCAGCCTAACCCTGAGCTACACAGCCTCACTTGGTGCTTCTTGGCTCCAGGTGCATCTGGATCCTCAGGATCTCCAGTTCCTGAATCCTCAGGAGCTCCCTCAGCATCAAGCCCTTTGATGGCTGGATCAGCCCGGGAGGTGCTGGCAACTGAAGCATTGTTAGGGCTGATTTTCACTCCCAACCACTCTGTCAGAGCTGCTCTCACACCCAGAACCCTGCAGTTTTCCTGGGCTGGGCCCAAACCCCTCACTAAGCTGAGAAATGTCTTTTTCTAAAGTAAAGTCAATTACTGTAGAAAATCCACCAACACAAAGGGCATAATGCAATTATTTGGAATTGATTCCTAATGAGCTTATGAATAGACACGTAGGCAAGTTCAAGTTTATAATAATAGCTGTCACATTGCCATTTGCTTTCATCCCAGGGGATTTCACAGCACTCTGCAAATCCTGAACTCACAGCCCTAAAGAGGAAGCTTTGCCCAATGCCCACCTGCCTTTTGCTTGGGAAATCTGCATTTAATTCCCCTTTCACCACAGCCTCCCAACAAAGCAAAGAAGGAAAACCCCATGTGTTCCTTCTACAGGGAACTGGGAGGAGAGACCCCACAAGGACAGGAAGGTGCAAATTGAGGTGACAACCTGCACCAGGGGAAGGTGTCCCTGCCCATGGCAGGGGGTGGAATGGGGTGATCTTGAAGGTCCCTTCCACCCAAACCGTTCTGGGATTCTCTAAGTTGGAAAGAAGCCCATTTAGACCAAGATCAGCTCTCAGAGGGGAGGATCAATCCTATCTCCAGGCCTAAAATGGGAGACAGGTCCCACTGCCAGCTTCTCTCTATGGGCTTTAAGGGAACCTAAGAGGGAAGAACATGGATTTAAAACTTGCAGCTTTTCACAGCCTAAAGCTCCTCCCTGCTCTGCCATGAAGCCCCAGCACAACTCCAAACTGTGGACATTTGGATTGCAGCAGGAAAGCCAAGTGAGGATGGGAACAGCAGCCACAGGGATGATAATGAGCCAGGAGCATCTCCAGGAGGATGCAGCCCCTGGCAGCCAGGGAGGAGAGAGGGAGCAGGAGATGGAGCCAAAGGCAGGGTCACAGATGGCTGAAATCACAGCTCATTCCTGGGGGCTCCTGCTGCGTTTGTGAGAAACTTTATGTGCTCACTGTGCAAAGCTGCAGAGCCATCCAAAGGCCCAGGGAAAGAGGAATGGCAGCAGCAGGAGCTTTAACGAGGCTGTCAGGGCTGGTGTTGGCCTCTCCTGCCCAGGGCAGCCTGGCCCCAGCAGAGATTTCATGGCAAATCAAAATAAACCTGAGGCACCCAAGTGAAACTGAGGCATTTATGCCCCCTACAATAAATATCTCCTGCTCTGTGAGGAACGTAGAATCATGGCTTTATTTCTTTTTCCCTCTGAGATGAGCCTCACGTGAGTTTGCAGACCAGGAAAAGCAGCATCAGCATAGACAGGATTGTGCTGGAATAAATCCATTCCTTCACCTGGCATCCCCCACATTTATTTGGCATCCTGGTCTAGCCTTTTTTAGTTGATTTTTTTTTTCAGAGTTGCAGTGAAATAAACCTGACCCTTCTTAATTTACATTCATCCCAGTTGATGCCATTTGAGGAAGAGTTTCCACTTTCTAAGCAGACCAGATAATAATTAATAGACTGGATAATTGCACCATCAGGCCTGCAGTTTTGCAAGAATGGGGATGAGTTACTTTAATATTTTAAAGCTTCCCAGATTGTTTCAGACATATGGGGATTTTAGAATATTTACTGTGCCAGGCTGCTGAAGGACCAGGCTCAACTGAAGTTATTGTAATCACGCCATTGTTTTCGAAAAGCCCTGAAAAAATAGACATTGTAAAGAAATATTGACAGCTGAAACAGATCCGAGGATGGGAACTGGGAAATTGCTCCATTAAAGCATATGTGCATTGCAGCATTAGGCAATTATTAAATTAACAGATGGCAGAGGCTGCTCAGAGCCCTGCAAACACAGCCCAGCAGCCAGGGAGGAAGGGAAAGTCAGACGCTAAAGCAGGCAGGAGTCTGATACTCCCCTCACTCACTGGCACGTGGGAATGGCAGGGATTGAAGGGATGCCTTGGTCTCCCAGCAGCAATAAATTGATGAATCACTCACTAATGGGAATCTGTGCATTCCCCCACAGTTTATGGGAAATTGGTCCCCAAAAAGGGATTTCCGTGGTTCCCCCAGCAGCAGAGGAAAAGCAGCGAGGAAAGAGAGGGGAGGCAAAGAAGGTGAAGTCACAAAATGGGAAAGCACAGGTCTTTACCCAGGTGTGAGTCTGGGAATGCTCACCTGGGACACAGAGAAGTCCAGGTCATCCCCACACCTCTCCTGGAGGGATCCCAAGCACATCCTGCAGCTCCACAGCAACACTCCAAAGCACAGCCTGGGTTGGCATTTGGCATCTCTAGTCCTTGTAA